>OZ014483.1:15927388-16527388 GCA_963965965.1 Trididemnum nubilum
GTCGACTCCTGGGAAGTCAGAACAACTTCCACTACATAAAATATAGTCTATGCGCATAGTTTATGCGTAAGTTAAAATTATAAAAAGTTTACAAGGCCATTGTCTATAACAGTGCTCCGCAACCGGTGTGTCGCGACACACCAGTGTCGCAGAGCATTTGTTATTCTTCTAGCGACCTGCCAAAAATCTTCCAAATTCTAATGTTTGTCTACCTACTATTTGTGACGTAAGAAGCCCCAACCTCAAACCCCGAAGACAATTGTGGGTTTCCGACCCGAAGACCTTTTGTTGTTGTTTTTTAGGATCATTTTCAGAAACTTAAAGTTTGTTGGTTTGTAGGACTGGAGACCTTTTTTTTCGGAGACAACCCCGAGAATCGGAAAAAAAATTGTTTAGGGGTAGACAAGACAAAAAAGCTAACGAACCCCTTGTGTATGATTATAAATCCATATCGTTTTCTGCATTTTTTGTGTTTTTACTGAAATTGTTTGTTGCGGTGTGCCGCGGAATTTAGCAAGCTGTATAAGTATGCCACAGGTTAAAAAAGGTTGCGAAGCACTGGTCTATAACATGAATTTATTCGCATAAAGACATTCTATGTTAATCCCGGAACTTTTTTTTGCTAAAGCAGTAATTTTTAAGGTTATATTTTGAACAAACGCGGGTACTAATATTTCTAATTTTTTGCCTTTTGGTATCTACTGATATCAAAAACAATTAGCTCTCTTGCTTAAGTCACTCAAAAAAGTGATTATGGAGGGGTTCATTTGGGGGAGTCCCGGAGGGCACCCGAAAAAAATTAGAAGATTAAACTGCGTTTGTAACTCAACAACTTCACACAAAAATTAGATTTCGAAGTTTTGCCGTTTAGGAGAAGACCACACTAGAGTTTAAAGAAAAAAACAAAAACACGAAAATGAAAAAAAAATTATCGCGGCCAAAAGTAAGTTGGTAATATATAACCATGAAAACTATTTTTGCCAAACTTAAACTGTTTTTGAATGAAGCCGTCTTTTTTGCCAAACTTGCCGGGCGGTTTTCGGGCTTAAAAACTAAAGTGACAGTCACGTGATCTATTGCTTCAAAATTTGCTATACAAAGATCTTATCATTCTCTGGACTACAGTCCAAATTTTATGCAGCTAGACTTGATTGTTTTCTAATTATAGATAAAAGTCTGAATCTTCGCAATCGCTAGAGTGTTAGATGTAAAAAAATTAAATTGACAAGTGAAAACAAAGGAACACGCGGCGCAATCGTCTAGCTTTTCGTTTTGTAGCTTGAAAAATAAAGTTTAAAGTACCACAAATACAAAAAAATATTTGGTTTTGTAAATTTTTGCTAATCAGGATGTCAGTATATACATCCATTATTTAGTAAGTTTTTGAAGGCTCTTCCGCTAAGAGCTGTCGTTGTTTTTTTGCGTAGTACAGGAAGATAGTTCAAAACGGCTTAATTATGCACTCTGATAGAAATAAAAAGATAATACTTTCTTTCTATAGGCATCGAGTTGAAAATTACCGGCTAAATAAAAATCAAACTTGAAAGGTTTTATGTTATGCATAATATATATAGCATTTGATTTGGAAGTGATAATGACTTCTGTTAACTCATGTTTTTGTTGTAAAAAAAATCCTATAGTGTAGAAGTACCATCAATCGCTTCTCAGCTCTCAGGAGCTAAGATCAAGTGTCACGTATACGTTTGCGGTAAACGCTTGAGCTACCCAATTTGCGCTGGCTTTTTTCTAAGTTCGTTAGCGAGTTGTTTCTACCACATTATGTGGATTACATTTTCTTTCCAGTGCTCAGAGTATAATTGTGGACGTCAAAACGTGTCTGCACTTTGCAATGCTTTTGAGCACTATTACCAACTCCCCAAACCCGACCTTTTTTCACTAACCTCACCAAAAAAAATATTTTTGAGATCCGCGTTGCGATCCTACTTGGGTGTGATTTTTAAATAATGTTCGAAAAACTTACTTCTTAGGAAGAATTTCTCGAAACGCATTGCTGGTTTGCTAAATAATGAAGAAAGTGATGTTACCTACAACCTACTTGCACTTGCTTATTTTTGTTCGTATTCGTAGGTAGAAGCTGGTTTCATGACAGATTTGCTACTAATGGCGACGAAGAAAATTCTGAAACTGCTCTGTATAAATCAAAGGTACGCACAAAAAAGTTTCACACCGAATGGAGACACAGCTAGTAATTAGAAACTCATCAATGCTTGCTACTCAGTTTGTCTACATGGTACAATTAAGCTTGCAAATTTTTAAAGAGTAAAGAACTTTATTTTTAGTATGCATTTATTTTTGTTGGTGTACTGAGTAGAGCTGACAAATAAAGATGATGCTAAAGCTTATGTCACAGTTCAACATTCACAGAGTGAACTGATTTTGCGGAAAATTTGGATCCAAATTTGAGAACGAAAAGAACAATGCCAGCCTCAGCATAAAAAGATTAAGAACACGGGCCAGTACAACACCTTTGTTATAACAAATAATCAGCAAAGCTTCCTTGGCCTTTTCTGTACTATACTGCCTTGTTGATCTGTTTTAACAACTTCCAACAAAGCTAAAGTAAATTTGTGTCACGCTATTCTCCTATCAACTTAAGAATAAATGCGGCTGAAAATTTTTGAAAATTTAAGAACAACCAACCTCAACCCAAACTTTACTGGTTCTTATAAAAAAATAGTGTTTTATGTACAAGCAGTATCTGTTTGTTATTTTGATTTCAGTTCATAGATTTTGCACTCTAGCTATGCAAATATATTGTATACAAAATAGTATAATAAAGTCTGTATTTTTTGTTTAGGACTCATCGCAACTTATTTGCAGCTCCTCAGTTTCTTTGGAATTTTCCTTTCCTAGAATGGCTGAAAGCTCATACAACCACTTTCACGCTCATCCTTATGGATCCAGCTTACCGAATTCGAATCATTCGGCGCAAGTCAGCCCACATTTGTTGCATCCAACCAGTGATGGTTTAGCTAGTTCAAGGTTTTCAAACAATTTTCAAGATTTCGCGTCTTCGACCAACTCCGATTATGCCGCGCAATCAAATACGATTCAGAGCCAGTATGCTAGTAATTCCGCAAGACACAGTTGGCCAAACATCACAACAACAACTTCACAACTTCGAGGTATAGCTTACTAGTCTCTTAGGCTTTTATTTTTTGTGCCACTCGAAATTAATTTTGCTTGACTGTTTTTCGTATCGGCCTACAGTAAATACACTTAAATACAGCAATAGTATAAAAACAAACAGATTTCTGTATCGAGATACATTCTGACTGAAAAGTAGCGTATTTAGTGGAGGCATTGTAAAGGCTTCTTTGACGTATAGACTTTTTTGCTCCTCACTTTTATTCAGAAGAAAAGCTCCCTCTTCCCTTTTACTAAACCATGCCTACGCCACTCAACAAGGAAGTGCAATCAGGGGTGCCGAAACCCGGGGGGGATATACCCTCCCAAACAATTTAAGTATGGTCTTCATCAGCATCCACCCCCCCAATAATTTGACTCTGGTGTGCATCTGGGCGCAGGTCTTTACCTGAATTCGGGGAAAAAAAAGCGTTCCGTTTTTGGTGAAGACCTTTTTTTTTTGGTCTTCACTTGAGTTCGGGGAAATAAAGTGTTCCATTTTTTGGTCTTCACTTAATTTGCTCACCTGAAAACAAAATTGGGGTAAAATTGCTAATTATCCCCCCAATGCTCAACAAAGATTTGCACCACTAAGTGCAATAATGGCTATTTTTCTCTTCTTCAAATAATGTCGTGCTTGTATATTAACATTACTGTATGTTCCACAAAATATTATCATTTTTCGGAGATAATTTGTTGTTTAGGTTTGGAAGCTCTTTTAGACATGCATCGAAGAGGCTTTTACAAGGACAACTTCTAACCCCATTTGAAGATTGTCACTGTGCATGTTTCAATTTAGGAATTTTCTTTGCTAAGCATGAATGCATGTGGAAATGATGGGATTGTCATTCTCTAGCTTGGTGTTATGCTGTCATGAAGGTATGTTACGCTAAGAGTTATTGTTGAGTTTTAAAAAGTTTGGTTTGGCGTTTTCAGTACTTCAGTGTGTGCAATGCGATTCTGTTTCAACAGAGATGAAAGCGCATGACCGAAATTAACCCTATAAAGTAGTTTTCTTGCTGAGATCACTTTGTATAAAATATTTTATGACAATCAATCGCCGGTTGTATTATTGTACAAAAAAAAAAAAAAAAATTGGGGATGCTGTGACGCTGCGTAAGTCTTGATTCACTTTGTTCCATGCTTGTCATTTTCAGCTCTTTTTCATGAAATTTTGACTGAGTAACGCTTTTCTTTTGAATTTTCTTTCTTGTTTGCCTTTTGCCTCAATAAACTTCTTTTGTTTCTCCTTGGGAGATCTTTTCTTGCTCGAAGCGGTATGTTTTTAGATTCTGCTATATACCGTCACAAAATGGCGCTAGTGAACTACCTGATAATAACACTTTAACCAACCGTTTGCATTACATACAGTCAGTGGCGTAGCGTGACACTTCAGACAAGGCATGCAATTATGATGACGTCATCAGCTTTGATGACGTCATTAACTATCAGGTAGTAAAACAAAAAAGCAACTTACACAAATAAATGTCTAGTATTGCAACTATAGGCCTCCCCTTCCCAATACACATTAGTGTATAATGTACATTCACTGTCCAAGTACAAAACTTTCTTGTGTTACTATAGACAGTGACAGGTCTAGTATCAGTATCAGTAGTTTATTCTTTCAGCATGCACAAAAAGAGGCACACAATGACATCTACAAGAGCTGAACAATACGAAACCACAGTCTATGCATACTGTGGATGAAGCGAAGGAGCAGTGCTCATCAAGTCAGCTTTACCCACACTCCCACTTCATACTTCAATTCTAAAGCAAATGGCAATAAGAAAAACGCAAGCAAAAACAAGCCAAAAAACAACAACAACAACAAGGCACCGGGTAATAAAAATAGTAGTCAACTGCTGCAAAAAAAAGCACCATATACAAGTTCAAAAAAGACAATGAATACATTGTTACATGCAGTAAGTCATAACTATGTAAGAGTCAGTCCACTGATAATTCAACGGTAATCATACTCTCCTTTTATGGCAACAAACTTAAAATATAATTCAAGTGGTACAGAGTATTAAATTTAATTTAGGGAGCACACCCACAAACTTTAAAAGGAACAGACTTTATTTACTGTTAACCTTCCATCCAAATTTTCTCACTAACATACAAAAAACAAAACAAAAAATCTCCTCATGCGCTAGCAGTTTTATATGCGCCAGTAGCCGGTACTATTCTGGGGTAACACTAACAGTAAAGTAGGTTTAATAACATTGAAGTAAAAACATTAATTGCAGAACTAAGCGAAGCCAACTTGTTGAATTGCAAATACATAATCTACTTTCATAGCCTCTTCCTCATGTCATTATAGCATATGGTAGCCTGGCAATAGCCAGCGATGCTATACAATATTAAGCAGGCTGGTGGGCTCAAGGCTAGTCCAATGCATGCATGGTTAGGCCTGGCCTTGTTTAGTTTATTTAACAAGCAGTAAAGCACAAGCAAAGTATCTAAACAACCAACCGATAATTTATTGATAGTCTTAAAAACTTTTTTCAAACCTAGTGCAAATTATACAACTAGCCCTAGGCCTGCTAAGTACAAGCTAAACCAACTACCAGTTACTCTCTGTTCAAATGGATTTCACATTTTACTTTCACTCTTTTTAGCTCAATCTCTCCTTCAATGGGATGGTTAGCTCACGCAACACCTTTCAAAGCTAATTTGGTGATGGTAACAGAAAAACAGTTAAGAAAAAGTTCCAACACAATATGCAAAACATCATACGCAATAACCAGAAGGTCAGCTATAAACCAAAAGTATTCAAAGGCAAGAGTCATGAATACACATATTAGAACTTAGTCATAAAATACGCAAATTAGAATCCCACTGATCAAAAGCATAAGAATTAGACAAATTCACATTATAAAAACTTAAAAAGCTATTGAATTAGGTCAAAGATATAGCTTAGCACTGGTGTCTCAAGTAACTTAAAACTATCAAGAATAATTGAATTATACCTGCTTTACAACCCCACTGCGGTCAAAGCAAACTCTGGTCCAAGGAATTAATTATCACTGAAGGCAGAAATGTAGCAGGCAATCTAAAACAGTTAAAGACATGCAAACTGAGGTCTAGAACTTGATGATTACAATACAGTCATAAAGTTGCAGAATTACTTCCAGTTGTGGTAAAATAACAGTTTTGCAATTAACCAGCAAGTAGTAAATCAGTACTGAAATACAGTCAACATTAAATTCAGCAGTTCAGAGTTTGGGACAGCTGCATCAATAAATATGGCATAATAAGGCAATAAATGCGTTTTAATACAATGATAACTATTTAGGCTACCCATTTTTACATCAGCATAAATAAAATTATCACAATTTATCTTACCAACTGTTGCTGGCCTTATGTCAGAAGCAGAAGAAACTAAAGATGAGCTTGACACTTTGACATGTTCCCAAAAGACATCTGCAAATGGTACCGATAAGCAGGGTTCTGCTTAAGTATCACTAACACACAACTTAACACAGAATATAAATAGTATTATTAAATGCATAAAGCACTACTCTGCAGCAGTTCATGAGTCAAATACGGTAAAGACCACTACCATATCTACAAAAGATAAACAGTAACTCCAAGATTTCAACTGCAAATAATCAGCATCAAACAAGTCAAGCAAAGGTAAGGCAAGCATTATGTCCCATTAAATAACTCAGGTTATCAACAAATATTTCACAACATTAAGTGTCATCAGTTAGCAGCAAGATCAAACACAGTCATTTATACCTCATATCAGTCATAGGCTATTGGGCTATCACCATTACTGTACAATGTACATAGCCTACCTGCACGATAATTTACCAGTCTAACACACACTAACTAGCATTATAAGGCAAAGATTACGTACTCAAATTTAAGGTTGTCTTTCAATTGAACTGAAGAACCAATAATCCAAAATTACACTAGGCTACCGCAAACACCAGTTGTCTTGCTTTCACAAAAAGAAAATGCACTTTGCAAATTGCTAGAAATGCACTTTGCAAATCTCAGTTCAAAACCATTATTCCCAAAACTTGTTGAATTTATGTTGTCTGGGCCAGTTGTGGCAATGGTTTGGGAAGGAAAAGGAGCAGTTAAAACTGATCGTAAAATGCTTGGAGAGGCTAACCCTGTTGATTATCTTCCTGGAACAATTCGTGGAGATTATTGTATTGACTTTGGGAGAAACTTATGTCATGGATCTGACTCTGTGGAAACAGCAAAGAAAGAAATAGCTTTATGGTTTAAAGAAGGTGAACTGAACAATTATTGCTGTGCTAACAACTCTTGGGTGTATGAATAAGAAGGATACTTCAACCTGACACTCAGCACTCTTTTAGTGTTTTGTGACTACATAGCAGGATCTGACATTAGTAGTTTTTGTATTTTTGTGTACATAGTTGGATCTGACTTTTTTTTTTTTCTGTAGGCCTACCTTTTTGTCTAAATTTATAATTACCAGTATATTGAAAGTTACTTTTTACCTGTTTTCATTTTAAATTCAAAACAACTTTTTCTGCATATTTTGTGGTTGATTTTAAATTTACTATTTTGTCTAACTAGTGTAGAATCTTTCATTGGTTTGACTGCTTGATAATGCCAGTTAAATGTCCATATGAAATATGTTTAAGACCTTGTAAAAGGAACCAGTGTGCTATTCAGTGTGATATATGTGGTGGATGGATTCATCTCAAATGCACAGTCATTAGTCCCCTTAAATTTCACACTCTTTGTTCTTCTACTGAACCATACCTCTGCCAAAATTGTTACAGTGAATTGTTTCCTTTTCAAACCCTAGATGATAAGCAATTGTTAAATGAAATGAGAAATGATGACAAACTAAACTTTGATATTAATCACACAAATAATTCATTTTTCCCAGCTAAATGCTTACAGGTAGACAACAAGATAAAAAGCTTACTAAATGATTTAAATTTTGGTTTGGTTGACTCAAAATACTGCTCACAGGCCGAAGCCAATATTATTAACAAAAAGTGTAAATTTTCTTTGCTTTGCGTGAATATAAGAAGCTTAAATGCAAATTTTGATAAATTGAATGAACTTTTGACAAATTATGATATCTTATCTGATATCATTGCTATAAGTGAAACCAAACTTAAATTGTTACAGGTATACAATGCAAAGTTAAGTGGGTACCATTTTTACCACAAAGGCACAACTACAAGATGGGGAGGAGTAGGATTGTTTATTAAGGAGTCTTTATCATTTTCAATTTGCAAGGAGTTTGATTTAAACATTCCTAACTGTGAAGATATGTGGATTCAACTAGATTTAGGGAATAACAAAAAATGTATAGTGGGGGTAATTTACAGACACCCTAAACAGAAATTACCAGAGTTTTGCAAGAGTTTTGAATCAACCATTGAAAAATTGAATAGTAGAAAATTGATGTATTATATCGGAGGAGACTTCAACGCAGATTTGTTGAAAAGTAACTCTGATATCAATATTAAAGATTTCATGAATTTAACATATAGCTTAGGCTGCATTCCCTTAATTACACACCCGACAAGAATAACCACTACAAGCTCAACTCTTTTAGATCATGTTTATACAAACAATGTAGTGGGTGAACACAAAAGTTTTATTCTGGTGGAAGATGTAAGTGATCACCTGCCAGTAATGGTGTGTTCTAATTTAAGCCTGCCCAAGAGTGAAAAATCAACTGTCACCCTAATTCGTGATACAAAAAATTTTGAAGTAGAAAAATTTCTAGACAAATTAACTGAAGGAATGGAGCTATTAGGTGATATCAAAGAGGAATGCATTGACAACTACACTGAGAAGTTTATTGACATTTTTCATAGGACTTTAAACATACATGCACCATTACGAAAACAAAGCAGAAAGGAAACAAAACTAAAAAACAAACCATGGCTATCCAAAGGAATCCTTATATCAATCCAGCAAAAAAATTTTTTGTACAAAAGAGCCCTTAAATTAAATGACAGTAATACATGGGCACAATACAAAGTCTATAGAAATAAACTGACTCATATTAAGGAATATGCAAAACGACTTTACATTAAAAATTTAGTGAATGATAATAAGCATGACACCTCGTCGCTTTGGAAAATTATAAATAAAATTATTCACTTGAAAAATGTGAAGAAAAATAACATTCCTAATAAAATGTATGCTTCCAAAAGTGAAAGTGCACAAGGTCCACAGGCCATCAGTAACTTGTTCAATAAATATTTCATAGAGATAGGAGTTAACCTTGCATCTACAATCGAAACACCAGCTATAATTGATGGCAAATTTAATGCCACATCTTTGATTCAGAGTAGTTGCAATTCGTTTTTTCTAGAACCAATAGTTGAAGAAGAAGTAGTGAATTACATCAGAGCTATGAATCCATCAAAAAGTACAGGAAGACAAGGAATTCCTGCAAAGTACATAAAAATGTCAGGCTCTGTTATAGCTCCAGTTCTAACTAACATTTTTAATGCATGCATATCAACAGGATATTTTCCAAAAGTGTTAAAAACCGCTGAAGTTGTTCCAATTTTCAAAAAAGGCGAAAGAGAGTTATGCAGTAATTATCGCCCTATTTCTATTTTAAATCCTTTTGCCAAACTTTTTGAAAAGTGTCTGCTTGATCAACTAAACAATTATTTTGTGAGCAATAATTTGATTAGTCCAAACCAGTTTGGTTTTAAGAAAAATTGCTCAACAAATGAAGCTGTTTTAGATATTTACAATAAGCTACTTGACAATATGGATAAAAAGCTCATTACATGTTCTATTTTCTTAGATTTAAGAAAAGCATATGATACCATCAATCACACAATACTGATCAAGAAACTAGAAAAGTATGGAATTAGAGGATTACCATTACAGTTACTAGCAAGTTACCTGACTGACCGTCAACAGTATACAATTGTAAATCAATATAAATCCAAGTCAAGAGATGTTATTTGCGGTATTCCTCAGGGATCAACTCTAGGTCCGTTGTTATTTAATATTTACATCAATGATCTACCACTTGCCTCAAATTCCACAATTCATCTTTTTGCTGATGATACAAACCTTACTCTCTCCCATTCTAATGTTTCAACACTGCAACAAAATATTAATGATGAATTACTCAATGTAAGCAATTGGTTCAAGGTGAATAAATTATCAATTAACTTTAGTAAAACTGAGTTTATGGTAGTGACAACAAAACAAAATAAACCTGAACTCAAAGTATCAATAGATAATAATCCAATCAAGCAATCACATCACATAAAGTATCTAGGTGTTCTCATAGACGACAATCTAAACTGGAAACAACAAATCAAGAAACAATGTTCAAAGGTAGCAAGGGGATCTTGGGCCTTTAATCAATTAAAACACTTTGTAGATGAGCAAACCTTAAGATCTGTTTACCACTGCCTCATATACTCTCATCTACAATACTGCGTAAGTAGTTGGGGGACTGCTTCAAAATCAACATTAGCACCTCTCTTTATTCTGCAAAAAAGAAGCATCAGATTGTTAACTGGAAGTGGATATCGTGAGCATACTAATCCTTTGTTCTATCGAGCTAAATGCTTAAAACTCAAGGATATTTACTCTCTGGAAACTGCAAAGCTAATGTACAAAATTCACAATAATGTATTATCTTTTGCAAATTCAGATAAGTTTAACCTAATGAAAAACTGCTATACACATAAGACAAGATTGAGCCACAAAAACAACTTCTTTCTTCCAAGAACTAGAACAAGATTAGGGCAAAAGTCTCTATCATTCGCAGGAATTAAAATTTGGAATGAAATTCCAAGCAGTATAAAAGAAGTTTCATTCTACAGATTTAAAAAAGCTGTTAAAGCTCATTTTTTATCAAACTATGAAACCGATAAAAGCTAGAATAACAGCTTTCTATTAGCAATGCAGTAGTAATTACAGGAATCATAGTTGCATATTTATGCTTTAGTTCAACAATAGCCTATTTTTTGCTTGAATAGCATGAGTTTGGTGCATTCATCTATCACACATTTATTACAATACGTCATCTCTCATTTTGATGTCCCCATGAATTATTAGTAATTTTGCAATAACTGACTGAGGTTGATATATACTGGTATTGGAAATTGTACCAGTACTAATGACATATTGCCAAACAATACAAAACAAAGCAAGGAGATTTTTTTTTTCACTCTAATTGCCCACTTTAAATTCTATAAAACATAAATAAGCATTATGAACTTTATTAATTTTATTTCTATCCAATCTGTAGTTACAGCATTTTTATTTTTTAGTATGCTTAGAGTCAGAACAATTCTAATGTTGTCTTGCATTTTCTTTACATGGTGACTGTGAGTTTTGTGTATACACTGTACAAAGTGCACATATCCTTGAAACACTTTGTTTTAATTTTGCGTAAAATTTTTTATCATAAAAAGTAGCAGACTGAGAAAATCTAGAAGCTGTTTTTTTTTTTTTAACCTTAACTTGGTGAGGTGGCAGTAGACTTAGATGACCTTTCGGTCCTTCGCTGTCTCCTCACCAAGTGACTAAATATCGCTTTGACTCTGCAAGTTTGTGTGTTTGGTTTTAAAGGAATTGCTTATTTCGATGCTTTGGTGATAGACCTAGAGGAAGTTGCAGTTTTTTCTTGTGATATGACGTCACTTGGTAAATAAATAAATATGATGATGATGATGATGATGACAAAAAGAAAATATTTTTATACACTCTACGCAGCTAATAGCAACAGGGTTGCCATTAATAATCACAAACACTGGTAAGCAAATACCGCAACACTCTTATAGCTCAACATTTAGCCTAAGTAGCGCGAACATTACCATATCAATAACTCACTCTGACTTACATTACTTAATGCCAATTCCTACCGGCTTGGTTTCGCCCCCTAGTTATTTGTTTTTTTCAAATTGCTAAATCACATAAACTAAATGGCAACACGCATGCAATTTTTAAATTTGCATGCCTTGGTCCTTAGCTTGTGGCCTGTCTTAAGCTAATTTACTGTTACGAATCTAAAATCAAAATAGAGACTATATTTTACGAAAACAGGATGCTAGACGTATAAAAGAGCTTTTGAAGCAAACAATGCGCCAATCAAAGTTTTCAAACCTGTTTGATTTTGTTCGTAATCGTATCGAAACACAGCGATCTTCTGAGCCGTTGAATGCAATTTAAAAATTGCATGCGTGTTGCCATTATTTTTTGTAATTTAACGATATGCTGAAAACAGGCCAAAACTGAAATCAATGAATTAAGCAAGACTATTTATTGCTACTTCGACTTGAAAGTGAATGCCTGTAAGTGTGGCTACTTAGTTTGATTTTGTTTTAAATTTTTACATGTACTTGTTTAAATTATTATTTTCCTTTTTGGCTAAATGACTAGGCATGCAATGCATGCCTTGCATGCATGGAGAATACGCCCCTGCATACAGTATTAGTTGTGAAGTCGATAAATACTTACAACTACCACGGTTTGTCATCCTCGGTAGTTTGCTGTTGGTAATGGCAAATGGGCATGATTTCAATCCTCATTTCCATTTTTATGTATTTTTTCTCAAAAAATACATCCACCCTAAAAATAAAACAACCGTCGAGAGCTAATAAAAAACTTAGGCTAATGTGCAAAAGAATGCACGATTTATTGAGTTGTATTGCTAGCTTGATAATGAGACATACTTTTGAATTAATTGGTGTTGGTAAGTTGTTTTAAGTTTAGTGTTCAAGTAATCTTTTAATTCTGGGGGATAGTATCCCAAATATTTGTTTCTTAATATTTACAATATCTTCGGCATTTCACTATGAAGAATCTATAAGAATTTGTAGAGCATTTTATTTCTCCTTCGCATCTGTCCATTTCGAAAATTTCAACACTGACGTTCAAGTTCTTTTAACCCCTTTTTACGAAGAGGGAGCATTGAAGTTGGAACATGTTATTGCAAATTCGGGAGCACGTAGCTAATTCCCAAATTGAGAACAAATCTATATCTCCACGGGTTATATGACACAATCTCAGACCAAGCAAAAACACCCCAAAAAGTTGCTTTAACAAGGTTACTTACGAGTAACTTGTCGTAGCATTAGGAAGTCCACGACCCGTAATCCGTTGAGGACTACAGGTACTTACTAAGACTGTAATGCAGCATCGACTACTTACTTGTACAAAATTTTCAGCACTTATCGTAAAATTGTTTGTTTTTAAAAGCACACACGATGAGGTAGTTTCAGGAACTATATGATGGTGTTCTTGTCAGATACAGAGAAATCTTTGCAGTGTCAGAAAACTGGTATAGGGTTTTCGTTAAACACAAAAGATAGAATAAACGATTGTTTGAATGGATTGAAGAAAAGCTTATGGAGGCAAACGTATAATGCCATAACTAAGAAAGCATCGACTGAAGCGAAAATGAAGCAAGCAGAACAAAAATACCTCGGTTGATAGGTAGGCATAGACTAGAGGCTAATTTTGAAATGTTAATTTTTAGTTTAGCTCTTTGTGGTTAAATTAGAGATCAAGTTTGATTTGATGCTATTGTACGTTTGTCAATAGGTTTTGCGAGTATCAGTAAAACATTCTAGTGGTGTGTCCTTGCTGCCAAAATAATCCAATATCTGTCAGTGTGTAGAAACCTTGACCTTGTTGTAGACTGTAATTTTCAATCTTCAACTCCCGTGTGCCAAGAGACAAAATCAAAAAGTTATTCAAGTCTAGTCATTTTTTATTTTTGTCTGTAACTAGAATATTACGGTAACAGAAATCACTTACTCAACAATATACGATAATAATAAACAAGGCTCATGTACCTCTTAAGAATTAGTTGTCACGACAAGGAAGCTGCGAAAAGACCTTATCGGTCATCAAGTCAGGAAGCTGCGAAAAGACCTAACTCGATGACCGATAAGGTCTTTTCGCAGCTTCCTTGTCGTGACAACTAATTCTTAAGAGGTACATGAGCCTTGTTTATTATTATCGTATATTGTTGAGTAAGTGATTTCTGTTACCGTAATATTCTAGTTACAGACAAAAATAAAAAATGACTAGACTTGAATAACTTTTTGATTTTGTCTCTTGGCACACGGGAGTTGAAGATTGAAAATTACAGTCTATAACAAGCTCAAGGTTTCTACACACTGACAGATATTGGATTATTTTGACAGATATTGGATTATTCGTTCAAATCTGCTTTCAAAGAACGGTTCAAATTGACAAACGTTAACAATTTCTACAATAAGGTAGATAAGGCCCCAAAACAGATAAACTTGTTTTTTTTGTGTTTTTTTTAAGGTTAGGCTTAAGGAACCGCCAAACAAGTTTGAAAGACCGCAAATTTCTTACCTAAATTTATAACTGAAATTGCGGTCAACACAGAGTTGTAAGTCGGGCCGGGCTTTTTAGGTCGGGCTCGGGCCTAAAGTTGACAAAACTTTCGGGCTTAATTCGGGCCTGAGACGTACTTTTTGTCTTAGGTGCACAAAAATATAATTAAAATAACTTGGCAACTTTGCAAAATTTTTCAGACCTAACTTAACTTTCGGTTTTTTTCGGGCATAATTTGGGCTTCAAATTAGTTTTCGGGTTCGGGCCGGGTTCGGTCTTGTATTTTCGGGTTCGGGCCTGAACTAGTCGGCCCGTTTACAACTCTGGGTCAACAACTGTTTCACTAAACATTTATCGTTAGCAAATTAGGGTTCACACTAAAAGCTTTTCAGTTTCAAGCTCATTTAAAGGAACCAATTCCATTGAGCCATCATCAGCGTTTGCGTTGAGACATTTTCCTAAAAAGTAAGGTACCAAAAATGCTTTAGCAATGTTGTAGGCTATTCTGCTATGTAGACTAACCACGAAACTCCACGGCCTCGTCTCCAATAACTCTTAAAAAAATTTACTAAACCCAATTTGTACAAATATACTAAATCTACTGAACCCTTTACGTAAAAAGCAACTTCATTCTCCAAACACTGACTAAAATAGTAAATAACTAAAATACCTGTATACTTTTCTCTATCAGCTTCCTAAAAGAGTTAACTTATTAGTTGAACTCAAGCAAAGTAGTCTAGCCAGTAGCTAACGTTTTAGTCAAGTTAAGAAACTAATGTCCTACTTCGCTTGATGGGAAGTACTACCAACTTCCAAACTAGTCTGTAACATAGGTGGGCAAGTTAATGCAAAACGTCAGCTTCGTTAACCGCTAGTTCGTTAACAAACTTCACCTCTCCGTAAACGTTAATCCGTTATTTTCAGCTTTGATTAACGGAAGTTACTAAAGTCCGTTAATTTGTTAATATTTTAAGTGTATTAACATTTCTTTTTATTCACTCGCTTCTAGAACACGTATTGACGTTGTTGAGCTGATTGTAAGGAAATATTTATGGCTATGGTTGTCTTTTTGTGTTTAGGAAGTTACATTTTACAGTCTAATCTAATTTCAAGATAAAAATAAGTTCGAATGCACTTACGAAGCTGCGATCGGAAAAACTTTCGAAATTGCGAACAGCAATAATTAATAGACTTATGAGGCTGGAGCTTATTATTTGCCACAAAAAAAGAGCTCCTTTCTTCGCTTTCTTCTATAAAACTCGTGCTAATCCGCGACAAGTGTTACCAGTACAAACTGGTTTGTACCGATACGATGAATGAATATTGCAAGATATTAACGATAAAAACCTTAATGGAAGTTAACAGAATTTAACGGAAGTTCATTTAGTCCGTTAACATGAAAAAACTTCTTAACGGATTAACGAGTTAATGAAAAAGTTAGCTTCGTTATTAACGGATTAACGATTAACGGACTTGTGCAACCTATGGTCTGTAGCAGGGGTGGGTAAACTTGTTCAAAGAAAGAGCCGCTTGTGGAAAACCATAAACACCAGCCAGCCGCAAAATCAGTTTATACAAAATAACATAACAACAATAAAAACACCAGGCGCGTAGCCAGAAATTCGCAATGTGGGAGATGTTTGGGGGGCCTCGGGGCGAAACCCTCAGCCACCGCAGGAGGCTCGGGGCCTGGGGGCGGAACCCCCAGCAAAAAAAGTTTTGCATTTTTTTGCAAAAACAACTTAGTTTAGGGATATTGTGATAAAAATTAATTCTTTTAAAACGTGGCATTGAAATTGGCAGTGCAAACATGATTAAACTGGTTGCATAAATGGGCTATGTGGGAGATGGCTAATGGTAAAATTTTAGTTCTTTCGTTTACATGCTGGTAAATCATAAAATTTAATCGTTCAATAAAACTCACTCGGAGTAATCTATATTTTATAGAGAAAAATAATTGGGGGGGTCTAATGAAAAAATATTTGAGAAAGGTGATTGGTAATTAACTTATATTGAATAGCCCCCTCCATCCTGAGTTTATAATATATCTATTGATGAAACCTATGTTCAACATTTTTACACTAACGATCAAATTTGATTGCATATTTTTGGCCATTTAAAAAATTTTTTTATTGATTTGTGAGTTTTATTTTTGACAAATTAGCCCCCCCCCTTCCTCCTTCTCGAATATATTTCAAAAAATGCTTTAAATCACTTTTTAGTCCATTCTAGTAAAAAAAAGGCTCAGAAGTGCTGAAAACGTGGTATTTTCCTTATTCTGCATTTAGGTCCACAGGCCAATGAGGAGGGTTATAACCTCCCTCTCTGTCTACGCTACTCAAAAAGACAATGGTTGTTGCCCTTTAAGGCAACATTCACATTTCATTGCGCTCTTCGAAGTGTTTTACAACTCCGGGAAAATTATTCTATCTTGATTCTTTGAAGTGTTTAAACTGCAATTCGTCATTAGTGTTATGAAAACATATATCCTTGTTTTATCACTCTAAAAACATCGATAAATGAAAACAATTTTAAACACAAGCTAACATATTTATAATGTATAATCTTAATTTTTTGTGTAATATTACGATTCAATGCAAGCGATGCAAGATCCACAAAATTTACGTACGAGAGCCGCATGCGGCTCGCGAGCCGCAGTTTGCCCGCCGTTGGTCTGTGCATTAGTCTAGAGTGTAGACAGTGATTTAGTTAAAATGACTGAAGTGAAATAGTAACAATTGACTTTTCCAAAAGTCGTTTATGACGATTTCAAAAGTCGAATTGAGATGATTTCCTTTCATTTTGCCGTAACCTAACAGACTATACTGGGCACCGGCACGCTGGGAATTTATAATAAAACACAACTTAGACAGTTAGTTTATGAATATTTTTTCCAATTGTTCCAGAGCATACTTAGCTTTGTTTACACTATTGTAGAAGTAGATTTTGAAAGACCGCTGGACAATTTTGAGAGACCGTTTCGATTTCTCAAATCGCTTTAACAAAAACACTGACCTTACTCATAAAGCTAAGGCTACTAGGTTTGTTAGCCCGTTACTTTGGCTAGGCTAGCCTAGTTACAGACTAAAAGGTGTGCAATTGCACATGGTGCATAGTCACTTAGTGACTAAGCATGATGCGTCTGATGACTTGCCGAGTTCTTTCAACAATGCGGTGACTTCAGTATCCTTGGACACCACATAACATGCGAGTATTTTCAATTAGTAACTAGAACAATTAAAATTTTCGGTAAAGTTTTAGATTCTTGTAAAACTTTTAGACTGCGGTAAAGTTTTTTGCAAACGTCAAAACATCACAATTAAATTATTATCAAAGTTTTGAATGTTTTTTGCCTGATTCATGCATAGCTTATTGTACTAATTAAAGAACATTTCCTTATTTTGCAGATAGCCTGTAAATTTGTTATAAACCAGTATTATACTTCATTACTATTCAGTTCTTTTTGTTATAAAGTCGATAGCATAAAATTTTGAAAGTTTGTGAAGTGCAAGTATGTGTTTAATTTTGTGGTGCTTTTGAATATCAAAGGCAAGCCCACCAACCTTTTACAGTCTGATGCATGTCATTGTGTTCATTACAAGTGGTACTATTTAAATGGTTTCTGCCTCTACACCGTAGATTCTGCTTAAAATCTGCCATAGTCGGATTTGAGGAATATCGTATGCCAAATGTTAAACAGGCACAGTTTTAAGTCAACATTGTTACGGCATATTAAATAAAAGTAGATCAAGTGCGATCGATCAAAAAATATCTTCACAATTGCTGGTGCTGAAAATGTGTAAAATACAGTAAACCTATCGTTGGTAATAATACACACCTTCCTCATCTCGAAGTTTCATGTTGTCCCTGCAGCCATTACAAGATATACAGCCTGGGTCTGCTGCTTCTAAAAATATTTCAAAGGTTACTGTAATTTGTGTAACTCTATTTATCTTTTTTGTTCGCATGAACTTTGTCGTGAAAGCAATGCAGTTCCATTGATAATTTCAATGAAGGGTAGCAGATCAAACCAAATCTCCTAATATAACTTAATACTGTACCAGTCAGCCTATACGTTCTAGACTAGAGAGAAGAAACTCCTCATCACCGTATCTTTGCCTATATTTTACAACCAATTGCAAACAGATTATCATGAAAGATAATGTCTGTTATTGACAGCAAAATGAAACCAGCAACAATCTAATTTTACCACACAATTGTCTCGCAATATCACGTAAAGAAACAAAACTAGCTCAAACATAAAAGTAACTTCAAATCAGTTCTTCAATTTAAATTTGGTTGGCATTTTTTTCGAAGGTATTGAATTTATTGCAAACAAGTATCATCGAGTAAAAGATTCATTTATCAATCAACACATACTAGTGATTTGGCTTCGCTCATAGAACAATATTAATTCTATTTCTAACCTTAAAATATCTGGCAAAAAGCATCACGACTATTTGCAACAATGCATAAGCTACCATTAATAGGTCAAATAGCTTACCCATAATGAATTATTTGTAACCTCAAAGGCCATCTATCAACTATTAAGGCAAAAACTAATGTCTGCACTAAGTTACAGACAAGACAATAGCTAAAAGTTCAGCGATATACTCTCAGTTCGGTGTTTGCAGGTTCCTACTCAAGCCAAGGCTGATTAGCCATTCCTAGACGTACAGCAGCATTATTTTCCGTAGCTAGCTTGCGCTAGAGGTGGATACAGTTGAGTAGTCATGAACAAGGATGGCAGTACCATACGGTACGCCTCAATTTTTGCTAGGAAGTACGGTACGCCTTTTTTGTAATGGTATGGTACGCCTTTCTTGTATAATGGTACGGGTACGGTACGTTGGTACGCTGTTTGAATTTGCCTACCAAGCGTTTTATGTGCAACGTGCGGCCGTCAATGAAGATTCGTGCGACCGTGCCCGGCGTGCACATAGACTAGGCTATTCTCATGTAATGAATATAGCCTCTTAATTTGTCGTTATGATTGTATTATGATGTCACAAGTCACAGTCACAAGTATGGCCAATTGTAATCAGGGTGTTGAACCGTTTCAAATAACGGTTCGGGTTCAGGTTTAGCTCCTGCTCAAAATATTTTAGCGGTTCAGGTTTGGTTCGGGTTCATTTGAGCACCATTTTCGAGGTTCAGGTTTGGTTCAGGTTCACTCAAGTAAAATATTATTGGTTCAGGTTCGGCTCGGGTTCATTGACTTAAAATTTAACTGTCGTTACTCGTTACGTCAAGAAAAAAGAAAGGAGAAATTGCTTATCCTGTTGATGATCACCACTGCTCTTATTGTGCGTGTACCAGCGCCAGCGGCATCCGGATATGGAAAAATATATTCTTACTTTTGTTAGGGGTTCAGGCTCGGGTTGGGTTCACTTGAGCACAATTTTGAGGGTTCAGGTTTGGTTCAGGTTCACTGAAGTAAAATTTTGCTGGTTCAGGTTCGGTTCGGGTTCACCAAAATGAAACTGTTCATTCGGGTTTACGGTTTGGGTTCAGGTTCGGTTCGACACCCTGATTGTAATGTCATAACCAGAGGTGGAGTCGAGGACACAAGGCTCGAGGCCAAGGCCAAGGACCAAGGACACAAGCGCAAGTGCTCTCCATAAAAAAAAAAGGTCTTCACAAAAATTTTTCAGGCGATCTCCAAAAAAAAAAAAAAAATGTCTTCACAAAAATTTTTTAAGCGATCTCCACGAAAAAACGTTTTCCAAAAAGTTTTTCATGCGCTCCACATAATTTTAACAATTCAAAAAATAGTGCTGTCCTCTAGCCGAGGACAGGCCAATTTTCGAGGACTTGAGGCCTCGAGGCCAAGGACTTGACCTTCGAGGCCAAGGACTTCAAAATCTGTCCTCGAGGCCAAGGACGTCTTCGAGGATTCCATCTCTAGTCATAACTATTGCCTAAAGGTGCTTGGAGCCAAGGACTATCGTGGTCTGTCATACTGTACATTGGAAAAAAATTTGAACGGAAACAACTGCGACACTTTAGCTGAATACGCAGTGGTTCAAAAATCCCAGACTTTTTGCATATTGCGACAGCTTTTTGTATGCAGAGGCAAAAGACAGCTGAAGCCGACGCTAAATGTGTGAATTGAGATTGCTGATTTATAGGCTAGGAATTTCAAAGTCAGTTAAAGTTGCGAGTAGTTTGAAGCAAAGATGCAGTACAGTACGGTACGGTACACCTCAATTTTTGCTAAGAAGTACTGTACGCCTCAATTTTTGCTAAGAAGTACGGTACGCTGGTACGGTACGCCTTTTTTGTAATGATACGGGTACGCTTCAAAAATTGAACTGCAGTACGGTACGCTGGTACGGTAAGGTTCAAGGTGCGAGGTACGAAGTACGCAAATTCTGAACGTACCGTACCATACTGCCATCCTTGGTCATGAATGCAGAGAGATGTGGCACCAATATTATAGTACTGGTAGGTAGACTGCTTTTCTGTTCTTCCAATGTTGGCATAGTTAAGGCTACAGTTTAGTTTCTACATATTTTCGCTAGTTCAGAATTAAATTGAGAAAGAAAACTTCTAAAACAACAAAGTATTCAATAGTTTCCTGTAGGCTATCCAACCTACGCTGCCAAATGAATTATTTTCAACATTTTTTATCAACCTGTTTAGTATTTATCTATAACAACCAGGAAATAGCCTATTTAGCGTGCAGGTCCTAAACTAGGCCTATCACGAAGCAGTCGTTGTAATGAAAAGTGTGCAGATCGTCCAATAAGTTAGCGTCTGACGCTGTCCGGTGATAGGAGGGTAAATATGCGCTACAACAACAACAAAAAGCCGACCAAATAAGCTAAAAATGAAAATGTCATCCTTATAGGCCATATAAAAGCTTAATGTAAAAGCAATTAACTGTATACCTTTAAATGATTTACGCTCTGCTCTTTTCGATTTAGTAATTTTGAAGGAGGCCTACCCTGGTAGGTTATCTGCAGCAGACAACTTTTTGAGCGCTTCTTCACTAACTCATTCGCCACCTAGTGACTGAAAGTTCCTCATTGAAAATGTTTAAAAATCTAGAAAAACCACTAATACAAAAAAAGAATATTCCGATGAATACCTTGCTACGTACCATTGGGATTTAATGTATTACCAAGTTCTTCTAATATTTCATAAATCCGGTTTTTCGGATATTATTAATTCGATCCAGTGACCATTATCCAACAGACTTCACGTTTGAGTGTGAATGGTTGTATGAGTGTATTATGATATATGTGGGCGAAAGTCTTGTTTAATTACAGTAAAACGTTTTGTACAATTTTATGGGAATTTTTGTGTTTTGCGGCACACAGAGTACCTAATTGGTAGCCTCGAAAAGCGCCATCAGCAAGACTACAACAAAAAACAAACATTAGCTGGTCCTCTCGCAAGATCGATCTGTAATCAAGAGCAGGGAACCGGTAATCCGTATAGTTAGCGAGGAATATAGTTTTGTTGTTAGTTTCCTTTACTATTTAATCTTAAGTTTAGAAAAAACGCAGTTCAGCTTTGTATGTCTGCACTCGCAACTTCAAAACTCTACAAAATACTCGAGTCTGCGCTCAAAACCACGAAAAAATTCATTAAGTGTTTTCAATTCCGCATCCTTAGAACAATGGTTTTCCGATCAAATCGAATCTTTCATTATACTCGTTGTACTACGCCGAAGCGTGTAAAGAGTTGATGGGGCCCATCTCCGCGTCATTGCGCCCCTGTTACAGCGGTGGCAAACCGTTGGCAACTCCGTGTTTGATTTGACCCCCCGAGATTGAACATCATCTCTCCCGTTCCAGAGACAAACGCGTTGGCGCTCGACCAATTGTTTTGATATTCAATCGTTTTTGATATTTAAAACTCAGTAAAGACCAGTTCAGATTTTTGCAGTCATTTTAGATGAACCGTAATGAAATTTTTGGCGATCCCAAACTAAAACATTCTTAAAAGAATGGAGATATTCTACATCGCCGTTATTAGAGTAGAAAATTGCTATGTGGTGTGGTCTGCGTTGGCCCAATTCCAAAGTCGAAAATCTGCAATTATAATTGATGTAAAATCTTTAAGTGCGCAAAATTTTTTGTGATATTTTTTCTGCTTTTAAGCATGCCTTTGTGCGGTTTTTCTCCACAAAATTTTTTTTCATCAAGAAGTGATTTATTTCCGCTATCACGTTCTCTGATTGCGCATTACTTTAAATGAACATGTTGTTAAAAATCGCAGACATACTTCAAGTTTCCTATTGCCTTATCAATTCATTCAGTTAAGGGGAATCTGTGATACAAATTTGTTGATGAACCTGAGTCAAGCCATATATTCAAAGTTTGAATACTTTTCAGTTTCAGTATGGTGCCTTAAGGAAAACGTTTGATACTTAATATGGAAGCAAGGGTTGGCTTTGGCTTTCTCCGCACCAGCATTTCGATTAGTAATAACCCGCTGAGTGACGCGCTGTATTTGGCAATAATTATTCATCTTGTGCTGCCAATACTTGAACTACAGTAGTTGCAACGATGATTCATGATTTAGTACGTTTGATTTTTGAGCCACAAACATTTTTACTGCATAGCTACCACAGCACAGCAAAATGCAGCTACTACAGCCACCCTTCATAGCTACTACAGCCGCCCTTCATAGCTACTACAGCCACCCTTCATAGCTACTACAGCCACCCTTCATTGGCCTGTCGACCAAAATGCGGAATAAGGAAAATTCTACGTTTTTAGCACTTCTGAGACTGTTTTTTTTGTTTTTGCTCCGAAATCTACTAAAAAGTAATTTAAAGCATCTTTTGAAATATATTCAGGGGTGGGGGGGGGGTGGTTGTCAAAAATAAAACTCACAAATCAATAAAAACTTTGAAAAATTACTAAAAATAACCAATTGAAATTGATCGCTAGTGTAAAAATGCTACGCGTCGTCCGTTTTATCAACAAATATATTATAAACTCAGGAATAGAGGGAGACTATTCAATATTAGTTATTTATTAACTACTTTTCTCAAATATCTTTCCATTAGCCCCACCTTTCCATTTATCTTTCTCTACAAAATATAAGTTAGACGAAAGAGATTACTCTGTGTGAGTTGATTGAACTATAGGATTTTATGATTTACCAGCATGTAAACTAGAGAACAGAAATTTTTTCATTAGCCACCTTTAATTGCACATCGCCCATTTTCGCAACCAGTTTAATCATTTTTGCACTGACAATTTCGACACCACTTTTTAAAACCAATATTTATTATCAAAATAGCCCTAAAATTAGCCAGACCCCCAAAACAGCCCCCCCCATTGTGAATTTCTGGCTACGCACCTGTGCTTTGTAACGTCGTATTTGTTTGCCACTGTGCAGTTTGCTTTAATTATAACAGAATTTCTGTTTTGCTTTTAGTTACTAGTAGAAAACATAGCCTTTGTAATTTATTTTAGCATTCTTAAAATGTTATCAAACCCTAGAAGAGTTAATGAGGAATTCAGAGCTTTTAAAGAAAAGTGGCAAAACAATTTGTTTTTGTAAATCATCTAGATATTATAAATCATCTAGTAAATTACCGATACATCTCGGTAATTATCGATATTGATCAAAAATGGTTTGTGATTTTTAAGCACACTATCAACCGCCTTTCTTTTCGTTATGTTCGTTTACTCCAACTTAAAAACTGTTTTTCTTGTTTTGTTTCTTTTTTCTTATTTTTCTTTTTTTTCTTCCCATGCTATGTACTTTTAAACCGCTAAACGCACTGTATTCAAAGTTTGAGCGATTGAGGATACCAAAGAACACTTTTGTACGACTGAAATCGGGGGTGTCAGGTTGGGTAGATCTCCCTTAATTAGGCCCGCCTAAGTTTTGAACTTTTAAACCGTTAAAGGTAGATAAATTAAATTTTTGGAATGTGTAGATATTAAAAATAAACTAAATCTAACAAAAACTGGGGGTGCCACGATGGGGATTTCTCCTTCAAGTGGGCTCTCCAAAATCTAAACAATTTAACGCTTTAAGCTTGACACATGGAATTTTTAAGATAAGTAGACATAAAGGAAAGATAAAATTTGACAAAATTTGGGGTACCACAAAGGGGGGTTTACCGAAAACAGCTACCAAAATTAAAACTTTTTATCCATTCAAGCTAGACACATGAAATTTTCAGGATAGGCAAATATAAAGAAAAGATGAAATCTGACAAAATTTGGGGATACTAAAATGAAGGAATCCCCTCAAACAAGGACGGCAAGATTCAAACATTGACCACTTACGCTATAGACTGATGAAATTTTCAGAATAGGTAAGCTAGACACATTAAAATTTTAGGATACGTCAGCAAATATGAAGGAAGAATAAAATTTGACAAAATTTGGGGCTCCAAAATGGGGGTCCTTCAAAATTCAAACTTTTCAACCATTCAAGCTGGACACATAAAACTTTTAGGATAGGTAAATATAACAGAAAGATAAAATATGACTTATTTCAAATGCCACAATAGGGGAGTCCTCCTCCAACGGGTCCTTCAAAATTTTTAACCAATTGTCGCAATCGTTGATACTTGGCTAGAGTACAACTTTTAATCTCTAGAAATGTCCACGTCGACTCAAACCAGAGAACGACTAAGATGTTAATTGACGAATCGAAAATGGCACTTGATAGCTGTTTAGCTTCTTGAATTGCAGAAAGCAGCGCACCAATCTTAAATTAAGAACTTCTATTTAAGATTAAAACACAAACTAACTCTCACTGAGCAAAATTGCTCCACTAAAACTTCTTACAACCGCCCAATTCAAGTCGCAACTACCGGCTACACAAGCCAACCACAGATACACTAACTCGGCAAAACTGCCTATGAAACTAATATCTAAATTATCCCACTCTTAGAATATTAAAATAATAGAATGGAAAACGACCCGCCTATTTATACTATGGCAAAAGCTATCGAATATCCCAGAACAATCCTTGATACGTCTCAATAGAACAAGTATACAAGGTTACGATAACAAATTGCACATAATTATGAGGTAACAAACTTCAAGTCTAAATGTAGCTATTTAGAATGGTAAACAACGTAATAATCGATAACTGCAAAAGATTGTAGAATATACTAGAGAGGAATTATCTCGAACATTCCAAATCAAAAAGGCGGCGAAAAGTAGCAAAGCAGTCACGTTTACGTGAAAGCACAGAAAATACTCTTAACTCAGGCATTCAAGATTATTACCGGTATACGTTACACCACTCAAGCCAGACAATAAAAATTTTCACAATAGTTAAAATATAATACGAAAAAATTTGAAGCTGTCATACTATAGGGGTCCCCCGATTGTGTTGACACCTCCCCTTATTAACTACAAAAGCTAAACAAATTAAATCTATTGGATGGGCTAATATGAATTAAAGATTAAAGATTACAAAATTTGGTTGGCCACATTGAGCAGACAATGTCAAATGGACCCCCTTAAAATTTTAAAATCTTTATTAGGAAGTTTTCCAGCTAGACATATCAAATTTTAGTAGTACCGATTGGCTAATATAAGAAAAAATGAAACATGCCAATCTTGGCAAAGCCGTGTTGAACAATTAGCCCTTAAATGGACCTTTAAACTATATTAAGATAAATTCTCACAATAATTTGGAATCACAGAACTGTATTTTTTTCTTCCTTCCTCTTAAAAAATTGCTGTAGTAATTTGAGTTTGATCCCAAATGGGAAGTAACAAACATAGTTCATTTTCTGTACTTTAAAATGTACGTATTTATCAGAAAAAAGGTTATTCGAATATTTCATAAGACAAGCGCTATATTTGATGTATATGCTAAGTTTTTTGCCAGTTTTTACGTTAGATAAGGACGCATGTTTCTCAGAAATATAGTGAAATTCACATTCACAAAGGGTTGTTACGTTCAAAACGAATTAAATCTTGATATAGAAATGACGTCATAAAAATTGCAAAATCGAAACGTCATGGCTTGCATGGAAAAAGTTAGAAACGCTCAACGTATATGGCTTTGGCCAAATCAGAGTTGTGGACGGGCCGACTAACTGAGTTCAAGCCTACACCAGGCCCAATTCCAAAAATCCCCGAACCCAAAAAGTGATTTGAATACCAAATCAGGACTGAAAAAGTTCTAAAGTGAAGATAGGTTTATAAAACGTTATACGGTTAGTTCATCGTGTATTTAGAACTCATGTTTTTATTTCTTTGCCAAAAAGACTCGAGTCAGTTAGGATTCGTGTTCTTGAACATGTGTGTCGGTGTGGACTCGACTTATTTAGGACTCATGTACGTTACATAGCTTGTGTTTTAGTGTCCGTATCCATTATAGGCATCATGCTTTTAGTTTTTAGGATTGATGTTCTAACAATAATGCGCTATAAATGTTTGAAAATTTGAGCTACTGAAAGTGACATTTGGTTACGTTGTAAGTCGCACCGAGTTGGCGAATTTGAGGTACTGTTTTCAAGATCGTAGCAAGGGATTAATAAACTTTGGGCTTGGAAGTTTTTAATGAAAAGTCAAAATGTCAGTTTTGTACCAGTTTCAAGTGCTTTGCGAGATGTTGAGCGCAAAAGTAGTTTTGAACCTCTTTCCGTTAAATCTTTTTAGTCATAAAATGCTAAAATCAAATTTTTATTTGAGTTTTCGCTCATAAGTTTTGACCTTGCATATTAAATTGAGCCGTTGTTCTTGTACTCGATGATTGCCAGACTTAAATCTCAAGGCTTGATTGCAAATCGCTTCTGCGATTTCCTGACTTGATAGTTTTGTACTAAACTGGTACACACGTAGGGTTTTACGCCATCTCTTTTAAGGAGAAATCATTTTTGCTCGTGAAATTTGGGTTAATCCAACAAATGATACGTAGATCCCTCAATTTGCGATAATGTGGTTATTTTTTAACAATTACCTAAATACCGGCTTTTGCATTTTTAAAACTTATTTAAATTTTTGTGTCGCTGCTGTCACATTGCAACCTGGCGAAGAATCAGAGATGAAGTAGAACAAAATTTCTCTGGTTGGGATTTAATTTTATTTCAAAAACCCCCTTTTCCGTTCTTATGGTGTAAGTTTGGCTGGAGAGAACCCAAAATCTCTTGTTTGAGAGATTATTGCTAATATTATTACGTACTGATTTCGAGTGTGACTCTGCAAATTGAGCATCTTGTGACCTAAATGAAGGGGAAAACATGGAACTTTTAGGTTTCCTATTTTGGCCCAAAAATCTTAGCAGAGTTGCCAATTATGAAAATAGATTTGCACGAAGCTTGCGGAATTCGAACTTACGATATCGATTTGTATCGGTCTACCCACTCTGTGAGGTTAGTAGCACAACTGGTATTAAAAAAAACAACACGAACAGTTCTCGGTGATATACTGTTGAAGTTAACATAGATATTGTATGGAGAACTGTTTTTTTTTACAGTTGGCTGCTTCGATTGCACGTCTTTAAAAGTTGTTTATGCTTGAAAACAATTCCTCAACCGATTTGTCTTCTCTAAAAAAGTAAATATTTCCCAGTTGTTGAAATTTTCTTGCTCCATTGTGGCGGGGATACTGACAAATACTTTTTTCTGAAAAAAGAGAAAAACTCTTTCTAAAACAATATTGCGCAAGCTAAATCTTAATTGTAGTGTAACTCTGCATGGTACAGTAGTTTCCAATTCCTTTTCAAATTAACGAACTGTAAAGGATTGCTGCGATTAATTTCATATGGAAAATTTAAACCTGGAATTCGTACCGGTTATACAGTTTGAATTCTAGAATTTTCCCCTTTAATTACAACGTGCAAATTTGTACCTGTCTTAAGTTTATTTTTATCTTCCACGTGCATGACATGCATTTTGCATCATAGCATTTTTCATCTTATGTCTTTGGTACAAAGTTAATGAAAATTCCTGAAGGCTTTTTGGTTTTGCTTTTTTACGACCTTTATTATTTGTAAGTACTTGAGTTGAAAGAACATTAACTTCAAAATCACGTGAGTGTTTTGAAAGAAATTTAAAGAATTGGGTTAAAAATAGCACGTTACGTTTTCAATTCATGAATCAAATCGCTTCTTAAGTCTAAACCCCAAAATTGCCGGTCTAAAAAGTTGGGTGATGTGTCCTGTAGGTTTTGTGGCTAATGGTTTCGTAAGCCTGTGACACTTTCAAAGTGCAGGCGTACAGGTACTGCAGTACGTTTAACCTTGCAGCATTACAATGATAATAGGAATACGTGTGATATTTGACAAACCATTTAACTTGAATGTTTGAAGCAATATGTTACAGAGAATTTGTCAATGTCACTGTTTTAAGAGCATGTTGCATAAAAATAGCGATTTTTGGCCCAAATTTTATTCCGGTATCGTGCATTACATACGTTTTGACGCGAAACTTGAACGTTTTTGGACAAGATTGACATCAATGTTTGCGACTTGATACTTTTAATGACATGTTGTATTGCATGGATTTTCAATTTGGAAAAACTTTAAACACTTTACAAAGAGTGCTGGAAACTAATTGGCTCTCAAATCAGAGCTGGATATTAGCATTATTAGCTTTGGAAGAGTTGGAAATCGATAAACTGCACTTCAGATTGCGCAACTTTTGCGCAAATTCGCCCTTTAATCCCCAACACAAAAAGCCAAATTACACAATCGAATTTTTTCAGCGAAAGTGTAGAGATTGTAACTTTGAGTACTTTATAATTATCGTAAATTTGAGTACGTACCAAGCGAAAAAAGGTATTTTTTTGCGCAAAATACTGTTTTTCAAATTAAAACTGAACCTAATCACGAGTTTTTTTACAGTAAAACGCTCCGGTTAACATCTATGTTGATTCGTGCGATTAGTCAGCAGCAACTGCTGCTCAGTTCTTTAGCTCTTCGAGAATCATGCGGTAGTGCCGCAATTTCCAATCGCGAAGAAGACTCGAGTCATTTGATTCCTTTCTTTTAGTATTTTTTCTTTTTTGATTTCTTTTTTCGTGTCTTTTAGGAATCGTGTCTTATGGGAATCGTGTCCTTAAGGACTCGTATCTTGTAGGACTCGCGTCCATTAGGGGATGTGTTTTTAGGACTGGTGTTTTTTGTGACTCATGCCAGGATACCTGATATCACGCGTTTTCCGCGCTCGTAATATGTGTGATCAATAAAACGGTTCTAAGTATAAAAAGTGCGATACAAAAGCTTTGTAAAAATAATTATGGTGGTTATTAGAAATCAACAAAACTGTGCAAAGCTTACAATATTTAGCAGTGCTACCTTACAACGTTCGTTAGTTGACTGAATCACCCTGCTCTTTCCTGTGGGTGAAACTCGGTGCAATGTAATTTAAAGCCATAAGGAGCCAGCAATGTGCTTAAGAACTAAGGAGAAAAGTGATCACTCCCACACTATTCGAAGTGTAGACTTGCGATTGCAAGACAACTTACTCTACCCACTATACTGTGTAATGCATTTTTCATGCGGTTTTGCATGTGCGTTTTCTTACTGCAGGGAGTGTTTGTATTGACCTTGAAATACAACGAAGTTTCTTCAGTTGTTGCCAAACGTTCGTGTATGGAGAACTCGTGGACTCTCTGCTGTAGTTGCCGAACTATGTCACAGCAGCATGCTATAGTATATAGATCACTTGCTATGAGTTTGCAGCCGAAATAATCAGAATATTATTATTAGAGAATCTAAAAAGCCATCAGTAACTTTTGGTTGCGACTTCGAGCTTTGTACCTTTTTCTCGAAAATTGGTTACGAAGAATTAACTCGGTCTTATAGGTCGAAAGAAGACGTTTTTTGCAATTACCAAATCGCGCTATTATTCATAGGAAAAAATAATTATTGCAATTTAAGCTATTGCTGCGAATAAGTACGATATATTTTTGTGCTTTATAATTTTCGGGTTAGAAAAAAATCAAATTAGATATTGCTCAATAAAAAGGACGATTTGAGGTTGTCGTATTTTATAATTTTCTTGTCAAAATACTTGAAATTTAATATTTATATCGTAATTCTAATAAAGTTTTATAAGCAAATTTAAACTTTTTTACATTTGCAGAGCAGAGAGCTCTCTTAAAAATGCTCTAAAGTTATGAAGTCGATTTTTAACCGAGTTTTGATGACTATTTGTTTTAATACATGATTGTAAGTATTAAATGAACGAGATACACGTTTACGGTTTAATTTGTTTACTAATTGCGAATGTTCAATTGCCACTTCGCACCGAAGGTTAATATGCATCAAATAGGTCACGAATAAGATATTTAGGGATGGACTTCTATGAGTTTTGAAGAATTTACAGATGTAGATTACTCCGGCCGTCTTCACTCCAAGAGTCGCGTCATTGGTCGTTCAACGTAAAGTCAAGTACCAGTTTTCATTTTTGACTATAGACATAGTATCAAGAACATGCATCAGAATTCTGCTTAACCTACTGTACAGTACAAAGTATAGCTGAGTACTATACCATTCTGTTTAAAATCTTAAAGTGATGTTTGATTTTTTTTTAGTTTCAGAAAAATACTGTAAAATGTTACTTAATTACAATATGTGATTTTGTTTTCAGATAGATTATGATAAGTACACATAATCCTGACTGCAATAAATTACATCAGTACAATTATAAAAAAAAATTTATAAAGTAGTACTGGTACAATAAACTGGGAAACAGCAAAGAAATCCTCCCCGGTATATTTAGGCAAAAAGCCACCCAAATTCATAAAAATGGTATGGACTTTTTAATGCTAATTGGTAAAGAAGCCCTTCGATTAGTGGACTGATCGTTTGCTGCAGAAACGGAAGATTGCAGCTCAATTCCCAGTCAAGTCAATTAAGCCTCGATCCACCTTGGATGGTCGACAATTGTAGCTTAAATGAAAAACCACAAAGGTTTCTGTTGGGTAGCCTAGGCAAGTTGACAAATAATTTTCATATAATATTGCAGTTACATAAAAAATTCACGTTTAAAACATGCGAAGATGAGTTAGCATCATGTGTTCTTCTGCTGCTCTTATTTAGCATAATTTGCTATTGTCATTTTTGTTAGAATTTCACTATACGTGACTTATTTTTATGCCTGTAATCTCTGCGCGAAAGATTCTACGTATATTTTTTTCAACATTTATTTTTATGTTTATGTGGCGATTAAGAATTACACATGTTAAAAAACCATTTAGATGTTGATTCTTCCACATAAAAATACCCACGTCATTGATTAGCCAGTTGGCATATCATATGTAGCCATATCATATTAGCCAGTTGCCATATCGTGTTTCATGAACAGCAAAAAATAAAAATACCGTACGTTTGCATTGAGTATCAGCGCTCAGACGAGCGAATTAATGTGAATCAGTGGCGCAACCTGAGGGAGTAGCGGCCTGGAAGAAGGGGAGGAGGGCAGTCTGGGCGCAATTCCCTTCTCCTTAGCCAAATCACTTTGAAAATTTAACCCAAAAATGCAAACGGGTAAACGTGTTTTCGACTTAACTTGTAAGTAAAGGGGGGCTGAAGGGCTGGGCGGTTTATTTATTTCAACTGGCTTCCAAATCTTTTCAATTCATTTTTTCAAATGTCTCTTACAAACGTGCAAAATGTCTATTTTTTCCGAAAAATCACAAACCGTTAAAAAATGTTCAAAAAAATTACAAATAATCTGGGCGACAGACCCTCTCTATAATACGCTCAAGTTGCTCAACGCGTCACACAATTGATAAATTTTTCGAACAGAAAAATTGTAACTCTTGGCTAAAGCCTCCCTACTCTTTGCAAATGCAAGTTGCGCGCCTGCTGCGAAAAATTCCCTAATTTGCAACATCACTATACGCACCTAAGTTACGAAGTTCTGATTGCGTAACGTTTTGCATGTGAGGCCATTCTATTTTTACCGCCACATTACGGCTAGTTAAGCTGCTGAGAGCAATTCTTCGAAATTTTATTGTCTGACTAATTTACGAGTCGTAGTATACCTAAGTACTGGGTTGGCTTTTACTCTAATTTGGTTGAGGTTGCAATTAATTCCTTGTAAACGAATATGAATTTAAGCTCCGTACACTTCAACTGCGTTACGATTTTTTTCATAGGAACGTTGCGATATTTTCATTTCAGCAAAAACCTTTCTTGATAAAATTAATGCGTTTAAAGTTAACGGCGAATAAAGGCAAAAGGCGAAATCGACTTGATCTTAAAAAGTAATCACTGGAAAATAACTAGAAATTTTTGGCGCTTATTTTAACTGTCATTGTGATTGCATTACTAAGTTGCCTTGGCCAGCAGGAGACTACGAAGGGGTTTTCGGACTTCGAGTCAAGCCGCCACCTGTCTACCACACTCGGTGGAGGCTTCACAATGTCCCTTTTCATTGCTGAGCGTCAAGCGGGGAAGCTGTAAATGCCAGTTATTAGGTCTTTGGTTTAATCTGACAGGGAATCGAATCCGAGGTTACCGTTTCAGTAGCAGATGCTGTATTCCTATGGATGTAGTTTTGATAAAAAAAACTGCAAAATTAAAAGTACAAATTTTGAGAGAGGATAAGACAATGGTCATATAATCAAGATATTACCAATCCGAGAACGCTCAAACCACTAACTTGGTGAGCTTAAATCAATTTCAGTTAAGGTAGTTCAGAACAAGAGCGCTTGGGACAATTGCCCTTGTCCTGAACCCCTTTAACTGCAATTAAAACTAAAGTTAACCTATATTTTTAAGATAAAAGCTGATTTATTTTTAAAAAGTGTTATTGAAAATAGACGGGCTAACTTGGGGGCACCAAAATTAATCGTTAACAATTAAACATAAGGTTTCCGTCCGGAACTAATTCGGCCGAAATATGGAATAAGAAAACTAGTTTGAGAAATTACACAAAAAAAATAGTCAAACACGAGTTTTGTATGCTTAGGATCATAGAGAAGCTTTATGAGGTATCAAAATAAACGTTCTATTATAATCACAATATTCTATATTTAGCTCAACTTTAGATTATATTTGTAGCACTGTAAGTTGCGAAATTATAATAATACTCTATTACAGACAGCACAATAATTTTTAGTACTATCCTATATAAAAAAAAAAGTATTGCAAAAATAAATTGTTCCTTTTTCTAAACCTATTTTTAACAGTTTTGCTTTTTAAACTGAAGCATACTTTCCTTTTTGTATTTATAACGTTTTGATTTTCGTTTTTGCAAGATGGAAAAGCATACTTTTCCTGTCAAGTCACTTCTTCATGGCAACAGAAACTGATCCAGCTCATCTGCAAGTGATTAAAAATTAAAATTCTATACTTCTAAAGGATTTACTTTTTATGCAGTTTGAGTGCGATTTTAAAAAAGTGCAGATTTGCAATTACATTTGACATAAATTTTCTAAAAAACTTGCGTCTTGCAAAAGTCGAAATTACGTTACTCTTTGGCTCTGCCACTTCCATTTGGTCAGGGGTTTTAGTTAATGAGCAGAAAAAAAGATAAATTAGAAAGTGAATTTTGCACTTACGAACTTAATTATGCTTGAGGCTGAATAACACAATTTCAGTTACAAAGTATTTAAAGTACAGGACGCTAAGAGTAAGAAGTGACCAATTTAATGCATCATTCATGAAACAATTCATTTAGGCTTTTCTAGTTCGATTTCATTGCTCCGCAGTCGCTTAAGAATCACCTAGGAGTAATGGGAGCAGTAGTGTAGATAGTAGAGCCATAGTGCCATGCCCCCCCCTTTTGGTATGTGAAAACCCCATACTGTATGTACTGTATTTTGCCACTAAAAATCAGCGACGATGCCCCCCCTTTTTTAAAGCAGACCCGCAAACAACAAAAGATGAAACTCGAATACGGCGTAAACCACAGCGCTGCAGGCTGAAGACCTGCTTTTTGTTTACACCTTAATTCGGTGAAAATCGCAGTTTTTCTAAGTTGAAGATCTATTTTTTGGTCTTTCGGAAGAAAGGCCCCCATCACAAAGTTCTGCCCATGCCACTAAATGGGTTGGGTCACTTTAGGATTTTTTCCAAATTGTTCGTGCACATGCACTTCCGCCATTGAATGGGGTGGGTCTCTTTTAAGATTTCCTTTCCTAATTGTTCGTGCACTAGCACACTCTTGCTGCTTTGGGACGTTCGGGCCCTGAAAAGGTTAAGTATTTAAGTAAAATGCGTGAGTTTACACATTTATGTAGCTTAACTGCTTTTAAGAAGATAAATTTGTTTTTTAATGCAGTCTTTTGTTTGCGTCTTCTAGTAATCTAGGAATAATAAGCGTTTGGTTTGGATTTGTTTAGCGATGCTTTTGATTTCAAATGAAATTGCTGCTAGCTGTTTAAATGTCGCAAACTTAGGCTTCCTAAAACGATTTGCTGTTGAAATGGATTATAAAAGTAAATTTATAGACCATTGTTGCTAATGGAGAGACAGGAAATTACAAGACCGATTTGACAGAGCTAATATGAACAAAATTAATCCTATTACAGTTCAAAAAAATTCTTGAAAAAGCTGTTTCATGTAATTCTAAAGACGCAATGATGTGCAATTGCGTATTAGAATTTTCATTAACACTTCTTATTTCTCGATTGTCGCTCTCTTTCAAAAGTTTTTCAGCTTGTTTTTTGTCCATTTTACATTATTTTTATCATTGTCATTTTTGCATGACTATTTCTGCCAAGAAATGACGCATGCTTCAGTACAGTCGTCACATCGATGTTTGAATTGCTAGTATTGCAATTGATATAATGACACAAAGAAAATTTCATCTAATTTAGATCTCACCACAATTTGCTTCCGTTATCGCAGCATTACAATTTACTGTAATGAGTAAATATACCTTGCTTACTGTAAGTCGTTCAAAGCAATACCAATCCCTCAGTATTTTTTTTTTATGTGATAAAATTATGCAGCACTGCAAATTGATATGGGAAATGATATCTGCGCATCATTTGCCGATATAAAGATTGCTTATTTCGTTTATTTGAAGTGAATGCGTTAGCTATCTAAAAACAAAAAAATAATGTGGTTGCTTTATATCATGCGAAACAGTGTTACCCATTAGTTTGGTTTGCAATGCGATACAAGAGTGGTTTTGAAAGTAGCAATGTACAGATTTAGTTGCAGTGATGCTGTTTTCTTAACTCAGATTCAATACTCTTATAGTCATATGGGTATTGTATTATCGTGACAATGGTTGACTGTAGAACTTTTTGTCCTATCACTAGTCACTACTAGGGTTGGATTAAATTTGAATTTTTAGTTTTGAATTTGAATCCGCTCACGAGTTATTGATGAATTTGAATTTGACTTGCAAAGTCAATGAATTTTAATTTAGTTTTTTCAACGTCAATGAATATGAATTTAATTTTTTTTAAAGTCAATGAATTTGAATTTAAAAATTAAAAACCGAATGAATGGATGCAACTCTAGTCACTGCTACTGAACTAGGCGTATTTTTAAAATTGTCTATTTTTTGGGTTCATGAACTCTGCTTTTTTTTAATTTTTTTTATAGTGTTTTTCGCACGGTTTAACTAAATAACACTAAATACGTAACTTAATGCAAAAAATTCCTCAATATAAAAAAGCAAATTATCATTTATTTAAAACTAAAACGACAAAGAATTTATAAAGAATTTCTCAAATTTGCAACAATCTTGAATATAAAAAAACATCTATGCAATTACAGTGTAAGGCAAAAAACTGTTCATACAATATTTTCTTTTTCAGCACACACTTGAATTTTGTGATGTAGAAGTAATTTATCGCACAATTTGCTTCTACAAAAATACAACAAACAACGTAAGAATGAACGCAATAACACTCAACAACATCATTTTAATTACTCTACCAATGTTGCTTCATTTTAGCATGACAGTATGGGTTTAGACTTATTGTACTGCTTGAAAATGCTTATTAAAAGTGATTGCTGTTAGGTAGCATATGTTCTTGGCTGGTTGTGCAGCTAAGGCAAAATACGTGCTAGGTCATGCCATTTTTACTGCAGCTCTAGTTACAACAGTTGTACAGTCAAGTGTAGGCTAAACAACTTGTTAAGGTAAGTCTGTGATATTCTTTGTGGTGTAAGTTTAGCTTTAGCGGAAATTTGCAATTGATCCAAATCATTTCGGCGTTGAAAAACTACTCAATTAAGTTATTTGATATTAAAAATTAAAAACAAACACTTTATGTAAAGTGTAAAGACAACACTTCCGTTCGTGCTTTACGACAGGCTTTTTTGGCTCATTAATTTGTTGCAAAATAAAAACATAATATTAAGCTTTTACACATCGCGCAAACTGCAAACAAAAACAAACACCAAATTATATCGAGCATCTTAGGTAACGCTTAATTTATACAGTTACTCGAGCAAAGACCACAGTGTTTGTGCAAAAACAAAACATTGCAATAAATAAAATAAATATTTTAGTCTTTTAAATAATAAAAAAATTATCCTAAGAAGCGTTTGGGTCTCCGCAGCGTTCAACATTCTGAACATTGATGATGGTATCACCGGAAGAAGTTGTTGCAGCTTTTTCCTCAGACGTGTTTTGCTCATCATTTCCAAGATTTACTTCTTTTTCGTCTCTAAATAAATATCTTCCGTAAATACTCTTAATTTTTTTTTTTTTAAATGTCATCTTTGCGATGGCTTTGGATAATAATTAGTCTACGATGTCTGAAAGATGAGAAATAGTTAATATTCTAATACGAAAATATCAGTTTTTGCGTCATTGTTTCTTCAGTGCTTGAGAAAAATTACGACATGAATTGATGAAAAGAAAGTATTTGAGGATTCTAATCTTGTCAAAAAACAAATTTACAACATGCAATTTACCTTAAAGAAACTAAACTAAGAAAAGCATGCAATAAATTAAACGTAATTGAAAAAGCACAGATAACAGAAAAAAGTTCAATTGATTAGAAATCAAGTCATATTTTGATATAGCTACAAAAACTGAAAAGAAAGCCAATGCAACAAACGTTATTTTGCCTAAGATGCTCGTCAAAGCATTACCGGTAGCATACTTCCGAAGAGTACCCGTATTATTGCTACAGTGCCGTCTTTATGAAGTATATAAATGTCCAGGCGCGTGTCTGACAAGTTTTGCATTTGAGTTCGATTCGCGCTGCGTTCTTTTTTTTTTTATGCAGGACCTTGCTTTAGAGGCAGGGTTCGGGCAGCATGTTAACGTGGTAGATGGCAAATCTAGATGCTAAAAGAAAGAGTACATTCCGGAAATATGGATGCTGGTAGTTGACTTGGCTTCCTTTTTGCCTTTGTTTTAAGGACTTTTGTGGTAACCAAGAGCAATTTTAAAATACTAAAAATCATGAATTCGTGCTCGATCAAGCAAAAACCAACCTCTTGCATCGCAAGCAAATAAGAGTGACAACTAAAATCATGCAAAACATTCCAAGAAGAGAAAATGCAATGATGGTTGTTGTACGATAATTAACATCCATTTTTGAGCTTTCCACTGGACTTACAACTAATTGTTGAGTGATTGAGACAATGTTATTATCACATCTTGTGCCGCTGTGGTCTAAGTCACAACTGAAAAAAAAAAACAATTTTTTTCAAATTTTTCATCATGTTTTTTATACTTAGTAAATTGATTATAATTTTTGCTATTACTTAATCAACAATTAAAAGATGTAAAGTTCTATTACCAAATGCAATCTCTGCCAAGAGCAAGATAACTTGTTTTCACAGTGCAGCCAAGGTGTCTTCATGTGAGGAGGTTATATGTATAGCAGAAGCTACCTAAACCTTTACTAGGCACCAAGCATTGATACATGAAGAATCCTTTTCCAGATATTTCGCAACTTATTGAAATAAGTTACTTAAAAAGTATTGGACTTCTTCATGCCTTGTGTAAGTATAGCTGTAATCTTTCTACGTATGCAATTTTTCGAGAGCTTGGTGCCACATTTTGGGCACATTATGTAGTCCGGGCCCTCAAAGTTGAAACGCATACGACTCTACTCTTATGCTTCGTAGTACTGGCTGCACCCGGATACTGGCTTTGAAATGGCGCTTAAAGCATATAGCTTATACTTACACACAGTACTCCGTTCCGGTTCGTACTTGTCTTAAACATACTCCGTTGAAATTGCAATAACTTTGTTCGCAGAATTCTACTTCAGAGGGAAATTCTAAAAGCAATATTGAAAACTAAACTCTTTTGCATATACAGACTGTGCCTTCGTGTTATATAATAGTGAAAATCTTTCTGGACAACAATTAGTCAGTGATAGACAATTTAAGACAATGCATTGCAATTCCTAGCTTCAAATCCAGGTGTTTGTAGTGCTATCAAAATGGGCTGGGATAGACCCAAAAACACGAGTCCGAAAGTCAGTGATCAAAATGTTTTAGTAAGATAATAGATTTCTTTAAGGGACGGACACCTTACTTACCCCACTCCCACTAGCAAAACTTTTGTTACCCTTACAGCTGTTTACGTAAATAAAAAGTACAAAAATACATGTAATCTAAAGTTTTATGTAGTCAATTTTGTCATATATGAAACTACAGGTATGTTTTTTACCGATTAGGTACCGATCATTGATACGGTGGATAAAGCGTCTTCACTGAAACGGTAGATTCAGATTCAATTCTCTCTCGGGTCAAACCAAAGACTATAAAAATTGGTATTCATAGCCTCCTTGCTTGACGTTCAGCAATAAAAAAGACATGGCGAAGCCTCCGTGTGTGGTGGACAGATTGGCAGGTAGCAGCTTGACTCAAAGATCGATGGGTTCTTTCGCTATCTTCTCTCACTCCTGGATGAAGTAACTTGGTGAATAAACATGCAATTACAATAAATATGTTTTGGATAAACTTTCACATTAATGTAACAAAATATAGTATTACAGGATAGTCAGATATAAACTGCATACCTTCTAGTGCAAGTACAGATTCGCAATTATATCCATGCTCAGATGCGAATTCTTCAAGTGATAGTTGCCTTATTCGATAATTTCTAGGTCCTGGACAGGCTTCATTTAATTCGGCGCATATATGACCAAGGGCATTCGTTCTGTTGCTACACCCGAAATGTTCGAACGATTGTGGAAAGACAGTACAATCAATGTCGCACTTGCATTGCGTTTTTCCTGCAACTATTCAAAATGAAAGTTAAATCATGATGATTTGGAAAGTTGTACTGATCGAAATAATCCTGTTCTGGCTGTAATTGCAAGATAGTTGATGCAGAATTTATGAAGATTGGTCGTCTGGTATTTTGAGTATTGTATCACGTTTCTGTCTGTCAAGCGTAATATGTACGGTAATGGCAATTGATAGAAAGGTTCTTATACTAGCTGCAGGGCAATTAGATTTGCTAAAGCATATCGCTAGGCGTATAGCTCTAAACATTTTTTTACCTCCTATAACGCAGATTAACGCTGGAACATGATAGAATTGCTGAATATATTGTTTAGAAATTATTGGAAAAAATAAAGGATCTAAATCGAGTTCTTGATGCACATGCTTATTGCTTTCTTGAAAACTTCATCAATAGTGAACGTTTTCAGTTGTTTTCTTCCACATAAAGGGAAGCAATAGAAATCTATACAACTTAAATACAAATATTCTTACCTAAAACGCAACGTCCAAACGGGCATGCGTTGCCATCATCGCACACTTCTGCCATTGACGGATTAAAGGCGTTGATTATCAAATATACAACTGAAAAATAACAGTTCTGTTATATATTTTGCATCATAATGTTAAAAGAGATGATAAAACTAAGTTGATGCGTCAAATCGCTTGCTATTTGTTGCCCGTGGAGCAATGAGCGTTGTGGCAGATTTATGTAACGAGATAAATCGGGTAATTTAGATCACATGACCTGTAGTGTCTGTGTATATCCATATCTCCTGCAGACAACAAAATCCATTACCTTCTCAGTTAAACAAATCATTTTGCTTTTTCGGCTGTGCTGCTTTTACAAAATTTTTTGCTGCTACTGCGAGAATAACCAACGACAAGGCTTTTGCTGTGGTAATGAACTTGCTATAATTGTTAGGTCATGTCAAATATGAAAAAGCCATCTAAGTATTGTAATCAAGCTCAAAAAACTCAAGCATTGACACAATTTTTGTCACTAGACTGTAGTTGTAGCGTTTTTGCACAATGTTTTCATAAAATAATTTTGTGGAATGCTTACCGATAATATATTGTGAATTCATTTTTTCAAATTATAATTCCAAGTGTATAAATAAATAAATAGACGAATAAATGTAAAAAAACTTATTCAAAGTTAAATCGCTAATTGAGTCGCTCTAAAATAAATTAATTAGTGAAATAAATTCTACACTACTGCTGGGTAAATAACTTAATTATGTTCAAATTTTCTTTTTAAAGCTCTTAGATGTTGAAATAAAAACGGCAATATCATACAATTAATTAACGTTAAATTGCTATCTACTTGAAGTATAGTATTATGTTAAACTCTGCAATACAAATTTTTTGTGACAGCCTGACTTATTTACTGAAATCTACGACTTCTGCGTTAACTTAACTTGCTTGCAGTGTTTAAGCCGTGATCCTGACACGTTTAGTTGGTACGCGGTATTATGATTGCAATAATGATTTGCTTTCGAGTTTTATATGAATGCAAGAGTTATGCGCTGCTTTTTTCTCGACGTTTTTTAGCACTTTTTCCTTTATGGGTGGAAAGCAGCTGTAACATTACGGTGATATAGCCAATGCGGGTAAAATTCTTAAGAATGCAATGCAAAGCTGGAGATTGAGCTTCTACATAATTAATTCAATTTCAATGGTTTATAGTATATATGATGCTCTAGCACCTGCTATCGAAAACTGTTTTTGAATCTGTTAAATTTGAATTCTTTTAGATATATTTTTAAATAAAAACCAATGCTAAGATTTTACTAGCTTCTTGTTTCATATGTTCACTTTTAAATGTTTACGTTCACCGTTTTTTTAGCACTCGTAATTAGAAGATATATAGAGAAAAAAAACTTCAAAAAAAAAAGAATGCTGGTTAGACGATGCAGTTGATAATCGATAGGTTTGCTCTGAAAACACTCAATGCAAAACTCGTACCCTATCCTATTTTTGTCACTTTTTTCTTTAGGGCTGCTCGTATTTATACTACTACTTTTTCCGCTCAAAACGTTTCAGAAAAAAAAAGTTTGCGTCGAAACTGACTTGTTAGGAAATGTGCAACATAGCTTACGATTTTTCTAATCTATTTGAAATGTACAGAATACGTATGAAATGCAACGTTGCTAGATAGGACTATTATTCAAGCCTTATATGATGGTGCCGTTTATTTCAAAATAAATTTCTCCTTCCTAAAAGGTAGATTTCAATTTTTTGAAAGGTAGATTTCGGTACTTTCACAAATATTTCAAATACAGTATCGATATTGCAAAATCCTTTTCTTAGAGTTTAATTTACCAAAACCGGCTAGATAGCTGTATACAAACTTTATAATAATATTAATAACATGCTTTCCGTTTCAAGTGGGATAATTGTTACTGTAAACATCAAGAAGTTGGCTGTTCGTTTATTTTTCTCTTTGTTTTCGGCCAAAGAATTAAACCTTGTATTTCGAAAGTATTTTTATGGTTTTTAAAATATAATCGAACATCAGTCTGTGATTGATATCAGGGTTTCAGAGAGTGCTCGATTAGCAAGAGGTAGAGCAAATATCACAGTATAGATCAGTACTCCGTAACCGTTTTTTAACCTGCGGCACACTTATGCAACCTGCTAAACTCGGCGGCACACAGCAACAAATAACGTCAGAAAAAGACAAAAAATGCAAAAAACGGTGTCGATGTATTTTTGTACATCAGGGGCTCTTGAGCTTTTTTGTCTTGTTTACCCCCCAAAAAATGGTCTCCAGTTCCGCAAACCAGCCATTTATCCGATTTTGTACGTTTCTTGAGATATCTCCAAAAATAAAAAAGGTCTTCTTACGTCACAAGTAGTAGCTATAGACAAACGTTCAAATTTGGAAAAATATTTCAGGTGGTTCGCTAGAAAAATTACAAATACTCTACGACACACCTGAAATAATCTCGCGACACACCGGTTGCAGAGCACTGGTATCGATTACCACTGTTTTAAAACATTAAAAATTAAAAGCCTGTAAAACTCAACAGTCTGTTTCACTCGTAAACGAAATCATCAAAGACTGTTGACCCTGATGATCCCATTTACGAGTGAAACAAAATGTTGGGTTTTATAGGTTTTTATTGTTTTATATGGTTTACTGTACATTGTAATCATACAATTACTTAATTAGTTTCTGTTATAAACCAACCAAGCATAAACTATTGAAAAGCCCTGGAACGCTTGCTGAGTTTGTTTTTTTCACACGAAACAGTCATTGCAATGTTGCGATCTATGACTTGCTTCAGTTAAATATAAACTCCTGAGGATTACCTTTCTCAAAACGCATCCGTTTCGTCTAATTCTTAATACGGTAACCGTTTCCGGGCAAAGCGTATAGCTGCGAAATTGCCTGTCTCCATTTGCGCATACTGTTTGTTGAAATGCGCCCGAAAATTTCAGAAAGGACGTGATGAATGAATGACGTAAACACCAATGATCGCCCAATCGGCCGAAAACGAGCTGGGGTTAACGCGCTTGCCTGGGACTTCATTCAAGCAAGTTTTTTAAATCGCACACGTTTGGTGTTTTTGCATGTCCACTTTTGAAGCTCAGTTCTTACTTCCAGTACTTGCTAACTGCTAAGTCTTTCCAAAAACTGCCAAACCATGAAAGAACCAAGCTGATCAAAGTGTTTAAGTGCCACCAAAAACACTACTAATACTCTTTAAGTGCCACCAAAAACACCACTAATACTCTTTGTTTTAAATTTTATGTTTCACATTATAAATTGGCACGGTCCTTTCGTGATTTGGCACTTTTTTGCCATGACTCAGCGATAAATTGGCACCGAAACTCAAGAACCAGTCCAAAAAAGTTGATGTGTAAAAATCTTAATTGTTACCATCTGTTTATAATCCCTGGAACATTTTTTCAAGATTATGTGTGTCGTTCTGATGCAATGATGTTCGTTAGCTCATTACGCGCTTACACCTCATTGCCGAAAATGGGTTTGTTAACTCGTTACACGCTTCTGTGTAAAACAGCAAGGCAAACGAAGGTTAAGTTTTTGTTTGATTGCCTTACCCTGATCCAAGATGCTAAATTAAAAAAAAAAGTTACAGTATGTATTTTGCCTGAGTTAATCGCAAAATGTTTGTGAATTCGCGTAAATTTTGAAATATTTTTGCTCATTAGCAGTTGCTTAATTTTACAGTATATGAACCTGAATCGTATATATAGTAATATATAGTAACCTGAATCGTTACTTTATAGTAACCTAAATCGTTACATTGCGATCGCCTTATCAATATTTTTTAGAGAAAGATGGAAGAAACGATGGATCATCCTGGGGCTGCATGGTCACTTTCAATCAGTCTTGAAAACCTGCGTAAAAATCCACAGGTACGTACACTAAGTAATACGTTACTCACAGCGGGGCAACCAGAGGGATTGCTAAGGGGCTTCAGTCTTCTCTTAGCCAAGTCAATTTGAGAATTTGACACAAAAATACAAGCATTCGTACGAGTTTTAAACTTGACTTGATAATCCAATGGTCCAAAGGACGTTAAAATGTTAATTTTTTTGCCGAAAAATTACAAAAATCGCTCAGCAGCTGAACCCCCAACCGTGATACGTTTGACTTGCTCCAGTTTGCTCTGCTCTGCTCCAGCAGCTAAACCTCCGCCAAAATGAGACATTTTTCAAAAACAAAATTAATAGAAAATTGTTGATAGTCAAATTTTCTGAAATAGTGCTCGATCGTAACTCGATGACATACAGAAGTAAAATCAGAGCAAAATGCAACTATAAACATAACGACAAAAGGTTAAAAGCACAACAGTCTATTTTTCTTTCTAAGAACTCATCAGGTGCTGCTGTAATATGTAAAAGAATTGTAATCATGACAACAACATTATTCTTTTGCAGATTAAAGTAGCACCTGATGAGTCCTTAGGACAAAACAGACTGTTGTGTTTTTAACCTTTTACTATGATTTTTCTATACTTCAAAAACAATTATTTAAATTTTGGTCGAAGCCCCCTCCCCTAAGAAAAATTCTGGTTGCGCGCGCCTAATTACTCAAGAACAGACTATATGAAGTCTAATTAAAGAAGGTTTTGAAAATATTAATTGTCAGTTACTGTATAATCCCTCGGTTGTACCATATTTGTATAATTGCCATTTCAAGACGTACATTGACATTTACATCACAGGTGGGTAGCAATATCAATTATTTAAGAACTTTAAACCATTCGAGCACCTTTTGAATTCATATGAATTATTCTTTGAACTTGATGTTACAGTGCGTACTAAGAAACACTAAGAAATTCGTTTACTTACAGCTATCGTGGGAAAAACTAATTTCAAAAATATTATTTGTTCTATTGTGTAGCCATATATTTTAAATGTAGAGGGCAGGTTTATTTCTTAGTGTCAGGTTACTTTTGAAAGATAAAGTCTTTGGCCTTAACTAAAAAACTCAATAAGTTATTATCGCTATACGTAATTCATAATTGTGCGATTTCATGTTGTTTCACTACTACGATAAAATGCAAAATTTTGTCCCTTAAAAGCTATTTTGGATTTGCTTAGGAGCTTAGAACCAAAAATAGCAATAAAATACTTAGTAGTGTATAGTAATTATGCTATGTTTTGCTTTAATTTTTTTAATTGTTGTCAAACTTGCAAAATTAACTATTTTAGGCTTCCATATTCAGAAATTAATCTTTGAATTTTTGCTGTGAAAATTCTATGAAAATTAACGTTTTTTTTTCTGCAAAAATGCAAGTAAATTTTAAGTCTTACAAAAAATCTCCGGTTGCTTTGGTAGATGCACAATACGCTATTTTAATCAAGCATAATTTTTTTGACCTTCCTTCCGTTTTGGTCGTGTGAAATGCGCTTTATATTTCATGGTATTTTTTTGTAATCCACGAGTTTATTCTAAGAATACGGACTCTGATTAATTAAACCTTTGTCTACTTTGAAGTTTGATCAAGAGCAAACCGCTATCCTACAGCTCCGACTAAGCACCAAAAATAATGATCTTTTCGAGCATATTCTGTAGATATATATGTGGACCATTGCGACACAGACAACTTTTTTAAGAATTTGTTTTCATCGCCCGCCAATAGATCTCACTATGAAGAGAGCACTACTGTTAAGTATAGTCGAGTATTATTACTTATTTGCATGCTTATACTGTTTTAATGAGTTTTGTCAAGTATGTACTCTATTACTTGGTCGTACTGATATCCAGAATAATTTCAAGTCTTATACTGTACTAAGTACTGTAAAATTTTTCGCGACATAGAATATTATTTATTTTAACAAAAACATCAGATAAACAAAACACAGTACTACTAAATCACTTTAAATTTATATATCATGGCATTACCTAAAAGTAGTTTGATTTCCGGTATGACTTTTATTGATTGACCAGAAATTTTCAACTCTACGCCGAGAAAATCGCAGTTTGTTTTTACTTTGTTGATGCAATTTCGATTCAAAGTAATTTTGTTATGAACTATACGAGTTTGATGCATCCACATACAATATTATGTGTCACCATGCAAGAAAACTTTTCGACATTTTTCGCTACTTTAAACCTTACCACAAGAGTTTGTGGAATATTGGACTGACAAACTATAGTGATTGGGTAAACTGAACACAAACCGCGATTTCAAAAGGCATCGAAACGGTTCGTGTAGACTGGAATGCAATGCTGTGTGTGAGAGAACGTCTACAAAGTTGCCTGTATGTGTTTTGCTACTTTACAAATTCAGTACAGTACGTTTCAGAAAATTAGGCATTTATGAGAGACAAAGTTTTGTGAGATTTGTAAAAAGTATTCAATAGGCATTTAGGTTGAAAATATTTTTGCTCGGTTTTCCGTCAAAAATTTTTGGCAAATTTGAAGGATAACTTCACAAAATTTGAGCTTTCTACGACTTTCCGCTCCCGAGGTATGACAATTTAGATTACTCCTCAGAAAAGCTTTTTTCGTTTAGAAATTTTGCCAGGGTTGCCAACTACAAACAGAAGTTCAAAAAGGTATTTCATGTTTGTGACTGTCAATAAATGTTTTCGGCAGTGTTGTTGTCAAAACAAAGTAAAGAATCAGAAATGCAAATTGGCCACTTTTCAAGCAAATTCAAGTCAACTTTTCATAAGTTAATCTTCTGTCACAATAAGGATAAAATGGCAACACTGAAGTACAGAAAAATTGTTAGCTTTGAACTGAAATATCTTGAAACGGCAAGACGTAGAAAGTTCATATTTGGTGAGAATGCAATTTTGGTCTACAGTGAAAACTTGACTTGAATGCCCTTTTAAAGCATATGGCGCTATGTATAAATATTTTTCAAACGCGGTGCTGCCTGCCATTTTATTTTCTGTTTTTTTGCACCAGTTACTCAAGAGAACAAGATTTTTCTCCAGCATATCTCTCTTCGCCACTGAGTCAATGTTAATATACAGTGCATGAGCAGAAAAGTAGAGTTAACTACAACAAATTCACTTATAACTCGAAGTAGCAAACAGTAATGCAATATATTCTGATGTCTTACGATGGAACCAAAACAGCAACCTTGGAATAAATAGTTTATGTTTAAGATAGCTTCTATTTCCCAGTCGCTGTCTTGCAAGTTTTCTCGCGATCTTTGTTCTGGTAAAGGACAATGTCTCTTAAGTTAAGGATTGTGCATAAATTAGGCCTAAAACTTAGTTATTTTTTATGAATATTTATAAAATTTCTTTCAAAAATGCCGCTAGGCTTTTTTTGATTTGAAGGTTTTGATTTTCCTCCGGTTTTCAAAAAATCTTAAGATGACGTGAGTTTGCAAGCAAACAGTTCCACAATAACAAAAAGAAATCTCATAAGCAACCTCTTGTTTAGTTTATGAAGTATTTATCAGCAAGATCGGAAGCTTTTGCATGAAAATATACAAAGGATTAAGTGGATTTTCTCAAACCTCTCAACTCTTCTAACAGATCTCACACGTTTTTATTTGACGTCACTCTAATTATATCCTTTCCGCATCAATAAAGTTTATTTCGTCATCTATCTTTCTAATGACGTGTTGCAACATCTGAAGTATTTTATTTGTAAAGATTCATGTAATAAACAATTCTGAGAAAATTTTTGAGCTAACACGAATTAATGTCATCAAATCAAAAGTTTCGCTAATTTCAAGGCAATGATTTTCCATTATCGTTAATAGACCTATGCAGAAGTAGGTTATATGGCAAAGCATCAATAATTAGAATGACAAATATCTTTTTTATTTTGATTAGGAACTTGAATTATCATTTCTTTGATTGCAGATTTTTTCAAATTTTTTTAAAGGTGGTGAATCATCCAGCCAATTCCAGTGGTTTACAATAGCTGAAATTGGGATCCCGTACACGAGCCCTAAAAACACGAGCCCTAAAAACACGAGCCCTAAAGACACGAGCCCTAAAAGACACGAGTCCTAAAGGACACGAGTTCTAAAGAACACGAGTCCTAATGTACACGAGTCCTAAAGAACACGAGCCCTAATGGACACGAGTCCTAAAAGACACGAGTCCTATATACACGAGTCCTAATGTGGTAGGCCTAATAGTTTAGAGATAGTTTATTAGTTTAGGCCTAATAGTTTAATAAGATTACAGTAGGCCTAATAGTTTAGAAAACTGTGGTTATGGCGGGAAGATCAAAACTCAGAGTTTCCAAAAACTTTTTTCGGGGGGACATCTTTTTGTATTTGTTGAATATCTTTGCAAACGCAGCCCCAAACTCAAAACAAAAAATATCAAAAATTATAGTTCAATTTTAGCGATTGTAAACCACCGGAATTGGCTGGATGATTCACCGCCTTTAAAGGCGGAATTATAGTCCAATTTTTTTTTTTTTTTTTCAAACATTTTAATAATTTTTTGCATTCGTTTTGAAACATAATAAAGCTAGCACCAAACCAGGAAATTTTTACTGTTAAATCAACTCAGAGAGAATCGAATTCCAAGCCCTGTAAGTTGGGTTCTGACTCCGTCGCTTAGTCAACTGCAGGTGCAGTTTATTTATCTTTGCAGCACTCTCAGTCTTGGCTGCGCTTTTTTACGCTGCTGCGTTTGACTGTTGCAGCTGCTGCATTGCTCTTTTGCAGCAAATTATTAGCAAAATAATGCACAGATCTGCTGGATTTTTTTAAAGTGTTACCTGTTGCCGTTTTTTGGGTGAAACTTTGAAGCATGATTGATTTCTATTCAATCTTTCCAGTTACGGTCCAAGTTTCAAATTTATTGTTAACAAAATTTCGTGAAGTATTTGGCACCATCGATCAATTGCTGAAGCCCAAAACACTAGAGTGGAGGTTGCGTTATAAAGACAAAATTTTTTAATAGTTTTTCAGCATTTCTATTTGTCCAATTTGTCCCCTTTTCGTGCCCCGTTTTTTGCCTGCTTATTATTGAGTGTAACCAAATAAGTGTCAGTTCACGAAAAGTCGTTGCAATCAAAGAATTTATACATAACCTAAAAAACATATTGTAAACAATTAACATGATAAAAACTTTTTGATTTGGATTGTTCTTTCGTAATTGGACTTTTTTTTGGTACGACACAGCAATAAGCAGGTACTGAAACTTTCCATAGAGCCTGAAAATCGGATTGGTAGAAATGATAATAGGGTACTGGGAACAAATTAAATCTTTCATTATACTCCCTGTATTACGCCGAAACGTGTAACGAGTTCGCGGGGGCCCATCTCCGCGTCACAGCACCCGGCAACACAGCTTCTTTCAAAGAAGTTTCGCAGCAGCGGCGAGCCGTTGGTAACACTGTCTAATTTGACCGGCCCGCGATCTGAACCTCACATCTTACGCTCCAGAAACGAACGTGTTTGGTTGAAACCGATAAGTTTGACGCTTAACGCAAAGCTCAATCTTCAATTCGACTCGACGAGGAAACGAGTTTGAAATATCACTTTAGTTTTGGCTGTACTTTATTGTATAGTTGAAAGGAACTAACTGACTGCCCTTAGAAGCAGATCTGAGGAACAGTTGAGATTGATTAGTAGTATTACTGAGAAAATTGAATACTTGGTTGAAGAAAGCATCAAGTCTATATTTGGATGAATGAAATAATGTAATATTTTGTGCCATTATCAGTATTAGATCTGAAATGGCACAATCAACTTACATAATTACATCATCACATAATTGGTATTTTACTAAAGTATGTTACTGGTAATATAAGGTATATGCGATAGGATTCAGTTTGCTTCAGTACATTAATAAGTTTAACTAATAGAGTCTTAAAGTAAAATATCACATCAGTTGGATTGCGTTGTATAATTCAGCTAAAAAGGAAATTTCTTGTGCTGGAAAATGCATCGGAAATGATAAAGCTAATTGTAAGACATACTGGATAAAATTACTAGTAAATTTTTACAATACTACAGTGTTATCAGCTATTTTTGTTATGAAAATAAAAAAAACAAACCTCAGTAATTTTCAAATGAGCTAAGCAGCAATTTACACTGATGGATTTTTTTGAATTATTTCTGTCGTTTCTAAGCTTCTAGATTAAGACTGAAATAGTAGATTTTTCCTGTTGAATCGGAAACCGGAAAAAAATACTAAGCGTATTATGCAAATAAAAATCAAGAAAATTTTCTCTTATTATTTCCTTCTTTGTACACGCAATTTTTGATGATTCATTATTTTTGAAAGGTTTTACCGTTTGGTAAACAATTTGCTACTAAAATCACAAATCCACCATTTCGATAAGGAAACGCAGTGCATATGCGTGTGTAATTGTAGTTGATAATAAACAGTAAACACCGCACTGCACTCTAGCTAGGCGCTCATTACGAGCTGCTGAGGATGCTGAAACATAGTTCGCCGGCAACCCTCTCCTTATAGCAAGTTATTGAGAAAATTTACCCAAATCTGCGAACTTTCCAGCATGTTTTGGCTTTATATAGTGATTTAATGGTGTCATGGGTTATACTAAAGAAACTAAAAGTTTCCAAATGTCTTTTACACGCATCAAATCTCTCTCAAATGAACAGAATTTTTTCCAAAAATCGCAACGTCGCCAAATTATCGACACTCGTGGCTCTATATGAAGAGATGGTTTTAACTCTGAGTAGAACACAGGCTCTTTCCTCCTGTGCTCTACTACTTCGAAATTGAAATATCTCGAATTACACGCCTTATTATGTACGATTGTATGTGCTCGTCTACGTTGGTCTATGTTTTGTAGGAGACAATTTTAAACGTTAATACTGCTCATATCTGAACAAACAATAAAAAGCTAATTACTGTAGCTTCTGTAACAATTTTGTCAGATTTATCGCTTTTAATTTTTAAATAATGGTGCTTTATTATTGGAACAATATTTTTGTTGATTTTTAACTTGTACAGTAGTTTGCAAAAGGGATTGAAGAATTTTAGTCTAATTTAGACAGCCATTGATCTAAATTTGACAGCAATTATTTGCTGAGTCACATGCCATAAATTCATTGCCATTATTAGAGCTTAAAACCTTGCATGCAAACCACTTGCACTGCCGACTATGCGCAATGCAATGCATGCATGTAGTCATACGGAAGAATAAAAATAATATGGTGTTATACAATAATCTATTGGCAAACAAAAATAGTTCTGTAGACGTCCACTCATTTGCCAATGACCAATTAATAGGTTTAATGAAATACTGTGTAATGAATTAGTAAAAAACAGTAATCACGGCAGTGGATGATATGTAACGTGTCTTCATTGATGATACAAACGCGATTTGTGAACTCAATCGAGTTTGAAATTCTGACACGAATCCAATAAAATGAAAATTCCACTAGATAATGATTAAGTGTTACTTGTTTTTTGCGATTGAAGTTCTAATTTTTTGAAGTTTTGCTATATAATATGTGGATTTGCGTATACATACGTTGCTTTTCTGATGCTTATTTACATTATCGGTATTAAGGTGCTCCTCTAATCTTAAATGACCTAACCAATGTTGTGTTTATCCCTATACAGTCGAAAAGATCGGTGTGGATACAATTTGTTTATTCAAAGATTATTTTGGAGTTATGTGTGATTCATATCGAAAATACCCACATTCGATTTACAAAATGAGCAATTTTGTTACATGTTCTTTTCATCAAGACGGATCGAATATAAGTAATTGATGTTGAAGAACTGTGAAGTTTTGGTCATTTAAAAACTGCCATGCAGCCTCAACCTAAAATTTATTAGTTCTTAAAAAAAAACATGTACTACAATTTGTTATAGTTGTTTTTAAATGTGGCAAAAAGAAAAAATTATTGCAATGGCGGAAAGAGTCGAAAATGGTAAAAAAAACAAAACGCAACGAATTTCTACAGTACTAAATTGTTGCTCGCCATTCGATGCAGTGAAATTTAACATATTATTAAAAAAATAGCCTGCAATTGAACGATGATTTTATCAAAATTCGGAAATGTTTGCGATGTTTTGGAAAAAGAATGATTCACCAAGAATAAGGAAGCACTCACAAAATTAAGATGCACACTATACAATTTAAACCACAGTAATAACATGCACGGATATCACGAAAGGATATGTTTCAAAAATCATAGTTATTGTACGATTTGTTTACTGGATTGTCAAGACATGATTACCCTCAATGATTTTTCCCATTGCTTCCGACCGTGTATCACGACATGTTTATTTAACCGTTCGCGACCTCTGGCCCAGAGCTGTAAACTGGCCGACTAGTTCATGCCCGAACCAGAAATTTAAGGCCCGAACTAGGCGCGAGCCTGAAAAGGATTTGAAGCCAACAGCCGGCCCGAATAAGCCCGAAAGTTAGGTTAGAAAAATCCATACAGTTTTGCTTGTATGCGGTTAACATAAAACTACTTGTTGCTGATCAATTGTTACTCAGTCATAATAATTGGGACTTTGCGTGAGCGCGTAGCACCTTTGTTTTTGTTCGCGAATTTTGGCAGATGAGACCTGATTTGCTCATAACTGGCAAACGGTAAAACGTAGAAACTTGAAATTGGGACTCAACATGGAAATTAATGAATGCGCCACGTGTGCCAATTTTAGGGATCCTAGGTCACGAGATCGTGAATTGAGTCACAAAAGAACATAAAAAAAACGGCGAATTTTGGCTTGAAAATTTATTAATTCGGTCAAAACTCAAAAACCACTTGGCGTGCTCAGCTGAAATTTGTACACAATGTTGGTGATTATAAATGGTTCATACAAACCGAGTTTGGGGGCGCCCGGTTACATGACCAATATGTTACAGGCCAAAAATGAGTAGAAAGTGGACAATTTTGAACCGATATATCTCGGTAAACACCAATTTTGATGGAAAATGATTTGTGGTTTTTGAGCACACTATCAACCGCCTTTCTTTTGGTTACGTTTGTTTACCACAACCTGAATACTCTTTTTCTTCTTTTTTGTCTTTTTTCTTGTTTTTTTTTTCTTTTTTCTTTTTCTTCTCCGACTATCTGCTTTAAAACCGCAAAACGCACTGTATTCAAACTTTGAGCGATTGAAGATATCAGGGAGGACTAGTGCAGGAATGAAATCGGAGGTGCCAGGTTGGAAGGGATCCCCCTCAATCGAGTCCTACAAAATTTTGAACTTTTAAACTGTTAAAGTTAGATAGGTCAAAATTTCGGAAAGTGCTGTTCATAATTCAGGAGCCACCTTGCAAAAACACTCGTTTTTTGGGTTCCAGGTTTAATTTATACTATTTGCTATAATTATATATCTACATGTTATATATTTTTGTGAAGGGTTTGTTGCTGGTAATGTTTCGGCATAATTTTTTTTTTTTTTTGAAAATAATTTTAAAGCCAAACTGCCCCCCATTACGTGACGTCATGCCAAAAAACTCATTTCCTTACTAACAGCAAATATGCATTACAGTATTGGTGTCAAAAGCAATTAAAGGAATAAGGATAGTTTATCGGGTATTGTAACAAGTTTAGGTCATGTCATATTTACTTCATGATTTCATCGCGCGTCACTCATTATGACGTCATAATTTATGATATTTTCTTGGTTTTATTTAAAGCCTAAAAGCAGCATGACATTTTTTTGCTAAAATGTCAAGTTGATATCGTACCTGTAATAAAATTAGGAAAGATTACAAAATTGTCAAAATTATTAACACTCTTTTTACAGAATAGTGGCTCTGAAAAGAGCCGTTTGATTTGGCAAGGACTGATGTAGTATTTTGTTGGCCATCCATGGTTTTCGATCACCATTTTGCATCGTCGAGGAAGTGATTCAACAAGTTTGTTGAGTTCTTTGGGTGAAATCACTCGAAACCAAGCAGCAATGACCTGTTCGATAAGCTCTCTTTTCGTCTTTGGTTTATTCTTCCCAATTATGCAACTAACTCGGTACCACAAATTTTCAATCGGGTTTAAATCAGGAGATTGGGCTGGCCAATCCATTCGTTCAATTTTATGGGTCCTGTACCACTGTTGGACTTTTTTAGCACGGTGGCATGGAGCATTATCGTCTTGAAAAATCCAATCATCGTCGGAAAACAAAGAACGTGCACTGGGTAACATTTTATTTTCCAGCACATCAATATACTTTGTCCCGTTCATCATCCCAGACACCACTTTGAGCCTACCAATACCATTTGCAGCCATGCAACCCCATACCATAATTGACTGGGGATGCTTGATGGTCGGTGAAATACAATAAGGCCGGTACTCTTCCTCTGGTTTTCTTCTCACAAAATTATTTCCAGCATGGTTGTTTACAGTAAAAGTCGACTTATCACTGAAAAGAACTTTCCTCCACTTCTCTATTGGCCACTTAACATGAGAGCGTGCCCAATCTAATCGGCGTTTTCTTTGTTTTTCCGTCAAGAGTGTTTTTTTTCGAGCTTTACATCCTCGAAGACCATTCTCCAGCAACCTTCTCCTCACTGTTGGAGCAGACAATTCAACGCCACTACTTTCCTTTAACTCTCTGGCCAACTCTTTTGAATTCAGTCTCCTGTTTCCTAAAGAAATCTTGACCAAAGTTCTATCAGACCTCTTTGCTGATTTCCGCTTCCTTCCAGATCGAGGCTGACATTTCGCATCTCCTGTCTCGATCCACCTCTTTAACACTCCTTGCACTCCTTTACGAGATGTACCAGTCTTTTTTGCAATAAATCTCTGCGATTTTTCTTCATTGTAAAGATAAATAATCACTCCTCTCTGTTCTGCACTAATCGGTTTGAAGCCCATGATGACTGAAACTGAATAAAAAGGTTGAACATCCAGAAAGTCCTGAAATTGCTCCCATTATGACGTCATAGGGAGCAAATCGTGGTGTGATCATGATGTGACCCAAGATGTGACCTCAGGTCATCAGAATACACAATAATTACAAACATAATTTTTCGATTTCATTTTGCTAATTCGATCATTGCAACCATGTTACCAATATAAAAATGGCCCATCAAAGTGACGTCATGCTTAAGGGGTGCATTTTGGCCCCAAATATTTATTTCAAAACAAAATTTTTTTTCAGTAAAATTCTCGTAGCAAACCCTTTACAAAAATATATAACTTGCCCATATACAATTAAAGCACATATCATAAATTCGACTTGGAACTTACAAAATGGGCAATTTTGCAGGGTGGCTCCTGAATTATGAACAGCACTGTAGGTAGATGTTAAAAAATAAACTAAACCAAACAAAAAATGGGAGTGCCATGATGGGGGTTTCCCCCCCAAACGGGCCATCCAAAATTCAAGCTTTTTAACCTTTCAAGCTAGGCCCACGAAATTTTTACGGTAAGTAAACATTAAGGAAAGATAAAATTTGACAAAATTTGCGGTTACCAAAATGGGGGTTTCCCAAAACGGGGCCACCAAAATTGTAACTTTTTTACCACTCATGTTAGACACATGAAATTTTCAGAGTAGGCAATTGTGAAGAAAAGATAAAATCTGACAAAATTTGGGGGTACCAAAATTGGGGATTCTCCTAAAACGGGGTCGCCAAAATTTTGAACTTTTAAACCGTTGGAGCTAGACGGATCAAATTTTTGGCATAGGTAGATATGAGAAATAAACTAAATCTAAAAAAATTGGAGGTTACAACATGGGGGTTCCCAACAAACAAGGCCCTTCCAAATTCAAACTTTTTAATCTTTTAAGCTGGACACATAAAATTTTTAAGGTAAGTAAATATAAAAGAAAGATAAAATTTGGCAAAATATTGGGGTAACAAAATGAGAGGTCCCCCCAAACGAGGCCGCCAAAGTTCAACAGTTTTTAACCATGCACGTGTGACACATGAAATTTTCAGGGTTTACAATTATGTAGATAAGATAATATTTGACTAAATTTGGAGGTGCCAAAATAAGGGGATCTCCCTAAAATGGGGCTGCCAAAATTCAAACTTTTTAACAACTCATGCTAGACAGATAAATTTTTCAGAATAGAAAAATATAACTTAGAGGTAAAATATGACAAAATTTGGGGATACTACAATGAGAGTGTCCCTCCCAAATGGGTCCACCGAAATTCAAACTTTTTAACCATTTACGCTAGACGCATGAAATTTTCAGGATAGGCAAGTACCAACAAAAGACAAAATTAGACAAAATTCGGGGGTACCAAAATGAAGGGGTCCTTCTCAAACAAGAACAGTAAAATTCAACTTTAACCACTTACACTACACTGATGAAATTTTCAGAATAGGAAAATATGAAAAAAAGATAAAATTTGACAAAATTTTGGGGTACCACAATTGGGGTCTCCCTCAAACCAGGATGCCAAAATTCAAACTTTTTAATTGTTTAAGCTAGACACATCAAATTTTTAGGATAGGTAAATATCAAAGAAAGATAAAATTTGACTGAATTTGAGGCACCAAAATAGGAGGCTCCCTCAATTGGGTCCTTCGAAATTCAAACTTTTCAACCATTCAAGCTAGACACATGAAACTTTCAGAATAGGTAAATATTAAAGAAAAATAAAATCAGAATAGGTAAATGAGGAGACCATGCCAAACAGGCCCTTTAAAATTTTTAAATCTTAAATACGAAGTACTTCAGCAAGACATATCAAATTTTAAAACTACCGGTAGGCTAATATTAGAAAAACATAAAACATGCCGAACTTGGTAATGCCATGTTGGACAATAATTAGCCCGAAAGATCGTGTTAATTAAAGGGCGTATAGAAAACTGGGATAGTTTACCAAGTTATTCTTATCGACCTGTAACAACATGTAAGTGAAGAATTAACTGGGGAAAATAAATTTTGATTCTCCTTTTTTTGCAATTTGTCAAATTATACCACTCGAGAATGAAGTCTAAGTGGCAAAAACATAAGCGATTTAATAAAAAACTCAAATAAACGCCTGTTTTAAATTTGCATACTGTAATTTTAGCATTTTTTTATTATAGTTTATGCTGTTGAGGAGGAAGCTTTAACTTCGAATAACTGGTATACTGCACCAATACTATGATATGTTGAATGGTGATGCGAAAGAGCGTTTTTAGAATCATACATGGCCGTAAGTTTCGTTGATGTAAATAAATTTGCTTGTGCGTCACTGGAATTTCAAAGACCGCTTTATGTTATTTCAAATGGAGTGAAAAACGTTTAAGAACTCGTAAAAATTGCTGAGATTAAACGCTGTGTTGTAAACTGTTATGCGAGCTGTTTCAATGACGTTACGGTAACTTCGAGAGATTTAAAGTTTGAATTCGAATAACCACAAACCGATTTAAGTTAGTGAAACAAAACTTCAAAGGGGCGCATTTAAATTATTGGTCTTACTATAAACGACTACTTTTTACAAATTGATTTAAAGCTATCAGATCTCTATTTTAAAGCTTAATAACGTTTAGTAAAAGTTGGATAATACCGCGAAGTCCCCAGATATCGCTTGCAATGCACGTTCTAGTTGTGTAGAGTATATTAATAATCATAATGATGTTTAAACGAAGTCGTGTTTTAGTGTTGCAAGGTTATTTTAATTACGCTTTTATAGCACCAAAAAGTTAAAACACTCTGCAAATACGTAAATCAAGCTCGAAATTTTGTCAATTTTAAGCCCGAATCCGACCCAAAAAGCCCGGCCCGACTTACAACTCTGCTCTAATGGCCTCTTTTTGTACAGCGTTTGTCATTTGATTTACTGCATGTGCTCGCAAACCGTCGCTTTTGCGGCGGATTAGCCTGCCCGGAGTTCCGATGATTTTTTGGTGCTGGATCGGGAGTGAGTCGCTTACACAGACTTAAGTCAGTAATTGAGTCGGAGACTCGGTAGAGTATTTAAGAGTACTAATTAGTGGTCTGCTCAGCCAGTGATGGGAAGACATGTTTTTTCTTTGACTTCTTTATATATTTTTATTGCAAAAATGGATTACCCAGGAATTACTTTTTTGCCTAATCTTTCCCTCAACTTCGGTAATTAAAATAAGCCCACCCAACTACAGTTACTCGAATAATATGAGCCGGCTGAATTTTTTTTGACCGGTCTCTGGCAATAACGCCACCCTTGATCGCATTTCTGAATTGTACGCTAACAGGGGCGTATTTAGGGGGGGGCATTGGGCCATGGCCCCCTTTGAGTCGCCAGGATAGTATAATTAGCATAGAATAGTATGCAAAATTACGGCATGCCCCCCCCCTTTGTAACTTGGGCTGAAGATTTGAGCACACAAACCGTTGGCGAAGATCTTTGTTTTTGGCCTTTCCCCAATTTTGGGCCAAAAACCGGACTAAATTTGAGTCAAGACCTTTTTTTTTTTGGTCTTCATCTGATTTTGGACAGAAAAACCGGACTGATTCTGGGTGGAAAAATTTTCATTTTGATCTTTGTTATTCTCAAATTTTCTGAATTTCCTGCCCCCCCTCTTTTTTAAAATCCTGCGTACGCTACTGTACGCTAATTAAGTGAACACGAAGGCCCGAACCTCACGAGTGTATTTAAATCAACTCCGTCTATAGTAGCGCGAAAACTTTTCTGCAACGCATCGTTGCTATTCCGAGTTCACAAACATTTCTTTTAAAAATGGACTTGTGAATTTGACTTCGAAATTTAAATCCTGTGAAGTTTAGCTTATAACTATTAAGTAAGGTTAGATGGACTTGTGAAACAGAATTTGAATTTTGAATCCTGTTAACGTTAGCTTATCAACTACTACATTGTTCCGAAAAGCGTTTTCAATGCCTTCCAAGGTCCGACTCGTATACTTTGGTAAGGTTCCCCGAAGCTCAAAAGTGTAGGCTATTAGACATATTACTCTCTGATTTCTAATTCGCAGAATGATTTTTTTCTACCAAACCCTATTATTTTTTTTGAATATTGATCAATTAAGTTCTTTATCAACTAATCTAATGTCTCATAACTCCTTTCAATCAGCAATAAGACTTGTATTATGCTTTACTTGTGATTATTTGGATATATTTAACCTTATCTCAGTCGCAAGCGTACATCGCCCCCATTCTGTGTTAGCTTTTGTCTAAACGAACGTCAAAAATTACAAAAAGTAGATATCCATGTTGTGTTTATGTCTGAATTTGAGAAGATGTGATGTCTTAAAAAGGAAACATGAACCTGGAGATTTTTAAATAAATTATTTTTCGGATGGGGTTGAAAGACGACTAAAAGGACTCTTCTCAAATGGCAAGAAGAAAATAAGTTTCAAGTTTATGATAAGTCGTCAAAAGTGTGACGTCCTTTTAGGTCACGTAGCTCTTTGACCATCTGCCGAATTGGTAATTTGAAAACATGAAACAGGAAAATTTTGTGATTAATTTCTTAATCGGCAACAGGAGAAATTCTGCCAACTATATAAGATTATATCGCTGCGGCTGCTGTTAAAATTTTCTACACACGCAACCAAATAACTGATGTTGATACTGTATATAGTAAACACGTCATAATTTACGTCTATATGGATATAGGCTGATGATACTTATTTACAAAAAGTAATTTGCTGATATCACTACAGTAAAGGCAAAATGTAAACATTTCGCCCAAATTTTTTTCGTTTTTTTTATTGTTTTTTACTTCGGTTATCTAATGTTTTACACCGGCATTTTCAATTTAGAGGAAGGCAGCGGTAACCAAAGTAGGCCGGACTGCGATTTCATGAAAAATGTAGGATGATCGAATACTTTTTTGGGCGGATAGGTGGGATTAACTTCTCCACTGATCCTACCTCTGAATTATAAAATTCTACAAATGAAGAAAAGCTTTGAGACACTTTAGCTGCTTGATTATGATAGTGTCGGTAAAACCAAAAAACTCGTTAGATTTGTTAAAACGAAATAAGCAACAACAAACTCAATAAATTATATTGTATCTGCATAATTCAATAACTTTTTATGCAAAATCAGGGATGTGGAAGCGGAAGCGGAAGCTGGAAGCGGAAGCGGTGGAAGCGGTAAATTTTTGTGGAAGCGGAAGCGGAAGCTGGAAGCGGTAAATGGGTACCGCTTCCGCTTCCACTTACGTTGTTCGACAATACTCGCACTAAATGTTTTTTTAACACAAAACAAACAATTGAAACATACCATTACAAGAGTTTGTGAAGCCAGCTGTTGCAGAAAGTATCCACTCTTAAACTCGCAAAAATTTGAATCCACCGCTGTTTGCTAAACTCATTGCCCTCAAATGCGAATCGGGGCAATAACTTTTTAAATCTTTGGTTTAAAACTTTGCCCAGCACTCAGGTGTCAGTTGAGCGCATGTTTTCTCACTTGAAGTTGGTTCTTCGAGAAAATAGAGTTCGCATGGGTACAGAATTGACAGATGCGATTGTGTTTATGAGAACCAATAAATCTGTGTGAACTGCAAAATATTGTTACGCTTTGAGGTTTTATTGCATTTTGAAAAACTTGTGTACTTTATTTGTTTAATTTCTGATATGTTAAGTTACACTAAATTCTATCCTTTCAATACACGTTTGTATCGCTTTTGCTTTCAACTTATTTTACACTCACCATTTTCGTTGGATTTTTCTTTTATTATAGCCGCTGTTTTCTTGTGCTTTTTTATTGCACTCACTGTTTTAAATTACTTGTTTTAATATTACTTTTTTTTATTGCACGGAGTATTGTTTTTCTTCATGTTTACTTTTTCTGTGTGTTAGTAATGAAATAAATCGTTTTCACTTTTCATTTACATACCAGTAACACGTTAATGCATTTTATTCATATTATTAGCTAAAAATATTATGATAAATTTTGGTAAAAGTGGTGGAAGCGGAAGCGGTGGAAGCGGAAGCGATGGAGGTGGAAGCGGAAGCGGTTGGAAAATAGGCGCTTCCACATCCCTGGTAAAAATATAGCTTCATTATTGTTAGCATGAACCATTGAACAGGGACGTCATCGTTTGAATGAGTATTCATAAAGAAAGTACATCTACCCCGCATTTTCGTGTTGACCCATCGAGCTGGTTTAGGCCTTTCCTTTTGCAGCCGGAGAAAACAAAAATATGGACAGGGCATGCACAATAATATAAGTTTAAGTGGAACGCACGATTTTTCTGCAAGTGAGATCATGGTGAACGCGAAGCAACCTATCACCCAAAAGAAGCATAACTTCTCAATTTTTTTTGAGACCTTGCGTCGGTTTCACGCTTGCTGTGAATATTCATGTGAAATGCTATAAATAATTACTTTAAAAATATGGTAGATTGGGAAGGAGGTGATCATTTTTACTTCAGCAGACTAAAAATAGGCTCTATTGTATCTAATAGTGCAAACAATTTCATATTGTGATTGTGCTTTGTTGGAAGAAATCGTAGAATTATCCGCTTTATTTACCAAAACCCGGTAATTAATATCTTTGCAGTAGCAACTTTTGTCCTCAAAATTGTAGATTGTTTTTTCTTGTCAACTATTTCTATAAAATTAACCTGTAAAATTTTGTAGTGCCATGAGCATAACCAAACGATTTCTGCTTAAACAATAATTCGGATATGATTTTGTCCAACAAGAATGCAGAACTTCTAAATTCTTAAATGCAAATGCAAATCAGTTATGATTGATGATTCTTTATGTTATGATTCTTAAATGCAAATCAGTTATGATTGATGAATTATAGTACTTCTCGGTCCGAAATTAGAGTAAACTTAACAAACATAAACCGATTAGTCATTATTTCAAAAATTAACAAAATTGGGCTTGGTTTCGGCCTAGCTGGCCACCAAAGCAGGAAGATTTAATGATCCATCAAAAATGCATCACAACTTTAAGCAACTTCTGGATTTTGTCGAGGTTATTTTGGTTTTAATGTTATTTTTCAGTTCCTTCAACCACATTTATTTCAAGTTCATGCGCTTCATTAAGAATTTATTACGTTGAATATTATTTTTCAGTTCCCTAACGAGCGATTTCAAGTTGTTGTGTAATATCAAGGTTGTAAAAACTGTGGTTCTCAATCTTTAATGAACCGTGGCCCTTTTGCAAAGACACGACACTTTTGGTCCCTTGGTGGAAAAAAAAAGGTTGCCAGAATACCTTTGTACCAAGATCAATACCAACTAGTGAAGCTAAAATCGGTATTACGTATTTTATGAGTCAAATTCAGGACTTAATTAAAATAGAAGTCAGAAAAAAGGTCTTTTCTCTTCAGTGCTTTAATTTTAACCAACCTAGGGTTCCAGAGTGTAATATCAACTTCTGGTTCTCTTTTCTTGTGCCCCGCCCATTGGCGTCTATGGAAAACTGTGGTTTAAGACATCACGACGTCGTAATTCATAAGAAATGCTGCAGTGCGGAGTAGGAACGTAAAAACTGATTTTATACATAAGAACGTAAAAACGGATCTCTGCGATGTGCTAACTGCCAATGACTTCGCATCCTTAGGAAGAGACATAATAATATCATCATTCATCCCTAATGCGACAACAAAAATACTGTATATAATTTCAGAAAAGCGATTTCAGTTAACAATTTTTATGCCACTGTGATAGTCGATACGTAAGCTTGCTTTCTAGATGTTGCAGGACGGACTTCTGTAAAACAGCAGGTTTCTAAATCAATCCGCTCTGCTGGCCCTTCCAAAAAGCGCATGCTTTCTGCTCATGAGTGCAAATCTTTCACACTGTTGTTTACAGCTGTCAAGATAATAAATATCAACCTGAATTTAAACTTTGTTGAAGATATGTGGACTAAAAAAAAAGCTAAACCCTATCCTATTTTTATCGGTGTGATATACCGCCATCCTGTGAATACAGTAGACAAAATTGAACAATTTGGAGATGCGCTGTTTGGCACCATGCATGTCTTGAATCTTAGAACTGCTAAATACTTTGTTCTTGGAGGTTTTAATCTGGATCTGATGAATATTAGTAGCAAAAATAATGCCATTCAAAAATACGCAAGCAATCTGCTACGTTGCTTATGTAAGTGTCTCATAAATGTGCCGACTCGCATAACCTAAACTTCAAAACTTTAATTGACCATATTTATACAAATGCAAGTATGTTTCCTAAAAGTACAGTGGCAACCCGTGGTGGAGGAGCAATATCAGATATTTCAGTTCACCACGGCACATTCGTAAATGTGTCTCTGAAGTCTGCTCATAAAAAAAAGGCATCAAGTTTTTCATTTATTCGTGATATGAAAAATTTCCAACTTGAGAGGTTTACCGACGATCTTAGTCAAAATTTCAGCGATTTTTCAATAGAAAACAGCGATCAAGTTGATTCTCTATTCAGCAAATTTATTTCTAATTTTGCTGCAGTGGTTGAAAAAACATGCGCCTTAAAGCGAGCTTCAAGAAAAGAAAAACGAGTACAACGGAAGTCGTGGTTGTCTACCCTTCTGCTGAAATCTGTTTAACGAAAATTGGAATACGTTACCAATTATTGTTCAATCGCTCTTCACTAAAATTAAAGATCTGCACAAATATAATACGAGACAAGCAAAAACAACCTAATTATTCTTATTAAGAGTATCTAAATGAATAGCAAAAATTCAATTATCGTTTAGAGGATCACAACATTGGTCACTAATACCATCTGACGTAAAAATTTCCCCTGGACTATGTTCAGAAAAAGTACAGAGAATATCTTATCAGATCTCATACCGTACTAATCCGATTAAATGATGCAGTTTTATCACTTTGCTTTTTTCGGCCGTATGTTGCAACGTTTGCCTAATTGTACGCCTGTTTCTTCTGCTTGTACTTTAACTCGCGATTCATTATTTGAGCCGAGGAGCATCTCGACTCGAAAACGGTAACGTTCCTCGGTGCTCCCTGGCCTTATCCAATGCTATGTTACATGAATGTTTGTTTGAACGATGTTGTCTGTGATTAAAGCCAAATAAATTTCTTACTTACTGACTTACTTACAACTTATTCTATTGCCTTTCTTATAGCCATTGTACTTTATTTGTTACAAAATTCTACCGGTGCTCAGCATTGCGATGATAGCATATTTTCTATTGTTGCTCATGGCCGCTTTCCCAACAATCTATTTGCGCTCTTGAAGCCACTTTTATTGAATCCACCAACTTTATCCTCTACTTTACGGTAACATGAGATCTCATTGGACCTTCATTCAGCCAATCACGGCTCGGATTTTTTTCTATAAATAGCCGTTCTTTTTCTACGTTCTTCATTCGGACGATACTTCTTGGCAAGTGTCAGACTATCACTTTGAAGATAAGGAACACTCTGATTAAAGCAAAACTCAAGTTCTCTTAGTCTGTACCACCCCAACCAAAGCTATAGATAGTGATTTTTAAGTGATCCAGATGTTTCCAAATACATCAAGATCTTTCAGCATTTTATACAAGAATCGGTGCTGTAAAGAGGCAGCATATTAAATATCAATTGCAACGTATCATTCTAGTGATGGATACCGGTGGGGTCGACCAGCCGGTCGGGTTACCGGTCGGGTCGAGATTCTTCTACCGGCCGGTCAAGCCGGTTGAAACACCGGTCAAATTCTCCTTTCTTGCAACTAAAAGACATCTAAGCACCAACCGAACTATTCATATATATTTTATTATAAATAAAACTTTTTATAAAAAAGCAGTAATACCACACCACACCTTTTGAAAACACTTGTTGAATGGTTTCAAGCTGTGACTAATATGCTGTGACCATTAAGACATGCACATGCAGGGGCGTATTTGGGAGGGGCATTGTGCGATGCCCGCCCCTTTAAGCCACAGCACAAAGCAAAAAAGTGCAAAATATTCGTTAAAATCGCGTAATCAGATTATAATAAAGCATGCATGTGGAAGAGCCTTTACTCTATCTGGCATTTTCGCATCATTTTAATCAGCTTGAGAGTAGACGTGGCGCAGATTTCAGATTTTTTAGTGTATGCTAAAATCTTGCCGCTTTGAAAAGCTTGTTTCAACTTAAATTTACGACACTCTACACTACGCAATAGGGTGGTCCCTAAATACATAGCAAAAATTAAACAATAAAAATTATCATGGGAACCGAAGTAAATGTGTTCCTTTTTGGCTAAAACCATCGTGTGTGAAAAATCTTTGAGATAGAAAAACATTTACAGGTTGCACAAAGGCAGTAAAGTTTTTCATAAATACCCAATTTTGCAAAAATAAGAGATTTGCTGTTTGCAGAGTGTAGGCTGTTCAAAAGCAGTAATATTATGGGTGTAACCCAACTTATTGTATATTGCCAAGTAAGACGTGTACTGTCTTTATTCTCACTTAGCAAAAACCATGCCTATGGTATGCTTTGAGGCGAAATGCATGTGGAACTGAAGCTGATCTTCATCACATTTTTCAATTAACCAGGCGTATTCCTATATGAGTGCCACTGCCTCTCTGCAGTTGCATGCGGAACTTGGATTCTTTGAACCAACTGTCTGCCTGCCATCAATAAGCCTGATAATTTACTCCAAGAATCAAGGTCAATTGAAAGAAATTTTTGATTAATTTTTATTTTTTGGAAAAATCCAATTAATTGCGTTTAATCAGCAAACCACTTTATCTAATGGTAAAGTTTTTATTTTCGTAAAGAGCTGCAACCATTCGTCACTTCATGCCATCATGCACCTCTAGTTCAAAAACACCTAAGCCAAAAGTTTTTTAGACGTGCACCGAAGCCGATCAGAGAATCTTTTCATTACGGTTGCCCCAATTCTCTTGTCAATGCGATTTTGCCTCGTTTTTTGTAAGTCCAATATATTTTCTACATTTTGTCAAGTTTAGTGCAGATACAAACAATGATGCTTTGGTCTATGCTTACCATAATCAGTTTACCATGCAGTATTGGCGTGTGGTAAACTGATTATGGCCAGCATAAGTTAGGGGCAGAGGTGGAGTTCTCGAGGATGCAATTGGAAGTCCTTGGCCTTGAAGTCTGCAAGTCCTCAAAAATGCCCTGTCCTCGGCTCGAGGAGAGCACTATTTTTTGGTTTTGGAGCGAAGACCTTTTTTTTGGAGATCACCTCCGCGGTGTGTCCTTCGTACTTGGCCTCGAGCATTCCTGTCCTTGGCTTCGAGAGGGTCTGTCCTCAGAAGGGCTGTGCTTGGCCTTGGCCTCGGATTTTTTTTGTGTCCTTGGCCTCGAGCTTTGTGCATGTCCTCGGCTCCACCTCTGGTTAGGGGCGCCATAAGCAGTCCTGGCGCCCCTAACCAGTTTCTGTTTTTGTTCAAGTTTTGCTTTAATGGAGATGCAAGCACCAGATTCTTACTTTTAGTGTTTAAGACATTCATGTCAAAAAAAATATTACCCTGCAGCAAAAACTTTCCAAGCCTATCCCCATTCTTTTAATGCTCAAACAATGCCATTTGCTTGAGACTAACTGGTCCCATTAGGAATTGGGGCAATCTTAAGCAGCTGTTTATGCAGATGCCAGAGGTGATGAGAGGCAGGTGATAGACTAGTGAGATTAAATTTGAATAAGATTGAAATTAATTCAAGTTATTAATCGAAACTTAACAAAAAAGAATATGTTCAGAATATTACGGGCTTTTATTTTTTCAAAGGTCTTAAGATAATCTTTCAAATTCTTTGCTCAGTTTATTATTTTGAACTTGCCAGTTGCCACTCTTATATCCCCTGTTTCCATTGATTCTATTCTCTAACATTCTCTTTGGAACCAGAAGAAAATTTTGGTACCTTTGTGATGAGGTCTATGGATCAGAGCATTTGTACTGTCCACATCAAAGAAATCTTTCTGGTCATCTTTTTTGTTACTTGTGGTAGCCTTAAATATTCGCTAAGTATTTTAACAAGTTTAATTAGTGTATGAAGCTTTGAAATTTATCCAGAAATTAATACTTGGCAACAAGCGCGTAGCCAGAAATTCGCAATGGGGGGGGGGGCTGTTTTGGGGGTCTGGGGGCTAAGCCCCCTGCTGCCGGAGGCTGGGGGTTTGGGGTTTAAGCCCCCAGCCGCCGTAGGCATGAGGGTCTGGGGGCGGAGCCTCCAACGCTAAAAAATTATGCATTTTTTTTTGCAAAAATAACTTCATGTTAGGGCTATTTTAATTAAAAAATAATGCTATTAAAGCGTGGCATAGATATTGGCAGTGCTAACATGATTAAACTGGTTGCATAAATGAGCTACTTGGGAGGTGGCTAATGGTAAAATTTTAGTTCTCTTGTTTAGATGCTGGTAAATTATAAAGCTGAATAGTTCTATAAAACTCAAACGGAGTAATCTATTTTGCATATAGTTTATAGAGAAAAATAATTGGGGGGGGCTAATGAAAAGAGATTTGAGAGAAATGATTGGTAATTAACTAATACTAAATAGCCCCCTGCCTAATCCGTAGTTAATACTATATTTGTTGATGATACTTATGTTTAGCATTTTTACACTTGCGATCAAATTTGGTTCCTTATTTTTGACCATTTTTCAAAGTTTTTAATTATTTGTTAGTTTTATTTTTGACAAATTAGCACCCCCCCTGATTATACATTTCAAAAGATGTTTTAAATCACTATTAAGTCCACTCCAGTGCATAAAACAGTCTCAAAAGTACCAAAAACGTGGTGTTTTTCTCATTCTGCATTTTGGTCGACATGCCAATGGGAGGGCTATAGCCCCCCTCCCCCCCTGGCTACGCTACTGCTTGGCAACTTAAATGATTGCAGTCAAACTTATTGAGGAAACAACTTCCGAATACAGGAGAAGACATATAGAAAATATATGACGTATAATTGACTTGTACACTGTCTTCCCAGTTTCTACAATGCCCAATTGGCATGGGCCCCCATTTAACGGTACAAGAAGTTCAGTTAAAATTAGAAATTAAAAAAATACACTTCAGGCTGTTTCCCCCTCATGGATTTGTCATGTGGGGTGGAAACTAAACAAGAACAGTAAAAGACTTCAGTACACAACCAAGGTTTCCCCTCCTCGCACCGGAACAAAGGTTACATTTGTTAGAACCGTTCTGATAGGGCCGTGCTCGTCTTGGGACGTATAGTACAGTATATACGGTAGCATATGACTAATCTTCAAATTTTCACTGTTCATGTGCAACCTGTAAACTTTAATTTTTCTCCGAGATATTTTGCATGTACAGTTTTTTATCGAAAACGAACAAATTTAACCCGGTTCCCGTATAGATTTCCAAAATTTTGAAATAGGGACCACCCTACTACGCAAGAAAGGCATATAGCTCTTATTTTTTGATATCTAATTAGTCATGGCGTGCTCTGAAGTAGCATTTCTACAGACTGCTGGGGCACATTATATTTCGAATATTGTCTGGCCAATGTCGTAACAAGTAAGTGTTTGCTGCTCGGCAAATTGCAAATGCTCAGTCACCAATAGCTCAAAAATTTTAACTTTTTATCTTGGCCTTACGCATAATATCATTAGAAAGAACGTCTTATAATTTGCTTGTGTCCTCCAGTTCTTTTTATCCTTATTTTGTGCTCGCTTTGCGCTGCTCAAAACAGGTCTTTCTACCCGAAATTTAACCTAAAAAGATCCTAAAATTGAGCTATTTTTGCAAAAAGCGCAAAAATGTTTTGCGTTTTTTTTTCTGAGACTCCCGTCCGGAGTAACAAATTTTAACACCTCACCCATGCCCCCCTTTTGAAAATTTTTTATTCGATGCATTGAACAGTGAAAAAAAAAAAAACTTCTGTAAAAACCGGTCAACCGGGCCGGTCAGAAACCGATTGACCGGGGTGTCAACTGTCTTAGATTTTGAAATTTATCTGTCGGATCGGGTCGAGAAAATCCTGACCGGTTCCATCTCTGTATCATTCATTATCATTGCATTAACGACTGCGATATAGCTCAGTGGTAGAGCATCGGGTTAATGATCGAAAGGTTGCTGACTCCCGGTTCGATTCCCGGACCGGCAACGCGTCGGTTTGTTGGGAAAAATGCTTAACGCTTATTTCCCTTTGAAGCCAAGGAGTTTACCCCTTGTGGCGTCTCATTCTGACAAAAGAGGAACTTGCAAACAAAACCCGAAAAAGGGTGCTTTGTGTTGGTGTGATAAGATAGACGCAGAATGCCTGGTTCAAACGAACGAACAATCGTATCAATCGCAGAAAATTAAACTTCTTATAATTTTAGGTGAAAGATAAATCTGCGGTTGATATTAGAGTTTCAAAAAGTGCTTCATGATGCTTACTTTTTATTGTTTTGTGCTGTGGCAATTTGCTATGTGATTAGTTGAAGGATGTATTCATTATATTCCATTCTTGTGGTCATTTTTCGTTATTTTGGCAAATCATTTGCATTGTTTTCTAATTTGTCGCTTTCTAAAATATTTACGGATGTGAGACTTTCAGTTTGTGATAATGGCGTCATCATATTTCTTTATATTTTAAAGATAGTTTTGAACTTCCTTAGAATCAAGAACTTTGTTAAATTCTCGATAACTCTAATAACGCATTTTACAGACAAATGTAATTCGATAACATTAATCCTTATGAGTGGTAGTTATGTCAAATAGCTAGAATTTAGGCCCCGAGGGCTCAACCTTTATTAGCCTTGTATTAAGATAGTACTAGCTACTGTAGTAACTGCAAGCTGTCAATATTTAAAAACGTTTTTGATTCGTGCAACTATAAGCTGAAGAATCATTGTCGTGTAAGCAGCAAGCAAACAGTAGCAGAAACTTCATTTGAATTCTGTAAATGCATGATCTTTAATTTCAACTTTTCGCAACTGACAAAAAAATGAATTCTGTGTAAAATGAATTTAAAGTAGTACCGTTACCTGTATTTTTTAGTATTGTAATTGCGGGGACTTTAAACCAATTAACTTAAAAAAAACGAACGGCAAAAAAAGTTTTGTTTTAAAGCTTATGTAACTCCGATACACGCCACGATACGATCCAATTAGCAGTCTATGATCTAGCAACGAAATTCTGAACATAGTGCTTTTCCATAGCAACGAAATTCTGAACATAGTGCTTTTCCATGCTTTATTACGGATGATTTTGGTTTCGTTTTACAGTGTAGCGCTGAGATACGGTTGTGATGCACTTTGTATTAGCTATAAAATTTCTGCGATTTAGTTGCATAGTGGAATAATACACCATTTTTTTTGTAATTGATCTAGTTATTGCGTGCAAATTTGAAAGAGCGGTGCGGAAGTATGCGAAATTTGTTTTCTATTTTTAAGCACATACAGTAGATAGAAATTCTAAATAACTAAATTTTCTGTGTTCGTTATCCTTCTCTAACATTAAATTAAGAAATTAACTACCGCAAAAGGTAATATTTGAAGAAATCGATCTGATGGAATTACGTAATTAAAACTCAGAATATAAATGTCAGTAAACGAACAGCGCCTATTCTTCAGCCAATCACAACCATTTAAAATTTGGGGTCAAAGAATGCTTTTTGCACGCGCAACTGAACTAAATATTTACTACGTTACAGCAGTAAAAAATCATGAAAAAAATTCTCAATTTGATAAAATTAACCCCAAATCAGGATATTACAACTTCGAGAGCATCGAAACAAAACATGGATAGAAGCTTTTATAATTCAGTAAGAAGAAAAACGGATTATTACTGTGTAAGAAGAAATTGCTTCCCGGCTATAACAGTGCTTTTTTTGTGTTTTCTAAATTTCTATGGATCGCATAAATGGGGTGATTTTTTTCTAATTTTGTAGTCCGTAAATCATTTCTGTTTTTACAGTAGCAAGAATGACTTTCGTAATGACTTAATATTGACGTTTGAGAAATACTCGCTATGCAAATTAAATCCGAAAAATATAGGTTATTTTAAAAAATATGTATAAAAATATGATTGTTTTAAAAGTAATGGCAAAGCAGTATCTGAGCAAAGTGCTACCTCACAGTGTGAAAAAGTTTATGTTCCAAATCTACTATTTAACTTCTGAATTTTCAAAGCACATACGGGTAACTAAAAATTTATTCGCATGGCCGTTGACTGACGTTGTATAGAGCAATTGCTATACTGGCAAGTAGACTGATTTTGGCTTTTGGGTTTCAAAATTTGTAGTAGGCCAGTGATTCTCACAGTTTTTTTTACAGGGTACCATTTTGAGCTTTTGTACAGTGTTCATGCACCACTTATTATAAGTTACATCTTCTCCCCGAATTTGATTGATGACCAAAAAAAAGGTCTTCTCTAAAATTTGAAGGGATTTGTCATTTCGTACCCAAACTCCATTAAAGACAAAAAAAGGATTTCACCGCAATTTGGTACTACCTTCGGCCGGTATAAGAAGTATGTAAGTTTTAAAAGTTGAGTGTCTTTGCAAATTTATAAGTAAGCTGAAGTAGCTCGTGTACCACCTAAAAGACTCTCGCGTGTCACTAGTGGTACGCGTACCACAGATTGGAAACCGCTGTAGTTGGCATTTACACAGTTATGTACGCTTGATGGTAACAAGCAAGTTAGAAATATGCATGTAGCGCACTATCGTGGTAAATTGCAAGTGTGATGTCGTATATGGTGTCCAATTGTTCATGCTTAGTGATGCTAGAGCAGGGATGTCCAACACGCTGCCCGCGGGCCACTTGTGGCCCTACATTGGTTGGTTAATTGATCCTTAGGCGCTGACACGATATTATGAGTTACAGATGCAAGTCCTTGATTTTTATTTTATTGGTTCTTTGGAGAACACCACTAAATCCATGGGAATTGGTGGGCTGAAGACCTTTTTTTTTTGGTCTTCACCTAATTTTGGGAAAAAACCCGACTAATCTGAGTGAAGACCTTTTTTTTAGCCTTCACCTAATTTTGGGAAAAAAGCGATTTTCTTTGAAGAAGAAGATCCCACAAAGTAAATTTTGGCCCGCGAAAATTTTGGAACAGCAAATCTGGCCCGAGACTGAAAAAAGTTGGACACTCCTGTGCTAGAGCAATGCGGTTAAGCTAAGTGCAGTGCCAGTGTGACCATAGTCATTCAATAGTAATATTAAGTGATTATAATGTGATACTGGTCGAGAATCCTCTTCCTGGTGGCCTTCTTGTCAGATTTTGATCGGAGTAATCTGAGAAGAAAGTACGATGGCAAGCGCAGAAGTTGCCCTCGTGTGTGGTTTAAAGGTTCGGGTGGGCTGCCAGGAAAGGCTATGTGTGAATTCAGATGCTGATGAAACGACAAGCCTAATTGGAAAAGCAGATATGTGAGGAATGCTACCTCAGAGTTGTGAAAAAAAAATTTAAATAGTTTAAGAGTGCAAATAAAGCAATTTATGAGCGATACCGGCCAGTTTGTCGAGCGGTAACGCGTTCGTCTCTGGAGCGGGAGGTCTGCGGTTCAAATCTCGGACCAGTCAAATCGGACGCAGTGCTTATACGGCTAGCCACCGCTGCGACATTTCTTCGAAAGAAGCTGTGTTGCCCGGGCGCAATGACCCGGAGGTGGGCCCCGCAAACTCGTTACACGCTTCGGCGGATTACAGCGAGTATAATGAAAGATTTGATTTAGTTTTCTACGGCTCTTTCTGTGCCATAAATTCGCATGAGGCACAAGTTATAAAACTGATTAAATACATTTCTGCATCCTCAAAATTGAATTGCAGCATTGATTATAGTGACTGGTATTTGCGGTTAGCTTGTAGAAATTTAACCGAGTTAGTGTTTTTCTTTTTGTTTGCATTACCTGGCATATGTTGCTGTTATTGTGTCTAAATGCCGCCGCTTTAATCTGATCAGTTATGAGTTAAAACAAATATTCACCAAAAAATTGATCGAAATTTTCGGTTTAAATTTTAATGCTTACGGTTCTTTGCAGAATTGCAAATGCAGCAAACAAAACCACACCACTGCAACAGTTTTGAATAATAAATTTAGCTCAACTGTCCAATTCTATCAACCTGCATTCGTAGGCCAAATTTTAACGGAAAAGAGCGAAACAGTTCGGAGGAAAACAGACTTATGTTTTTGAAAATGCTCTACTTTTTTGAAATTTGGGTATTAATGTGTACGCCCAAACAATCACCTTAATTCTATGGGGCTTCGGATGTATTGTTACTGATCATCTATGCCTATAATGTATCCTCATTCTAAGTGTTTTATTAATTCGCTTGCATCAGTTGCCTGCATAGCAAATTTTTGAAGTTGCGTGTTGTGTTTATTTATCATTGCTTTTTCCAGATTGCTCATTCATACGGTCCGACTACAATCAATGGTAAATAGTAAAATAAACAAAATTTTCAAGTGCTGGGATCGCAACGTATCGTATAATTTATCACAATTATACAAAATTCATCAAGTTCGCTTAACCCTATTTTACACGGGATATTTGACCCAAGCGTTTTGTACGGGATGGGGGGGGGCAAAACTGCTCCCCATCTAACTCGCAAACCAAAAGTCATAGGAACACCAAATTTTGTATGCGGGTTGGTGTTCACCAAAATATTTCAGAAAAACTGGCTTTGAATTCATGACGTCACCATTGTGACGCCACGTTCATATTTGAAACATGACGTCATTTTGCGATGACGTCACAGGCGGTTCAAATTTTGTACATCGACAGCCTATATGTCAAAGTAGTTATACGTCACAAAAACATCTTACAACATTATTTTAATTAAATTTTGGCCAAAAATGCTTAGATATCGGAAAGTGACTTCGGGAAACCTCAAAATTGGAAAACTTCCCGTTACCTTCGCAACCTCAAATTTTCAGGAGTTATATTTGTAATAAAATTTGATTCAAAATAAAGTTGATTTGAAAATAATAATCTTTTTGTTAAAAGGATTTATCACGAAAAACCCGAAAGGAGGGAAACGTGTAAAATACTGCTGGGTTTATTAGCAATTGCAGTACTTCAGTATAAAAAAGACGAATTCAGTAGAGGGACTTTGTATCATTTTTGCTTACTCATGCCTATATATTTATCATTTCCGTATGGATCATGTGATCATTTAAACTGAGAATTGTAATTAATTGCCAAGAATAGAGAAAATCTATTTTAGGTGTTCTAAAATTAAACTATTACAGTAAGTTACTTGGGTTTGTCCTAATAATTTTAGAAGCTGATTCATTGATTTCTGTAATCTGGACAGTAGTAGCTATTTTAGCCAATCACACAATAACATTACGATTCAGCACAATAATAAACCTTTTAAAGTTTCGGAGGGAATGCCGTCGTAATAAATTTAATCAGATGGTGAAAATAATCGTAATAGAAAAAGTACTATTCAAACTAAACGTGCAATTCAACGATTAAATAACAACCTAGTGTACTTTTTCATATCGATCTAAAATGTTACAAATTAAAGCAATGAATTCCATTCAAACATTACGAATTTTCATAGCTTTTTCTGCTATATTTTCTCGTAAAAGTTATATTTACCAGTTAGTTACTACCGTACAGCACTTGTTCATGTCTAAGAAAGTTTTATAGTCCATTTGATACATACAGGAAGTTGGTTTAGGATGTGACTTTATGTTTGCATTATTTTGCGGTACTTTAATAGTGTTCATGTAACTTTTCTTACGTATCATTTGTATAACACTGGACAGATTTTAAAATTTGCAGCTGTAAAAAGTCAGACTTGCAAGGTTAAAGGTTCGATTTTCTATGCTGTTGCTGATTCTCCAAGTTTTGTCTACACATCGTGTAATTTTTGTTTTTTCTCTCGTATTTTTTTTCTTGTAGATCACTTGGAACATCATTAGGTTTGTATATAGTATTCAAAAGGCTCGCTTTTTAAAACGGTATTACTTTGTAGTCATTGTGAAAAAAAACAGCATATCTTCCCATTGGGGCAAGCTCAAAAGGTGCTCTGCTGCTTTAGTATATAGCTTAGCTAGTCACAGAAAGTCGTGGCTCATAATAAACTATTTAGTCTTTGTTACGTTTATTATAAAAACAAAACCTGAAATGCTACTGCTACGTATACAGCTGTAAAGCTGTAGGAAACTGCTCTCTTTTCTTCTCATCGACACGATCTTCTAGAAAACTATAGAGGAGCAGACCATTTCCCAGCGACGGAAACAAATTAAAATTTGTTTATGATATAGGCTCCAGCCTAGTCTGCTTTGGGTATAGTTAAATAACAACTGGTTGGAAAATCATCTCAATCCGTTTGAACAATTCTTTGCTTTAAAAAAAATCTGATATTTTTTGTCGTTGGTGTTGAATACGGGCCAGTTGGTCGAGCGATAACGCGTTCGTCTCTGGAGCGGGAGGTCTGAGGTTCGAATCTCGGGCCGATGAAATCGAACGCAGTGTTGCCAACAGCTCGCCACCGCTGCAACATTTCTTCGAAAGGAGCTGTGTTGCCCGGGCGCAATGACGCGGAGGTGGGCCCTGCAAACTCGTTACATGCTTCGGCCAGGGGCGTATTTAGGGGGGGCCATGGCCCCCCCCTTTGTGTGGCCAGGATAGTATAATTAGCATGGAATAGCATGCAAAATTGTGGCATGCCCCCCCCCCCCCCTTTGTAACTTGGGCAGAAGGTTTGAGCATAGAAACGGTGGGCGAAGACCTTTTTTTTGGCCAAAAACCGGACTAAATTTGAGTGAAGACCTTTTTTTTATGGTCTTCACCTAATTTTGGGCAGGAAAACGAACTTGGTTTTGGGCTGAAAAAATTTCATTCTCGTCTTCTTAATCTCAAATTTTCTGAATTACCTGGCCCCCCTTTCAAAAATCCTGCGTACGGTAGTGGCTTCGGCGTAATACAGCGAGTATATCCGCACCTGCTTGGAAGTTCAATTTCAGTGATCCACTGAATTTGTAAAGCGTGTTCAAAGCCACCAAGCAGAGATAATTATTGTAAAGCGTCTCATCCAAGGACGCAACAACGTGACCAGGGTGTAGGTTGAACCCAGATCACGCGGATAGGGTTGTCGTAAAAGCGACGCCGCTTTTGGCCTCGCTCCCGATTTTGCATGAAACACGACGTGACACGTGGTAATTGCAGCTGGTCTAAAACGCTAAATTGCAGCTAGTTGCAGTTAATCTAAATTGTTATGACATTGCACTTGTCCAAACTGTTTCATAACAGCTTCGTGATTAATAAGCCGGTTAACGAAACCGTAGAAGTACTTAGAAGTTGATTCATTCGGAATTTGCAATCCGATAAAAATATACTCATGCCAGCAACTGAAAACAAATATACGTGACCTCAAGTTTTATGATGTAAACAAAACCTTCTTTAAAATTTTAATTGTGTTTCTCTAATGCTTTCAACAATAACATTTCAAAAACTTCTAACTCAAATTATGCCAAAAAATATTTTCCTTTTTTCCTGATGACGAAACGGGGATAAAAACGTGGTAGGTCTATTTTTTTTTTGTTGAACTTTCTTAGTTCAAAAAGTTTAAAGATGCAACAACTGCTAGCCAATGTGATATCTTTTGTTATAAAACATAATGCTACAAAGTGCTCCATAAACATCGATAGGCCTACATTTTAGAACTTTAAACCTTTTTAATGGATTGTCTCTCAACCTGTCCATAAAACCAACTAATCACAGAACGTGAGGGACTTATTTATTCTTCCACTGAACCTCAGTTTCTGCTGATTGCTTTTGATAGGAGAATAAAGCAAAAATTACAGCACAATAATCATCATTATTGCCAATACCTTATTAAGAAGGTCTGTCCACAATTGGCATTCGAATCGAACTCAAACAATGAAATCGAGTTCAAAAATGGAAAGGTTAATATGACTGTTTTATTTACTTTCAAATTTCCGATTTTCGTACCAGTAGGGACTTTCAGAATCAATGATCAAATATAACAAATTCTGAACTTATTTAATTGATATCATTTAGAACAGAACAGGAGTTGATCGTTTTGCTTCCAGTATGCTAAAAATGGGACTCGCCCATACGAACACTTGCGTATGCGGATCGATACAGAGTGTGCAGCACGCCATAAAACATTGTCCAATTCTGCATGGACTATCGTTCTGACTCGTGACACCCAGTACTTAAATTGTAAATGGGACGCGGGGGGACTCGTCCCCACATCGAGAGTTAGCGTCCCCCATCGAAACTTAGCGTCCCCCCATGGAGATTTAAGCGCTGGATGATCAGACGAAAGAGGGCCGGCCAGCACCAATAAATCCTTCAGATTCCGGCCAAATATAGTCCCAAATTGCGGCGAAGACCTTTCTTTTTTTTGGTCTTCACCTAATTTTGGGGAAAAAACTCTTCAATTTTCGGAGAAGAGCTTTTTTTTGGGTCTTCATTCAATTTCGGAGACGGAATTACATGATTTCAATTGAAGTACTTTCGCATTCTGAATGCGTTTGGTCAAGGTTGCAACAGCGTCCCCCCATGCAAAATTTTACAATTTAAGTACTGGTGACACCGCATGCGAAAGACGAAGATTTGCAGTAAATTCCAAATTAGACCTATAGCGCATAAAAAGCAGAATATTCCTCCATTGCTCTTTTCGTTTCGACTCCAGCGAGTTTAACTCAATCCAATAAAAAACTCCAAAGTCCGTATACCGTTAATATTTCGACTTCGATCAGTTTTATTTTATCTACTCCTTAAATCTCGAAACGTTACTGGAGTCATGTAGGCAAAGTCATGCTTATTGCATTAAATACAATAAGTTTGTTGGTAGAAATTTGCCCCCGCGATGCCGCCAGCATATCAATTTCGGCTGATTCAGAACGCAATCCAGCTGTTGCTTATTCAATCCACAAACATCTGGAAAATTTAAACTTAAATAATCACAGAAATTTTATGCTGGTCACTCTTGAACACGACCGAAAACTTTTTATTCAAGTTTGGAAAATAAAAATAACGGTTTTAAGAGTTACATAAGATTTGGTGTAACTTTTGGCAATAAACATTGAGAGCACACAAACAGTGCGCTGAAATGACAATAGAAGTGGAGAGAATCGATTAAATTTACAAAAAAGTTATTTGGAAGTTAGAACAACAATATTCAGCATAAATATTGATGTTTTAATACGAAGCACGTACGTTTACACTGTTTCTTTTTTTTTTTATAAGAACAAGATGCTCGTTTTTGCTCAAAAATTAAGAACATTAAAAACAATGCCAGTCTCAGCATAAAAAAATAATTAGGAACACAGGCTAGTACAAAGCGTTTGTCTGTTAATCAGCAGAGTTATCTTAGCCTTATCTCTATTGCCATTGTTGATTTGCCTAACGGTAGTCATGAATCATGATCAACTGTACAACAAAAGACAAAGTTTTATCGAAAAAGAATAAATGTGCGTATATTGCATGGGCGTCGGCAAGGGGGGCAAGGGTTTTCACACACTTACTCTTAAACCTCCCAAACTTCAAAAATTCTTCTATTGTTTAGTAGTTAATACTGGCTCTATTCTTATTGGCTCCCCCCTGAAAAATTTTCTGCCGACGCCTATGCTTTATTGTCCCATAAAATTTGGGCCAAAAATTATGTGAAAATTTAGGAACAGCTAGTCTCAACCCAAAATTTACTATTTCTTATAAAAAAGTGTATGACGTTATTTTTTCGCTAAGTGTTAGAACACATCTACAGCACAATCACCTTTAATTTTGTGCTTATTGGAAACATGCAATTACTATGCGAAACAGGTAATTTGGTTGTTAAAACATGTTGCAATACACCCTCAAAAACTCTATAACTTCTACTTACAAATGTTAGCGATTTTTAATATTGACCTTGTGAAGCAGGAAAACACGTGATGAATAGACAAAATTAATTTTAGTCAAACAGTAAAAATTATGTATTATTATTTCTATTAACTTGATGATATCTGGTTGTTTGCTTAACCGTATAGCTGAGATTTTCGATTAATCTTGAAAATCAATGATTTTACAGCGAACAGGAGATTTTTTTGAGAGGCCGAACGAAAGTTGCTGAGACTCTTTTTTTTGGTTTAAAACGCAAAATATCATTTTTTTTGCATTTTAGTGTTATGCATTTTTTTTTGCCCGTACAATCCATGATGCAGCGGAATACCTTAAGAAAACGGTAGGTGGAACTCAGTCTGATAAACGTTCACACTTTTCTCTTCCTTCCGGGCGTCATCTTCAAACAACTCCATATAGTATGGAGTCTTTTTCTGCCTATAAAGTTTCTATTTAGATAGCATGTAAGCCGATGAATAGACTGTTTGATCAATTTGACATAATGAGTACAATATTGAACGCCTTATAATTAAAACCACCAATGGCAAAATACTTTCAATTTCTTCCCCATAACGTACTTTTTGTGATGTATTTTAAATAAACTTCCTGTACCCGTGTACTGTTACTTTTTGTGCTGAATATTTTAGCTCTATTCAACCATTAGAGTTTAGGTCAAAGATCAGGAAAAGGAAAATCCTTAACGTATAGGAGATTGCGTACCGGTATTCGGAATACAAAACTAAAAATGCGAAAGCTCTAAATTTAGACAAAAATGTGAAATGAAATGCGCATAGCAACATTTGTTTTTTCTTTGTTTTATTGACTAATGTCACAATTGTCAATATTTCCGGTTGCGTGCTTGGTTGCTCGCGGGAGAAAGGTGAGTATTTTCACATCACGTTAATTCATGTGTGCGTAATTTCGGGTGACGCGTTTCAAGCAGAAAAATTTGACGCGCCCGATTTAGCACTAATTAAGCAATTATGTGTTGTAAAAATATACTTGGCTTGCGTTATGTTGCGTTAAAAAAGCACACCTGCTTAGAATGAAAGTTATGATAACTTATTTTAAGTTGGATGACATCATCAGTTCAAAAAGATTTCCGCCGCAAATGGATTTTGATCGTAAAGGGCTTACTTTTCGTTTTGTTACACAGCCTCTGCTGGAGATCGGTTTTATTGAAGAAATGAAAACTACTTGAGGTTATAAAGAGGTGCCCCAAACTTTGTTCCGCTGTTCTCCTTGAACGCGAAAACAGATTTAATCCGTTTGACTCTGTACAATTTGGCTATCCTACGTTTCGAAATTTAGTGACATCTGACAAGAATCACTTTGTATGATAGTAATAATAAGTCAATTAAGATGTTTTTTGACGTTTGCAGGCCAGAGTTGTAATATTTTAATCGTTTTGCGTGCTTCTGGCCTAAAGGCTACCAGCTCGGAAGCCTAGGGAAGAGCCACCAGAACGGCGACTACTTAAAACAAGCAATGCGAAAAATTGTCTTCCCACAGGAATCGAACCTGCAGCCTTTGGATTACCGGTCCACTGCTCTACCACTTGAGCTAGAGCCGTTCTGGTGGCTCTTCCCTAGGCTTCCGAGCTGGTAGCCTTTAGGCCAGAAGCACGCAAAACGATTAAAATATTACAACTCTGGCCTGCAAACGTCAAAAAACATCTTAATTGACTTATTATTACTATCATACAACAAGCAAGTTGCTGGGTTTAAATAGCAGAGGTGGAGTCGAGGACACAAGGCTCGAGGCCAAGGCCAAGGCCAAGGACACAAAAAAAATCCGAGGCCAAGGCCAAGGCCAAGGACAGCCTTTTCGAGGACAGAACCTCTCGAGGCCAAGGACAGAAACGATCGAGGCCAAGGCCAAGGACCAAGGACACAGGCGCAAATGTTCTCCGAAAAAAAAGTCTTCAAAAATTTTTTTCAGGCGATCTCCAATTCATTGGCGTAGCCAGAATTTTTGATTGGGGGAGGCTTAAACCACAAATCACATGCAATGACGTCATCAAAATTTTTCCAAAGAGTAAGTTTTTGTTTGACAAAGATATCGTAGGATGGAAGATCTGAAATCATTGCCTGTTGGCACGTAACCCGGATTTTGCAAAGGGAGAGGGCTTAAACTAATAGCTGAAAAACGCAAATATTTAACTTTGGAAGCGTGTTGAGAAAGCTGGTGAAACTCAAAGGTATCACAGACGGGGGTCTGGCTAGGGGGGCCCCCATCCGCCGGAGGCTTTGGGGGTCTGGGGGCGAAGCCCCAAGCCGTTGGGCGATTTTTTGTAGTTTTGGGAAAAAAAGCTATTTTAACGCCATTGAATCACATATCGCAAGTGTTCAGAGCCATTTAAAAGCACTAAATTTTTGCCATTTGAAAGCCAATTGAAAAAATCAAATTGTTTAATACTCCTTCTACTTGCAATTTAAGCCCAAAACACGTTTAACATCTTGCATTTTGAAGTTAAATTTAATAGTAAGTGGTTTGGTCCAGGTAGGGGAAAGCAAGGTACATTGTCTCTTGCAGCATTTTAGCAGTAAATAATAATCCACGCGAAGATTTTCCTTGGAGATTTAGTTTTGTCATGAAAATAAGCAGTTATAGCAGTACATGTTCGGCCAGCCCCCTCAATTGAAGTTCAATGATTCGTTCAATCAGCATTTTCCATGACTAATTTTTTTAAAAGTATTTTGTGCATAAAAAGCTGCGAGGTTGGAGGTGAATTACTGAATTGTTATTGAAAATTGGTACGATACATGGTTACGTCTACTAACCATGTTATTGCCGGCAGGATTTACTTCGCGCTAGGCCCATGGCACTTTGGAGATTTTCGCAACATCTTTCTGCCAAATATAGGTGAAGAACAAAAAAAGTCTTATGATTTTAGCTCGGGGACCCTAGCTGGTACTCAGGCGCGTAGCCAGAAATTCACAATGGGGGGGATGTTTTGGGGGTCTGGGGGCGGAGCCTCCAGCGCTCGAAAATTTTGCATTTTTTCGCAAAATGAACTTAATTTTAGAGCTATTTTAATAAAAAATATTGCTTTTAAAACGTGGCGTAGAAATTGGCAGCGCAACATAATTCAACTGGCTGTATTAATGGGCTATATGGGGAGTGGCTACTGGCTAATGATAACATTGCAGTTCTCTTGTTTACTTGCTGGTAAATCATAAAATCCTATTATTCAATAAAACTCACTCGGTGTAATCGATTTCGTCTATATTTTATAAAAAACATAATTGGGAGAAGGGCTAATGAAAAGATATTTGAGAGAAGTGACTATGGTAATTAACTAACACTGAATAGCCCCCCTCCTCTTATTCTTGAGTTTATAATATATTTGTTGATAAAACCTATGTTGGGCGTTTTTACATCAGCGATCAAATTTGATTGCTTATTTTCGGGAATTTTTTCAAAGTTTTCATTGATTTGTGACTTTTATTTTTGACAATTAGCCCCCTCCCTGAATATATGTTTCCAATGATACTTTAAATCACTTTTTGGTCAATTCCAGCGCAAAAAACAGTCTCAAAAGAGCTAAAAACGAGATATTTTTCTTATTCTGCATTTTGGTTGACAGGCCAATGGAGGGGGGTTATAGCCCCCGCCTCCCCCATGGCTACGCTACTGCTGGTACTGCGTCATATTATGGTAAATCTGGCCCTGATTAATGCATTACGTTCACATAAAGGCTCGATGTGGGCCTGAGATAGCAACTTTTAGAACAAAAACTCTCCATTTTCTTCGGGTTATACTGTACCTTTAAATTGACTGGCAAAAGTAGAATTGAGGGGGACCCGGCGCCCCTGGCCTTCAATATTGTTGTTATAGTTATACTGTTGTAAACGAAAAATGCTAAAAAGAAACTGAAACTGAAGGAACTATAGGATTTTTTGTCACATTTTTGTCATTGGTGAAATTTCAATTGGGAAGGGGGCGGACCCCCTGCCATCCTCCCCTTGGCTACGTCTATGCTCCAAGTGAGGAAAACAAAAAAAGTGCTCGCAAATTTTCCGCGAGGTTTCTGGCGCTTTCCAACGAAATTTCAACTGTTTAAAAAATAGTGCTGTCCTCGAGCCGAGGACAGGCCAATTTTCGAGGACTTGAGGCTTCGAGGCCAAGGCCAAGGCCAAGGACTTGACCTTCGAGGCCAAGGCCAAGGCCAAGGACTTCAAAATGTGTCCTCGAGGACGTCCTCGAGGCCAAGGACGTCCTCGAGGACTCCACCTCTGTTAAATAGCCAAAATGAAGCATGCGAGGAGGCGTCTTCTCTAGCTCAATTGGTAGAGCAGTGGACCGGTAATCCAAAGACTGCAGGTTCGATTCCTGTGGGAAGACAATTTTTCGCATTGCTTGTTTTAAGTAGTCGCCGTTCTGGTGGCTCTTTCCTAGGCTTCCGAGCTGGTAGCCTTTAGGCCAGAAGCACGCAAAACGATTAAAATATTACAACTCTGGCCTGCAAACGTCAAAAAACATCTTAATTGACTTATTATTACTATCATACAACAAGCAAGTTGCTGGGTTTAAATAGCCAAAATGAAGCATGTGAGGAGGCGTCTTCTCTAGCTCAAGTGGTAGAGCAGTGGACCGGTAATCCAAAGGCTGCAGGTTCGATTCCTGTGGGAAGACAATTTTTCGCATTGCTTGTTTTAAGTAGTCGCCGTTCTGGTGGCTCTTCCCTAGGCTTCCGAGCTGGTAGCCTTTAGGCCAGAAGCACGCAAAACGATTAAAAGAACCACTTTGCAAAGTTTTTTTGCAGAATTTCGAACATCACTTTGCTTATTCCGCAAGAAATTTTGTAATTGGCAATATCTTGCAGAATAAGGAATGCGATGTTTGATTTTATCGAACATCGCGTTTCTATTTCTGCAAAAATTTTTACAAAGTCATACTTTTCTGATGTCACGATAGCTTGAAACGCAGGGCTGCCACGGTACGAAGTCAAACGAATTAAACCTATTTTCGCGGATAAGGGAATTAGTGGAGCATGGTTTGGGGCACCTTTTCACAGTATCAGCTGAAGTAGTTCTAATTTCTTCAATCAATACAACCAATTTTAAGCAGTATCTCTTTAAGAAATAAAAATTTAAAAAAATACAAGAAAAATTTGATAAACAGCTGATCAGTTTTGCTTAAATGAAAATCTAAAATCTTCTCTCAATTTCATCTTTCGAGTCGTCGAGAACGTATTTGGAAAGAATCAGCTATGAAACGATTTCAAAATTTTCCCAATCATCGCTAGTCGAGTGGATCAAGTGTCTGCTTCCGACTTGGGTTCGATTCCCAGCCGGGCGGGTTAATTCAAAAATTATAAAGAGTCGCAGCTTCACTGCTCGACGTTTAACAGTAAAAGGGACAGTAAGTTTTGTGGGATTTCTGCAGTGAAAAGTAGACCGGTAGGCAGGTGGCTTGATTCGAAGACCGAAAGGCCCATTCGCTGTCTCCTGGCCAAGGAAACTTGGTAAATAAAGATGTAAAGTAATCATTAGCGTGCACAGGATTTTGGAAAGGGGAGAGGGGGGGCAGGCGCGTAGCCAGGAATTTGGAAAGGGAGATAAAAACCAGAGCAAAATTCCAAACTGGTGAAGATGAAAACAAAAAAAAAGGTCTTCACTCAGATTCAGTCCGTTTTTTGCCCAAAATCCAAAGGGAGGGGCATGACTCAACTTCGCGTACTATTCTGAGATAATCATACTTGACTGGAGACCCAAAGGGTACGGACTGTTTCAGCATCACCTTTAAATTGCGAAACGTGCCACTTTGCCGTTTTACCTAATTTACATATAGTTTCGCACTGTTTTGCTTTTTGTAATTGTTACAAAGTTCTTTCGGCCAATCACCTTTTTTAGTTAACTTTGCGCACTGTGTTTGTAATCACGTCACACTCACGTCGTACATTGGCCTGTCTCGCGAGTGTTGATCGCTTTTAGCTTTGGAATTTTAGTTGTGAAGCAAACTGCTCACATTTTTATCTTGAATACTTGAAATTTTAATTTGGAACAAGTTTATTTTACCGGCAAAAATCTGGATTATATCTGTTGCCTGTTTGTCTCAGTTCAATAAAATCTGATAAAGTACAGTCTTCGCTGTATATTGATATTACTGAGTGCAGCGACGTCTGCGAAGTCTACGCTAGACCAGTATAGACCGGAGTCAAACTGCGCAACGAATACCCGTGGGCTCCCCCGGGATATGAACCAACTTCCTAGTTGGAACAGGGGCCATGGCACAATCCCCCCAAAGTAAATACGCCCCTGAAAGTAATTATTTAATACACATATGATCCGGTTATATGTAAGTGTTTTGTCGCGATCTATTTATACTAATATTTTTCAAATTTGCATGTTTATCTTTTTGGTTTATCGTCAAGCCTGTTATGAAGTTTCCGACAGATTAGCACTGATTGAAAATACATGAAATTCTAGTGTGAGTCTAAAAAACGAAAAAAATAAAGGGAGTTGAGAATCGAGAGGATTTTTATTAGCTAGTTGTTTTTTACATTAACAGGGCTCGCAATGAATCTGTTCAAACGATATGGCGAGCAAATGAAGTGGGAAATGCTGAGACTTTTTAAAAGATACAGAAACATTTTGCAAGTTGAAAAATAAAAAGAACTAGACCTGCATTCAATGCATAAAATGTTTGATTCAATCCACGCACAGTGTAACCTATTATCTACAGAATCTCCAATACAACTTTTACCCTAGCAGTGGTTTTATTATTTTGTTCACGACTTGCACAGACTTGATGGCAACAAAGTGTTAAAATCATTTTGGCTATTTATTTTTTGATTCGATGAAACTTCCATAAACGATGATGCTTTCGAAATTAGCCTGGCGAACATGGAAACAACAAAATTATTGTTGTCACTCGAGTATTTTTGCAATTTCATTTACTCGTAACAAATTTAAATAAATGCTAGTTGGTCTACGCTTGAATATAATACATTTGGAAGAGTAAAGATACTAAATTCAGCTACATTGTGCCATCTAACAAAAAGTTTTCATTACAAAAATACCGCATGGTAGTAGTAATAGTTTATTATTTGGCTATGCCATAGACCAAAAGGTCTATGGCATAGCCAAATGCCATAGACCTTTTGGTCTATGGCTTTTGGTCTATGGCTATGCACATAAAAAAAAGATGCCATAGACCTTTTGGTCTATGGCTATGCACATAAAAAAAAAGATAAATCGCACACAGGAAAAAATAATTGCAAGGTTTTGGACACCGAAAACCCATTTTTTTCAAAGCCAGAACTTAAGCTTACTAGTGTATCGCTACAGTACCTCAATTCATTTTAAACGCATAAATTTACGGTATTTTGCAATACTTTTAAATAGCAATAAGCTTATCTAAAAAAATCAAGTGAAAAGAAATAGTTTAACCAAACAATTATGGTTTGCGTTTAAGAAACTACTAAAAAAGTGGGGATCTATAATCAGTCGACGTTTGCACTGGAGTCCTAACTGATGGAGAAAAGGTCTTAAGCTTGACCATTTCCAAGTTTATAATTTAGCTGTATTCCTACTCACAGGTTATGGCCTTGTTTCATTACCAGAATAGGCCTACCGCTACGGTACGTAATCACTATCAGATGCTAACGCGTAAAACTTCAAAATGTCATTCATTACAGTAGTGCTATTTTCGAATTATCATCAAAAACTTTACGAAATGCTATATCTTAAGCACTTTCGCGTTTGAAAATCATGAAAAATTTGCCTACCATACTTTAGAAAAATTATGTCTTTGGTCCTTGGCAAAGGCGTAGCCAGGATTTTTGATTAGGGGGGGGCCAAACCACAAATCACATGCAATGACGTCATCAGAAATTTTCAAAAAAGGAACTTTTTGAGAGGCAAAGATATCGTAGAATGGAAGATCTGAAGCCGTAGCTTGTTGGCACTTAACCAGTATTTTGGTAAAGGGGTAGGGCGAAAACTAATAGTTAAGTGCAAATGTCTAACTTGAGAGACGTATTGAGTAAGCTAGTGTACTCAAACGTATCACAGATGGGGGTCTGGAGGCGAAGCTCCAAGTCGCCGGTGGCTTTGGGGGTCTAGGGGCAAAGCCACCAGCCGCTGGGCGACTTTTGTAAGTTTTTGGAAAAAAGAGCTATTTTAATTCCATTGGGTCACATTTCGCACGTGTTCACAGCCATTTGAAAGAACTAGATTTTTAACATTTGAAAGCCAATCGAAAAATTTATCTGTTCAATCCTCCGTTTACTTGCAATTAAAGTCCAAAACACGTTTAAAATCTTGCATTATGGTGTAAAAGTTAAATTGTAAGTGATTTGGTCCATGTAGCAATAAGTAAGGCACGTTGCCTCCTGCAATATTTCAGCTGTAATTGATAATCCACTCGAAGATTTTCCTTAGAGATTTTTGATTTGTCATGAAGTTAACCTGTTATAGGAGTACATGTACGGCCAGGGGTCCCTGGCCCCCTCAATTGAAATTCAATAATTTGTTCAATGAGCATTTTCCCTAGCCATTTTTTTAAAAAGTATTTTGTGCGTAGAAACTGTCAAGGTGGAGGTGAATCGTTATCGAAAAATGGTACATTACATTTACTAAACATGTTATTCTAGGCCCGAATTAATATTGCGCGAGGCCCCAGGCAATTAGGGGATTTTTGCGACATCTTTCTGCCAAATATAACTGAAGACCAAATAAAGGTCCTTCTATCTGAGCGAGGGATCCTGGCACTGTGCCATATGGCAAATTCGGCGCTGGTTATTGCATTACGTTCATAAAAAGTTTAGATGAGGGCCTGAGGTAGCAACTTTTGGGAAAAAAACCCTTGATTTCACCCTGGTTATACGTTTAAATTGGTTGGAAAAAATTGAATTAATGGCGTGCGCCGGGCCTGCTGGTCGTCAATATTATTTATTGTTAGTTACTGATATACTCGTGAACTGTTAGACGCAAAGATGCTAAAAAAAAAAATTGAAAGTGAAGAAACAAGGCATTTTGTCAAATTTTTGTCATAGATGGCATTTCGATTGAAGGGGCCCAGGGCTCCTGGGCCACCCCCCTGGCTACGCATATGATTTTGCGATAAGATCGCACCCTTACGCTATTTCATAAAAAAAAACATTTAAAGCAAAATTAAAATAACTTTTTTCTAAAATGCGGAGGACTCGAGGCAAGTCACTTAGCAGTTTTTTGAAACCTCCTAAGAATTGCATGACATTATTATGACGTAAACACGTGGTCGTCATTATTATTATTACTTACTTTTGTACGCGTAAATCCTAAATTAAAGAAACTGCAATTCCGGACAAGGACAATTAACCTTCTGGCTATGTTCTCATTATATTCTTCATTTTGGTAGTATTTCAATTGGGGGGTTTGCATTACCGCCTGTGTTATAGCATTAGGTTCATAACAACGTTAAACGAGGGCCTGGAGTTGGAACTTTTAGCACAAAACTCTTAGATTTCTCGAAAGTTTTGCATATAAATTTCTAAAAATTTGAATTAAGGGGCCCTGGCCCGGGACACTTGGTCAACAGTTAGAGGCCTCAGGGCCTCCTGGTTGTCAGTTAGGGGCCCGGCGACCCCTGGTTGTTAGTTAAGGGGCCCTGGGGCCTCCTGGCTGTTAGTTAAGGGCCCAGTGGCCCTCGGTTGTTAGTTAGATGCCCCGGGCTCCCTTGGTTGTTAATTAGGGGCCCCGGGGTCCCCTGGTTGTTGGTTAGGGGCCCTGGGGTCTTCTGGTTGGCAGTTAGGAGCCCCAGGGCTCCTTGGTTGTTGGTTAGGAGCCGTGGAGCCCTTTGGTTGTTGGTTAGGGGCTCCGAGGCCTCCTGGTTGCCAATTAGGGCCCCGGGGTCCTCTGTTTGTCACTTAGGGGCTTCTGGTTGTTTCTGCTTCCCTGGTTGTCGGTTTGTGGCCCCGAGGCCCCCTGGTTGCCAGTTAGGGCCCCGGGGCCCTCTGTTTGTCACTTAGGGGCTTCGGGGCCCCCAGGTTGTCCGTTGGTTGCCCCGGGGCCCCCTGGTTGTTAGTTAGGGCCCAGGGGCCCCATGGTCGTCAATTAAGGGCCCCGGGGCCCCTTGTTTGTCAGTTAGGGGCACCCTGTTTGTCAGTTAGGGGCCCTGGGCGCCCTGGTTGTTAGTTAGGGATCCCGGGGCTTCCTCGACGTCAGTGATATTATTGTTAATTACTGTTGTGTGCGTAATTACTGAAAACAAAACAAAACTGCAACTAAACATCGCTAGGCTATGTTGTCATAATTTTTTTTATCATTGGTGGTAGTTTAATTGGGGGGGGGCTCAGGCTCCCTGGGCCCCCCTCTGGCTACGCCTATGGTCCTTGGCCTTGACCATTTCGGTCCTTGGCCTCGAGAGAATCTGTCCTCAAAAAGGCGGTCCTTGGCCTTCGAATTTTTGGATTACTTGGCCTTGGCCTCGAACGCTGTGTCCTCAACTCCACCTCTGCTGGCTACGCTACCGGCTATTATTGTGGTGGTCAAAAATAAAATGAATTTTTTTTTTCTATTGAATTGCCTACAATTTGTAATGTTACGTCTCATTTAATTATTGCTCATTTGATTAAAATTGTCTGAGGTGGAGTTCTCGAGAACGTCCTTGGCCTCGAGGACTCATTTTGAAGTCCTTGGTCTTGGCTTCAAAGGTCAAGTCCTTAGCCTCGAAGCCTCGAGTTCTCAAAAATTGCCCTGTCCTCGGCTCGAGGACAACACTATTTTTCGAATTGTTAGAATTTTGTAGATCGGCTGAAAAGTTTTTTTTTGACGACCTTTTTTGGGGGGGAATTGCCGGAAAAATTTAAAAAAGATCTTTTTTTTGGAGAACGCTAGCCGCCTGTGTACTTGGCTCTTGGCCTCGAGCATGACTGTCCTTGGCCTCGAGAGGGTCTGTTCTCGGAAGGGCTGTCCTTGGCCATGACCTCGGATTTTTTTATGTCCTTGGCCTTGGCCTCGAGCCTTGTGTCCTCGACTCTACCTCTGAAAATTGTATGTTGGCGCAAATAAAAAAATAATTAAGTAAAATACGTCATCTCTCATTTTGATGTGCCCTTGAATTATTAGTAATTTTGCAATAACTGACTGAGGTTGATATATACTGGTATTGGAAATTGTACCAGTACTAATGACATATTGGCAAACAATACATAACAAAGCAAGGAGTTTTTTTTCACTCCAATTGCCCACTTTAAATTCTATAAAACATAAATAAGCATTATGAATTTTATTAATTTTATTTCTATCCAATCTGTAGTTACAGCATTTTTATTTGTTTATTTTTTAGTGTGCTTAGAGTTAGAACAATTCTAATGTTGTCTTGCATTTTCTTTACATGGTGACTGTGAGTTTTGTGTATACACTGTACAAAATGTACATATCTTTGCAACACTTTGTTTTAATTTTGCGTAAAATTTTTTATCATAGAAAGTAGCAGACTGAGAAAATCTAGAAGCTGTTTTTTTTAACCTTAACTTGGTGAGGTGGCAATAGACGTAGATGACCTTTCGGTCCTTCGCTGTCTCCTCACCAAGTGACTAAATATCGCTTTGACTCTGCAAGTTTGTGTGTTTGGTTTTAAAGGAATTGCATATTTCGATGCTTTGGTGATAGACCTAGAGGAAGTTACAGTTTTTTTCTTGTGATATGACGTCACTTGGTAAATAAATAAATAAATATGATGATGATGATGAAATAAATGAAGGAATGAAACAGCACTCCGCCTTACTCTTCGAAATGGACTAACAATTGCCGCAATTGCTTTGAGTTTTCTAAGACAATGGAAAAAGTTTTGGAAGCCAGGTGCATCTAGAGCCTGCTAGTAGACTACAGTACAGGAAAATAAGAGCTACTAGAGCTCCGCAACTGTACAGCCTAAGCTGTTTAGGGCTAGTTTAAAAAACTATGGTTCAGCATCAGCAGAAACACAGTATAAATATCATTATATATGATATTTATTCTGTGGCAGAAATTACGGGCTAATACCGTAGTTTATCTGGTCAAATTTAGAGAGTGTCACCATGGGTAAGCTTAGGCCAGCTAAGATGCTCAAGTTTAACACCTTGCACCGCTTTTCGTTTCACATCCCTAGGCCTAACCGGATGTCTAATGCGCAGTGATAATATTAACAAAAATAACAAATAAAATCAGCTTTAAAACTGGTCAACTTACTTGGTACAGTACATCGCCTGGGCTACTGGTACTGGTGTCAGTTGTGGTACCACAAAGGTTCAGGCAAGTTTTCTTGCCAACTCAGAACTGGTGGAGTGGTCATACCAGAGCATTATTTGTCTTGCTGTCAACAGTTTAACGGTTGTAATTTTAGTTGTAAAATCTGCAAACGTTAGTTGTCTGGTTGTTACTGGGTACCGTAGGTTAAGATGGGCCTTGTTTTAGTGTTTCCAATAACTAGTTTTGCTACCATACTGCTAAGTTAAGAGGCCTGAGTCACTCATAGCGGTACTGCGTTACTTCAAAGGCTGCGGCAGGTACTGGGATTAGTATTTATGGAGCCAGTATGCCAGATACTGTAGTTTAAATCTTAACATTATGGTACTTGTAATGGTACCTGGCAAAATTAGTGACTAATAATATAGACCTAGTTACCGGTACCTGGTTAGAGATTAGTTGAATTAAAAAAACACAGAATTTTTAGCATGAAATTTTGTGGAAGTAGGGTAATCTGTTATAGTGTGAGCTGAGGTTAAGATTAGGGTTTGGATTAGGCAATGAGGGTTAATTCTAGAAAATTTTTATGGTTTTGATTGGCCTAAACTCTTGATTACATCACAATGTTGTTGGCAACATTGTACCATGTTGACTAACTCTGTATGTCAAGTCAAGTTTATTTCACCATACGCTTAAAAGTACGCTGGCAGAAAACAGCAATAAGACCATGTGGTCATCTATGTCAACTGCACCTTTTACAGTTTAGCAATACTCAGCAGTTACAGGCATCAACTTAACCAAGTCATGGAACAAAAAAAAAAAATTCAAAACGTCATAAGCAACAAATAACACTAACAGTGTTGCCAGCTTTGCACTTAATATTTGAAAAAAACACTCCCCTAAAAACTGTCGTTTGCTTAAGAAATTGAATTACTTAGACATTGGATATTGTTAAAAGCTGAACTTGTTTAGTAGGGTTACCTCGGGTAATTCCGGACAGGGAAAATTCCAAGCAACCTAGGGTAATTTCGGACATGAAACTAAAATTGTAATTATTTTTTAGTAGTACCTACGCTACATCATTGTAGATCATTATTTCGGTAATTAAATAATTGCCAGGTCATTTTAGGGGAGATAAAACGGTTCTGCATAGTTATGCCACGATTGCGCTCTACTTTCACTTATAGATTATTTTAGATACGAAGTGACTTGGCGCACGGAACGGGCGCCAAGACCCAGTACCTCGCGCACGCAACGTGCGCGAGGTACTAGGTCTTCGCGCACGGAACCAATCAGAATTCACCGTTAATCGATCAGCTGTTAAGTACGCAAGGCTCGCCAGGTAACTCGCTCACATTATTATCGTAAGAAGTTTAGCAATATTTGTGAGAACTGGGAAGCTGACAATTATTGTAAGAAGATTAGCAAACAAGATAGTTATTTTATGAAAACATCTTTAGTTAGTGTTCACAATAAACTTTTAAAATAAATTTGAATTCAAAAAATATATTTTTTTTGTTGGGAGATGACAAGTCGTGATTTTGAAAAAGGTTGTTACTGATAAAGGAAAAGGCTTGGCACACGTTCCGTTCGCGCAAACATTTCGTAATAAAGCCTAAAAAAAATAACCCAAGGCCTTAACCGTAATTCTACTCTAACATACATACATGAAATTATTTTCTCAATGGTAAATATAACGCCTCAGGTATAGACAAAACTATTCGCAACAACACTCTGACAACACGGTATTACCACTAACCCAGGAAACACCGAAAAGCTCTGAAGTTATCCAGACAAGGTGCTTCCTAATAACGCCGAGTAATTTAAGAAAAAAAAAGGTGAAAGCAAGTTTTGAGAAAAGAAAATGATAAAAAAGAGACAAAAAGGAGAGGAAAAAAATTAGCAAAAAAAAGATAATGATAATAAGCATTAAAATATAAAGAGGCAAGATGCTTCAGTACATGAGAAGCTTATTAGGAAAAAATGAAAGAACAAAAAATACACCGGGATCGAACACTAATAAAAGTAGTGCTTTATTGCTTTTGGCAATAGGGAGAAATAGTGCGCTCTTGACTCTCTAGCCAACCGAGCATCAGCTGTGCAAAGCGTAGCCAAGGGGGTGCTTTAGCACCCCCTGGATTGGGCTGTCGATGAAAATGTAGAATAAGAAAAATAGCACATTTTTGGTACTTCTGAGACTAACTTTTACACGGGAATGAAATCAAAATGATTTAAAGCATCTTTTGAAATGTTGATTTTGGGGGGTAAATTTGTTAAAATAATACTCACAAAGCAGTAAAAACTTTGAAAAAAGGCCAGCAACAAGCAATCAAATTTGATCCCTAAAAATGAACGTAAGTTTTATCAAAAATATGTAATTTCAGAAATAGGGGGGTGGCTATTCAGTAGACTTATTAATTAATTAATTACGGTGCGATCACTTCTCTCAAAGTTCGTTCCATTAATTTACCCCCTACCAATTATCTTTCTCTATGTAATATAGACGAAATAGATTACTCCCAATGATGATTTACCAGTTTGTAAATAAGTGAGCTAAAATTTTACCATTAGCCACCTCCCACATATCCCATTTATACAATCTGTTTAATCATGTTTGTGCTCTGCTATTTTCTATGCCAGGTTTTTAAAATAATAATTTTGATCAAAAATAGGTCTTGAGTAAATTTTGTTTGCAAAAAAATACAAAATTTTTGTGCGCTGGAGGCTACGCCCCAGACCCCCATTACAGATTTCTAGCTACAGGTCTGCCATCGTCCAAAGAGTCATAGTCGGTCCGGTCTTTGATAAACATCGCAGGAATTGTACGGGTTCGCTACTCGACCACATATTTGCTGCTACTCACTCGAACAATGATACTACCTTTCAAAACGGATATCATGCTGTAAAAGCATACCGGTAGGCCTACTCGCCAATGTTGTAACATATAAGGTTTTTGTCCTAATCGATTGCAGTATTTTGCTACAAAAAAGGTGGGTTGTTAGTAAGTTTTGGTAAAGTTTAAGAAATGACATTGGTTTAAATAGGCTCAAAAAAAAATATGCCATTGAAAACTAAAATTTGCGACGCACGTAAAGAGGCTCATTTCGTCAATATTTGTCCTACTATTCAATCTCAATCAAACGACACTGGAGCGTTAGTGTGCACTGTAATCCTTCATTTCTTTCTGCACTGGTCACAAAGCCACGCTTTTTCTCTTGCAAAATTCTGCAATACTTTCTATACTGCAAATCACTGTCGGTTTTCTGCCACAAAAAAAATTTATAAAATAAACAAGCGTCACTTAATTTCGTTGATCCAGAACAGAGTTGAAAGTCGGGTCGGGCTTAAGTTGGCATAATGTCGGGCTTAATGTACGTATTTGACTTAATTCAAATAACTTTGCAACACTGAGAAGCGAATTCGTAAGCGGACCGTGACTATTAGGCGCGGACGTTTAGGCGCCTAGACTTTTAATTGCCGAGACTTTTAGGCGCCAGAGGTAAAAAAAATTTTTTTCAAAAAATAATTATTTTGTCAAAAAAAATTTTTTTTTCAAAAAATAATTTTTTTTGCAAAAAGTTTTTTTTCAAAAAAAATTTTTTTCCAAAAAAAAGTTAATTTTTCCGAAAAAAAGTTTATTTTCTAAAAAATTTTTTTTTCTATGAAAAAACGATTTTCTTCCCAAAAAATTTTTTTTCCAAACGACAGTCTTTTTTCAAATAAAAGCTTTTTTGAAAAAAAAACTTTTTCCAACAAAAAAGTTTTACTTTGATTAAAATGTTAATATTTTCGAAGCTTTTTATCTGATGTTTGTCAAGAAGAATCATCAGAATAGAGAGCGCAGGAAAAGGAGTGGCTATAGGAAAAAGCCGAGCAGTGATTGGCTGGAAAAGGATTGCTGAGAGAGCGTGATTTGTGTACAACCTTTAAGCTGTTTAACTTCAAAAGTTCTTGACGCAATTCTGAAGAAGTTGGCTTCGAGAATTTAACATTGTTTTTATTATAAGTGTATTTACAACAAGGTGTAAAGATTAAGCGGAAAAATATCGATTTAAACATTGCTTTTACTATATTTACAACAAGATGTACAGACCATAAATAGGAATCTGCCGAGAGATGAATCCTTAACTCCTGAAAAAGTTTGTACTGTATTGTTTGGCAGAGGTAGACTCAAAATAACCATGAAACGTCACACGGCTTGCTGCATGTGCCAATATTACACAAGCAACTCGTGTCCGTGCGCCGCAAAATTTGAGTCCGCTGGCTGGAGATCGCATGCGTCTTGATTAGATATAAAAAAACTTTGCAGGTAAGTAGTGGAAAACATTTCTTGTTTTTGAAGAAAATGCAATAAGAAATCAATTTTTTGTAAAACTTTTTCCGCTCTGCTTCCATCTATCTGCTTCTGAAGTCACTTTTATTAAAAGTTCTAACCCCGCCCCTGCTGACAAAAAATTTTTTGTGCAGCTTAAAGGTTGTACACAAATGACGCTCTTTCACCAATCCTTTTCCAGCCAATCACTGCTCGGCTTTTTCCTATAGCCACTCCTTTTCCTGCGCTCTCTATTCTGACGATTCTTCTTGACAAACATCAGATAAAAAGCTTTGAAAATATTAACATTTTAATCAAAGTAAAACTTTTTTGTTGGAAAAAGTTTTTTTTTCAAAAAAGCTTTTATTTGAAAAAAAGACTGTCGTTTGGAAGAAAAAAAATTTTTTTGGGAAGAAAATCGTTTTTTCATAGAAAAAAAAGGGTTTTTTAGAAAAGAAACTTTTTTCGGAAAAATTAACTTTTTTTTGGAAAAAAAACTTGTTTTTTTGAAAAAAAATTTTTTTTTGACAAAATAATTATTTTTTGAAAAAAAATTTTTTTTACCTCTGGCGCCTAAAAGTCTCGGCGCATAAAAGTCCAGGCGCCTAAAAGTCCTGGCGCATAATCGGCGGCGCCTAAACGTCCCGTGCCTAAACGTCCGTGCCTAAAAGTCGTAGACCCACCCGATCGGGAATCAAACCCAAGTCTACCGTTTCAGTAGCAGACGCTCTATCAACTCGACCCGAGCAAATCGTACCATTTTAAGATCTAATGTAATTGACAGGACTAAACATTCTTGAATTTCCTATTTGTAGCTTTGTTGCAGGCAAAAACCGCAAGTGACGTTACTACCACATAGAAAACAAAATTAATTCTGAAATCCACCATCATTGAGTCAATTATATTTCTGGCTTAGCAGAGAGAAAGTAATTAATCACACACAATGAAAAAAACGTTTTAAACCAAAATATAGACAAAGTGACTTACCAAAACGATAGATCGACATTAATGTATGAACACTGCATAAGGCAAAACAAACAGCCGGTAAACAAAACTGCAAAGGTGTAGCAGAAGGAGGGCGGCGGTTGCGATCACCCCCTTAAGCCCACTTAAACTAGCCAATTATGTATTTTAATGCGCAGTTAGCAGTGAAAAAATGCCTTATTTGGCCTCATCATTTATCAAGAGAGTAAAAATAGCTAAAATTAAAATAAAATCATCAATTTTTTTTCTCATTTCGGGGCTGCGGTTACGAAGATATTCAACAAATACGTAGAGATATCCCCCGAAAAAGTTTTGGAAACCCTGAGTTTGTTCTTCGAGACTGAATTTTCAGAAAAAAACAGGAGTTTACCTAAATTAGATTGTTAATGAGATGTTATACTGGAAGGGTAAATATTATTCAGTCTCTCTTTTACCCTGAAAGTTCAGGCTGATAGAACAGATTCTGGGTTTCCAAAAAACTACGGAAAATACCTATTTGTATTTGCTGAATATATTTGCAACCGAAGCCCCAAAATGAGAATAAGCCAAAGGCTTTACTGAGAGAAAACCAATGAGTAAGAGCCTAAGGGGGTATGCAATATACTACGCAAATCTTAATTGAGCAAACGTAGGTACGTAATTAGTAATATACTTGGGTACGTAATTAGTAATATACTCCACTGTGAATCTTATGTAAGGGCGTTTAGCTAGATATACTTGATCAATGAGGACTAACTAGAGATTTGGCGAAGAGCCCCAAGCCGCTGCAGGTTAAAAGCAAATTGTAAAAAAATCTTGCGCGAAGAAACTATTACTTTGCCATACATTGCATCACTCGTTAATTAATTTTTATTAACAAATGTTTAAGTTTTAAGATCTACATGCTTAGCGTAAATATGTTCCGGCGGTGCTGCCTTTCTTCGATTTTGCTTAATTCATGTTTAAACTAGTAAGAATTGGGTAATGGATACGCGATTGTAAACAAATATGAGAAAACAGCAAGCAAAACATTTAAGTCTTTGAAGAAATACGCTAAAACAGCAGATGTAATGTTACAATACGAATCGTATCGAAAACCAGACAGGAAGGCGCATTTAGTACCAAAAACGTCAAACTAGCAAGGAAGCGGCACAACACAGTTGCGTGAGAAATATTGAATTCTGCATAAATGTTCATATCCTATAACATTGGTCTAAGGAAATACACGCTGAGGCAGGTTGGATAGCTTGGGTACGAAGGCGGAACTAACGTTCTCATAACGTGGGAGCAAGACATCGGAGATGAGCGCAAGGCAAAGCGAAAGTGAATCTCTGAGAGGCTATATCGTTTTAGAGTGGTGTGTGTGCTGGCATCCGGTCAAAATATTCATCGAAGGTCGAAACTGCAATACAAGAATAAAGATCTGGTAGCATTTCAATGCTAAACACAATAATTCATTGATCATTTCACACAACAACATTCATGAAAAAAAGCACACAAGGAGGTTAGAGCATAGTTATTTAGTCGATTTTCAGGCATTATGATTTCGAGGACATCCTCTCCTCCGGTAAGACATCCCAATAGCACACTAGTATTTTAATGTGAGGGCTGTCAAAATTGCAGACCAAATCAGACTGAGTAAAAACAGTACTAAAATCAGACGGATAATAGCGGTGACGTAATGCTACACAAAGAATTCAGAAAAACATGTTGTAATGCCGAATGCGTGCTCACTGCTCATTGCGCACTGAACACGGTCTCACGGTAAGGGCCCCGGGTAAGTGTTCATTTAGGAGGGGATCAATCCCCAGCAGACTGAAAGCCAAAACGTTTCAACTTATTTTGCATTTATTGTTTTATTCAAGCATTTACCACTGTTAATTAGAGTTACATTAACATGCACAGCGAAAATTCAAACATCACACTGAGTAAACTTAGGACTACGCCACTTCTATTCACTGAATGTTTTCGTTGCACTTTATCGAAACAGGGAATATAGCTTAGTTTAGATTCCAAAATTAGCACTGGGCTTGCGTTGTTACACGAAAAATTAAAAAAAAATTCGCTCTGGTTAAACTTCGCGAAAAATCTATTTTCGCCTGGCTAACAGAAATTTTCAACGAAACAGGGATTTTAATGCCGAAGTTTGCAGGGTTAAGTAAAAAGAATTATTTATAGTTAAATTCTTTACTGGGAATTATGTGTGAACTACATCAGGCGAGGTTAATTCACAATCAGGCGGCCTTTGGAAAAAAACATGATTAAAAAAAGCTTTAAATTCATTGCCTAGTGATTCTAGATCTGCCACGTGGAAAATTCTAAACGTAAAATTTAACACGAAGAATATATGAGTTACAAATATGTTTTTTCATAAAACATGCATCTTAATTGCATGATCACATTGCAATATTTGGACACCAAAGAAAAATTGCTAACAATATTGATATGCTTTATCTAAGAATTGAACTCAATTATCGCTAATTAATCTCTATTATCATCAAAAAGGTCTACAGAATGCTCTGATTTAAAAATAGCAAATTTTTACAGGGCATAGAAAATATAAAGTTAATGCATAAGAAAAGACATAATGGATTGATATTTGATAGTTGCTTTTATCGCCTCTTGTGATGCACCAAAAAGTTAACGAAGAGTGATTTCACTATTCTAGCCCCGAGAAGCACGGGCGATTTTATTTGATCAAAAGCTACGACTGCCGAAGTCGGCCGCAAGGCCGCCTAGGGCATGAAATAAGACCGATTTTTTTCGCTGTAAAAAAGTTCAGGAATATGCACACGCAGAGTTAAAAAAGGCATGCAAAAATCACTTAACTCTGATCTTTCGATCTAGACGTTGTTGTCTTCAGAGTTCAGATGAGTGCAATTTCGCAAGAGACGCGTTCAAGAATATTGTCTTTGATTTCGCTGCGTCTTCGGTTAGAAGTCAATGAACAAGATTGATGCGTTGGCTTCTTGTTGACAGTTGCAAGCGCTTGGAGTCACAATGGCAAATGCGACTTCAATGAAAATATGTCTGCATTCGCGGTTTTTGAGTTAGAAGTTCGTTGAAATGTTCAAAAGAGAGAGCTCTGCAAAGTAGAACTGCTGCTCAGGATGAGCTTTAATGAAGTTTCGTCTCTACAATTGTTGACTGTGGACCAGAATTTTCTTTGCAGGACAATGGTCCAAGGCGCGGACCATTCGTTGGCGATGTTGTTACGATCTAAAGCCTCGATAAGGCAGAAAGTTCATAAACGGTGCGTTAGGTCCGACTAGTGCTGCTGTTTCTCTGGCTTGAATCATCACAACATCATTTCACCGACAGATTATAATTCTATTTCCTAGTCGTAACTGGTTTAGTCTTATTCAAATAGAATGCAAAAACATACCAAAATTAGCAGTCAATTTAGAAAAACGCCACCGCACAGCACACATACTAAATTAAACAACAGTAGATTATGATTTTGCCCCAATCAGAGGTGGAGTTATTGAGGATATCCTTAGCCTCGAGGAATCTTCGAGGACACATTTTGAAGTCCTTGGCCTAACCCTACCAATCCTCGAAAACGTCAGGTCCTCGGCTCGAGAACAGCATTGTGTTTGGATTGGTTGAAAAGGAAAAGAACCAAACGTAAAAATTTCTTGAAGTCTGACATAGGCGTAGCCATAGGCGTCGATTTTTTGTTGATTAAGCAAATTCCGAGGGGGCGAAAATTTTTTTGTGAAGTTTGGTTAAACTTAGTTTCAATTGAAACGATTTTAAGTGTAAAATCGTGCGGATTCTCCGACATAGACAATCTCTAAAAAACTAACACCATAAATGTGTTGCTTTTTATTATTCGCCAATCAAACAAAAATGTTACAAGCACTAAACGAAATATACATTCGTTTCCAAATGAAAAACGATCTACCAGTCACGTAATTGAACAAACATAGATGGAGCATCAACGTCACTTTTTGCAGAAAGCTAATTGTGAAAACACCGCTCGTTGGTTAGATGCCGCAAGCAAGATTAATGCTTTGAAAAAAAAATGGTAACAAAAAAAGTTATAAATAACCATCAAAAACACGATATCGAGCCTTCTGTTTGGCGATAATGCGTTACAGTTACTACAATGCATAATAGCATGGGCAGCTTATGTTTCAATGTTGGTTTTTCAAATTACAATTCCGAACTAGATCCAAATTTATTACGACGAATTTGCGTTCTTGAGACGAATTCATCTACGGCTTCTGCAAGGTCAAGAGCTTCAGCACGATCACGATGAGTATTCAAAATTGCTAGCCCATTCAAGCGTTTCTGTGTTTGCGTAGATCGGAGGTACGTTTTCAATCTACGCAATGTTGAAAACGACCGCTCTGCTTCACATACAGAACTAGGCAAAACCAAGTAAGTTTTTAGTGCTGAAATGAAGTTTGGTGCCATATCAACTAAAGCAGGATTTTTGCTCATTTCTTTGCCAATTTCTGCAACGGAGATGCGAAGATTTAGCCTTCTGAACCGGGCAAACAACAACTGTCGTTCCCGAACAATATCTGCAAAATTCCAATCTCCATAAAAGTTGCTCACAGCTTCCATCTCGTCACGAGACATGGACGGATCTTCTAGAAGACCACGCAAAAAGTTGGACATTTGCAGGGGACGTGATTGATAACGACGTAATAGAGAATTCGCTGCTGCTTCAAAAACTTGTTTAAACAGGTTAAATTATTCCTGAAGTGAAATAGGCAGAACTAATTTAATAGTTCACAGAGACATCATGTCTTACAATTATACATCATGTTTAAACAGCTTGACGAAGAACTCTTCTACTTCTTCTGCACTGCAAGTGCGACGAACCCCAGGAATTTTTGGCAGGTCAATTTTCATCAGCGTTGCTTGCATTTTGCATTCATCAAAAAGCTCCTTTCCAAAATTAGTTAAATTTAATGTCAAAGCACCAGCAAGCTCTTGAATCCAACTATCTAAATCTCCTGTAGTAGCGCGGCGGGATTGGGATTTAACATGAATGGGGTGAATAATGCTGAACAATCGCTGCAATAGACGAAGAATGTAATACAAGTCAAACTTCTCTAAGTTTAGTAAATGGGTGAAAGCTGAAGATCGCACGACTCCCGTGATAGTACTATCTTCGCTCAATTCTTCCATCAAATTCATGAGATTGTTATAATTTTCAAGAAAGGCATCAATGCAATTTTTACGTAGCACCCATCGTGTGGTGCACAATGGCCGGAGCTTCACAGTAGATGCTTCTTCAGAAGAGGCTTGTATGTTGCTAAACCAAGAACAGCGCTTCGGTGATTCTTTCACAAAGGTTACGATTTTATTTACATTTTTTATCACCTGTGAAACCAATGGGAATTCGTTGCAAGCATCTTGACATACTAAATTCAGCTGATGACCCACACAATGAAAATAAAGTGCTTTGGAATTTTCATTTAACATTTTTTGCTGAACTCCATTTACTTTCCCAGCCATGTTGCTACCACCATCATAACCTTGACCACGCAGACCAGAAATATCAAGGCCAAGCCTCAATAACCCATCTTTGATCAAATTAAATAAAGTAGTTGAATCCGTTTTACAAGTTTCGAAAAATCCGAAAAATACCTCTCCGCTGATGAAAGAATTTGAACAATATCAAATACAAATGCTCACTTGCTCTTTGTTTGATATATCTGAAGTTTCATCAGCAATCAGAGAGAATACATAGCTGTTTGTGATGCCATCTGCTGGAGTGAAAAAAATTTGAGATTCCAATTTTACGATAGCAATTATTTTTCGTGACACCATCAGTGACAAAATGGTTAGCATCTCATTTTGAATTTCTGGGGACAAGAATCTAATTGAAGATTGCGAAGTCATGTAAGAGTTTATATCGGCATTGTAACGTCCAATTATCCACAATAAATTCCAAAGGTTGCCAGATTTCTTTTCATCGCCATGGCCCCTCAATGCGATCCCTTGCATTCCGCAGTAACGAACGCAATCAAATATAGCTGTAAGTGCTAACCGATTTTTCTTTTGTTCCTGCACGGACTTGTTTCCAAGTTCTACTTGAATTTGGGAATCATCAAGAGCAACCTAAACGAGAATTATGGTGAAGGCCGACATTTTTACTTCATATTACATTATACTACTCATTTTTGTAAATAAATTTTTCTTTGTAACGAAGCTACATATTTAATATGCAAAAGACGGGGCTAACTTTTTAGTAAACGAGGCTATACCTAGACAACTTTTTTTTTATTTTGTAGAAACGACGCATTGTATAGAAATCACGAATTAAAAAATGCTCGAATTCGTCATCGTTAACGCTTTGTTATGTATTAATTTTTACGAAACGAGGCTTTTAGCAGGTGATACACTCATAAGATGCTAATGAAAAAACTTTTGCATAAGCTGTACGTCACCACTCCTGTATGTGTGCCTAATAATTTGATATCATAAAATTAGTAATAATTTGATAACCAACAAATGCAAGAGTATTTGTAAAGTAAAAAATCCCGTAACTTACTTGAAACGCTTCATTGGCTGCTTGATGCCATGAAGAGCCATTGTGGGAACGCAACGCACTCTTTCCCTTTCGATAGTCTTGCCAAGCCTCAGTTATCTTTACCCATTTTGTCTTTCGAATTCCTTCCGTATCTTTTGCCGATAGCCGTTTATTTTTCACTGCCCATAAACAGCATGAACAGTGACACGTACCATCCTCGTTATACCGCAGCCACAAAAAATCTTTAAACCACTCTCTTTGCAAAACACGACCTTCATTAGTTGGCATTTGATTTGGCAAAACACTGCTATCAAACGGTGCGGGAAGATCACTGGGGCAGTTAGAAGTTTCATCAATTTCTGAGTTTGTATTCCGATCAGCTTCTGCGACCACACTTTCATTGTCAACGTCATGAGCTTGCTGCTCACCATTACTATCGGCACTGGACTCTCCTGTAACCTCTACTGCTCCAACTCTTTTTGAAACTGGTCTGAAAAAAGCGCTAATAGCAGACTGACGCTTCATGTTAGTTATTGGCACGTGTTAGCAGAAAATAAAGTTCATCCCTCATTTGCTCCATAGTTATAGTAAATTTCGAAAGATTTTTAAAGTTGATTGTGACGTAGTTTTACTATTATTTTAATTTATTGAGATGTAATTGGAACATCATTATAGCACTTACCGGTATCGTGTAGTTGATATTTAATTGATTGCTGGTCTTTGATCATTGTGGGTTGCAACTGACTCCTTTGGAGCGCAGATATACATCATAATTTTATACGCAGCACGTCCTTGTAATGTTATATCATTTTTCTTTCAGTTCATACGCATAGCATCTGGTGAGTAGCCAGTACGAAACAGGCTGTAGTGTTTTAGCGTATTGTGATTTTAATAATGTTATATCAATTTCATATCACCCTTATATCAATTTGATATCACCCTTTCCTTTTATCGAAATTTTGAATGGTTAACTCACTGCGTAAACAATTTGCTTAAGCTGTTATTGTTCAACCAACATTCCAGAAATATACGTTGTAACGATGTAACGATACATCGAAGGTTTTGATCACGAAGCGTAACGGCGAATTTTAACAACTTTTCACATTTAGAATGACATTCTTCACCAAACCCGCATCCTGCTGTTTGAGCGCCTGTAATCTTTTAGACACGTTGACACGCTAATTTATGTGTAAATTAATAATCTTAAAAACGCCTTCTCAAAAATACTTTTTCTACGCGCTTAGTGTTAAGTGGGCATTACTTGCCAAAAAACGGAGGGGGCCAGACATATTTCGCCCCCTTCAGTGTCAGACCCGAGGGGGCGCCGCCCCCCGGCCCCCCCGAGATCGACGCCTATGGGCGTAGCCAGGATTTTTTGTTGGGGGGGGAGGGGTTGGCCTCAATCCGCAAATCATATGCAATCTGACGTCATCAAAAATTTTCAATAGAAGTGATTTTTTATGGAATAAAAATACCCTAAAATGGAAGACCAGAAGCCTGGGGCTGGGTTGGCACGTAAACAGGATGTTGTGAAAGGAGTAGGACTTGAACCAAAAGTTGATGTTTTCAAAATATGTGTTAAATTGTGGGGGCGCGGTGAAGAAACTAATGTAACTAAAGGCATCACAAACTAAACACATCACAGTTGGGGGTCTGGGGATGGGGCCCCTAGCCGCTGGAAGCTACAGACGATAATTAGGAAATTTTTGTAATTTTTTGAAAATAGCTATTTTAATGCCATTTGGATCACATTTAGCGCGTTTTTAGAGCCATTTGAAAGAACTAATTTTTGAAGATTTGAAAGCAAATTGAAAAAATTATGTTGTTCAGTCCTCCCTTAGCTCACAATTCACATTTAAAACCTAGCATTTTTTGGATAAATTTTGTAATTGACTTGGTCCAGGTGAAGAGAAGCAAAGCACAATGCCTTCTGCAATATTTTTAGCAGCAAGTAATAATTCACTCAAAGAATTTCCTTGGAGATCTTTGTTTTGTCACAAAAATAACCAGTTTTAGGATTACATGTACAATCGGGGGGCCTGGGCCCCTCAATTCAAATTCAATAATTTGTTCAATAAACATTTCCCTAGCTATTTTCTTTTTAATACTTTGCCTTGTACAAACTGGCAAGGTGGAGGTGGATTGTTATTTAAAGTTGGGGTAATAGAAGGTTAATCATGTTACAGCATTAAGTTTATAAAAAAGTTAGATGAAGACCAGAGGTTGCAAGTTTTAGGACAAAAACTTTGAATTTCTCCCGGGTTATACCATAAAGTGATTGACAAAAATTTGAATTGAGGGGGACTGGGCTCCCTGGTCATTAACATTAATATCATTGTTAATCACTGTAATTGTACGCAAAAATGCTAAAAGAAACTGAAATTGAATAAACAATTGGTTTTGTTGTCATCCTTTTTATCACTGGAGGCATTTCAATTTGGGGATGTCCCCTACCCCTTCCCAGCCACGCCTATGATTTCTGGCTAGTCAATTCGTTTCTTTTCTTATTTGTTTTTCTAAACTAAAGTTTTTCTAACTTAACTTTTACGGTCTTTTTTTTCAAATTGCTTTGAAAATCTAATTTTGTAATCTCCATTGAAAGTCACAAAATATATTTTTCTAAAAAAAAATTCACTAAAACTGTTCAATGGAGGCATGGGGACTTTGCCCTCGCCCCAGAACCCAGCTTTTCCAAAGACTTGAGTTTGCAAGTACTGTACCTCATTTCATTTCAAAAATATAAATATACAGCATTTTGCAATACTTTTAAAAAATACTATCATAGTTGCTATGCAATATTTAAAAACAATGATAATAATTTATTTAAAAATTTCTGTGAAACGAAAATGTTTGACCAAATAATGAGGTTTGTTGAAAAACAATACAGCCTAAATACTGCAAAGTGCAAACCACACTTATTGAGGAGTTTCAGTTAATTTCTTTAATCCATTGTCAATATAGAACATAAAAATAAAATCACGCTGACTCGTAAGGGAAAATCGCTGACTCAACAAGTAAAATCAGATTTTGTGATTACAAGACATGTATTATACATGATGTCTGGATAAGTACGCGAAAAACACAAATGTTTATCAAATAAAGCACAAAGTTTTTGTACTACCCCCCATCCTATTCCCATTAAGCCCCAGCCCTGCTCAAATTCGAATGGTACTAGTGAGTAAAAAATCTAAAAAATTTGAGTAATACAGCCCATTTACAAAACTCACTCTAAGCAAAGAAGAACTGAAGTTTTCCGCATAACCTATTCAACTAACTGCACTAAACAATGGGGGGGACTTGACAATCAAGGAAAAATATGAAATTGGACAGCAGAACAAAGTTTTCTGCTGATCTCTTTGCCAGGCTATTTTGCATTTAATTATTAATTTATAACTTTACAGGTATAGCCTATAGCCTATACACTAATCACAAATTAACCGAAACATCTCAATAAATATGCTCTGCAGTATTTTGGCTGCATTGTTTTTGATTAAATTAATGAAAAAGTCCATTTACCATGCTAATAAGGTTTGTGTATGAGAAACTACTGAAAGGCGGGGATCCATAATTGGTGGATGTTTGCACCAGGGCCCTAACTGATGAAATAAATACCTCAAAATTGACCATTTTAACGTCAAGAATTTATAGTCATTCTCGTTACTGATTCACGAGTTCAAATCAAAACTCAAATCTTTCATTATATTAGCTGTAATACATGGAAGCATGTAATGAGTTTGTCGGACCCATCTCTGCGTCATTGCGCCTGAGCAACACAGCTTCTTTTGAAGAAATGTCAAAGCGGTGGCAAACCATTGGCGACACTGTGCCCAATTTGCCAGCCTGAGATTTGAACCCCAAACCTCCCGCTCCAGAGACGAACGCATTACCATTCAACCGATTCTGATTCAAGAGTCATGGCCTTAATTGTTTTACTACCACGATATCGCCACGGCACGTAATTAACGTTGTTGCTAATGTGTAAAACTTCTAAAAAACATTCATTATTTTTAGAAACCACTACCGGTATTTTCAAATTATCATCAAAAACTCAACAAAATGCAATATCCAAGATTTTCACACTTAAAAATAATGGAAAATTTGCTGACCATAATATAAAAAAATTGTGCCCTTTGTCCTTGGCCTCAACCATTCCTGTCTTAAACTTCGAGAGGGTCTATCCTTGAATAGTCAGTTTTTTCGAGTTATTGGCCTCAAAGGCTGTGTCCTCAATTCCACCTCTGGCCTCAACTATAATTATATGGTACACAAACTAATCATAAAATATCTGCTCTGTTCATATTTTGTAACATGAAAACTACAGTGTTATTACAGATTTAAATATGAGGGAGAGACTTTAGCAAGCATTGCTGCAGTAAATTATGCACTCAAATTAATTAAAGTGTTACTCACATGCATGTTAAATTGATTTGCTACAAGAGCAGTGGACAGCATTGTATTAAAAATCAGACAGAAAATTGCACTTAGTACAAAAAAAAAGCAAACCAGCAATGAAGTGGCACAACCTAGTTGCATGGGAAATATTGAATTTTGCATAAATAAATGTTCATATTCTACAACATTGGACAAAGGAAATGCGCACTGATGCAGGTTGGATAGCTTGGGCATGAAGGGGGAACCAACATTCTCATAACGTGGGAGCTACAGTGGAGACCAGTAAAAAGATTATTGTCTCTGAATTAGCCAGAATGCATTCTTTTAGTGAGGGGATGCTACCGTATTCATTCGAGTATAAGTCGCATGCGTGTATAAGTCGCACTCCCATTTTTGACATGAAAAACAGGACAAAATTTTTTTAACGTTATTCATTCATTGCAATCTCATAACAAAAAATTAAAAACCAGCGAAATCATCACTGCTGCCACTGTCTTCAAATAGCCCTGTTTGCCTCTGAAACATCCTCATCAGCATCCATGACGATGGCAAGTGATGCAACCCATCGTGACTTGTGTGGATAAGTGATAACTAAACGTGTTAGAACGTGAAAAAAAGGTGGCAGTGTTAGAAGTGCAACGCTACTTGCATGGAAGGCAATGAGTGATATGATCATAAAAAAGGAGACAGCGTACAAATACATAGCAAGGAAACACCTCAAAAAATTTTGTATGGCATACAACGCACTTCATGTATTCGTGTATAAGTCGCACCTGACTTTTTGCGTGATATTTTGGTACAAAAAAATGCGATTTATACTCGAATAAATACGGTAATTCTGAATCCAAATGGAGGGATGCTGTTCATCTACACTTTTAGTAGTAGTTTCACTCTTTTAGGGTGGTTAATTTGATTGATGGGCAGTTAGCAATCTTGCACCCACAGACATAGGCAGCTGAAGGCAAGGTATTCCAGATTCATGGTCTCTGTTTGAGACCCTATGATTGCATCAATCATGTGGTTTCTGCAGTAGTTCAAAAACTTTCTGCAGTTATCCAGCAGCTAGCTTCCGCCAAATGCTCTGCAGATGCACCTTGCTTGTAGCTATGAATGTAAGAATAACAAAAATATAATTTTATTTAAAAAGTTTATAGCTCTGAACAAATAAAATGAGACAACTTTGTATTGGCATTCAAAGAATAGCCTGATGCTCCTCACTGATCGTCACTAGCCCTAAACTACAGTAGCCAATAATTTCAATAGTTAAAATAAACATTTCTGATAACCTGAAAGAATGAGTTACCAGTAGGTAACTGAAAATGTTTGCCTATTTAACACAAAATTTCTATTGAAATGAACCCTTTCATAGACTACTTTGTTAAAATCTTTCTAGCTTGTTTTAAGAAGTGGGCAGTTTTGAGTACAATTGTACCGTGGTCACTAACCTTCCTATCTGCTAAACCATAAGTTACCTTAGTCTGCCTTAGTAGCTTAGTTCTGTAAAATATTAGGCCAAACTACACTACCTCTAACCAGTGTTCCCTCCAACTTTATGGCTAATTGGCGAGTGCCCAAATTTTCTTGAAACAATTGTGCCCAAAGCTCTAAAAAGACATTTATGTGCTCTAAATTTTGTACGGTACCAATCCAGTATTAAAGTGCACCAAATGTCATATTTCCACTAATTTGTTGAGTTTTCTAGAGCTACATTTATCATATTGCCGAAAATTATTTGCCCTGGCTCCAACAAACCGCTGATTTGCTGAAAAAATCGGCCTAGTTGAAACACTGCCTCTAACAGGCTACCAACTACTGGTACTCTACCTGTTGCAAAACGAACTGAACAAAGCTGCAAGAAACTGCTCACCATTAACAAAGTACCAGAAAATAGTTACTAACCTACCTACATGCCTAGCAGTGAGTCAGTAGGCTACCAGCAGAACGGTAGGTCATCTCTATTAGTAGACTACTACCTTGCTGCCACTGTACCGGTAGCCCATCCAAACACTGCAACAAGACTGAGGATGAAATAACGAACTCAAAAATACTCTGTCTTACTGTATTTTACTTTAAATCATACCTGCCTGCCTGCTGTCAGTGTCAACTAACCTTACCACAATGCGAAGTGACTTACTACCAGACTACCGGTAGGCATCTACCACCGAACCAGGCGGCAAGAAACTGCTTCACCAACTAGCAGTAGCCTACAGGCCTAACAGTAACAGCATACAGTCTAACTAACCTGCTGTCAACTCACCTCTAACACGTCCAATTTGCTAAGTGGCTCACTCTCAAACTACGATAGGCCTACCGGTGTGCCGATTCAAACTTCTAACAGGCCTACTGACAGACTGAAATAAGCTACAAGAAACCGCTTCTGAATTGTGATTAGTTTCGTGCCATAAGACATCTTACTTATGCTATAATAACTAATCTGTTCGCTATGCTTCTTACTTATGCTATAATAGTTACTGTCTTAAACTTCTTACAATGTTATTGTTAATGTTAGCGAGCTACCGCACCTCGCTAGCGTTGCGTGCTTAACAGCTGATCGATTAACGGTGAATTCTGATTGGTTCCGTGCGCGAAGACCTAGTACCTCGCGCACGTTGCGTGCGCGAGGTACTGGGTCTTGGCGCCCGTTCCGTGCGCCAAGTCACTTCGTTTTAGATATTAATCTATCCTATACTGTAACCAAACATGCTCTCAAAACCTGTACTCTAGTCTAAGCGAACCAGATTCCGATTAACTTTATTTTTTCGTAATTCCAATTTTTTACAAAAAAAAGTTAAATCCATTCCTACTCCGTGTCCCAATCTCACTTCAAAAAATCCGTAAAAGAATGAGTTTAGGAAAAAAAATGTTTGTAAAGAAAAACAACTTTAGAGGCCAACCTGGGAATAAATAATAAAAAATTTGCATGATTTCATTTACTAAAAGGCCCATGTCTTAAAAAGTTAAAAGCTGCACTCGATAAATCCACAATCCGCAGCAGCAAATCATAGATAAAATTATAAAGGAAGTGACTATTTCACCGAAAATTTTCAAGTTAAAGAGAATAAAACGAAAATGAGAAATATTCATCTGTTCATCTGTGCTATCTTCATTTGGTTTTTTAGGGGTTAAGATTAGGGTTTAGATTAAGGTTTGGGTTAGGGTTCGATTTGGGAATAGTTTTAGAGTAAGCATTTGAGTTGGGGTTTAGATTTGAGTCAGAATTAATAAAAAACCAGATGAAAATTTCTAGTGAAATAAAGCCTTCCAATTATAAATCTGGCTATGGCGTGGCGCAAGACTAACTACCACCCAGGCTCTACGATAATTTCGGAGTGGCTGTTAATTTAAGACGGATGCCAATTCAAGCGCATTGGCGGAGTAATGATCTTTATTTGCGATCAAGGTGATAAAATTTTAATCAACATGGTTTAGGCTTATCCACTTTAAGCGACATGGCGCTGTGACTAAATTGGTGTAGGTTAGCGTAAATATCCGGCGAAGTGTATTAAAATTTCCAAAAAAGTACTCAATTATGCTTCTTAGCATGTTATTCTAGTTTGAAATGTTTGTAGATCTGTTATCAAAAAGTGTCAATGTTGCACTTTTGCCTTAAATTCGTTGATGTCCGGAATTACCCTTTCAAGGGTAATTCCAGACATGTCCGTTCAGACCAATTTTTGTGTCCATTCCTTTAATCTTTTCTTTGAACAGGTGTGAAAATACTAAAGTCCAGTATTAAAATGCACAAATGAAAGCAACAGTTTTGAAAATGATTGTAACAGAGAGCAGACAGAGCGAAAATAGCAGAATTTCGTGCGGAATTACCCGAGGTAACCCTATTGAAGAAGGCGAGTCAGTCATAATTAAGTTTAAAGTCATATATATTTTGGGTTGACAGAAATAAAATCAAATATAATCTGAAGAAACAATGTTGGCAACACTGTATTTAGTAAAGAAACAAATTTCTCCACCTGTTTGAACGAATAACAGCTAGATGTCAAGACAATGACTGTAGTTACATGCAAATGATCCAAAAGCAACATCAATGCATTCTTCTGTTCGTCTAATTTCTTTTTCAGAGAACTGAATGATAAGACCCAACAAACCAAAGCACACATTGACTGTACTTTCAAATCGATTGCATGCAAATGCAGTAGATGACTGTGCATGTTACATCAATCAAATATGCAAACTATCACCCCTCAAAACTTTTTTTCCAGCCATAATCCAAAATTAAGACCAAATTCTCTAGTTTTCCAGAATTTCGATAAGTTAGACATTAAATAATCAAATATCTGGTGATATACATATTACCTTCAGTAAAGCGACCAAGCGTGTCCACTGACGTTATGTTAAAAAAAAAGTATTTCAGACAATCATAGACAAGGAATGCAATGAAGTAAATACGGTATCTTGCCGATAGCGTAGTCAAATTATGCATTATAACAACCTTAAAAATAAAATATGAGGATCTAAAGCACAAGCACTGTTTGATTTTAAAAATAAACTTCTGCAATTTCAAACACACATGGTACTAGCTTGTAAGTGCTAATTACACTCATCACCAGAACACAGAAACCAAAAAAATTGTAGTCTTGCAGTACAGAGTAGCTGAGAACTGACTAGGGTCTATTGTAAATGTTTTCAACATTTTCTGTAAAAAGCATGAGATAAAAATGCTGAAAAAAAATCCATCTATATCCCTATAACTCATAAACTATACAGCCTAAAAGCAATTGACATGGAATTAAATCTACTTCAGAACTTGACTTCTGACTTAACTATGCTAGAACTTTAGTGATCATCAATAGACTATGCAGTTCAATTGGCATTTACAGTATTTTTGTTGAGAAAGATATTGTGCAAAATAAATTAGCATACCAAGTCAAGCAGCGAAATGAGGCAAAAAAATTATAGAGTGATCATTTCTGGTGAGCTGTTGCAAAAAGACCATATTAATACAGCAGTCTTATCTACTATTCTGGTTAGGAATGAACAGTACCGGTACAGTATGTCTAAATGATTTAGACATTGTACAATAGCCCATAGACACTGGATGGTTTATTGCAACACATGCCAATAGCATCGCTGATTGTAGTGAATGAGTGATATTTGTTGCAATACAGAATATCCAATGTGTAAAGCTATTAAAAAATTGAAGAATACTGATATTCCTTAATCTGCCAACGTAAAATAATGGAAAAATCAAACACAGAATCAAAGTATGTTTCAGATGGTCTATTAAGTAAACCAACTGCAGGGAATAAAGTGACCCAAGGCAAAATATATCCCAGAAATCAAGCAATGGACAGCAATATGCAAACAGGTGCCAACCAACAACGAAGAATTCACAACAGTCGATTGGATGCTATGAAGCGGCAATTTCATAAGAAAGTTTCAAGACAAAGTGCAGTAACTCCACAGAAAACCACACCTAACAGCTCTTCGAGAAAAGCAAATGCATATTTACAAGCATCTGAAAATGAGCCTCAGGTATTAGCTTAGATTGTACTTAGTAATGAGATGGTTGTTTAAAGATGGTAAAAAGTATATTACGTAAATTTCTACATTCATTTGCTTAGTTTGATGGGTGATTTATCAAAATAAATTTAAATAGTAAGAAGCAATTATTAGTCTTCTTTTATTAATATTCTAATGCATTGCAATGATTTGTTTGGGTGTCTTGAGACGAAGTTCTAATAATAATTAGTGTTATACTTCTAGGTATTTTCTAAATTTATATTCTTACATAAAAATTGTTTTAGTCTCTTGAGAGTTTTAGGTTTAGCTGACTCTAACCTTGTCAGAGTTTTATGGCATAAGTAGTTGGAGCAACTAGAAATGGACTTCTTTGCATTTGATTGGAGCAAGAGTTTTTTGACTACTGAGTTGCTTAGGTTTCTAAATCACCTAAAATTTCTCAAATAAAATGGTACCGAAAAATGCTTGTATGCAGTGTTTCCCCTAACGTTTTGGCTTACTGGTGGGTGTCCTACCCTAATTTTTTCAAAAAATTATCCCCAAAGCTGAAAAAATACGTTTATGCCCTAAATTTTGTACCAATCCAGCATTTGAGTACACTAACGTTACATTTTCGAATATGTGGACTTTTCTGAATCTATGTTTATGATATTGCCAAAAATTATTTGCTGGTGATTTAATAAATCACTGATTCAATGACAAAAATCAACTTTGTTGGAACACTGCTTGTATGTAGTGATATGCAGTACATTGCACACCACAGCATCACTTGACATTTTTGAGGCTTTGTTTTTTAAATTATTGAAAAGCGTTATTTTATTTTGCAGGATTCAAGTTCGACATCACCCAAACATCATTCTCATTTGCCTCAAATGCTAAATGCTTCAAATTTTGGAATAAAAGGATCTCCGTCTGCAGTGTCAAGTAACACAGCTGACAAAGTTACTACTATGCAGCCAGAAACAAAACATTCATCCCATTCAACTTTAAGGACTGCTCATTCCAGCAAGTTAGATGGTGCTAATAAAAATCTGACCAGCGCAAGACAAGGACGATCAAAAACACGAGCATTGCAAACACAGAAATCTGCATCTGCTCGACAAGTACTCGAAAATGTGCTTTTAAAAGAAATGAAAGCCACCTCTTCCAAAAGCACCTCTCAGGAACATTTTGGTGATGATGTCAAACCATCTGATGCATCTGGGGCGTTGGTTGTAGATGCAAAAACCAATGCTGCTGGCAGCAAAAATTCTGCATCTGTTTTTCCCTCTACTAATGGCTTGCCAACTAATCCTATTGCTAACTCAAACATTCGAGAAAAGCTACGGCAGCATCATCGTCAAAGCGCACAAGCCTATAATGTAACCAAGCAAGAGGACCAAAAACTACATTCCGAAATTGATAATGATAATAGTAAGATACAATAATTACATTAAATGCGCGATTCTGATTTGATTGTGATGCGTATTATAGCCTACATAAACCTTTAAGTTGCTGATCCAACATGGATTTTTACTTTTGGTTGAGTTATGAGATATGTTTGTATATGGAGGTAGCCCTGTAAGTTAAAAAATATCTCTAGAACGTTCACAAAAACGTGTCCAGTGCTTAAACATACACCAGTAACTAGAAAAGTTGGTTTTCTGTTTCAAGAGAATTAGCTGCATCAACAATAATTTGTAAATGTGAGGCACAATAAACTCAAAAGCTAAGATTTTGCTGGAAAAGTGATATATACGAGAAAAAGCATCTCCTGGCTCGTATGTATTGCTACCATTCTCTTAGATTTAGGACAATCCTTTGCTTATTCGTTTAGTTAATAAGTAAAATTATGAATCTTAGTCCACAAATTTCGTGAGTTCAAAAACTTTGCTATATTTTATTGGATTTACTTTACTGTAGCCATGTTGAATTAATTAAGTAGGTAACTTCAAGATTAAAAAGTCTATTTGGTTTGCTGCAATGCTTCCAGATTAATTGATATGTTAATTGATATAATTTCAGCTAATTCTCGATTCGTTTTAGCTTTTTCTAAGCAAGATAAAACAGCTAAAGATTCTGCACATTCATCTACTCAAGCAGTTGACTCAACGAATGAATCGATTTTGCATCACATTCGACAAAAGGGACCAATGGTTAGTGAAATTCTTTGAATAATTACACTTCGTCAGAAGGCTTGTCAGTACTATACATTTTTTAGAAGTTATTGTTTTTCTGATCACTTTCAAATTGTTATTACCGATCACTTTCAAGTTGTTATTACCGATCACAATCTTTGAGATTGTTATTGCCAATCACTTATTACCGATTTTTTCACTTGTGGTTAGGTTGTGAAACCTGCAATTGATGATAGTAATATCACATCTACCTCTGCTAAATCTATTCACACTGCATCCAAATCAACTAACAAGGTATGATTTGTTCTACGCTTCGCAACATACGAGTAATATTGTTACAGTACTACTGTATATAATTGTAGTTTTTTCATAGTATAGGCAGTAACCATCTGCAGCAATTTGATGGGCTGCAATGCAAAATGTCAGATTTCAGAATCAGTTCAACTTTTTTATATTTCAGTAGACAGTGTTCTTAAAAATTAGTGTTTTCAATACTGTGACTACTTGACTAATTGTCTACTGCGAGAGGGTAGTCATACTGCTCACAGTATAATGCTGGCATTAGCTCTTAAATGTTTTTTACTGGTCTTTCCTATGACCACAATTGCTATTTAATATTTTTTTCAGCTTTTTTTGCTCCAGGCCAAAGTGATTGTATACAAATGCTTTATGTTAAAACTTGCAGATTTCAAGTCGCCCTGGATCGCCTCGAACTCCCAGAAGAAAAGCATCTCCTGGCTCGGTGAGTACCGTTTATTTGCCGCTTATAGCTGAAAAAGACTCAACTGATTTACGTTGTGTTTAAAGATCAACGTTAAATTTTGCCGAAACCATTGATTTAAAAAGTGGTAAATTGAAAAGCAAAAAAGTAAAATCTAGTACGATGCAAAAGTTCATGCACAGTTTGGGTAAGTATTTTTTGCATATTATTTCCCGGTCACAATCAAGTCTGACGTCACAGGCCGAACGTCAAAGTAGGTTAAATTTAGGTTAGGGTTAATTTTAGAGATAGATTAATCCTAACTTGAACTTAGGAACTACTCTAACCCTAATTAACATCAATCCTACCGTAAATGCTAGCCTATCGTGAGGTTGGACTTTGACGTGAGATGAACTGTAACGTAACCGTAGAATTTGCAAAAGAATACTTACCCACAGTTTGCAGCTGTCGAACTGGATTTCCAAATTTAACTGCATAAATAAATAAATAAATAATTTGCGGTTACCCGTGTGAACGACTCCATCAAAGTGATAGAGATTTGGCTTTGACCTAGTATTAAGAAGTAGAGTTGTTGATAACAGCAATAATTGCACTTGCCATTGCCATTGGAAGAGCTTTGGTGGGTTAGCACAAACTACATCACAGCTAATGGGTTTTTTAATTGTGGTTTTTTAATGTCGAATAACCGATTGACCGCGATATCTGAAATAAATGTTGCTTTTGTGGGCTATTGAAAAGTTGAAGCGATTCACATTAAGTTATTTATAGTAGTTTTCGAAAAAATTTATGGTGAGCGCAATTTTTGTTTTTTTTTCAAATTCTAACTTTCTCTGAGATTTCGAGGAAATTTGCGCTGGCAAAACTTGCACCGTTTGAACTGCGTTATAAATCTTGTAGTATTTCTTGTCAATTTTCGTGAAATCAGTAATATTGGTCGAGTCGGTCAACAATAATTGTATACATGTTGTGTAGTTTGCCCCTTTGTTACGGAAAGTAGTCATAAATGTAAGCTATTGAAGTTAATTGGCTAGTTCATGCAACGACGCAGCCGACAGTCAGGCGTATTTTCAAAACCATTCCAGTCTTTCTTGGGAAAGTTAAGTGCAGTTAGCCATTCTGTAGAATTTATCCAAAAAATGCATCAAAATTGCGATGTTAAATTGTTTTTTGTTGATATTGCTGTTTTCCTGTTATGTCAATTTTGTTTACCGGTGTGTTTTGTCTTTAGAATCTTGAATTCATTGTAACATTTAACGGACACATTTCGCTACCCTGTGTTGCTATTTTTGTCTTTTCCGTAGTTTATCGACTACTTTTACGATTCGCCAATTTTATGCCTGCTCGATTTTCAACACTTTGAAATACTGCACCGTGATATCAAAGAAAGCCGCGTCTTTTAATCAATGCTCTGTAGCTTCCCTTCTCCACACGTTCAACTTTCATCTTTGCTTTTCTTCATTGGTTGTGAGTGCGATTAGCTTAAAAATAGGTTAAAGGTAGGTTTTACGATTATCAGATACCGCATCGTGACTTTTTTCTTCACTTTAGCTAAAAATCCTTGGAAAGTTAGATGATTTCTTCTGCCATTGGCAATTAGGTATATATTTCAATGTTATAGTATTTTACTTAAAAAATTGCATTGTACGTAGGTATTCCTTCTGGTCTTAACGGCATTGTTTAAGAAACTGAGATATACGTTTAAGATTTGTATTTAATGCAATTCTGCTATTTAAGTCCTAGACCCGGCCAGCCCAGAAGGTCAAGTCTAGCTGAAAAGTAGACGAATCTTCATTCCTGTCCGCGCCATTCAAGCGTGCAATAGGTTTGATTTTTGCATCCGCTGAGTATTGGTTCAATATTGATTGTACAGTTTGATGTTTCATGGCCTTATCATTATATCGACTGTTGAATATGACCGGAAACCAATTTCGACAGCAACGTTTTTGTTTGAAGTTTTTAATGCTGTTTTCTGCCAGATCGTGCTCGACTGTTGATATGACATAAAAAGAACTACTTGTTTATTCGTTGGCTTTAATTGGACAGGAATGACTCAATGAACGCACACTTTGCTCAAGTCAGTTTAACGCCTTGTACTGCCTTGGCTTCCTTACATGGACATCATTTGACTGTCGTTTATTGCCAGTGTTTAGCAACTGTATGCGTTTGCGCACTTGGCAGTGTTGATTGACGCCATAGTTTATGGCTTTACTGAAGCTGTTCTTTTTCGAACAAATTCTTGTTTACATACGTTCCAACCCATTTTCACAGTCTAGTCTGGTGTTTGCCGATATTTGCATCCCACTTTCCATTCTTTGCCACTGAGACAGAAACGATGTATTTTCTTCACATTACTGTGCTAATAATAGGCGAAACAACACATCATGTGTTTCTGAAGTAGATGTCATTTGAGGCTATCTGTCCAGCCCATTCAAGTGATGTCTTACCGTCTTCCTCTTTAGTACGAGATTGGCACCTAGAACCTGCAAAGTCTGGCAAAGCACCATTCTGGTGATATTGTTTGCCTGTTGCATATCCAAACTGACCTGCCGTTAGCCTTGTGGAAAGCTTACATGAAGCGCAAGCTTTACAATTTTTTTTGAGCGTTAATTAGTTGAGGAAAACGCCTTTACGATTGTGTTAATGAAGCTTTTTTTCGTCTACTGTGGTACCACTTCGTTGGTAGATGCAGCCATGATGTCCACGCAGGTCGAATGTGAATCCAGTTATTCCGTTTCCTACCCAAGTACTCATCGCTCTTTTTATCGTCGTTTCAACTAAGCAGTAAGCTACCAGTACTTACACAGTTGTTAGTATTTGGTCTAGGACTTTTAATGCGATACGTTAAAAGCCACTTTAACGAGTCGAGTGTAAACATTTGCCAACTGCAAGTATTCGAGAATCAAAAAGGATTCAAACTAGCTTCCGTCGACTATCCCTATGTTGTTTTTTTTTGCAAAAACTAATCTCGTTGTTTTGTAACTGACGTTTGCAGTGCAAATGCTGGACTGTTATTCGTTTTCATCAAGTGGAACCATCCAGTGGCACCGTTTTCGAAGAATCCAACAGTTTTATTGATTAATTGAAGGCGGAAATGCGTACATCTTAGTTTAATTACACTTTGTACGCGCAACGTACTTGATTAATTGCGCAATCGCTGGCCAAACCGTGCATTGCCAAGAACGGTTACAGTGATCAGTTTGATCACTATATTGTTTTGAGTGCCAGTGGGGCGTTAACCAAACACTGCACTGAGTCGGTAACTATCCAAAGCTAGAAAACTGGAGTAACTTTAAACTTGATGTAAATGGCAACGAAGCTCATTCCACAAGATCTCAATATTTCAAATAAAAAATAGCTACTAATCCTATCTGTGCATCCTTTGTCCGATCTTGCCTAAGGTCCATGTTTTACAGGTCTATACCAAAGCGTATTAACTTCGGTTTTTGCTGACTCATGCAAGTAATCAAGAAAACGTGCTCAATTCCCTGAATTAAAATAAGAAACCAACAGCTAGTTGAAAATTTTGGAAAGCAATCTTAGACAGAAGCTTAAAAACCCCACGACTTTTGTTTTTGACATGTAATAAGTTAAGAACTTACTTCATGATAGTGTATTGCGCAATTTGCGCATTTAATTTGATAAAAACCTCACAAATGCTGGAAAATTGGGTAGCTGCAGATTACTAAATGATTGCCAAATAAACAAATTAGTTAATGCCAATGTCATCTCGAGGTGAACCAAAATCATTCCAGCAATTGATGCTGACATGCTGAAGGAAAAACGAGTACTGTGTTGTTAAAAACATTTCTATTCTAAGATAATTAATCAAGACTGTTTCATTCACAAAAAGCTACCATGGAATTGAAGAACTACAGGTTATGATAATTTCTCTTTCATTGCTTTAACTTTTGAACTCTAAATTTTTAAGAAATACTGCTTACCTCCACAACGAACGTTCGCTTGATATCAGGAAGCCTGTTTCACCAATAAATTGATTAGCAAATGAACTTAATGCAAGGGTCACCTAAACAGAATATTCATTGCTCATGTTAAATACACTGGCATTCATGTTATGCTTTAACGAGATGATGTTAAATCTGTCATATGTTGCCAGAGTTGCTCATATCATGCCCGTTTAGAATACGCTGACCCGAAGCCAGTTTTTTTTATTGCAAAGGTTTTTCGTCGAATTTTCTGCTTTCTTGGACAAGCTGTCATTTATCTTGCAATAGGGTTGGGTGTACCGGCCCGCATAAGAACACGTTTTGTTCATTTCTGAAAAATTATTAGTGCAGCCATAATAAGTGTTATTTGCAGGTTGCGCTATGTGCTGTCTCTATCTACAGTATATGTTTTCTTGTGTAAGTAAAATTGGCTTAGTCGCTATCTATTTTTTTGAATTTTTGCTGTTTTGTTTGATTGATAGGAGCTTCTGTACTCTTTCCGGTGAATGAGAGCGTAGAATAACGGAAGAAACAAGTTCCAAACTAAGTTTTCGATTTCAAACTTCTATTAACGCCTAGCCTTGAATTTTAAATACGTACGAATCTCACAGAATAGAAACCCAATGGTACGCTAGAGAACACTAAAGAGAGAAATACTGTTTCTACATCACTATAAGGGTTGGGAATTCTATCACCACACAAGCAGCCCCTGCCATTCATCCAGAATGCGACTTTAATATCCTACCCCGAAGAAGCTTTAGTTTCTGCTGCTCTGGTTGCAGTTATTTTCATTATGAAAGGAATTGGAACAGCGACAAACTATATTGCTTGTTGCCAGACTAATTGGACGAGAAACTTAATTTTATTGCAGAATTTTAGCTTTGGAACTAGGAAGTCTGCTATATGATATTTGAAGTAGTTGCCAAGTTTTTGAATCTAGTAGCAACCGATATTGGTTTTTGTTGATTTTTGTTTACGCGCTTGGTGTTGTCTAGTCGAGAAAGTAGTTCAGGAAGTGTTAAAACTGTTTTAATTTGCTGCAACAACGCAAACCATGTAATTAAACGGCATCTTTTGAAACTTAGTGACAGCTTTATAGGATGTTGGTACAACTATACTCGTAAAAGATTAATTTTACGCTGTTTCTTAGGCTACAATTACATGTTTTTGAAGACCTTTAGAAAGATAATACTTTGAATTGCTACGTTTCGCTTAACAACCCATGAGAGGCATTATGCAACTTTTTACACGATATGTGTCACGTACTTAAAGTGTTTTGCTTTTGCTGCGCTACGACGCTACGATACAAACTAAAACGCCTTTTGTATCGCAAAACCCTTTCTTTTCGTTCTTGGTCTAGTTTTGGCATTACGAAGCTCTATCGCATGGAGCCAAAGACTACTTCGTTAAAGCTCTCCTTAAAGCAATGGTGTTGCTACCCGGCCCCTTTTGAGGAATAGAAGCGCAAAGAAATCGGTCCACGCCCCAAGATCTGGACCAAAGTTTAAAAAAGATAAAGAGGGAAATAGTTCCTTTAAGAGACTCAAAGGCAAAGCATTCAAGAAGATGATTAAAATTCCCCAGCCGATTTCCATTGGCGCTCCAAGAGGAGTTCTGATTTCGATCGATCCCGGTAGATTATAGGACAAACTTCTTCCAGGGGCGCGACAAGCCGCTAAAGTGTAGAAAATATCAGCAAAAAATTCTAGTTTTTGGAAAAAATTAGCCAAAAATCCTAGCTTTTTAAAAATTCTTGTTTTTTGGATGAAACACGATAATTTATTTACAGATACCTGTACAGTGGCACTGCAAAGTTATTGCAGATGTATAATCAAATAAATGCTTCTTCTTGCATGTGCAGTACAAGCTGCTGCAGAAATACCACTACTCCGCTTTATTTTGCGAGCATCGGCAACGGTCATCGTGAGCTTGCGTGAAAGTAGCAATTATTGTTGCGTTCGAGCCTTTCATGTCACAACCGTACATATCTTAACCTTTTCAAACTCAAAAATCGTGCTGCTTCTTTTTGCCACAATTCGTATTTTGAAGAATTTTTAGTTTTCCTTATTCGCAACGATAGCAGATTGCCAGTTTGCTCGATTGCATGGCGACAGCTAGGAATTTTGCATCTCGCTTGCAAGGTGCCATTTATTGCCGATGTTTGCTTGCTATTTGCGGCTTATCTTCATTCGTAGAATAGTGGCTAACGCTATCATTAACTTGTGGCTGTCCGAGCTCAGGTAACTAGTAGTTATTGCATTCTGGAATTTCACGCTAGTTCTACGCATTAGATGCAATGTAGAAACAGCCACCACAGAAAGTTAGTTTATGGTTATCGCCGTCACAGACCAACATTAAAAGTTGTTCGATTCGATTTCGCTTTTTTCCCACCCTTAGCCTCCACTTGGATTTGACTTTCTTTGCTTATTTTGATCCGGCTTGCATGCATTCAATAAAAGCTTTGCCAACTGCATAAATTATTAGTGTTCGTGGACAAAACGATGGCAATAGTTTGCTTCAAGGTTTGCGGGAAATACATGTTCTTTAGATACCCAATTAATGTTAATTTCAGCGCTAAATAGCCAACTGTTTTTCACTCATAATCAGTTTATTTCGATTCAGTTTTATTTTTTAGTTCTTCTTTTGTCACTTCTTTTTTGAAACGAATAAGCGAGATTTATACAATGCATTTTTACTGGGATGAAAAACGCAAACAATTTTCAAAAAAATTACCTCTTTATTTCGTTAAATGATAGGATTTTACTTCATTTCTAGCCGAAAATATAGCAAATTTGTTTAGAATGTTATTTTCTTGCATATAGCAAATTGAAAATATAGCAAATGTTATTTTCTTGCTAATACATTCTTTCATTAAACCAACTGGGATCGTTTACCTCCGGGCAGTTTATTTTCGTTTTTTCACATCACGCAGATGCCGAAGTCGCGTGCTTTGCATAAAAATACACAATATCTCGCTTTCGTTGCACTTTGTTTCTGCAAAGTTGTTTTTGCTTTTTCCGGAACTTCGTTGATATCACGAGATTTGAACTTGCGCTAAGCCAACGCATTTGATGTTGAATTTTTGTGTGATGAGCATTTTTAGCTGTAAACCATGTCAAACAAAAGTATTTTGAAAGTTCGTGGGCAATTTGTGGGCGGCAACCCGGAGTTGAAATTGTTCTATTGATTTGACGAAGCAACGCATCTTCGGTTATGATGCTGCAGAGTGCAAACATATTCTTCATCCTGCAACTATCAGATTCGTCGACCGCCAGTGTCTGATCACGGATGAGAACATTTGATCACAAAACCTAACCCATTTGTTAGTGCATATGATAGCATGGCACTTCTCTAATCTCTTACTGGTCATTGTGGTGCATACTTAGAGAACCGAGTATAGCCCAGATCGCAGTTTTCATATTTAACAATCAGTTTAAAGGCAGCGTCTTTTGTAGAAATTGGTGGCGCAATACGTGTTTGAAACAGCGTATTGTAGTGAAAAGAAGAAAAAGCGTGCAGCGAAAGGCTATTTTTGTGCTTGCAGGCGTGGTTCAAAAAACCGTAATAAATGTATTGCTCAGTATGTTATATGCAAAAGCAAACGCTTAGCAGTAGTACTGTTATCTTTTCTTATTGAGGTTTGAAAAATCTCCCGAGTGCTAGCGTGCTGTAATTCGTGATGTTTAGATTGTAGTAGTTAGATAAATGATTTGCAATAAAATAACTTTTCTACCTGGAAACGAAAAGCTCGTCTACTATAGCATGTCGATGTTGCTTCCCCAAGTTTCCCTCCATCATTTTGAACATCATGACTAACCAGTTCTAGTATCGTTTCGTCATCATGACTTGTTTTCGCGATCGTATTGCGCAACAAGACTGTCGTCGTGATTATGTTTAAAGAATCTGGGTTCGGTCTTGGAGGTTGTCTGTAATATAGCTAAAGGGGTGTGATGCACCAACTAGTTGTCTGCGGATTAACAACCTAGCTATTTTCTACACCGTTGAACTGATTCCAATTTAATAAATTGAATTCGTTGACTTGATTGGTAATCTTTGAATTGTTTCATACTTGTGACTATTGCCGGGCCGTTTGCCCGAAATTTGTAATTCTTCGTTGGTGCATTCTTCTTTTAAAAGCTTTCTCATTCGCGTACCATACATGATTCCCATGGCTTCTACAAACTCAAAATTTGTATTTCTGACAGAGTACAGCTTGCTCGACTTTAGTTTTGTAAAATAATTACTTTGTTTTATGATGTTAGGATCGCAAAATAAGTGTTTCCGTTAGCTATAAAAAGGCGTTTAATCACGGTAACATTTTTGATTCCTTCCTCTATTGCAAGAATAATGTTAACATTGTGCAACCTTGTTTGGTCCTACTCTCAAATACCCTTTAAAAACAAGGACAGTTTTCTTATCCCTTATTTGTCTAGCAGGCTAGCCTGCTCTACCCAGTGCTAGAAACGCAGTTAAATAGCACGCTTGTTCCCTAAATAGTTCTCTTGCTTGGCACGGTTGTCAGGGGCCGGAATTACGAACTTATAATTCTAAGCCTGTTGCGTAATCGGTGATGTGCTTGCTACCTCTTGGAACATCTCAAGGATTTAAACGCGTATATGCAATCATACTCTTGAATCTTTTTTATTAATGTAAAGTATTTAATGTGTTCTAAGCCAAGGTAAACGAAACGGATTTTTTCCTGCGTTTTAAACGAAAAAGTATCAATTTCGCGAGCGGAGTCGATTTTTGTTCGCATGATGAAAATTATTAAAATGCCAACTTGCTCGTGGTACTGTTACCGACCCAAGCAAATAATAATGAATGTATAAGAATAGCAGCTTTTGCGCACGCTTTTTACTGCATTTTTGCTCTGTGGTCATTACAGAAGGCTGTAGGCGTTTTTTTTTTATACTGCCAAGCTTCCGTACCATATTTGTTGCTGCGTACACTTTCGAATAGGGTACTGATTAATATCTTGATTTCTTTTATTTCCGCTTTCATCAGCTCTAACGCAGGTGGTTTTTATGTGGGTGTTCCTCTAATCTATGCAACAGCACCCTTTTGGTTTAAGTTATAAACAGCGTTGCTGGTATCAGTTTTCCTATTTGAATTTTGTTTTACCTTCCCATTGCTGATTTTAACTCAACCACAGTCTTCCAAAGCCTAATTTCAAACATGCCTTTTGTGATGTCACAAAATAGCGAAATGCAGGGTTGCCAATGGTAAGGAGTTCAACGGATTAAATCGTACTTTCGCGAATAAGGGGAATTATGGCAAAACGTTTAGGCTCATTTTTTCAATAAAACTGATTTCGAGCAGTATATCTTTAAATACAGATTGAATGTTGCTAGCAGCACGTTACACATCTAGTGATTCGACCACTAGCAACTTCTCAGCGTTTTTGTTTTCGATATCTTAAATTTCTGGTGTCTTGCTTAATGAATTCCAAAAGCGCTTTTGTCAAATATCGAATCTTCGCCTCTGATTTTGGTTCCTCAATCACAACACTACGGCGTTTTTTTTATGCTGCAATGTAGGGGCTGTTTTTTTGTTTTCCTCAGAAATTTTGATCAAATGTCCGAATGTAGATGCAATTTTTCGGTTATTTTCAATAATGAAATGTGATTTTAGCTCATAAGTTCAAAATCTTGCTGAATTTTTTCGGTCATTTTGACCGAATTGGCTAATTTATTGTCGGTCATTCACCAAAAATTTAGGTCAATGACTGACAAATGGCCGAACAAAAAAACTGGTGTAGTGGTATGCGAAACCATCAATAGCATTTAATCTGCATTTTAATCAAGCAGTCGAAATTTTATTGCTTTATAGGCTTCCTTGGTTCACTATTTCAAAGCAAGAAACATTTGGTGGTAGTGCAAAACATTCCACGCCATATAGTCTACAAAAAAAAAGAAAAAAAAAAAGAAAGAAACGGCATTGGATGTTGGAAAATCCAAAAAAAGATAAATTTAATGTTAAATCTGAATAAAATAACAAACAAAAACGAGACGAATCGGAGATATTGATAGAATTCTGATTTCCATCGTTTTGTGAGGAAAACCCTGTGAAATATCTATCACTTGTACCTAGAATTAAAAGGTGGCCTAATTTCAGAAAATTAGAAAACATTGTATAACTTGCACCATGCTTCAATGAGTATGCAATCTGATTTGGTACCGTTGTCGTAAAAAAAATTTATTTGCATTACAGGGTGGCCGCGCGAGTCCATTTTCAAAGCGTGTTCCGAGTCCAATAAACAGGGGCCGAAGTCGAAATCCTTCTCCTAATCGAAGGCCCCCATCCCCCAGTACAGATGGTGTTTCACCTTACAGCCCTGAAGTTACAACTAGAAAGGTACCATTTTTCTTTTCTGAAAAACCGACTTTGATGAATGCAAGCTGAGGTGTTCTACAAATATTGCCTTATGCCACTACCAGGATTCTTCGGACTCTTCAAGTCTGTAGCTGATTGACGATTGGCGCTGTCAAACATTAGCTATTCTTACAAACTATAGGGTGTTTGCAAAAATTCCGGAATTTGATTGAGTTTGTTTGAAGTTTTCAATGTGTGTTCGTGCTTGCTTGGCTCTTGGATTTTATTTAAAAGATACGTACAATAATCTCAACTTTAAAATATTATCGACAGCCCGCCCATACGAGTTTATGCACTTACCAATACGAGTTTATGCACTTACAGTATATACTGTAATAGGCCGAGTTTTGAATTGTATCGAAATTTAATTACAATGATTGGAAATGACGTCGATCCACCTGATCAATCTAATGCTTTTGTGTTCGATGCACAAAATGCGATCAAATTTGGAGTGCATTTGCTGAAGCTAAATATAGCGAAGGTAAGAATCCAATTTAGGACTTACTATACTTAAAAGGGCAAATTTTTATAGGTGAATCGGGTTTTGAAGGCACGGTTATACCTGCTTCAACAAAATGGACCCAATTCCTTCCGCATTGGCGGGGATTCCCCAGAGCATAAGTACTTGGTCATCGTTGGGCCTCAGGTACGGTTAAAGTTTTTTGGAAAGTTTTCTTCGGAACTGCACTATATAGTTTAATTTGTTTTAAACACTAATCTTAAAAAACGAATATAGCGTTGTTCGATTTTGAATATTTTTTTTTCTTATTAATTAAAATTTATACTTTTCTAATTTTCTCTTGATATGATGGCTACATTACGCAATTGGAAAACTGACATGCTTTGAAACTAAGATTTTAAGTGTGAGCATTGCTATATATGCTTTTTTTTGATTTGGAATTGATTACAAAGTTACTAAAAGTTATAACTTTAATTACGATTTTCATAGTCACGTCATATCCTCAATGTCACATTTATAAATAAATAATATAGTGATTACGACTTGAGAAAACGAATTAGTCATACAGTATTTTTAGTTCAATGAAACTATTTTGGTATGATTTGAATGTAGTGTTTTGTCTCGGAACGCTTTTTTTTCGTTTTTTCAGACGTGCAACTGTGGCAGAGGACAGTTTTGCATCCATGTTCTTTTCGTAATGCTGCGAGTTTTCCAGCTTGAACCGACTAGTGGTTTACTGTGGCGGAGGACATTGAAAAATTACGAGGTGGGCCTACGTTTTTTTTTAAGTCACCCTCTTGTTTCAAGATTTGGAAGTAGGTTGACTACTTGACCTAGCACTGAAAGTGCGCATGAAACGTGCCCATAGGCCCTTTCCTCGGTTGAAAATGTACTAGATAATTGCTCATGTAATCTGTGTTAGCGTGCTTGTGTTTTAATTTAAAATGATAGACTTGGTATAACGGTATTTCACACTATACAAATTACAACTCCAGCGATATGCTGCTGGAGAGCCTAGGAGAAAAGTGACCATTTCCACACCACTCAAAAGAGTGATCACCTCATCAACATATAAGCGCCATTGTTGTTGAGAATCAGGTAGCCATCGGTCGTCACTTCTGACCCGCTGGGTACGCCAGCTTGAAACATTCCGCCCCCGAGAAGCGGTGGAAATATTCCAATGTATTTTATTACCCGATATTGACTCATTTATTACGTGCACGTTTTTGTTTTCATGTGATGTGTATTGCGTGTAGTTGTGAATTGTTCTATTTTTCACTGAAATCTGACTGCATTTACGTCATTCCAATGGCGTAACCTCTTGATTTTTAGGTCGAAACTCTCTTCAAAGCCTATCACGATAGATGTCATTCCCGAATAGCTCCCAAGAAAAAGTCCCGGGTCCAGCGATTGGTGTCTCATCTTGCTAATGGGACGGACAAGCACGTTGACGGATCTAGTAACAGTGATGACCAAAGGTTAGTTGGTAGCCGGACGTTCTTATGTTTTAATTAACCTTTGTAGCTCTAATTACGCTGCATTAATTTTGTTGATTAGGATTTTGCAACGTTTACATTTAGCACTGTTAAACGTGGGTGAAACATAAAGCCAAAAATTAAGGTTAAATACACATTTAAACCAAAAACGAAATACCGTCCCTTCTTTGTCCCTACCTTTAGTAAATGGTATTTAGGATAAATTATTATTATTCACACGATCTTAGTTACTTTTATGGGCTGTCTGATTACATCTCCCATAATTTGGACTATTTGATTTTTTTCATTGTTGCGAGAAAAAGCATATTTGAATTCAGGACGGAGAAGTGGCTGCTAATGTTACGTTGAGATCATTTTCACGTTACTGCACCAACCTGAATCGGTTACTTGATTGGAGCAAATACGCAAAAACATTTTACGTGTGAACATATTAGTATAAAAAAGTTCAAAATTGAGTGTTCATTTTGCGACATATTTCTTTTCCTTTTTACCCTGGTCCTCACTCACGACGATAACCTACCAATATTGCAGTTATTGGAAAAACATGGCGGGGCTAACTTTGTAGCTTTGCAACTGCGTTTATGAAGAAACAAGACCTCGATAAAAAGCTGCATTCGTCTCTGCAGCAGTGGTTTTTGATGTTCTAGTGTTACTTTGTAATGAGCAATACAACTTATTTTCGGTGAAATTTAATGCGATTTCCATGCAAATAACTTTTCTAATGCAGCACCTTTACGAGATTTGGTTATTAATTATAGTGGGCCAATAGCAGTATCGAATCGTGCAAGATTAGAATGAATTTCAAGAACTAAATCTGTTAATCAGCGAGCAGTTGCTATCACAGTTAGTTTGTGGACAAAAATCTTAAAACTTTCTTCTCACGTTTTGCCCAACCTTCCTCGAAATATATTAACATAGTCGATAAAAGTAATTGCCAAAGGTCAGACCGTCTATGCTCGCCTAAACGCTTTTTCTTGTATGCACACATTGCTGTGTTTACTAAAAGTTGTTCTCAAAGAGCGGCGCTGCGCCGGTATACCATTTTGTTATGGCATAAGATTTTGGCTTTCTTGCACTACTTCGTGCCATTGCTGTTTGGAATTTTAATTTCTGTCACTAGGTAAACCCAAAAATTGTAACAAGTTTAGTTGCTTTTAGCTACCTAAAGTTCACTATAGTTCGTACCGAAATACCGCGTTGTTTTGCTCCAAGTTGAACTCAACCGATTATATCTTGGTTAATGAGCCTATTGCTAAAACTAATCTGAATTTTTGATCTAAGAACGAAAAGGTTTCAAGTCATTGTGGCCAAATTTTTTTGATTTGGCTCATTTTTGCTTTTTATGCCTCGTTTATGCGTGCCATTATGAAATGCGAGCAAAATGTCTTTAATAGCAAAAAAATTTCTCTAGGAGCATTTTCTTTAGACAGAAAAAATGCTCAACGCAAAACGAACCCTTCTAGCAATTTTCAAACCTTGCAAAGCTGGGGCAGCGTTGATGTACACGTTTGCTTTCATCAGCAAATCTGAAACAAAGGATTAGTGTAGCCAACTAAGCGAAAGAGTGTTTTTTTTTTTTTTTGCTGGCCAATTGGTTGAGCGGTAACGCGTTCGTCTCTGGAGCGGGAGGCCTGAAGTTCAAATCTCGGACCGGTCAAATCGGACTCAGTGTTGCCAACGGCTCGCCACCGCTGCGACATTACTTCGAAAGAAGCTGTGTTGCCTGGGTGTAATGACGCGGAGATGGGCCACCGCGAACTTGCCTCTTGTTTCGGCGTAATAGTAATTAGAAAGATGTGATTTGATTTGATTATTGTTTTTAGTTCTTCGAAAGGCGAGGAAGAAAACTGCCCGATTTGCCTACTTCAAATGGTAGATGGGGAATCGGTCACAGTGTGCGAAGTGGGATGCAGAAACAAGCTTCACACGCACTGCGTTAATATTTGTAAGTATATGTTTATCTTGATCCGATAAGTCAAAGTCGTTCAGTATTGTGCAGTAATTAAGATTTTAATTTTTCCATAGGCCATGTTCCGCCGCGTAAAATATAAATTAATTCGATGCTCTGCAGAATTTTTAATTCAGAGCTCATTGGCATCTTTTTTTCGATTGAAGTTTTTGTGGATTTTTTTTTATCGTAATGGAACATAAAACATAACAATTCCATATTTGTGCTCCTAACTTTGAAATTCTTGAGTTGCCCTTCAAAATAGTTTTATCAGCTGCCTTGGAAATACAGTTTCGCATTCGAAGCAAAATCTCGAACTTATCAGTGTGGCATTTTTGTGCAGAAATGCCTGCACTCTCAAGCTCCGTCTTACATTTCATTCACGTTTTAAGGCCTCGCTTCAGATTTTGGGACACTCTGGGGTGGCCCACGTCTTTGGCTTGATCGGAGTTTCTCCCCTCACCCGGGTCCCCATCAAAAAGTTGTTAATCATCTGTACATACTAGTTCAACTGCTAAACGTTTTCACTTATCTCCTTGTTTATACACTGAGTTGAAATTATTTCTGTCACATAAATTATTAATAGAATGCCTGCTTGCTTATAAACGCTCATTTTTGGCTCTCAATGGAAATACTTGGGCAGAATTTTAAGCGTGAGCTTTGAAGTTGGTAAATGATGCGTTTTAGTGCTGTTGAAATATATAATAGACGGTATAACATGACTGCTCTATTTAATTTTAAGCTAAAATTTTGTTTCTAAATTTGAATCAGATTACAAAGCTGGAACATTCTAAATTAATACAAATTATGCTACACCTTATTATCTATATTTTGTATAAATTTTAAGTGCTTCGTCATTACTGTCACGTTTTAGAGCACCTGCGCTGCGTTGGCGTTGGTTGGTTTTGATGATAAATTCATGCTCTTGGATTGCAACTTTAATACAATCTGACTTGTTTTTTGAATTTTTGTTTGTGCCTAGCCTATTTCATTAGCCGAAACTCGTAATTGGTGAAGTCCACTAAAGATTTCTGCCAAAACTGAGAAAAACTTACAAAAAGTGTTTTTTCAATTTACTAGAAACAGTTAGTTGGTATTGGAATAGAAACTTCAAGATGGCATTTCGTTTGCTTTAACATTTCAACATATTTTATTTGGGGATAATTTAAACTCGCCTGATTTGCCAAGATATGACTGGAAATGATTATAACTTTTTCCATTTTTCTTCATTTCAGCTAAACGCCAACCTAGAGTGTTTGCATCAACGTCTTAGGATACGTGTTTTAGCATGATTGGTGAAAAAATACTACGTTTTCAATAATCATGATAAGACACTTAAAATGGCGCGCTAGTTAATTACGGCAAAAACACGGCCTTAGAGAACTACTATCATGCGATATGTCTGGTAAACATTAATAGCTTTTTTCCTTGCTTCCGTTAAAATTCGACAGTTTTTGACGCTGCAGTAGCATTTTCGCGTCATATATGCCTCGTTTTTTGTTTTTTGTTAAATTTCTTTTCCCTGCTTGTGTTTGATACAGCTAAAATATTGAATTTTTTACGTCTAGAAAAATTGCCAGTGTTTTGATTGAAGAAAATCTGAAGCTAGACTTCTGTATATTTTTGATTTGCGATCTATTTTGGTTCCTTCGTTTTCTAAAATGCGTGTTGGCAGCCGTTTTTTTTGACATTTTTTGGAGTGGCAAGTACTCGTTATTTTTAATGACTCCTGTTTACTAAAATCACTTGCAAAACAACAATTTGCAACACTTCGCTAAATATCACGTTTTTGGAGGGGACCTGCTTCAAAACGATTGAAGTTTTCGATATTTGCAGGGGCAGAAGAATGCAAGCGAAACGGGGGCCCACTAAAATGCCCCCTTTGTCGAATTGTGTGGAAACCCGCTAGCTCCAGCAGTGGAATCGCTATCAGCTCACTAATGGCCGAAATTCCTCCGGAATATAGGGATCTGGCCAGCAGCTGGATACAGGTAATCTATTCAATAATGATTGCTATTACATTGACCGCCTAGTTAGTGAAGCTATACGCACCCACTTTATTTAAATGAGTTCTGGATTCAAAATTTTAAATCGCTACAAAAATTGGCTTACTGTGGTTCCTTTTGAAGCAATAAAGGAGTATGTTTGGTGTAACATTTTTGACGTGTTTTGTGCATTTTTTGCTGAATTGAGCAAATAAAGCCAGCTTTCTTTTCTAAACATTAGCTAACGCTAAAAAAATTCTTATGACGGATGAATTTCGGATCAATTATCTAGTCTTATTGTGTGTGTAAACGGTAAATATTTCCAGGCTTTCGGTTTGGAGCTAGTTTCGTTTTTGTTTTCCCCAAACGCAAATATTCGTGAAAATGCTCTTCGACGTCTCTCTCACGATATCACGGGCGCCCTTCTCACGAATAATCAAACATCTGCCAACGAGGAGAGGCATCTGGACGATTCGGACAGGCAAGTCGGCTTTCTTTGATTACGACCCAACCGCTTTGCCATTGTGTTACTGTTATTGTCTTGTTTAAGAATCTGATAGATGTCTTTGTCTGCTCGGGGATATTACAGGAGTTAACGACGACTGACCGCCACAAACTGACCGCTAACCAACTAGCCCTAATGTCGACGGTGTGTTTGCGGCGGTCAGTTGACTTGGTTCGACATCACAATACGTAGACTGCTTCGCGCCGGCCGTTCGTTACAGAACAATATTAACCAGAACGACTTTACAAAGACCCTACGACTTATTTTCCTGTTCAAATATCTATCCTGGTTCTAGTAGTCTTACGGCTTCAGGCTAATTGAGTTATGCCACCGCCATAAGCCTTTTAATTACAGTCATTGCTAAGCGCTTGAGCAAATTAGAGTAAATAATAGGGTGGTTTTTATTTCGAATGAGCAATTTTCTTTGAAATTAGTCAAATTTGATTTTACATCCACTTACATTGTCTTTAATCGCTCTTAAAACCAGAGTGGTAGCTGGAAACCGAAATATGGCATTTTGAATCAACTGCATGATCTGTTAGAAAGTGTTCAAATGCAATGAATAGCTTATTAATGACATCGGAAGTTTATCGCCAACGTTTTTTTCTTTACCAATCCTACTGTCAGGCCACCATCTCCTCTAACGTCAGTCGTGACGTCACAGCGAAGCAAGGCGCATCCAGCAAGCAAGAGTATTCTCAGTATTATGTTCTCGTTTTTCAGCCTAACCTTTCCTCCCTACAAGATAATGTTAATTTATCCCACCAGTCGTGATAGAGCTTTTTCAAATGAAGTGGCTGCCCATTGCTGCGAAAATATTCGGATCATAAAAGCAGCACGTTTTGGCTTCCAAAAGTGACGAGAAAAATGTGCGAAGGCAAAGGTATTGTATTTGATACCCTATCATGCCATTTCGTGTATTTTTTTTTTTTTTTGCTCTTTGTGCTATTGAGAAACTTGGCATTAATTTTTGCTATGTAGATTTTATTTCGATTTTATCGAAGTTTTGTCGTACAGCTCTCGAGAAAGCATGCAAACAGCGCCATCAAGTGGGAGCAGCAATATTTCATCGAATATGTGTCTCGCTTCGTGTTGTGCAATTTTAGCGATGGTTTGCGCAGATCCCGAATACAGAGTTTACATAACTGCATTGGTGAGTATAAACCTAGTACCTTCGTTTTTGGACATTTCTTATGCCATATCGTTTCTGCAGCCTTAGCCTACGGTAGGTTTTTGTTTATGGCTTTCAGAACTAGTACACCTCAAAATATAGTCGAAATAGCATCTCCGTTTGAGGTCCAAAAATCAATCATTCTACAAAGCAAATTCCCATTATCTGGTGTTTTAATGACTCTGCCTCTATGCTGTTACGTGTAAAAGCAACGTTTTGAGAAGTACAGAAAACTCGAAAGCACAAGTTTTCTGTTGTTTTTGTTCCGAAATGCTTTTCCAAACCTGCAGCACTAAACCGAAAACTTGTAATTTTAGCGGACTCTCCGTGGTATGATGGCATACACGCAGTGTCGAACTGACGAAGATACACAAGCATTGCAACGGCTGCTAGTGCCAGTTATCGAAACCATATTGCTCAAATGTGCCGACTCTAACAGGTAATATTAGATCAGCCTGCTCGCAATTCAATCATTCTTAGTGTGATCGCAAATTAGGACTGGTGGAGTTGGAAAGGCTGTTACTGTTATCTGAGGACTGAGGTCCTATTTGCTTTCGTTAATTTCAGTCTTGTTTTTGCGTAAAAAAGTCGTTAAATAATTAAGATAAACAATCACTAGTGTGAGTTTTGAAGAATTTTATACAGTTTGGTAATCTTCAACCAAACCTGTGGGATTAAATGCGAAAAAGCAACAAATTTCTATGATGCCCAATATTACAAAGCTTTCTGGAGGGTTTAATTGCTTTGTTGATGGCGAAGTAAAATGGTGGCGTGACTCTTCAACTCTGTACAGGAGGCACGATTCGCACAATTCTGTGTTGAACGAAGCCTTTGTTTGTTTAGTATGAAGGGTAGATGCAAATCAAGGATTTGTTTTCCAGACGTACCGTCCAATTATCTGTCAGTACCGTGATGGAATTATGTCGCGGTCAGTCTGGAGAGCTGGCTGTAGGGAAAGAAATCGCGACTGGTGGAGGTAAGGACTTGGCAACGACTTTGGGCGATCATTTTCATTCATTATTATTTGGAGCTGAAGGCGCGTTGCACACTGCACGTGTACAGCTAGCTTTAATACTGTAAATCATTTTTCAGGACCTTAGAATTTGGGTTAATTTTTTTCTAATAAGTTAAAAATATTGCGAGCTTTTAAAACTACCTTTGTTAAGGCAATTGCATTTGTTGGTTTTCACATGCTACCTCATACTGGGACTTGCATTTGTTGAATTTTACTAAGCTTCATAGCGACTGACGTTTTTGGATGGTAATTGCCGCTGTTTACGCACATTGCTGCGAAGTTGCACACATATAATTATTTCAAAAGTAACTTTTAATTAATCTAAAAGGCCAAATTATCTTCAAGAGTTTTCATATTACGCACCAGTAATCTGGGAAATTTAGTTTTATGAAAGCCAAATTCACTGCAAATTTTTTGGAAAAGGCTTGGGTTTAAAAATGAGTTTTAATAAAAAATGAACTAAAATCAACATTATACATATAGCGATTTTGATGAAGCAAGATATAGCGATTTTGCTGAAGCATCTAGCGAGTTAGGCAATGCCCATACCTGTGTAATTGTATCGAGGCTGCTCGGCTATGAGAACGTTGTTGCAATATTAGCATGCTTTTGGTATTGCGTTTAATTTAACCTCAGAAATCAATCCATAGCCCCCGCCGCCGCAAGTTTAGTCAAAATAGTTAAGAAATTAAAGCAGGCGTTTTTACCTACAAGAACTAAAATCTTGATTCCAATCATGAAAATGGCATCAAAGTTTCATTTTGACCGAGAATTTACTTCTTAATTTCGACGTTTATCAACGACCGGTATGAATTGTTTTCGTAATTTTTTTTAGCCGAAACTCGTGGGGTTGGTGACGTCAGATATTTGTTGTCCTTCCTTGAATTTGGACGCAGTGCAGATGCGCTTTCTTGGCAATGGATGTTGGGAAGGTTGAACGCTCTCGGTGAACTTTTCCGTGAATTTCGCTCGGAATTAACATTAAAGTGAGATTTGAAACTCATAAATCTTGTCAGAAATCGAGTTTTGTTTTTAATTAACCCGGTTTTTCTTTCATCAACAGCCTCTCATCTGGTCGTAAAATTGAGGAGTCTCCGGCTTTTCGCCATCTGCTTGCTGTTGCCAAGTTCTCTACGCAATGTCTGCAAAACACATCGCAACCAAGGGTCATAAAAATAGCCAGAAAAGTTTTTCTGCATGTAAGTAACGCAATAAAATGAATAAAAACCTTATAGAAACTTGCTAGAAAACTTTTTTGGTTGTGCTATTTTCGGCTCTAGATTACAGCGTCAATATTGCTGTTGCGTCAGTATGGTTTTCAAGTACAGAACCTTTTTTCAGGCCTACACAATGTCAACGTCTTCGCCGGAACTTTCTAGTCATTTTGAAGAAATGGTTTTGGATTTGCAAACTGAAATAAGACAAAAACTCACTCGAAAAATGACCGCCATTAAAAACATGACTATGAATAATCCTGAAAATTCAAGAAAGCTCATTGAAGAACGGTAAGCGTAACTCACCACATGTTATTACTAGGAAATGACGTCATTCGTAACGTAACAATGACGTGTTTTTAGGTTCAGGCTGATTCACTCCCACAGCGATGACAACCTAGCAGATGGAGATGTGCTGGACATACACTCCCCCCAAGCTCTACCTAACGCCCCTTACTACCCACTTCCCCACCCCTCTGCTGCTGTTCACGTCCAGCCCTGGTACCATCAAAGCGGACAGGAGCAGCACAACCTGCCCCACTTTGACCACGAGCCTATGTACCCTGCTAACAGTTACCGAATGCCCCATGCCCCTTTCGCCAACCCATCCTATGCTTGGACCCCGAATAGCCATGACAAAGGGGTCATCAATGAGCCCTCATCCCATCTTCACCCACCAAGTCCCTGCACCGTGACCCACCCACCAACACCCCCTCCTTCCTCAGTAGACACTGCCAATCTTGAGGCAGCGATTGAGGTGAGCTTTTCGCAGATTGTTTGGTTTATTATGATTATTTTAATTAAGAATACGTTTAGGAATTTCAAACTCTTGACTGATGCGCTATAATTTGGACTGGGAGCGTGCTCTTAAACGTCCTTTTTCACCTGGTTTCAACCGCTCGCCTCTTTTTGCCAATTATGCATTTTTTGTCAACGTAAGGTGAAAGCTTTTTATCAGCAAAAAGCCAGCCACGGAAAATTGCATCGAAAATGACTGATTGTTTATTTGTTTTTTAGCTTTTTCGTTTTTTTTTTAATATATTTATTATTTATACATTTCATTCAAGCTTTGCTCATGCTAAATCGTTAATTCGATCACGTTTCTTGTTTGTAGGTTTCTCTGTTCCGACCAATTCGAAGCAGAAGCCCTGGCCGTGACTCGACTAAGCCTGAGACGCAAGTCCCTACTTCCAGTCAGGATGACGATGAATTTGTGGACGAATACGATTACGAACCGGAATTACCCACCGCTATCGACCCCGAACCGCCTCTTCGATGCTTTACCGTTGCAGATGCAATTGCTCAAGGGTCTTACCGCCCACGCCCTGTGGCCAAATTGGACTCTGGCGCCTCCCAGCAGCAACTGACAGAGCAGAATATCCCCTTCCACACTTCCGATCGGCCAACAAGGCCCTCTATGCTACGCCTAAAGTCCGAAAGCTCAGCTTTTCAAGACCTGGTATCGCCTCGCCCTACCAGGCCTCTAACAGCCACCGAGCCCCGACACAGCTTTGCAAGTTTTGCCTCGGGAGCAAGAGACAGGAGCAGTAGCCATGAGTCAACCACGTCTTCTGCTTCATACACTGACGAGTTTCAGCAGGCTTCTGAGAGGCGTAGAACCGTGCGTGAGTTAGCAGATAGCATCAATCGCAAGCACGCGAACAAGCCAGCTAAAAAGCAAGCCAACAGCCAGAATTCGACTAAAACCTCAAAAACGACTCCAAGTAAGCAGCAGCTTGCGGCCGAAATGGAAATGGTTCCAGAACGGCCAGAACCGACTTCAAATGAGAGCGGAACTGAATCAACCGATTTTTATTCCGATAGTTTGAGCTATGATGATGTCAATGCCAGTAGTAAGCCTCTAACACTTAAAGGCGTCATAGAGCGCCGAGGGACGGTAGAGCGCTACCGTGAAGGTCTGCGGTACGGTACTACGCATACTCCGCGCAGTCGGAAGCTGAATATCCACAAGTCCTTGATGGAAGAGAGTCCTTTGGCTTGTGAGAAAAAATTAGATCCTCACATTTCACCGTTTCACGGACAGCATCAAACTCATCACAGCCGCACTCCGGCCCGAGGGATTTTGAAGAATTCGGGAATGCAGGAGTCGCCGGTTCGAATCGTATCCAAGTCGTCGGTTGACATGTCAGATGCAATGTTTGCAACTGTTGACAGTGGCATTGGTAGTGAAAGTATTCAAGACACCATGTCCACATCCTCTGGTGCTTCTCGGTCTTCCAAATCCTTCTCCAATCCCCTGACTTCTCCAGAGAGCGAAATACCTCCAAGTGGCTCGCGTCTTTACAGTGACCATCGCCAGCGACAATCGGGATCCAGTGCCAGGCAGAAGTCAGAAATTCCTCTAGAAATCCCGGAAGCGCAGCAAAAGCCACTTCGGAAACAACTGAGCAAGTCCAATTCTCTTCCGAAAGATGTCCTACCCGTTGATGCTCCAGAGAGTCCTCCGTTCTCAGATGAGGAAGATGACCAAAGTACCTCCTCCTCCAACACGTATCGATGCCCGTCAGCTCCTGCAGGCTCTTTGCTTTCCGATAATCAATCCGAATCCCAAGCTCTTTTCCCAGTCAAGGACGATAGCCTGGTTGAAGAAGTAGCCAACCTGCATACTGCCAGTCATACTTCGCCAATTAGAAGGTAATCTAATCATTTAAAAGGCGTACTTTCATGCTTATTTAGGTTGCAATAGAATTAACGTTTTTTTGCTGCAGTGGTTTTTTTACTGCGGTTATGTAAGTAATAGCTGCTCAATGTTCATGGTAAATACTGTAAATAGTCTTTGCCAAAAACATGCAATTATTTTGCTTTTTTTTATTTTGTTATTATTAACTTTTGGAAAAAAAAAACTGAAAGATTTGTTTATTTTCCAGACGTACTCCAGTGCGTAAACTTCCTACGAGACCGAAGACGCTTGCCCAGAGGAAGAGGGGTCGAAATAAATTAAAGGTAATTTTTTGCTGTTAAACGTTTTATTTTCAGTTATTTGTGATCTTCAGTGGACGCAGTTTGATCGCGATATACGAAAGAACGTAAAATTTGGACACCTAAGTGTGTAACAATATTGTTCGAATCATGTGCCACAACTGGTACAAGTACACGCTATAAACTTTGACATGCGATTAGATTGTGTTAAAAATTTGTCTTTCAGAAGCAGTCTTCATCGTCTCAAATGAACTCGAGTAGCATGGAAGATTTAGATGAATCAGACCACTCGTTAGCGGAGAAGACGCCCGTTACTTTCAAATCAGAAATAGGTATAGCAACTTTTTTCTTGAATTTGTACTAATGCGCTTCGGAAAACTTCATTGGTTCTTTTTAATGCAGTAGCAACGGTATCTTATTCAAAACGGCTCGAAAGTGATAGGTTCTTCACCTTTATCTTTAAATGCATCTCAAGATAGATTTAAAGGACATCAAGTGATTATCAAAGGTACTCTTTGGGGACATTTAACATAATCGCACGGACAGCAAAGGCACCCTAAAATGTTACAATAACTTACGAATCAACGTGTTCTGTTCATTAAGATATCTAATTTCCTCATTGCGTCAGCGCTTCATATGTTGTAACGCATTATTACCTCAAAAGTGTTCAATGGAGCATGCAGTTGTGCATATTAGTTTCCATTAAAGATTCTCGAATGGCACAGGATCATGATCATGGCTTGGATGACACCATTTTAGCCATTTTGGTTTGTGATAAATCCCATATGTTGTCACTCCTGCTCTACTCCAGTTCCAGTTTTAATCGTGACTCGTATTAATATGGTCAGGTTCTTCAAATTTTGATTGAGCTTATTGGATTGGGGCTGTGATTTTTGGGGCATTGTCCTGTTATCCCCTTCATCTGTTAAAATTTGAAAGCTATTAAACCCAACGTATCATTATTATGAAGTCACTATCAAATTTTTGCAGATCTCTCTCGCCAGTAGTGCGATTCCTATTGTTTATCATCTATATTCTAGATGTTCAATAATTCATATTAGAAGGTCACATCACTTGAAACAACTATTTTATATCGTTAGCCTTTCAGTGTGATTTTGTGCTTTCTTTTAGTGCGATTAACGCTGCACTTAGTAGCTCCAATTTAGATCATTATCAAGATCTTTGACTAGCGGTTTTTGTGTTCCGAAATTCAAGTTTTCCAAGCTTTTTGCTGGCGTAGTGTGGCTTTATCAAATAAAGCGATAATCTAAATACTTGGTCGCAACTCGCGAGCATGCACTTCTCATATAAATAGTAAATGATTGCGACTGCGAAGATTCATGAAATCATGCTAAGGTGGAAAAGTGTGAGCGTACTAGCGCATTTTGTTCGCTTTTACAATGTACAGCTTGTACGCTGAGAATGGCACTATGCCGGGCGTGGGTTGCTTGGCGGAACCAACGGATACGCCAGTGCGCGTACTTTGTTTTGTCTAGTATTATAGTACGAAACCAAGTCAACCATTTCAAAAAGCTCTGTATTTCGGTTTGCAGTGCAATGGCTTCATTTAAGCAAACGGATATGTTTAGGCGTTCAAACACCGGGTCGGTTCGACGACTTTGACGCTATCACTCCGACGTCATCAAACTACAATCCGCTAGATGGCCAACTTACGTACGAAGATGATCTCTCGTTTCAATGCACTTGTCGCATGCAAATTGAGGAGGAGGAAGACAAGTTGTTCGCGCACGCTCTAGCGGTCAGCTACGTTCAAGATGGACTACCATTAGTGCCGCATTTAAGCTTCACGGATGAAGAGCATGATATCGTTAGATGCCAAAACGAGGCAAGTATTTTTAGTTTTTCATTGTGTCACTTGGAAGAGGCAATTGAAAAACAAAAATTGCTCTAGCTTTTGATAGAAGATCTATAACTAAAATGGCTTTAGTTTTTTTCCGTAGTTTTGCTTTCGCTCAACATTTGGGTAAGCCTGGGCTTTTTTCGGTCATTGACCTTATTTTTTTGGTGAATGACCGAAAATAGATAGCCAATTTGCTCAAAATGACCGAAAATGCTGCTGAATATAACATATATCGTGCAACAATGAGCGACTAATTTTTGCCTCCAACCAATGATTTTGCGTTGTTTCAGCACACGGACGTTCAACATGAATATCAGGAAAACAAACAGTGGAGCAAAGGAGCGCAAATAGGCCTAGGAGCGTTTTCAGCCTGCTACCAAGCCCGTGATATCTTTACTGGAACGTTGATGGCTGTCAAGCAGGTATGTCGCACTTGAATAAACCAGTCTTTAACAAAATATGTTTTACCACAACAATCCTGTAGCTAACGAAATTTTGTAGGGATAACAAAGCTGTAGTTTAGGAATTGCTCATGGCTTTAGTTTAAGAAGACCGTTTGATATTGCAACCCAACGAAAAAAATTTTTTTTGAGGTGATTTAAAAGTAATGCTGAAATGTCTTGCTAAAAGGCTGTTTGCTTAGTGCTTACTGTTAGCACTGAGAATCGAATTGCCGCCGTGTAACTTTGATGCTTGCTTTTCAAGCGATGGAGCTCGGGATCACTTCCTCGCAAACAACTCAAATCACGAAACAGTAACAAGTTTCAGCATGGTGAAGGAGAGTTTTGCGATTTTTCAGGTTAACCACGTCCGATGCTCTCCTGTTGAGGAACGCCAGGTTCTCCAGGTCATCTTGGAGGAGATCGCGTTGATGAGGCGACTCTCTCATCCCAATATTGTCCGGCTTCACGGAGTAACGAAGGAAGGTCCTTTGTACAACATATTTGTTGAATGGTGTGCGGGTGAGTGCGTACAAAGAGTGCGGTTAAAAATGTTTCTATTTATTCACACTAAGGCAAAGTTTTGTTTAATGGAAGAGTACAACAGTGTATCGCTGCATTATGCCATGAACTTCGGGCGATTTTTAGGCATTTAACTTTCCATCCTCCAAAGCTATGTCTTGAACGGCATTGCAGCACAATATTGTATCATTTTTACTTTGCTTGAAAATATTGAAAGTACATGCCTTATTATACCACTTAAAAACGCTGCCTTCATTTTTTTCTCGATAAAAACCTTGTATCTCTTAATTTCAAATTTTAAATCAACCACCAAAAATCCACTTGTTTCGAAACATTTTTTGGCAAAAAGATGGATTACACGGCACGCTTTGGCAATTGGCGATGAGGGAAATGTTCCAAATTTTCTTTCAGATAATTAAGCACATCGAAAACCGCACCATACCAAAATTCTTTAGTTTAATTGCTTTAGCATTTATTTCTTCGCTTTTGGATTGAATTCAGTACTTCAATGGATGTTTTCATATTTTTAGGCGGCTCTGTTTCGACGTTGTTATCACTTTACGGTTCTTTCAATGAGAAAGTGATTGTCAATTACACGCTGCAAATGTTCCGGGGTCTTGCATATTTACACGAGCAGCAACTCATACATCGAGATATCAAAGGTAAGTCTTAATTGTCTTACAATCCGACTGGGAAGAAATTTTAGTTTTGACGCTATTATCTCTGTTTTTTTTTTTAATTCATGCTGGGGAATCAAATGGCGATCATTAGTACTTCTCCACGGCGCAATATTGAATTCGTTTATCCAGATGGTCGTACGAGCAGACCAATGGGTACTGGGTAGCTGGGTTCAATAGTGGCCGCCTGTGTAAGTGCCCACTGTTTGGATTGAAAATAGCCACTTCGTTTAGCGTATCGTTGGGTTCTAAGTGAGGCAATTACGTTTCAAGACGCTCTCATCCGCAAAAAAAAGCTGAATAATTCAAATTACCCAATGAAAGTGCGTTAGATTGATCGCTTTTATTTATTATCGCGTTTTGAAAGCGCATGCGATTATATTGCTCCTGCAATACAGTGCAAGCCTGGTACGGACGCAGTTTATTGATTTGTCTATCATACCACCTTGGCAGTTCGTTTCGCGGTTTTTGGATTTTGTTTAAATGTTTTAAGTTCTGGTCCACCACGAAAGGCTTTTTGACCTTTCCAAGACATCAGCTTTAGCTCACAAACATCCAATTTATGTAGAATTTTTTTCTTCTGGTTGGTTTTTCTTAACCAAACCTTTTTTCTATCAGGAGCTAATCTATTGGTGGATTCAACTGGTCAAAGGTTACGCATCAGTGATTTTGGAGCAGCAGCTCGTCTTGCATCCAAGGGTACTGGGGCTGGAGAGTTTCAAGGACAACTTATGGGAACAATTGCTTTTATGGCTCCTGAGGTAAAACAAAATTAAAATTTTAAGTGCTAGTTTTGCGCTACGACGATACCATTGTTGCTTAATTTTTTTGAAATAATTTTGAAAACCAATGTATTGGTGTGACTGAGATTGGAAAACACGCCACAAGCTGCAGATTTTCAAGTCTGCAATACTCGTTTGCTTGACTGAAACATGTTTGATAACAACCTAATTGATCTGCTCGCGATTTTTGAACTTTTTGAATTTTTTGCAGCAATATTTTTTCGTTTCAGGTATTACGTGGTGAGCAATATGGAAGGAGTTGTGACGTATGGAGTGCTGGCTGCGTCATAACGGAAATGGCTTCTGGAAAACCACCTTGGGAGGCGGACAAGCATTCCAATCACCTTGCTCTTATTTTTAAAGTAAGTCACAATTCCATTTTGTTCAATTTTGGATCACTGTCGCTGAATGCTTAGATTTTTCTTATGAGTTCAGCTGTTTTCAATAAATAATATAGTGTTTTCGGTTCTGATTGCACGGCAGTTTTATTTAATTTGATTAAAAACAGTAAAGCCTTATTTAAAAAAGTTAAATTTTTAAACGTTTCGGACTTAGCGATGTCCATCATCAGTAACAAGTAAAATCTAAAACAGTAAAAAATGTAAAGAACAAGTCTTGAATGGAAGTCGACACATTTCAGTACAAGTTGTAAAAAAGCGCTGCAATTGAGTAAAACCTGCTGATGTAAACAAGCTGCTGTTCCACTGCTAAACACATTAAGTATTCCTGTTATACCAGCGCTGTGCTCTGAATGAGAAAAGATGAAAAAAAACAATCACGTGTTGAACAGATACAAAGTTATCGATGACTGGTCAACGTTTATGTCTGGTTTCAGTTTGTCGATGCTTAAAGTTTTTAAAATGAAGAGCTTAGTTCGGTTCCTGGCTGTTCCGAGTATTTTAGGTTTTGCAAAGTCAATTTTATGGTCGGAATGGTCAGCAGCTTGTTTACATCATCAGCAGGTTTTACTCAATTCCAGTGCTATTTTATAACTTGTTCTGAAATGTGTCTACTTTTATTCGAGACTTGTTCTTAACATTTTTTACTGTTTTAAATTTTACTTTTTACTGATGATGGACATAGCGAAGTCCGAAACGTTTAAAAATTTAACTATTTTAAATAAGGCTTTACTGTTTTGAATCAAATATAGTGTTTGTCGTATGTATTGTATGCTGCCGAAATATTCAAAATTTTGAATTATTTGAACGCCTTGTGGAACTACCTTGATAAACATGATATAAAATAGCCGAGTCTGAAACTTGACATTACACTTCAAAAATTTTTGAATTTTTTGCAGAAGCTTGTAAAGTTAGTTAATATGACATAATAATTTCTTAAAAATACCATTTCTAAGTTTAGCTGGTATTTTGTAGATCGCAAGCGCCCCGAGCGTTCCGCCGATTCCCGAAAGCTTATCTCCGGCGTTGAAAGATTTATGTCGTCGATGTCTGCAAGCGGATCCACGCGACCGCCCGCTAGCATCTGAGCTTCTACGCCATCCAGTATTTATTAAATGGTAACACTGCCTAGTCTGCGCGAACAAAATCAGCTAACTACCTTTTTGCTGGATTGAAGATCAGCAGTGGGATACTTGAAATCAAAATGCGATGTTTGTGGATTACGTGTGTCACCTATCATCATGATTTTGCTTGTTTTTACACAATGCTTTCACAGTGTACTATTATTGCACTTCCTTTTTGTTTTGGCCATTAATCATAGTTTAAATTTTAAAGTAGTAGTTTTATCATACACATTTCATTTTTAGCATTCATATAGCGTTTTACAGCCAATAGTTTTATCTCGTATAATTGCAGTAAATTTAATCTTCGCCAATGTGCAAAATTATCATGTTTTAAAGGTTGAAGAAACGCATTTTTTGCCGAGCTTACTTTTGGCGTTTTAAAAAGATTTTGTTTCTAATACGTACAGTTGAGTCAAAAGAAACAGCATATGGTTCCATTAGTTTCAGAATAGATGTCTTTAATCCAAAATTTCAGCTGCTAGGTGTATAAAATGTTTAATTTGTTTTGTACAGTATTGCTTTCATTGGTGCATTCATTTTTTTTATATTGTCGCTTTCCTGCTGCAAGTAAATCCCTCTTTGCTTTTTAGCTGTACTATTAACTTGTAGATATCTTTGTTTTACTTGTTTTTACCCTTGCAATTAATTGTATGTCCAATTGCCTAAGTTTCTCTTTGTCTTTCTCGGTAGGCTGTGACCTGTGATGCTAAACTGTGTCAAGTTAAACGAATTTATATATCTTTTTTTAAATATCTGTGGTTAAAATTTTTTCGAGGGAAATGCCCAACGTATTATTTGTGAGAAAACTCTCTAAAACTAACCCACATTCCCAACAATTTCCTTTTCTTTGTGACTCGTTTTGGTTGAACGAAATTCCTTATCTTTGCCAATATTGAAATCATGTTGTCACTATTGTACTGTTTGTTGTTTACCAAAAAGCTCCGATGTGGTTGATTTTCCGAAACACTCTTGAACTTGCGTGTTATATGTACAGTATTGTACGTGTTGTCCAAAGTCGAATAAAGTAGAAGTTGTGGCTGCGTACAACTTTCTTTTTTAGATTGCTGAAGAACAATAAGTTAGAATCTAGCGCTATCGAGTCTTCGAAGGTAGTTTTTCGAAACGAGAGCGTCACGAAATACGGAATTATGAACGAAGCGGTGTCTATGAACTTCATTATAGCTGTTGGTGACTGGTGAGGTTCGCCAGTATATAATTCAGTCGCGTAGCCAGGATTTCGCAAAGGGGGGGAGGCTTTTTTTGAAGCTTGAAACAATAGTGAACGAACTTGACTCAAATTATTATCAGTCTGAAATCAGATTGAGACGTTTTTCTGCCCAAAATCAGGTGATCTCAAAAAAAAAGGGGGAGGGGCTTCACCGAAATTCAGAGCGTTTTTCTGCACAAAATCAGGTGATCTCTAAAGAAAATAAAAGGTCTTCATGTGCACTAAGGCCCACTTCCGCTTGTCGACATCATCGCGGGATCTCCCACTCTCACCCCAATTTCGTTTGGGGGGGCTATTTTCGTTTTTAGGGCAAAAATCAGCCCCCGAAACTGCAAAAAACATGCTATTTCGCATACTTTTCAGGCCAATTGGGGGAGCTATAGCACCATTTGCCCCCCCCCCCCCTATAGCTACGCTACTAATATAATTCACCAAGTAACAAGCATATTTCATTTTTTCTTCACACATTTTTTTTATCGATATCCTTTCGTTTCGTAGCAAATTTCAAGCAGCCATTAAAAAACAACTCTGCCCTATACAAGACTTGTATCAGTGCGTTCCGAAAAAGTAAAATAACCGATGTTGAGGTGTTTGTTTGAACGTGAGACAATACTACGAATGCATCTTCTAATGGTAGTGCATGAAGCTTTCTCATTCTGTCAACCTGCCCGAGCAATTAACGAAATGCTCGTACGACCAAACCATTATTAAATGGACTAAGTGGTAACTACCTAAGCGCAATTACCATCCACATTTTTCCGTGTCTGTCAAAGTAGCAGTAAGTGACGGCTACTTTGACACACACGGAAAAATGTGGATGGTAATTGCGCTTAGGTAGTTACCACTTAGTCCATTTAATAATGGTTTGGTCGTACGAGCATTTCGTTAATTGCCAGGGCAGGTTCTTGCAGCCAACTAGTTGTAGTCTATCCTCATCCAAATTTTAAACTGACCTAGTCATCTGTCCCGTGAGGTGTAGAGTAGAGCGAGCAGTCAGCTGTCATGTGTTTTGCCGTTTGTTTTTTAGTGCCACTCTCACATGCCGCTGTTGTAGGCTCGTAGTCAGATAGCAGTTGCGTGGGGCAGAACAAAAATGCCCAACGCCAATGCGTAGACAACTCAGCCAGACCCGGATCGTCTTAGAAGATGCCTTTCTGACGGTGGAACATGATTGTTGAAGATGAACTGATGAAGTTTAGTGTTTCCATTGCTCCTTTCAAGTTTCCAAAAATGTTCCCTCCAGTTTGATATCTTAATGTCCAGTTGAACAAGGTCTGTCATTAGATCTTTTGCTCGCTTATTTAATGGTTATTCGTTACGTAAACAAAGGCCCAGTTTGAAACTACACACGGCCTTCAGATGCATGATATTTGTGTTGAATCATAAATATTAGTCGGCAGCGTGGCTGAATGGGTAAAGGCGTCGTTTTTACGACGACTCTGATCGCAGGATCCTGAGTTCAACCCGCACCCTGGTCAGATTGTTGCGTCCTTGGATAAGACGCTTTACGATAATTATCTCTGCTTGGTGGCTTCGAACAAGCAGCAAATTTACGTGGGAAGAAGTCAAAACGTCAACAGGAAAGCTTGGAATATGGTCAACTCCTAAGTGGGTGCGGATTCGTCCAAAAACATGGCGCACCGTCGCTTTCTCGTGATAGGAGGATAAAGATGCCCCAATCAATCAATCAATCAATCAATAAACAGGATAAGCCTTAATAATAAGTCAATTAAGATGTTTTTTGACGATTGCAGGCCAGAGTTTTAATATAACCGATCAGTGGTCGAGTGGATAGAGCGTCTGCTACTGAAACGGTAGACTCGGGTTCGATTCCCGGTCGGGTCATACCAAAGACTATAAAAATTGGTTTTCACAGCTTCCTTGCTTGACGTTCAGCAATTAAAGGGACAGTATGAAGCCTCCACTGTGTGTGGTAGACAGGTGGGCAGGTGGCAGCTTGACTCGAAGACCGAAAGGTCCTTTCGCTGTCTCCTGGCCAAGGCAACTTGGTGAATGAAATGTGATTACAATTACAATATTTAATCGTTTTTGCGTGCTTCTGGCCTAAAGGCTACCAGCTCGGAAGCCTAGGGAAGAGCCACCAGAACGGCGACTACTTAACGAAAAGCCTAGGGAAGAGCCTAGGCTTTTCCCTAGGGAAGAAAAAAGCCTAACCAGAACGAAAAGCCTAGGGAAGAGCCACCAAAACAGAAAGGCTACCACCAAAAAAGTAGTCGCTGTTCTGGTGGCTCTTCCCTAGGCTTCCGAGCTGGTAGCCTTTAGGCCAGAAGCACGCAAAAACGATTAAAAGGATAAGCCTTACCACGGCGCTGGCAGGATTAGACCACTTTTGTCTTTCTCTTGCATAACATTAGCTGGTTGGGATGTTGCATAAAGGCAAGTTCATATCACTTGCGAGTACACCGTACACTACTGTACGTACAGTAAACTGGCCTCTTAGTTGTTTGGTTTTGTTGACTTGCAGAATCTTTTTTTTTTTTCGGCAACATTACCAAATCATAAATTTGTTTACTACTCAAAATTGCTTGTTCATGATGATATGAGATTATACTTGCTAGTCGCTGTTGTTAGGGTTTTAGCTGCAGAATAGCCTAAGTTTCTGTCATCAAAACAGATTAAAAGTTCCGAAGTACGCTATAAGTGCATGACTCTTGTGTTTTCACTGATTCAGTTTTTTTTCTACTTCTAGTATTAATACAAACTGAGCTCTATTAAATTACCGGTAGCCTATATACCGGTAACCACTCTACCAACTCTGAACTACTGTAGGCTGCCAGACTACAACAGAGCGGTAGTACGGTACCAACTCAGAATAAGTACCGCCAACCGTAATGCGGTACCGAGGCGTTGTGAAGTTGTGATTGCAAATAGTGATATCCGGTTACATTCTTACTGTTGTACCGGTTGGCTACCGGTATATATATAACCAGATAACTGTAAAATATTACCGTATGAAGTGGCTAGCATTACATGATGCCCACAAAAAGAATTAGAGAACAAAAAATGAACGCTCATTAATTTTTTTAATTAATGTTAGGGTTAAATTTTGAGTTTGGGTTAGAATTAACGTTAGGGTTAGAGTTTGGGTTAGGGCTAGAATCAGAGGTGGAGTCCTTGAGGACGTCCTTGGCGTCGAGGACAGATTTTGAAGTCCTTGGCCTTGGCCTCGAAGGTCAAGTCCTTGGCCTCGAGGCCTCAAGTCCTCGAAAATTGGCCTGTCCTCGGCTCGAGGACAGCACGATTTTTTGGAATGTTAAAATTTGGTGGAGCGGTTGAAAAATTTTTTGGAAGACGTTTTTTAGTGGAGATCGCTTGAAAATTTTTTGTGAAGACCTTTTTTTTTTTTTTTTGAGATCGCCTGAAAAATTTTTGTGAAGACTTTTTTTTTTTGGAGAGCACTTGCGCTTGTGTCCTAGGTCCTTGGCCTTGGCCTCGAGCATTCTGTCCTCGGAAAGGCTGTCCTTGGCCTCGGATTTTTTTTGTGTCCTTGGCCTTGGCCTCGAGCCTTGTGTCCTCGACTCCACCTCTGGCTAGAATAGCAATTTTCTTAATCTTACATAACGTAACAGCAGCCTCTGCCAAAATATTAAGGAAGGTTTTATTTCACCGGAAATTTTTATCTAGTTTTTTATTAATTCTGACTCAAATCTAACACAAACTCAAATGCTTACTCGAAAACTATTCCCAAATCGAACCCTAACCTAAACTCTAATCTTAACCCCTAAAAAAGCAAATAAAAAAAGTGCGGATGAATATTTCTCATTCTCGTTTTATTCTCTTTAAGTTGAAAATTTTCGGTGAAATAGTCTCTACCAAATATTAAATAGGCCTAGCCTTGCTACCAGCCTGGGCTATTGTCGAGTTGAACCACTAGGCCTATCTGTGTTTAGTTGGCCACTCTGTAATGTAGGCCTACTGGCAGACTGGAGAACCGGTAAACTAATCTACTTTGTACTGGTTGGGCATGCCAGCTAATCTGTTACAGCCTAATTTAGTGATGACAGATCTTAGATGAGTACAGAGTAGGCTACTGCAATTGCGTGGTTGCCAGAAGATTCGCAAGAATATTCGGTGGGCTGAACTAAAATCCCTGTGTTTTCAGTTGTGAATGTTGGTTGAGTATCTGCTGATGTTAATTGGAAGATTTGCCATGCATCGATTCGTTGATGGTTAGCTTCAAAATTAATGTTTGGGTAAAAGCCTAGGGTAAGATCGGGTAATTCTGGATGGAAAATTCCGGACAGCCAAGGGTAATTTCGGACATGAAAGTAAAATTGCAATTACTGCGTTTTTGTATTACCTATATCACTGTAGATTATCATTTCGGTAATTAAATAATTGCCTGTCGATTTTATATGCAATAAAACTATTCTGCGTAGATGCACTCTGCTTTCACTTGCAGATTAGGTTAGATATTAATTTGTCCTATATTGTACCCAAACATGCTCTCACACCCTGTTTTCCAAGCAAACCAGATTCCTGGTAGGTTTATTGATTCATAACTTGAATTTCTCCGGAAAAAGTTAAATCCATTCCTACTCCGTATCCAATTCTAACTTAGAAAAATCCGTAAGACTATGAGTTTGTTAGTCGAAATGATTGTAAAAGAAAAAAAACAATTTAAAAGATAGCTTTGAGGTAAAAAATAAAAAATCCTAAATTGCTTTAGGTACAAAAAGGCCTATGCATTAAAAAGTGACAAGCTGCTCTCTATAAATCCGCAATTCGCTGCAAAAAATCACAGATAAATTGATTAAATTCATAAATCTGGAGTTGGCGTGGCGCAAAACGAACCAAATCCCCGACTCTACGATTATTTTGGAGTGGTTTTTAACTGAAAACAGCTGCTAATTTATGTGCATTTTGCAGAATAAAGATCATTATTTGAAGTTCAACCACAATGAAGGTGTTAAAAGGGAAATTTTGATCGTCATGGCTTAGGTTTATCCATTTTAATCGACATGGCGCAATGACTAATTTGGCGCTAGACTGGCGCAAATGTCCTGCAGAGTGCATCAAAATCTTCAAAAAAGTACCTAATTATGCTTCTTAGCATATTATTCCAGTTTATGCAGTAATATTTATAAATATGCTATCAAAGAGTATCAAATTTGCACTTTTGCCTTTATACGTAGATGTCCGGAATTACCCTTTCAAGGGTAATTCCGGACATGTCCGTTCAGACCGATTTTTTCATCCATTCCTGAAATATTTTTTTCGAACCAGTGTGAAAATACTAAAGTCCAGTATTGAAATGCACAAATGAAGGCAGTAGATTTGGAGTTGATTGAAGACGAAAGCAGGCAGAACGAAAATAGCAGATTTTTGTTTGGAATTACCCGATCTTACCCTACTGATGAATAGTGAATCTTCTATGTGTTGAATCATCTGGCATGCCAATTACCCTTCTGGTATTAATATGAATTCTATATTACTTCATAGTTTCTTGAAATTATCCTTGTGCAAAAAGCATATCCTATTGTATTCTGCATTTTTCAATGGCTCTTCAGTACAAAGCCTACCTTTACGAAGGAAAGCCGTACAAGTTTAAGGAGATTCGTCGGTTTACAGTTGATAATGATGTGTGCTCAAGTTATGAATATTTAAGAACCAAGGTAAGGTAATGTGTGTAATTTGGTGTTTTTTGAATGACACATAGCTTATCCTTATGTAAATTTGCAAACTAGTGTAAAATGATTTCTGTCGTGTTTGTGCATTAATTTTTTGAGTAAAAATCTAAATGATGTGCTTGATTGCATTCAAAACAGCTTCTTTAAGCTTATTTCCTTCACTTTAGAGTTTAGATACTGTATGTGTTGATCTGCATGCATTATTGATAGAATTATGTCATGAAAATTGTTTGTCACTTTGCAATAAATAAACTGAAGTGATATACAAGATGGACAGAGGACATTCTATCACAAGCTTATGCAGCAAGAGTTCAGAGTTTGTTATTGTTGGTTTCTTTTTTTTTTGTTAGATAAGATTTTAGATTAATAAAAAAAAAAACAACGCAGGAATGAAGATAGATTACTTTGATGAAATGCCAACTGTTGTGAATATTAATGCAGTACTGGTGCTTTTGACTTTGATAATGCTTCTTTGGGTTCTGATGACTGGTGAAGTAGAATACTTTTAAGCACTGACAGTAATGTTGTGCACAGATTTTCTTTTATTTTCAAATAACTGTTTATAGCATTATCTACAAACACCATATACTTAAAAGGTTACGAGCATTTTTCCGAATTTGCAAGCTGACTTTTCACTCCAGTGGAAAGATTCAGATGGGGACATGATTTGGTTTAATTCGGATGAAGAACTTCTTCAAGCACTGAGTCAGCATTCTCCTGGCGATATCTTTAAGCTGTTCATTAAAGTGAGTTTGAAAATAGTTGTTAATAAGACCTAAATTTAAATTTAAGTCAAAATTGGCAACCATAGCATAATGTGTTCAGAGTTGACCTCAAAATGGTGTCAACTTAGATTGTAATTTTAGGCCGAATAAATTTTAGGTTTAGGCTTTTTGCTGCCTGCCTCTATGGCGATTTAAAGTGAACATATTTGATGAGAGTAATGAAACCAACCTAATTTTTTTTAAACTTAGTTTGAGCTGTACTGCGATTTATTTATTTTGATATATTAATACTTTGTCTTGTATACTATTTTTGCATTCGAGACATTATTTTTGCTGCAACTAATTGCTAAACCCTAGCTGCTAGGTATTCTTTTTAACAGCTTTATCAAATTGGAATTTTTCAAAATTGATAATATCTTGAAATTTTTGCATTTAGACTGGTACAGCCAGTACTCTTGTCTTAACTATGCTTGAAAGAATTATTTCATGATGTCTGCTTCAAAGAGAGTTGTTGCATATATATGTCTTCCTGTCACAACACAGCATCATTTGCTAACTACTGGAGAATTTGCATGCTGTTCATTAATAAGTTGTAGTTTTCTACCGGCAAAAAATGCAAGATCTGTTTTTTATATTGGCACAGGAACAAGCAAATAGAAGTACTGGAAAAAAAGAAAAGGAATGCAGTGGTTCTTACTCACAATTTCCTGATTGGCGTGGTGCCTTTGGGCCTTTCAACACCCAATTCAACCCAAATAACTGCCATCGTTTTCCGTGGTCTGGTCAAACTAGCTCTAGTGGCTGGAATCCTGGATTTGCGACATCAGTAAGCTTTTTTGTTGGAAATTTGAAGTTCTAGTTGATTCAGTTACCTGTAATTGCATTCTTCCCATAACATTTTAACTGAAAAGCTAATTGCCATTTGCACTTTCACACAACAGTTTCAACGCTGCGTTGTTTGCAAAGTGATGCAATTTACTGTAGCTTCTAATATTTGGAATTTGGATGTTGATTAAAGTTTGTGGTATAGTAAAACTTTGATTCAAATCAATTTTTGCTCTTGTAACTTTAGGTTTGTTTATAAAAAGAGTAGGCAGTGTCAATACTCAAGTTTAATACTATTATGTAATGGTATAATGCAGTAGTTCTCAACCTTTTATGGTTTGTGGCCCTCTTCCAGAGGCTCTCAACACCGGTGGTCCCCTGCTCTACAATAAAATTTTCTGTCTGTCTTTTATTCATAGTTGGTACAGGTATGCAGCAAGTCTTCAGTGCACTTTGCGATGTCACAGACAACAAACAGCGTTGCTGCAAGCGCATGAAATTGGCAGCCAGTTTTTCTCCAAGAGTCTAAAAACGCTTAGAAGTGTCAGCCATCCGCTGGCCATGATTGTTTAATTACCATTAATAAATCTTGCGCTCGTGGCTCCCTGGTTAATCTCTTGTGGCCCGCGGTTAGAACCCTTGGTATAATGAAACACCTGCTGTGTTGCCTTGTCTTGCGTATCATCTGCATTGGTTTTTGCAGGGCTGTCCTATGCGAAATTCTGGATTTGAGCAAACTGAATCAGCTTCTCAAGAACAACAGCAGCAGGAGCCTCCTCAATCGCAGCAGGATGGTGGTAAGATGATTGGTTTTTATACATCTGTGTTACAACGAACTTTATGTGGCTAAGCAGCTCTAGAAACTTTTTCAGTATATACCGATATTGCTTTCACTGATATTTTGGATCATTTTCGTTCTTGAGGAATTGCAGTTAGAAAGTAACTGATGCAGGTTGGGAAGTATCTTTTAAATGGGCCGGGTTTCGAGTACCGGTCATCCCTCTTGTTTGCGTCAAGCTAAAGACTACGTATTTGTATTTACAGCCTTCCTGCTTGACATTCGGCATTGAAAGGAATAAGGTGAAACCTCCATCATGTGTAGTAGACAAGGGGACAATGGGCTGGTGGCAGCGTGACTCAAAAACGAAAAGGTCACTTCGTTGTTTCCTGGCCTAGGCAACTTTTTACATTAAGATGAAATTATAAAAACAACTGCATTATTTCTCTAATCGTTTTTCAGGAATGAAATATCTTAAGCACATGGGCAATGCGGTTGCAAACTTTCTGCAACCATTTGGTGTGGATGTGGACATAAATGTGGAGCATAAAGGGGAGCGAAGCAAATGCACAGGAACCACACAACCAGGTACTCCACCCAATTCAACTCCAGAACCACAAAAGCAGCAGCCCCCAGCTCCGTGCAGCCAGACAAATGAATCGACTCCAGAAAAGGAAGAACGAGGTGAAATTATGAGATTTAATGTAAAATTCATGTTAGGTGGAATAGTGCTAGTTTAGTCACATTATTATTGAGTGATTGAATTTTTGACTTGGAGTCTGGAGAAAAAGTGATATTTGTCGATTAGCCTTGGTTTATGTAATTGTAATTACATTCTATTCACCAAGTTGCCGTGGCCAGGAGACAGCGAAGGGACCTTTCGGTCTTCGAGTCAAGCTGCCACCTGTCTACCATTCATGGTGGAGGCTTCATACTGTCCCTTTAATTGCTGAACGTCAAGCAGAGAAGCTGTGAATACCAATTTTTATACTCTTTGGTTTGACCCGACCGGGAATCGAACCCAATTCTACCGCTTCAGTAGCAGACGCTCTATCCCCTCGACTACTGATCGGTTAATGTTATGTTTTTAGTTATCGGTTATGGTTATGGTATAGGTAATAATGTTATCGGTTATGTTTTTAGTCACATCTTTGGTTTTAAACATAAATTTTCGGTCATTTTAAAGCTCATTTGAAGAGTGTTTTTCGTAATTGCAAGTATGTTTTTTGCTCTTCCTAATTCATGAGCCTAAAAATTTACATATTTTTTCAATCATTTTGACCGAATCGGTTAATTTGTTTTCGGTCATTCACCACAAGTTTAGGTCAACTACTGACAAATTACCGAAAAAAGACAAACTCTAATAGTTCAAAAAGAAAACGAAACGATATGAAAAGCTTTGGCAAAAAAAAAACAGAGCCAAGATATAACTTAATATGAGACGTTTTGACTTGAACTTAAACGAGGTCTGAAGGCACAATCAATGGGAGCATCTAAAGCTAGAGTAATCGTATTAGACTAAACTGGCGCTGACTTGATTCTTTTTGACCTAGCCATTCCAGAGATATTCTACTTCAAACACGACGTAGGGATCTCCCTAATTATGCTTTTTATTGGCTACACTGACGTTTCAATGTAGTAGCCTAGCCCACAGAGACCTATATTAACCTAGATAGTAGATATAGGTTAAAAGCCTATGCGGAAGCCGAATTGCGAGTTTGCCATAAAATAAAACTAAGATGGCATCGCCGATGTTATTTACGTTGGGGTTACCAATAAAAATTTTGATCAGAGAAGCCCCTACTCTGTGTTTGAAGTAGAATATCTCTGGAACAACTGGGCCACGAAGAACGGAGTCAACGCCGATCTACTCTAATACGATTGCCATAACTTTGGAATTAGATACCCCCATTGATTTTGCTTTCAGACCTCGTTTAAGTCATTTTCAATCGTATTTATTTGAATTTTCAAACTTGTTTGTTTGAATAAAATCGATAGTGATTAAAGTTCTAGTGGGAACATCTCTCATTACATAGATTGTTTCATTTTATTTTGGCTCTGGTTTTGTTCTTTAAAAAAAGTGAAATTTTACAGAACTAGGCAAAGAAATTAATGTACGAGAATAACATTTAGGTGGGAACAAGAGGAACCATAACTTAACGTTTTATGAAGTTGCTTCTCACATTTTTAAAAGTAGTGATTATTTTATATTTAACCTCAAGTTATCATTATAGGAAGCTCTTCGGATCCTGAATGGACATTTGTGAAACCAGATGATGGCAATAATTACACTCAACCAAAAAGTAAAGAAGTTTAGCTCATCAGCTGGTGTTTTTGTTGTATTTGCAATTTGTACGATGCAGAATCGGTTCCAGTTAAGTTTGCAAAATATGGTGTTATCGGTGATTTATACTTTTTGCTACTGTGAGTGAAATGTTGGATAGGAAGTTGCCGTTTGCATTTGTCAATGCTTCATGAAAACTCCATTTCTAACTGTTTTATAGTGCTGCCGTTGTGCCACAAATCTTGTATTAAGTAAAACTGATTTAGTAATTAAGAGTGTAGTAGTGCGCCCTGCAATATTGGTGCATTGCGAACATCTGATGTGTTAGTTCGCAGATCACAGTCCAATAGTATTTTGGATCTTGGTATGAAAATGCATAGCTATTCTCAGTGAAAGGTTGTAGCACAGTATTTTTCTAGGTACGGATGCTGCTATGGAAACAGAAGAAGGTAAGCCGTAATTTTTCCAATCAATGAATGTAGTTCGGTTTGTCGCTTGTCGGACTACACTGACTGTATCGTGCTGATGAAGGAAGTATTTGGTAGTGGACTAGAATTAAGTTTTGGCAATTTTAGAATGTTTTCTGAAATATAAATTTGTCACCGAACGCTCACGCCCCAAGAACGAAAGGGTTTTGTTTTTTTTTTCTTATCAATGAAACTGACCACAATAGTTCGCCACCGTTGCGACATCTCTTCATAAGAAACTGGATCCAACGCACCAATTCGTTGCACCAATCATTTGGAAATTCCGATAGCCACTGATTGGTTTTATTTTTTTGCTCTGAATCTTCGCTTAAATATCCAGCTCTAAAATATTATTTCAGTTATTTCGAAATTGATTGAAGTTATTTTTGCAAATATAACCTTGATTTTGTGGTCTTAAAAATTGCCTTCATTTTGATATTTAACTGAAATGATTAATTTGCCATTGGTCATTTACCAAAAACCAAGTTCAACTGACCTAAAAAACAAGCTTACCACTGAAAAAACGTTCATTTTAGAAGCTCTTCTTCGTACAACCATGAACCAGCTAGCAGCGATGGGCTTCTCTGAAAGCGATTGGTTGATTCGTCTCACAAAGGAGTGCGATTGCGACATCGGAAAAATTCTCGATGCGTTGCAGCCAAGCGGAAGAAATTACAAAGTTTGAAGTAAAATTTACAACTTTTCGAGCTTGAGATTTTACTTTTGCACAGTGTAAATAAATGTGATTTGATCATGTTTTGTTTTGTCTTGTTAGAGCATTTTTATGTCAGAAAATTTTTGTGTTTTTGGTAATTGATATTTCGGTGTCGTAGAGAGATCGGGGTTAACTGTTTTGGGTAAAATTTTTTTCTTACAACTGCAATATAGCACTTTGATGCGAATATTTGCTTTAAAATCACTAATACTGCCCGTCCATCATTATTTTTGTAGCGATACCACGGAAGATGGTATTCATTTTTCAATGATCGTCTGGGAAGTTAAATGTAGCATTAAGAGACCATTTTGAAACTTTTCAAAGTTTACTTTCTACTTTGCAATAAGATTTTATTTTGAACTTTAAGCTGTAACACCTCATGATATGGATTATTTTAGCAAAAAAAAAGTTACCTACTTCATGTATTTTCTATAAGAGATTTTGGATCATATCCGCTTCCTCGTAACCAATTTGGCAAAGCTGTAGTTATGAATGATATATTTTAGCACGCAGAACGAAGCCTAAATCCATTAAGTCAGCTAATATTGGTTAAAAAAGTTTTTTAAGAATACAAAAACGTTTTTAGCTCTAAGTTTAATTCTGTTAGGGGGTACGCTTATGTTTTTTGTACATTTTTATTACAGTGATTTGTTTGTGAATTTTAATGTGCATTTTAAACTGTGTGTCAATTGACAGTATTAATGATGTTGTATCGGCTTTCGAAAAGTCGCTTTTTGCTTGGATGCCTCTTTGTACGTGATTTTAAGCAAGGTTGTAAATAAAATATACTGTGTTGGAGGATGCAAAGTTAGGTTCAGGTCTTATTCTCGATTATTTCAACGATCAGTTAAGTCATCTACAGTATCAAAATACCGATTTTTCAGTTTGATGTAGAATTGTTTTTGATATTCTCGACAAAAAATTGAACTCGGTCATCGCGAAGAAAAGCATTGTAATTTTACGCAATTGGGAGTCTTGATTGTACTTTTCGATATGAAGCCGCCCTGTTTTCGGCGCTAGTTGGCGCCTTAAGAGCTTTGCTGTTCATATACAGTTCATGGAAATGTTTAATGGGGATGGCGCAGCAACAAGAACTCGAAAACGGATGAGAGATTTCAGCTCGTAACCTTGTTAACAGAGGTGGGCAAAGCACAATTAGAAGCGCAACCTCCGCAATTGCGGAAGTTGCGTTGCGAACTAAATCTGTTGCGCTACGCTTTCAATTTTTTTTGGGGAGAGGGGGTTAATAGCGCAATTCTATTCATTGAACTGAATTTTTTCCATTTCAATCGCAATATTGATAAATGTTGGCCTTCTTTAGCAAATTATTTGCTCTTTTGTCGAAAATCAATGTCGGCAGCGTGGCCGAATGGGTAAAGGCGTCGTTTTTACGACGACTCTGATCGCAGGATCATGAGTTCAACCCGCACCCTGGTCACGTTGTTGCGTCCTTGGATAAGACGCTTTACGATAATTATCTCTGCTTGGAGGCTTCGTACAAGCAGCAAATTTACGTGGGAAGAAGTCAAAACGTCAACAGGAAAGCTTGGAAAATGGTCAACTCCTAAGCGGGTGCGGATTCGTCCAAAATATAGCGCACCGTCGCTTTCTCGTGATAGGAGGATAAAGATGCACCAATCAATCAATCAATCAATCAAAATCACAAAAAATGCGGTATTTGCATTGTGTTGTGAAATTTCAATTGCGGAAATTAGGTTGCACTCTTGGTACGAAAATGCCGTTACGCAATTGCATTGCGCTTCAACTGAATCAAAAAGTCCATTGCGGAAGTTGCGCTGCGCTTCAGAAATTAAAAAAATTAAAACGCGCATTTCGCGCTGCGCTTTTACTGGTTGAAAAAATCGTTGCGGTTTGTTGCGCTGCGCTTTTGATATAATGTTATTTGTGCCCACCTCTGCTTGTTAATCAGTTTCAAAAACCTCACTCCAGTATTAAGCGTCTTTTACCGATCATGCGTATTTTCAAGAGTAGATACGCACGATATCTTTTTCAATGTGAATGCAAAAAAAGGCAAAATGAATACAGCCAAATGATAAGCGTATTTCTGCAGCGGAAGTACGCGTGAACTATAAAAGTCGTTACATCATTTGTATTGTTTTATAAAGTGCATTCATGAAAACACACGTTCTCCTCGTCTCCATTCTTTGGTAGGGGGCGTGTAGCATCAGCTAATAATGCGAACCGGACTTTGTTGTACTCGGATCGTGAAACCAACGGGGTAGTTTTTAAAATAGCAGTTACAAAAAAAACACGATATTATCCTGTGTGATAAAAGACCTGCATAAAATGGGTGAAAAACATTTTTTTTAATTTCAAACGGATAAGGCTGGCACCCGAATTCCGCTAATGTCTTTTTCGTATTAGTCCGCCAAGTGTCTTTGCGGAGCAAAAACTTGACATAACAGCAAAATTTGGTAAAATGTTGCTGAGTTTGTACCTTTCAATAACTTGAAGAAATGTTTCAAAAATAACTTAGTTCAGGTTTAGTAACAAGTTACTAGTTGACCAACCAGTGTTCTCTCTAATAGTAAGTAACGATATATTATCCCCCTTAGGCAAGCGACTATGAAATAAAATCATTCGACAGAGTCATAATATTTTCACGGATAAAAGAAAAGAAAAAGGGACTTGAAACATTACCCTCCAAGCCATTGTAAATAGAATGTGTTGTTTTCACCTTCAGTTTCAAGAGTTCGTTTTTAGAGCTCGTCAAAAACTAGCTACTGCTGTAGCCATGCTTTTCATCTACTTAAGATCGTGTCTTGTCAATAAGTTTCGATCAAAAACAAGTGTATAGGAGGTCTAGAACAAAACGGATACGCCCCGTGAGTGTTGATAGTACAGCGTTGTTTCAAAAGTATCTGGGGACTTCGTTTTTTTGTTTCGACAGGTGGTTAAACAAGCAATGTTTATTGTGATTGGGCTTGGATTAAAATATAAAAACAATGTAACAAGCTAAATAAATTTCTATGAGCCCCAATGAAAGTTTTTCGTTTTTGAAAAGACAACACAACAGTCAAAATATTTAGATTTTCAATTGCTACAGAAAAAAAAGTTTCGTCTAATTACTTAAGGTATTTTAGCTAAAACAAAGGTTTTTTCGTAAGGAAAGGTAGAAAATAAAGGCATTTGCGGACCCAAAGTCATAGGTCAAGACGGATTTTGTAAAGTCCAGTTTTGTTGCTGCCTAAGCCGAAGTTGTCAAGAGAATTTAAAGTGGATCTTAAGTAGACTGTGAGTGATGTTTCGGATTGAAAAAATACGCGATTGACGTCAGAATATTTCTTGAAACAATAAAACTCACTGAAACAAACAAGAAGTTGAAGTTTTGTTAGTCTTTTAGCGTTGAAAGCACGAAATTTAAGTTAATAAGACTCCTTGCAATATTTGATAGCCATAGATAGTAGAAAAAAGTCTTGTTTTTACGGGATAACTTATCCGAACTCAAAAACTCTTTTAAGCTTAACCCTATAACCATTAGGACGCAAACGAAAGACGTGCTTGTACTTCAGAGTTCCACCCGGTGTACACTTGGCATAACAGCGTGAGTGTACGAGTGATATTCTTTGTTTAATTCAACTCATTTTCCGCTGAAAAAAGCGACACGCCTGGCCTGCAAAATTTCTGTGTAAAATAATCAACGTTAGAATTTTATGCCCAGTGTAAACCGGATTTTGAACATGTAAATTAGGTAGGTTTAAGAGTCCACGGTTATTGATCCATTCAAGATTTTACAACAGAAGAAATTTTGAAAAACGTGAAAAAAATTATCAATCTTGAAGCAACCACTTAATTTGGCTGAAAAGCAACTAAAAGTATAAAGCAACGTACAGGGAAGAGTTACTTTGCTGCGTGCTATGATTAATCAATTGTTATTTTTTAAATAAGATTTGATTATTATTATTATCATAATTAGTTTTTATCTCACATGAATTTTGAACAATTCTGACACAATTTCGAAGGTTACAGAAGTAATTAATTTAATTGAACATATTAATCCGAAAACTCCTTTACAACCACTACACAGCGACACCAAAGAGTCTTTATTAGGCTTGATAAACCTAGCAAGACGTTCTTACGCCGCTTATTGGAAATAGATTGATTGCGAGTTTAGACGCGCTCTACTCTGTGCGTAAAATCGTGTGTGTATTTTTAGTTTATTTTAAAGAAATTTGGTACGCCCGGGTTAAAATAAACCAAGGATGCCCTCGTACACTCACGATTTTACGCTCAGTATAAACCGAGTCTTATTGTGATGCAATATGGGCCGTGAGTCGCCATTGGCTTTTTGTGGAATTGCACAAAATGCATTTCCGAAAATCTCGTTGCATATCCAGTAGTTTAAAAGCTTAAAATTGCTGAAAAGTAGAACCTTTCTCAACTGCTTTTTTTTGAAAACCGTTACACATTACAGTGGTTGGATTGACACCGTACAAATTTTGCTCTACAGTCTATCGGTTTGGAAAAGAACACACGAAAGAAAAAAGAAATTAGCATGCAAAACAAAGTGAGTAATATTTTCACCGACAATAACAATTTTAAGAGTGCGCAATATTCGAATGCTTATGTTTTGTAATATTTGCTATATTTTTAACTTTTAACAATTAATATTTCAATACACATTTTTTATAAGAGCAATTTTATTAGAACCCGAGGCTAATTTTTGCTCAAAATTTAGGAACAATGCAAGCGTTAGCATAAAAAAACTATTCAGAAAATGCGCAAGCACTACGTATTTGTAACAATTCAGCAGCAGAGCTTTCGTGGCTTGATTAGTTGAATGGTGATCATCACCTACTACAGCATAACCAGTAGCGTAGCCAGGGGGGCGGGGGGGCTCGAGCCCCCCATTGGCCTGTAAAGTATGCAAAATCGCACGTTTTTGGTGCTTTTGAGGCCGATTTTTGGTGAAAAAACGAAAACAGCCCCCCAAAGGAAATTGGGTGCCGAAGTTGTGAAGTAGATGTCGTGACTCGGCCTGAATAAGCGTTTGAATTTCCGATTTTGGCCGAAAAATCCGTCTCAATTTCTGGAGATCTTGGGCTGAAAAAGCGTTTGAATTTTCGATTTTGGCCGAAAAATCCGTCTCAATTTCGGTGAAGACCTTTTTTTTTCGGAGATCACCTGTTTTTGTGCTGAAAAAGCGTTTGAATTTTCGATTTTGGCCGAAAAATCCGTCTCAATTTCGGGATCACCTGATTTTGGGCTGAAAAAGCGTTTAAATTTCCGAGTTTTCCGAGAAATTCCGTCTCAATTTTCGGATAAACCGTGTGATTCTGATTCAAGAACAATGAAAATTCGGGTCAAGGTCGTTAGCAGTTTTCTCACTCTTTCAAAAAAGCCCCCCCCCCCCTTTTTCAAATCCTGGCTACGCTCCTGAGCATAACAAAAGACAAATTTCAACCCAACAAAAATAAATTTGTGTCTTTATTCTCCAATAAAGTTAAGAAAAAATTAAAAACAAATGAATATATAAAAAAAAAAATTATTAAAACATAAATAAATAACCCACACACAGTGGCTTCAATCGTTATTGTGCAATATTGTACTAACACGTAAGAATTAGATCGAGAATTAAAATATCCTTCGAAATAGAACACAGCGAAAATTGTTGATAGTAAATAGCTTCCATAGATACCGAGCTATTCATTCCGGTAAACCCTCTAAAGAAATTGAATAAATATTTGTACTTCGCGCTTATTGTAGTTCTGATTGTAGCAGATGGTGGAAAGTGTTTAATTTGAAGTGTTACTTTCATTGAAAATAGTGAGAAAAATAAGAGCCTAAAATCAAAGCTTGTAATTATGGTATATCCTTTTCTTTATTAGAATCAGTAAATTTTGAGTTGAGGCTGGCCATTCTTAAATTTTCGCGAATTTTTAGCTTCTTATTTTCTTAATTTGTTCTTAAGCATAAGTTTATTCTTGCTCGGTTAAAAGTTGTCTTATGCTGCTGACCATGATTATTTCTAAATGAATTAACAATGGTAAAACAGAAAAAGCCAAGAAAACGTTATTGTTGATTTCGTACAAATGCGTCGTATTAGCTCGTGTTCTTAATTATTTTTTCACCCTGAGGCTGGCGTTGTTTTTAATACAATCTGCGAAGTTCGAGGAAAAGTTGAAAAGTAGAGGTTGCTCTAGCTACGAAGTTTGGTAGATCATTTTATCTCTATCGGTGCTGATTGTGGTAGTGCATATAAATAATGTTTGTTTATAAAATTTATGAAAGTTGTCTTGTTTTAGTTTTCCGAAAGAATACACTTCAAAGATATTTTTCGTGCTAAGTGCTTCCTCTTTGAAACATACAAATAGGTTACGAGTTGCTCGTAGAACGGCAGTCGAATCTGCCGCTCCGTATTGTGTAGCGCGGCGCGCGTAGTTACAATTTTTTGCAAAAGAACTGTGCTTTTTGTTATGAAAGCAAACCAAATCGCTCATGAAACTGTCGCAAAGCTTACTACGTAACAGGAGCGCTTTTAGGGTTGTCACATTCTATTTGCTCGAGTGAAATTGAATTGTTAGTTGTGAAAACAAAGTAGCTTTTCGATAAAAAAACTTTAGGCGGATCAAAAACGAGATTCCTACAATGATTTACTGCTTGCCTGTCAAAAGCTTGAATCTAGCCAGACGATAAGTTGAGCAAACCCGCACAATGATAGCGCAAATTTTACGCCTAACAGCATAGTGTTGAAAAGTTTATTCTTCTGATAACTTTTTGGTTTCTCACAGCGTTTGCTAGCTTTTCAACAACTTTGGAGAAATTGACTAATTTTTTTTTAATCTGCTGAAGTTTCGCAGCTGTTAAAATTGAGATTCGATCTGTAAATTGATTTGAAAGTCTCGATTTCTGAAGCAATCTCAAGGAGAAAAACTGTCAAAGTTTATGTAGCAATATTGAAACCTTGGATAAATCTTTTCTTTTTCGATGTGTTATCTCTTTCAATAATTTAAAGACAGATCTGACCACTTTTCAAAAAAAAAACATTATGAAAATTGAAGAATTATACGCAAATAGCGAAGCAGTTTCAGAAAAAAAAGCAATTTTTTCGCAAGAAAAAGCAAATTCGAGTCAAACAAAAGAGAAAAGTGACCCCGGACTGGGCCAAAACAGATTTTCTATCAGCCAAGGAAGCAAAACTCCAAGGACTGCGACCGATTCAAAAAACAGCAAACGCAAAGTTCGAAGTTCAGGTAAAAAGTTACAGTACGACAAAACTAAGAATACAAACATTATGCCCAGAGCTAATACTGATCTTTCGGGAGATCTGTAGTCTGCCGGCGTCAGGCGTAAAAATAAAACATAATTCGCCCTGTTTTATTACAAAAACGCTTTATCTGTGTAGATTTGAAGCCGCATTTACACGGGCGACTTTTTTGCGTGCGATTTTTTAATAAAAATGAATCTGGCAAAGTTGCATTTACTCAACGGCGGCTTTGATCATGATAATTGGTATCTTACTGATGGAAATAATTGTCTTAAGTTGGTTTCATACCAATATTGTTATAATTGAAAACTTTAGAAGAGAATCGGTGCTGCGACAAAAAATCGCAGTGAGATCAGCTCCGATTTTGCTTCAAAAAGGTTTAGAATATCACTATCGGAATGGAAGCAACTTGAGACAGCCATTTTCAGCAGTAAGGTAACTTTTATCACAATAAGAACCATTATTGAATATATGCAACGTTGCCACATCCATTTGTATCAAAAAATCGCACGCAAAAAAAGTCGCCCGTGTAAATGCGGCTTGACGGGCAGACAGCCCAAGCTTAGAATTTTTCATGTTGTGAGGTCAAACTTTGCGACAGTGACCAAATTATTTGAAGTTTTGAAATAACAGCATTGACGTAAACAACCGTTTTTAAATGGCTTTGATATAATGGTAAAGCTTGCATTTGCAATGTTATTTCTAGAAGCAAATTGCTGTTAAAATTCTTAGCAATCTGTCTTAGCAATCATTTGAGCTTATTTGACAAGCCAATAAAAGCTAAATCGTTGTTACACCGAGTCATAAAAGTTTGGACGTTTCGGATGTTTCGGAGTGGTGCTGTGGTGGTTTGTTGTTCTCTGCTTTTTGTGATTCCATTCAGCTTATAACTAGTACTTAAATTGTAGGGGACGCGTACCCCTATCGAGATTTCAGCGCTGGATGATCTGACGAAAAAGTGCCTGTCAGCACGAATAAATCCCAATTCCGGCCGAATATAGTACCAAATTGCGGTGAAGATCTTTTTTCTTTTTTTTTTGATCTTCACTCAATTTAGGGGACAAAAACCTTTCAATTTTTAGTGAAGACCTTTTTTTCGTCTTCAATCGAATCCACGAACAGAATTTGAACCTGAATCATAATTTCCACTAAAATTCATTCACGTTCCGAATGCGTTTGATCAAGGCTGCGTAAGCTTCCCCCCATGTAAAAATTTACAGTTTGAGTACAGCTTATAACCACCCCAGGCACTCCAAAAATTTTTAGAAAGCAGTTTCAAGTTGCTTGCAAAAGGTTTGCAAAAAAGACGAGGCTTCAGATCAGGAGTAAACCAAAGGTGTTCTCTCAGTCCAATCCGAATCTCCCCGAGACTTTGCATAAGCCGTCGGCTCCTGATAGGTACAGCGTTACGTTCAGGCTGTAGTTTGTTATATGTATGTATTGCTAATGTAAAGTGTCAATCATTACGTTTGATGGCAGCTTTAGTTCGGTTCAAAATATTCTGCTTTTAATAATATTTTATGCTCAATGATTCCTTAGGTTGATTCACATTTTAAAAGCATTTTTGTTGTTATTTTCCTCCGTGAATATACAAGGTCCAAGATTTTGCAAAATTCATCATTGATTAAACTTGAAATGGAATGTTGATTTTTAGCTATGTTATAAATATTCAAAGCATCAACTTTTTGTTGTCTATGCAGATTCCTGTTTACTGCAGCAATTTCTTACAGATTTAGTTTTCGCGCACGAAATATAAAGTAGCTCAATAAAATACCTTAGCCCAGTCCAATCGAAGTTTAAGAAATGCAACAACAATCGGCAACGAAATGAGGGAAGTCCCATCGAAAAGGAGTCGGGTCCAGAGGTGGTCAGTAACGAAGTAGTTCTACTTAAGTAGACTACTTAAGTAGTATTTTCGATAACGAGCGACTTACTTAAGTATTTTTCATTTCTGATACTTCTACTTTTACTTCAAGTAAAATCCTCTCGAAGTAACGCTACTTGAGTAGTAATGACTTTTATGTAAAGTAGAAGTAAACACCTAGCCATTATTCCACCTCACAACGTGTACAATAAGTACGTATCGAGTTTGTTTTACTGTACAGTACTACGAAACTTATTGAGTAGTTACGCCGATTCATTTACAGGTCATCTAGGGTAGTGTGTTTTTGCGTTGCATCAAATACCAGGTGTTGACTCAGTCTCACTAAAAAAAAAAGCATACCGAACCCTGATTAGCATGGTACAGTAGACAAACTAGACATGCGCATTACTCCTGGTTCATACGAAAAAGATTAGCGGTTAACGGCGTTGCGTTTGCTGCGGCCCGTCTGGGGTTCAATTCCCTAGCCGGTTAACGAACAGTGTTGCTAACGACTCGCCATCGCTGCGACATTTCTTCTCAAGCTGTGTTGTCCAGGCGCGGAGATGAGCCCAGAGTCCCTACTAATCGTATTCGTAACACGCTTCGGTGTAATTTCAAGAGAATATAATAAAACTTTGATTTTTTGATATGCTACCGTAAGTATGGCTTTGCTTGAACACTGATCGTAAGCGTCACAACAGCAAACCTTCGAAAAATAAACAAACACGTGAAATTCGAAATTACTTTCTACTTTCATTACTTAAGTAGAATTAATTTTGACTACTTTCCTACTTTTACTTAAGTGGAAATGCTTCGCCATACTTCTACTTTTACTTGAAAGGCATTTTTGAGTAAGTAACAATACTTCTACTTAAGTAGATTTTTCGACTACTTTGTCCACCTCTGGTCGGGTCATATTTCTTAGGTTTAGTCGCGATCTATACGGTGCGTAAAATCGTGAGCCTATACGAGCGTAATTTTAGTGTATCTTACACAAAAATTCGTGACGTACCGCCTTATCAGCGGTACAAGCTGCCAGTTGGTTAAAATAAACTAAGAATACACTGGTACGCTCACGATTTTACGTACAGTGTAGGCGGGACTTATAAGGGTTGCCGATAATTCTACAAGTCCACAAATATAATCACCCTGTGTTTTTTAAAAACAAAAAATGTTTGCCCAAAGCTAAAAAGAAAACAATCGGCACTTTTGATTAAATGAAACAATGTTGTTACTTTTGCGCTGTAGAATTTAAACACGTCCTGTGGATTACTTTTCCAAGCTGGATCATTTAATTTAGAGCATAGAAACTGAATTAAGTTTAAAAGCAAAAAATTACACCACGTTAAAATAGCACTTCATAATAGCAAACACAAAGCCATTCTGTCTGCCACGTATGAAAAATTGTTTGGAGTGGGATTTTGAATTGTCAATATTGAGGTTTAAGTTCCAATTCACGAGTGGGGATTTATATTTTTGTTGTTACTGTTAAAACTTTCAATATCAAATCCGATTTTACTTTTCCAAAAACGTTTAAACGTTTTCCACACAGCTTTTGTAGCTTACTTTCCCACACAGAACAAATTGCGCCAATATTCAGGTCTGTGAATCACTACAGATTAAAAAGAAATTGGCTTGCAAACGCCATTTCTGTGGCCATACGAAAACTGTATTATAGTTTGCGCTTTTTTTTTCGATTGAACAACAGTAGGCCTATTAACAGAGTAGCCTAATTCTAAACAATAAGCATATTGAATGTTCTCCGAACAATTTAGTCGTGGTCAAAATGAAAATGACGTCCAGTAAAGTCAACTTCTTAAATAGCGCAGCATTCTATTTCAAGCTTTTCGTAACACAGTGTTCAGGCATGTTTCTCATTGGTTTTGAAATAACTTTATTGTCAAAAATTACTTTTGAACTTGGAAATGGCAAAAATAAGCCTATCGAAGCCTACAGTATACTTTCGCCATTACGATGACCCTTTATCATCTTCAACTGTAATTGACATAGCAAAACTAAATTATTTACATTCGACGCTTTAGGACACTGCGTAAAATTGTGAACGTACGAGCGTATCCTTAGTTTATTCTAACCAAATGACAGCTTGTGAGATAGCATGTCGGACGTACTTAATTTCTGTTAAAAGTACACGAAAAATATCGTACGCTTACAGTTTTATGCACACTGTAGATCGGCATAAACTACTCTTATTGCATTATTATCTTTTTCTTTTCTTTCAGCTCAAAAACACCGAAGACCGCGAAGCAAAATGAAGCTAGAGCAAGTGAATAGACATGAAGAATACTCCTTCCTTTTGGAAGCCGAAGTAAGAGTTTGTGTCGGAAATTATTAGGTTAGTCGGCTGATTTTTAGGCTGTTTTTTTTTTTTTTACAAAGCTACGTATAGCAAGAATGTTTTTATTTTCGCCAACCAGAGAAAAGTAAGCTATCGCAATATTCACGTCCATTGCGAACTTAAAAGTTTTTTTTTATCTTATCTTCCTGAAACTTCCTTCAACTAACGGCTTGGCGCTTGCTCTTTTGAACTACTATAATATAAATCATTTTGTATCATTTGTATAAATCATTATGTAGTATTTATATTACAGGTTTTTGCTTGTACTGTTGCTATAATATAAACCAAAATACCACAATATACATCATGCTGTATTATTTATTTTATAGTATTTTGCTAGTACTGTTGTAATATCAAAATAATTTGTCCGTCTGTCTACGTTAGGTTTCGACTCGTAAGCAATCAGGTATAAATTCTCGATTGTAAAACGAAAAGGATAATTAATTAATTGTGTTATCTTTTCTTTATAGACTAACCAAGCTATTTTGGAAAACATCGTCTGCAAAGATGAACTCTGCAGATACCTCACACCTCTAAAATTTATAGAAATTGATACCTGGCGAAGGTAATGTAATTCAGGCTGCTGCCATTATACTTGAAACTGGTGCCCCATGTTGGTGTGATACTTGCAGTTGACTCTAGTTGAATGTGTTCCACAGAGTTATTTGGAGACCTAAGACTTCCATAAAGTTGCGAATGAGCTGTTGTTGGTTACAAAATAGACATTTGATAATTAATGCTCTAGAAGCTTGCAAGACCTTGACACCGAAATATTTTCCCAAGCAGCTTCAGGATAACGTGCAAGAGCAGATACTTTTGAACCACCAGTGCTCAACAGTGCTGTAAGTTTGTTCATACTCTAATCCATATGTGATCTGAGGTAGTTAATCCGTACAAATTTTTCAAGTTGGAACCAAACTGTTCAGAATGTAAAAAGTGGGCTAATCAGAAAATTAATGGATTTTTCTACGAGTATTATGAGATAAAATTAATTAAGTCTGAGTTATTTTTCCCGCAATGCTTTGGGTTTAGGATATCAAACATCACAAACTGCAATAACTAATTTTTAAAAAATTTTCTTTTCAGAGATGTTCCCTATGGATTACATCAAGATCAGGAAGACAATCGACGAAAATGGAAGACACCTTTGGAAATTCTTTATGGAGGAGTTCTACAAAAACAAGAAAACTGTGACCACCTTGAAAAGCCTTCTAAGAAAATTAAAAGACAGGTCAGACCAATGCACCTGAGGCCGAAGGCAAAGGGAGAGCGGGTTGGGAACCGCTACACCGGGAAATGTTTGAATATACACCACACCCAGCTCTTATTCTAAAAGAACAAAAAAAAAAATACTTGAAAAAAGTTCAAATGTAATGCCAATAGAGTACAAACAGCAAGGTAGCAAAACTTCGAAAACTTTAAAACTTGTAATTAAACAGGACACACCGAGTGGCAGATCGCTAATTACCTTAATTACCTGTAATTGTCATTTACACTTCTTAATTGCGCTTTCTTAGAAGTTAATTGCAAAATGTTTTTAAACTCTTACTAAGGCCCCCGTGTTTCAACGAAAGTAATCCGACCCGTTTTAAACCACGTTTAAGTTGTTTAAGTAAATATTTTCCAAAATAATGAATGACGTTACGATCACGAATTAACGTAGTTTAGCGATCGTAACGTTGACCGACAAAGAAAATTTATAGATGAAAAAAAGAAACTATGCTTTTATAATATTATATGTTTTTGTTTTTTATTTAGGCTACTTCATAATTCAGTAATCAATGCGCCACAACTGTTATCCCTTTGTAAGAAAACCTTTTGGCTGTGTTTAGATCGGAAGGTAGTTCATCTAGTTAGAAATCGTAAAAAGTTCCCGATTCCAAGCTAGATTACCAATTTGGTAATGCGTCGTAGTATCCTTGAGGAAAAGGAAACTAGGCATATTTCCTATTGGGGCTAGGCAAACTATCATTGTTGTGCCCCTCTGTATAGTTTGATTAAAATCAACAACTGAGATTCAGAACGTTTTTTTGCTGGGGTGTTGTAATAAGACAGACCGAGGATCAGTATATAGGTTACGTAGTTGTGCACATGAGCGCATGCTGTTCTACTATGATGTTTTACCCAGTAACCTGACAACAACTTTAAAGAATTTACTGAAGATTGACCAATTTGAGAAGTGTGAAACAAAATAACAAACTGTTTTTAGACTGTACAATCTGCCATTCAACTAAAACATAGAAGAAAAAACGTAACTCAAACTGCAGCAGATAATGACGTGAGCGGGTAAGAAAAATCATTAATCTACCAATATTTTTTTTGATTGTATTTGATATTTTCTTGTGTTAAAAAAAAAAGCGTTTTGATTATCAGTTCAAGAATCCATCTGCTGTCAACCACACTCAGCGGAAGCTTGTATTCCTGTCTAAAGTTAGTGAATGCCGAGCAAGAGAGCTGTGTAGCATCGATTTTGAAGCCAGACTGGAAACCAAACCCAAGTTTATCAATTCAGTTGTGGGCGCTCTGCCTATTAAGTTAATTGACCAAAGCCGTAGCCTTCACCACAGAGAGATGGCTTGGTTAGAGCTACCCGTCTATTTTCTGGGAATGAGAGCATGGTGCAACATTGTTACACCACAGAAACCATGCTGGGCTGGAGAACTAAAAACTGGCCGTTTTCACACCATCCAAGCAGTGAGCACTCCACTACACAAGCAACCACTGCTGAAGGGTATCTATGGGCTGCCTCTTATGACCGACTGTTAGGCGGTTTCACCTTTTTATCGCCAATAAAGCGCAGGAAATAAATGGACGACAGAGAAGTCTGTTAATTTGACAGTATATATTTCAGACTTTTTACCCTGTAAATGTAGCGGTAATGGAATATGAACAGTGGATGCTTTGGACGCTAGCCAATGTACAGCAGTGTTTGAGATAATTTTGTTTTGTAAACAGGAAACTGGTCAAGGAAGACGGACACAAGAAAACAGAAGTTGTAGTACCGGATCAACAAGATAGTGACATCATCAAGGATGCGAGCGCTTACAAAACCCGGGACGCATGGCGAAGACGCCCAGCCACTTCTCCGGAACGGAAAGTGATCCTGAACAGAGTCAAAAACGAGAGAATCCTCGCTCGAAATCAGACCGCCACTGCAGTAGTGGTAGCTCAGAAAGGAGTTTTGAATTCTAGTTACCGAACCGGAAGGTACAAACATCTTAACATCCGCAATGCCTTTTGTGCCGCTAAATTATGTAACAAAATGCTTTTTTGATTGAAAGAGAGTGAGTCTAACTGTTTAACTTTTTCAATTGAACAGACCCTTTTTTGGAATCGGTTTACCGAATCAGTAACTTTTAACAGAGTGCATACTGTTAACAGACTTCATGTTTAAATGGCCATTAAATTAGTTGGCTGTTTCTTTATTTTTGCGATAAATCAAATAACTAATCAAATGATACACGCAGTATTACACCCCGGCGTGTAACGAGTTTGCGGGGCCCATCTCCGCATCATTGCACTAAGAAACGCAGCTCCTTTCAAAGAAATATCGCAGCGCCGGTAAGCAGTTGGTGACGCTCTGTCCAATTTGACCGGTCCGAGATTTGAACCCATGACTTCCTGTTCCAGCCACGAACACGTTACCGCTCGACCAACCGATAGGATTGCACATTGAAATTGGTTTTGCCTAAATAGATCTGAAGGGATGGATTTAAGACCAAGCGTTCATTACTTCGTAGAAAAGAGAATATTTACAAAAATATTTTACATCTATACTGTAGCTCTACAGTATTGTTGAAGTAGACTAATCATAACAATTTTTTGAAGGGAACAATTTTCACGCGAAGGATTGGGTACTTCTGGTATTGTGCTTAACCGTTCAACAATTACTTCGCCAAATTCGTTGCAAAGAACAACCTCCGCCTCTTCGGCTTTGAAAATTAGGTCGTTATCACAAGGTAAGCGATTTTTTTTTAATTTTTGATTTATAATCCGGCGTGCAACCAGTAGTGCTACCAGTATGCTAAAGTAGGGCTGAAAGAAATCCTTTTTTCCTAAAAATAATACAGTATCCACGAACTGTTACGTTGAGTAAACTCAGGCGTATTAATTCGAGTATCGACGTTAACTATAGAGAGCTGGGGCGGGTAACGCTTAAGGCAGTTAGGCGATTTTTGTGCTGTTTTGGAAAAATTACAATTTTTAGCTTCATCTACAAAACGTTTAATCTGTGTGTTTTTAGGAGTGATTTTGGCAATTATAAGAGTTAAATTGAAAAAGTATAGTCAAGCTCACCAACTTATTAGTAAAATCCAAGTCATGTTTAAAAATTTTGCTTATTTGGGTTATACTTTATAAGTGACTTGAATAAAAGGGTGGTTGGGGAGCTTCATGCTTTCTTAGCCCCTCTGATTGAGCTACTAGACATATTTCTTAATCACAGAAAGCAATAAGCATAATTTCTAACACCAAAGTGTAGATCATGGGTTCTTAACCGGGAGTAAATTTACCGCCTGGGGGTAAATTTGCTGAATTATAAACTAAATCAAACTTCAGTTATTAGTATCAAAAAAGTGATAGTGTTGCACTGAATTGCCGTTTCGCCACATTTTCTGCCCAAAATGAGGACAGCTCCGGAAACTTACGAAAATTTGTGGAAAATTAACAGAAAATCGTGGTTTTCGTCCGGCCTGAAGACCTTTTTTTTTTTGATGTCAGTGCAAACTCAAAAATATTTGTGGACTGCGAAGAAAACGGGGTAAATTTCGCTTTTTTTATTTGGCAAGGGGGTAAACGAGACCAAGAAGGTTTAAAGATGGGGGTAAATTATGCTTTTTTATTTGGCAAGGGGTAAGCAAGACAAAAAAGGTTAAGAATCCCTGGTGTAGATGATCAATAAAAAATATTTTCTCGCTACTTCTCCACACTTTTGCTTACCTTTTCCAAAATTAAACTTTATTTTTTCAGAAAATTTTGAAAACTCAGCAACGAATCCTGTTTATCAAACACAGAAGTTTGAATATAGTCAATACCGCACACGACCGAGTATGCATGCGTCAATATCATCTTTGGAGCACCCTCCCAGACCATATTTTCCCTTTGCTCGTCCACGTACGAGGGGTCGAGGCAAGGACGAACAGGAAAATTCCAGACAAACAACAGACTTGCCACAGACCGCTGCGAAAGACCCTCAACCTTCACATAGACAGTATCCTGAACCAAATAAGGAAGAGGTGTCACAAAGGCTTTCGAATCATAATCTTGACCCAAACATTGCATATTTTCCTCAGCCGCGGCGAAAAGCTAAAACCAACGACATTCGTGACAAAAACAATGCTCGCTCAACCTCAACGCAACACATTGCTGCTGCCAAACAAAAATCGTCTTCAAAACACAGCTCGACAATGGTGGCATGTGCCGCGCCTTTAAACAGTAACGATAAAACGATAACTGTTCTTGAGGAAACCATACGCTTACCCAGGTAAGTTCACAAATTTTCATTCAGAACTTAAAAATTGCAAAGTTTTGTGGACTTAGAACTTACCGTATTAAAGAGGAAAATCAAGTCTAATTTTTCCCAGTGAAAAATTTTTCAAGCTTATAAAAAGTAACATTTTCACCTAATTTGAACATTTTTACTTTTTGCCGTTTCCAACAGATTGCTGTTTAACGATAACAATTTTTCCAGTATGGCACTTAAATGTTTTGTTGGAATAGTAACAGAGAAACGTAATCTTTAAAAAGTCACAAAGAAAAAAAAATTTGCCAAATAAAGTGATTTTAATGTAATATTATGACTTTGCAAAATTGCGCAGACTCTTTTCCGTTGAATAATATGCCTATGGCTGCGAATTGGAACATAGTTCAATCGTATAAAACAAAGATTTGAAATCACAATAATGCAAAATTTGATGGAAGCATCTACGATTATTCTAAATTTCTCATACACAGTGATTTACATCTAGAGGCTCAATGTTTTCCTCAAATCATACTTCGCCGCGTGGTGATGACGTCATCACACCCAGAATTGTACCTTCCGTTGAATTACTTACCAATCGAAGTTGGACGTCGAAACTGACCAGTTCTTCTTCACCTTGGGTCACCCAAGCTCTTCCTGATTTTACAAACAAAGAAGTGGCTGCCAGGGCTTCCAGAGAAGGATATTACGTAAGGTAGGTCCTAAATAATGCTATAATATTACAAAAAAATTTGAGCAATAATATAAATGTAATCAATGCAAGAAAATTTGAATTATTCTTTTATTGAAAACTGAATGTTTGCTTGAAAAGTGGAAAATAAGAGGAATTTTTCTTTCTAGGAAAAAGATTTCTCAGAAAGTTTCGACACCAATTTTAACCTTCTTTTAATCCAACTTTTAAGGTGTGTAGTACTGTAATTAACAAAAGTTGTTTAGTTGGAGTTCCTACTACAGATACCGGTAAATACACCGATTAGACTGATAAGTTTTAACTTGTAGGGCAGTGTTAGTAGTGAAAGAAATAATTTTTATCGATGCATTTTTTCTCATAGTAGTACTGTATTTTTGCTGTGCTGTATGATTGACGAAACGATGCTGCAAACAGTCCACTTTTGACCTTTGTTGGCTTAGTCCAACTGTTGTGTCTCAACCAAGTTTTTGCACTACGCTAACCGCTCCCCCGTTTGTCGAAAGAAGTTCGATAATGCCAACCAACCAATTCTTTCATAAAAAGTTGTTATTGAGCGAGGTTAAGGTAATTAAAAAATCAATACTACTGCAACACAATTATTTAAATGTAACGTAGAAGATTATTTAGAAATTTTAAGATTCAAGCTGAAAAACCTTTCTATGTTTAGAAAACCAAGCAGAACAGTCTCATTTCGAATGTCCGAATCCGATCCCGACAAGCATCCGCTACAAGAGAAGAATCGTAACGGCGACGGAAATGTGAAGAAAAATATTTCAATGCTCGTAGTGAACGTTGATGAACCAAAATGTCACACGGCTAGAGAAATCCTTTCGCGCGGTGGCGCCCTGAATCTAACACAAAAATCAAACAATTTTGCACGGGGAACACCTATCTCAGTAAATTGTAAATAAAGATAAATGAACAAAGAAGTCTTTTTAGTCCAACCACAGTGCATTTAGTGTCTTTTTGCGACAAATATTTTGTAAAAATCATCTAAAAAAAACTATCGATTTTTATTTTCGATTTTGCATAACTTTTTCTACATCCGCCCAATTGCATTTTTGTTTGTTTGTTTGTTTTGATTATCCTATTTACTGTATTACTTTCTCACACTTAACTTTAGCTAAGCATCTTGAAAAATATCGGTAATTATTTCTCCCCTTTTTTTTTAACTGCGACCGCTGTAACTCTTTATACCTTTTTTTTTAAATTAGCAGCTGCTCATTTTTGAACTGGAGTAGAATATAGACAAAACGCTTATTTCTTTGAGATATGTAGAATTTAGTAATCCTTGGCTGTCTGTCGGATCTCAAAAACCTTTTCACGCGTCTTTAAGCAATTCAAACTTGTATTAATATCCAGAAACAATCAGTTTACGAAGACGTAGATGTATGCTAAAACGTAGACGTATGCTCAGACGGTTTTCTGTAAAGAACACAAACATTTAGGATGTCGAACAGTTTAAAGACATGCAAATTACACTAATTTAGCTGCGACGTACGTCAAATCAAAAAACTTCAGATTTAAACAGTAACCAACATAACGTTCAAATGCACAAATCATTCGATTAAAACACATTGTCAACTAAATTTATATCAACATAGTTTATCGTGAATATACTGTAAACTATATCAGCAACAGTCCATGCCAAACTTTAGATAATCGTCAATTTAGAACAAATCAATTTACCAGTTTATGATCGGTCCGCAGCCAAGAATTTCGGGACGTTACAGACAAAAGGTCGCGGGTATAACACAAAATTAACAACTTAACACATTATCGATTATTCAATTTACTCGAGATTAATTAATTCAACGTCAAAGCTACTTCAGGCATTCAAAGAACAGTAACTCCAAGAAAGGCATTTAAATATGCATTAATTTTAGCCATCAAAACATTAACTAACTTCCAGTAAGCACTAAATTACCAAAAATTAAAACAGTAAACTTCAAACACAAAATACGAAGCACAATACATACCGGTCAAGTTTGATTACAAATTTTTCCATAAACGACCTTGCAAATTTAGGGTATTCCATAGCAAATTTCAAATTCAGTTTACAGTCATAAAATAAAGCAGCCGAACCAAACACTCCTTTCGGTATCACATTGTTTACTAAAAAACTAGAAAGTGATTTTACAAGGTTTATCTGAGTCCAAACGAGAGAAAAAGGCGTCCATGGGACAAGACCTACCAAACTTAGAAAAGAAACTCGCGTTAGAGAACAGCTGTAGTTTGAATGATGGATGATGCTGTTTTCGAGAAAAAACGAAAACTGATATCTTAAATGAGTTTCCATACGCATCATAGAACGCTCGACTGCACTAATTAAGCGAAACACAAAGCGGCAGAAAACAAACACAGTTTGGGAGGCCTGAAAATTCTACAAGATACTTCCAAATACAAAGAAAATAAAATGTGTTGCATATTTGGAAATAAACGCGTAATGTGTCATATTTGGTACTACAACAGCGTGGTTCAATAAAATGTTGCGGATTGTTTTTATTCATTCTTAGTGTAGACCAGTGGTTTGGGTTTCGACAGAGATGTTTCAGGGGTTTGGCGAAAGTCTTTCGAAATTTTGACATAGTTTAATCAGGCATAGATTTCTGGGCATTTTCTTGTCTCGTAATAGTTAAAACCAATGCCGTCGCTGGAGGGGCGTGCCCCCCTTACTGCTTCTTGTGCCCCCCATTTCAGTAAACTTAAAACACATTTCGGAACATCACGTAGCTTAAAGACAACAGCCAATGATGTAAAACAGAATAATAACGTTCAAACATAATTCTCGCTCACGTTTTCTCGATCTTTTGCGAAATTGCTGGCAACCAACTGCTGTAACATAGTTTTGAAGCAATAATCCGTCTTGTTTTAACACGGTGCACACTAACACACAGATTTTCATTTTTGGTTTGTCGATATTCATTGAGTGTTTCTCAAACCATGGGTCGCGATGCACATCTGGCTGGGTCGCTAAGCGTTTACGGATGTGTTGCGGAATAGAGATGTAGGCAGCAGATTTGTTTCTTGCTTAGTGATCATGACATGAAATAAAATAAATAGAACGTGAACGGTGGCGCAACCAAAGGGGGCTCTGAGGGCTAATTAACGCCCTAATACTAGCGTTTAAGAATGTTTTGGATATGATTTGTAAGTAAAGGGGCTGAAGGGATGGGAAATTTAATTCTTTCCAATGATTTTCGAATTTCAGCAATTTAGTTTTTTCAAATAGCTCTGAAAACCTTCGAAATGTAATGAAAATAGTGCTGAAAAGGCTATTTCTCGCAAAAAAAATTTATAAATTTTCAAGCGGCTGGGGTAAACGCCCCCAGATCCCCGTCTCAGAGACGATTAAGTTGCACCAGTTTGGCCAGCATGCCACCTGAGACATTTTTAAATGAAAATTATTGACTTTTGGTTTAAACAAGCCTCCCCACCCCCTTTGGCAAAATCCAACCTTTTCTTGTTAAAAGATCAGCCTTTTTTGTTTTTTTTAGAGCCCTTTCAAGATTGTTTAGGTCGCGGTCACTGCTGCACATAGATTTTTCAAGCGAATATGGGGCGCAGACGAAAAGAGCTAAAAAATGCTGTCGGCCTAATAGGTCTTTTTTTTAAACATGTATACAGAAATTTTAAAAATGCACATTTAATTTGTAATCGTACAAGATGAGTTTTAACTAATGTGTAAAAATTCAGTCCATTTTAGTGCCCCCTCACTTTAGTGCCCGCTTCATTTGCTCTGGCGACGTCACTGGTTAAAACAAAGAAATAACACAGCATTTCTGGTGAAAATAACATGAAAGTTGCTCTTTCCGAAGCAAATACTCAAATTTCCCAGCTGGTCGCAAAAAAACAACAACAAAAAACAACAGAAATCACATTGATACAAAATGTTTCAAAAATAATTGGTATTTAAAGAGCTATGTTTCATAGTAGAGCCCAAAGAGACTGTTGGGGCACGATAAATTGTGGTGGTCTATAACTAGTTAATAGTTAGTTTTTATGAATTTGAACGACAAAAAAATTGGGGTTGGACAAAACCTTGCAGAATAGGGCAAAGTTCGTTGATTTACAAAAGGTTAAGAAACACTGATGTAAACTGTAGATTGGCATTCTTGATCCTCTTCGCAATCCGTCAGCTCCGCAATTTTTGGATTGGATGTTTGTAAACACCATTTTAGATTTTCTTTTAGTCTTGGAAAGCCCTTATAATGAAGGCTACACCAGTCGGCTCGGTTCGCTTACCAGATCTCTCTTATTTGTTGAAAATTTGTATCCTAGGATCTTTTCACAGCTTAGTCACAGTATTGTAGGTTGCCTACACCCAGTGCTTAAATTGTAAAATTTTGCATGAGGGGACGCTTTTGCAGCCTTGACCAAACTTCAGTGGAAATTATGTAATTCCATACCCGCAAATTGAAGTGTTTTTTCCCCGAAACCAGGTGAGGACCAAAAAGAAGGTCTTCGCCAAAAATTGAAGTGTTTTTTCCCTGAAATCATGTGAAGACCAAAAAAAAGGTCTTCACTGCAATTTGGGACTATATTCGGCCAGAATTTGAAGGATTTATTCGTGCTGACTGGCTCTTGATCGTTCATCATCCAGCGCTTAAATCCCGATGGGTGGACGTCTAAACCTCGATGGGGGGACTCTAAATCTCGATGGGGGGACGCTAACTCTCGATGGGGGACTCATTCCCCCGCTTCCCCCCAATTTAAGTACTGCCTACATCTGTACTTAAGAATAGCTTAGGGATAGGATTGTCCTCTAATGAATCTGAAGCAAATGGCTGGTGGTATTGGTAGGCTAGTACCGTAACTACGGTAGTTTCGGAGTTTAGTGTCTCGTGCTGTCTGGCAGTAATGAGATTAGAAGGTTGGTCATTGATTCAAGCTCAGTTCGAAGTCAGCAAATGAGTGTCATTTTGTTCTTATAGGCTACCTGATACAGTACCGCATACTGGTAATTTACTGCTACAGCTACCGGTACTATATTACTGATTAGGCAAGCTTACCACACTGCCATCAATAGGCCTATTTTTGAAGTAGAAAAGCGAAACAGTCTTTTAGACGACCGGAATTACCCGGTGTTTGTGGTGGGCCCAAAAGAGTTCTGGCTGGATTTTGAGGTAAATACCAAAGAAAAAAAAGGTCTTTGCATAGGGAAACCTCCAATTTTTGTTATATTTCACAAATTTTAAGGTGTACAGTCTAAGCCTAGACCAAAAAAAAAGGCAGGAGCTATTTTACCTCCAGAGGAAGAATAATCCCATGCTATTTTTGGTACTACAGTATACTGGTACTTAGGCAGTAGCCTATACCGGTAATTTAGCTGATAGACAAAATAGCCCTAAATAGTAAATGCTATCTGGCTATTTTGCCTCCATTGCCAAAAACAGTAAATTCAGCAAAGTGTTACAAACTGCGTTATATCATCAAAGCCATGTTGTTTTTTAAGTTCCAAAAGGGGGGGAGGTTCAACCCTGGAACCCCCTTCTGAGTGTGCCACTGATTGCAAGCATGATTTTAGTTCTTGAATGCATTTGAATGCATTGGCTAAGGAATGTAAGAATGCTCTTTTTCACCAAAAATCTATCTCCACTTTTTTATTAACTCTCACGTCTATTCTATAGCCTACTAGAATTCTAAATATAAAAAAAAAGCATAGTGTATTCCAAATTTAACTCAAATGTTTAAAAAACAAATGAAAAATAGCATGTAAATATTTCAGGATTCTTCATTTTGTTTTATTCTTTCTCTTTACCTTGAAAAGCTTCTGGTGAAATAGTCACTCCCGCAGTATATAATCAGTATATACAAATGATATTACAATTTTTTGTAGGACAGTATTTAATATGTTAAAGCCAGCAGCCATTTTCTAAAGCTCCTGATACTTAGTAATTGTAAGATATTTAGATACTAAGCTAGTTAGCTATAATATTACTCAAAATTGTTAATTGCTAAGTTGACAAAATACATAAAAAAATCGTAAATTTTGAGTTGAAGCTTATTTTTCTTAAATTTTTTCAAATTTTTACCCTTAATAGTTCCTAAAAGTTTAATGTGGAATATAGTGATATGTAGATTTATTCTTGCTTGGTTATTATGTACTGTGTTGTATTGTTTAGAAGTTTTGTTGAATTTGTCAAAGCTGCAAGAGCAAAACATGTGAAGTACAAAGGGCCTTGGTTGCAAAAATCTTGTTATTTTGTTATGATGTGGCATTGTGTTACAGAAATTGATTTTAAAATATGGCTTCTGTTTTCAATTATTTTGTTCATGTCAAGGCAGGTATAGTTTTTAATTTGCTTTTAAATTTGGAGAAAAATTGATTGTTAAGTTCTTATAAAGAAAAGTGTGTTAGCCAGATCTTAATCTAATCTTGTCAAAAATCTTCACTGTTTTTGATACTGCTGTACACATTTTTTTATTAAAGAGACCTTAGCTTCTTATTGTAGATCATATATGGGTATCTCAGTTTTGATTTGGAAAACTGTTACCAGTTACCTAGTCAAATAGATCTATAAGACCTATTATTAATTCTGAACTTTAATCTTGTATGAGCTGTAATCTTATTAAAACTACTGTATTAACTGTAATCTTGACTCTGATTCAAACATGTATCCTATCTACCTAACTGCCTGGTTACAATGTTAATCCAAACAATACAAAAAATGCTGGCCTGCCAAATCCCTTAATTTTAATTTTTTATATATGCTGTTTTTTTGCAACATTAAACAGCAGACTTAACAAAAATCACTTTAATTTCCTTGCTGGGTTTATTTTTTGCTTAGGATTTTTTTGTTTGATGTCCGAATTTGTCAATATTTTCTGTCATTTAAAAAACTTTTAAGGACATGTTTGTGATTGCAGTGCAATTTTAGAACTTGCTATATGTATTTTGCGTAGAAGCCAATCTTGCATATAAGCAGACCCCTAAAACAGCTTTAAGATGTGGGTTTTTAGGTGTAACAGGCTGTCAAGATTGTCAATATTTCATTTTTTTTTTGATTTCATTATTTTGGAATCGTAATTATTTCATTATTTTCTAGATAATCTACTGATTTTTTTTTTTTGATCAATTGCCAATTAGGTCTTAAATGATTTTCAGCTGTTCTATGTTTTGCACGAATGAAAAAGCACTCTTAGCGACATGGCAATGTAAATCATTGTTAAAGTAACAATTAAAATGATTACAATTAAAAAATCATATTTTAAGTACCTAACAGGTACCGATAATACCTAATTGGAAAAAACTTACCTGTTGCATCACATCGATATAACAATCACGTACACAAAGTTGATTTTTTTCAATTAGCCATGTTGTGTTTTTGCATCACAGGGCAGAAATATGGCAGTAATTACTGTTGCTCGAAAGTGTAAATTAAATGTGCAAACGTAGATGCATTTTCCATGCTGCTCGAAATGATTTCGGATTAATCAATACAAAATAATGTAAAAATTTGTATGCTTTAGCCACCTCTTTTGCTGGAGCCTAGTCACTTAAAAAATTTAACCAAAATATGCATGCTTATGAATATTTTTTGAAGTTGACCTGAAAGTAAATGTGGGGGTTGAAGGGGCTAGGTAATTTAATTTTGTCAAAGATCTTCCAAATATGATTAAAATTGCTATTTTGCTTTTTTTGCCAAAAGATTACAAAAATCGCCCAGCAGACACCTGTCTGTGAAATTTATCATTGCATAGCAGATAAGTTTCATACCTAAAATCCTGGTTATGAGCCTGTCTTTCATTGTTTGTGCTGATGACTAATCTTTCAGCATTTTGTTGAAATATGCTTGATTTGCTTATTGCATTATGTAGAAACAGGGCTCCCACCAACTTTTGGCCACAGGCAGTGCTGGGCAGTGGGCGCCGCAAATTTACACTCTATTCTGCAACAGCAAATTCCGCGAAATAGCAATGGGTGGTCTGCAACTGCAATTCCGCAAGTTTGCTGTACATTTGCGTTAATTTTTTGCACTTTGCAGCCGCAAATGACTTTTTACTTCGCAAACTTGAACTGCAAACCTTACTGTTATTTTGTCCTGGTTTGATAAATAGAGGAGACCTGTTATAGCAATAACAATGCTTCAAACACCAGTACGTTTTTTTTGATTTATTTAGTATTCTATTTTTGTAAGCTATATATGTCAGTAGCTTGGCCAAGTAGAAATGCATGCAGGTTTATTGTTTAAACAAAACTGCAACTGGAGTTGGATTACAGCTGCAACTCTGGTGGCTGTAGTGAAGACTTGAAAGAGCGTGATCTTGCCTGAGAGTCGCTTTCGTCGCTTGTTCTAGCTTTTAACTACAGCTTTAGTCGCAAGAAGTAGCGTTTTTGCGTTCTTGAAAATGATACTTTAGGCTAATAGGATACTATTTACTGCTTGAGTGACAGAATCGGGGTGGTTTGTTGTCAATGTCCTTTCCTGCTCCTTCATCACTCATGGCAATGTGCAAATTACAATTGAAGTATATAACTTAGTTCAAACGTGATAATTGCAGTTAACTTTTTTTTGTTACTGCTGTGTTGGTGCAAAAATTTTTTATAGTGTTTTGAATGGTATTCATTGAAGCAAACTTTTGCTTAGACGAAAATGTGCTAGGTGTAAGGAGAACAAGCCAAAAGTTTGGCTTCTTTATTTCAGTTGCAATATGGTCCTGATTAAAGGTTACGTGAAATTCTAATGCTTAAAACTTCTAGTCGAGCTTTAGATAAGAGCTGTCTTTTAAAAGCTTTCAAATTGCATACAATGTAGTTACGTTGCAGATATTGATTTTAAACTTGCTCTTATTTTAAATTGTAAGTTTTTATTTGGCGCTGAGCAGTCAGTACAAAAGGATAATTGCAAAAATAGAAAATTTGGGTTTTAAGTCTTGGTTATCGGTATGTAACGCCAATGTATGTATGTTTGTAACAATCAATGGTCACTGTTAAATCAGAAGTTTGTTTCGACAGTGGCCAGTGTGCTGGTGGTACCAAAAATCTACAAGATCAATGTGTGGTAGTAATTTCCCACCAAAAAGTTGGTCAATATGACCAACTTAGCCATGAATTTTGGAAAAACTTTTGAGTAACGCCGTCAATTGCTAAGAAATTTATGCCATTTCTCAATAAAAAAAAAAGCTAAGCATTTTGACGCATCATTTTGCTTAATACACAGACTTTGGAAAATCAAAAATGCATAGTTGTATTATGCAGTATGCATACATCATCAAATATCACAAGATTATCCAAGATAAGAAATTTTTTCCATGATTCCAAAGCCAGCACTAATATCATTTCCAAAAAACTGTGGAAATTTCTTGAGCGGTAACGCATGTAGTCTAAAATAAGCATTCCAAAACACGATTAACAAAATCAAAAACAAAAAAAACTATAAAGTTTAAACTAAGATTGAAAATGTTTATTGGCCTGTAGCCTACTTATTTACTAAACATGCGTGGCATGTTATCAAAGTCGTCTTGTGTAACTCCTTGCCACTTTAAAAAGACTAAGTTTCCCTTCAGAAAAACAAGCCATTAGAAGTTTCTTGACGTTAAGCTAGCTCGTTTCGCTGTAAGAATAGCAGCATTTATGGAAAATAATTGTTCCAAAGCAGTGGAACTTGGTAAGGGGGTGTTGTACTTTATAAACACATCCTCCCAACTCTGTCAAAACATTGAACTGTAAAAACTTTTTTTGTAAATTGCAAAGAAACAACCCAGCGATGTTGTTGGTTTGCGGATTTGCAGTAGATTTCAATTTTTTTACCGCAAATTCGTAAATGTTTGCGGTAAAAAATCGGTTCACAAATCCGCAAATTAAAACGTTGAGTCCGCAACTTGCGGACTTGCGGTAGTGCCCAGCACTGGTCCCTGGGCGCTCCACCACGTAAACCTAGCAGAGTTTGCTACTTCACACATTGCAATATTTTTACTATCGCGGACTGTATTGGGAATGCTGTTTTATTTACAATTACAAATAAGTACGCATTGGGGCCCACATTATTTTAATTCAGTAATTCTTGTGATTGTTCTTGCGGCGCTTTTGCGTCTCCTGTTTTTTGCGAAATTATCTCATTTTTCATCATTATAACATATTTGAAAATTGTCATTATTTATACTTGAAAATTGTCATTTTGTCATTATTTTATTTATGCTCAGCAGTCATTTTTTATTCATTTTTTTTAATTCAACGGCTTGACAGCCTGGTCTAAGTATGAGTGTTTTGTGAGTATAAGCCAACCCCATAGTTTGGTAGCTTTTTTGTTTTAAACTTCGCTTTTATGTGATTATATTTGATATATGCAAAATTTTTTCAAAACCGAAATGGCTAATTTTTTTCAGTCATTTTCTAAAATCAATGACAGTTAAATGACTAAAAAAACCTAGTTTTGTTCAACTGCATTTTCTTTGCTAGGCAAATATTAAAGTGACAGGGCTATGTCATTGGAAGTTATGCGGTTAAATTAATAATGCTTTGCCATGAAAAATATCTGGCAAAACATATCTGTTATCCATAAAATTTTGTACTGTAGTTGAATTTGAAACGGTCAAGCTTAGTCTGCCAAAAACATCAACAAAAGTTCTAACATTAATTACAATTTCTAAGAGAGATTTTTTTTCAGTTTTAGATTTTGTATGTAGTTATGATTCAATCACGATTGTTGCTAAATGCTTTAAGTTGTAGATGGTATTGTGCAACATCATACACTTGCTTTGTTGAATATAACAAAACTTCATCTTGTTCAGAAAGTTTATTAGGTATATTGCAAAACAATTCTTCATACTGCCAGAAACGAAATTTATCTACTACTATTAATGAAAACACTTTGCTTGCTTATTCCAGTTACTTGTTGAACTTGTTTCAAAATCTAAAATCTCGTCAACGACTGAATGCATTGTCTGACTCTGGCTGTCCAAAATTACTCTATGATGAACTTGGAGGTAGCCCAGGCATTGTAATGGAAAAACTTGAAGATTTGTCTCATATTTCCCAAAGTTTGGAAGAGGCTCATAGCCACTTGAAAGAACTGAGAAACTTGGCTGAAAGCAGCAAAAATGAAAATGAGTTTTTGCGTGAAATTGACACCGAAATGGAGGAAGTTCAAGGGAAGATTGAAGTCTTCAAAGAAGATTTTATAAACGCGTTGGTTCACGATAGAGAAGTAGAGCATTGTGAAGGCGCTGTGTTGGAAGTTAGCGCTGGAGTTGGTGGGCAGGAAGCTATGTTGTTTGCACAGGAACTCTATGAAATGTACTGCAGGTTTTGTGATAAACATGGTTTCGAAATGAAGGAGGTCAGTGCTGAATCAGAAGACAGCGGTGGCCTGTTGCAAGCCAGTTGCATTATTTCGTCACCAGACGGAGTAGCTTACAGTCTTCTTCGGCATGAAGCAGGCATCCACAGAGTCCAGCGAGTTCCGAAAACTGAATCACGAGGTCGAATTCACACAAGCACTGCGTCCATTGCTGTGATCCCCAAACAGGATACATCTTCATTTTCGCTCAATCCTAAAGAGATTAAGAAGTATTTTACCGGTTCCCCAGGTGGTGGAGGCCAGCATGTCAATAAAACCATGTCAACTGCTATAGTGCGTCATGAACCAACAGGAGTACAAGTCAGGTGCCACGCTACTCGTATTCAACTAGAGAATTATAACAGAGCTATGGAACAACTAAAACAAATTTTGTATAAGCGCTATGTAGACGAAAAAATGTCAACAACAAATGCAATACGTTTGCAACAGACTAAAAGTAGAAATCGGTCGGATAAAATACGAACTTACAACTTTCCCAATAATAGAATTGTTGATCACAGAATCGGTTATACAGTTTATGGTATTGATTCTGTATTAAGTGGAGGCCCGGCTTTTGTGAAAATGCTTCAAGCACTTGATGAAACATTTAGTGAAGATGATAAAATTGCCGTTATAAATGCTTTGTTTAAAGAAGCCGGCTTGGTATCATAGCTAAATTTATTTTTTTGGTTGTTTGTTATTGTGCTACAACTAGAATCATGCGCTGGTGAGTAGTTACGATTTTGTGTGGCTATTAACAAGAACGCAAATTTCTTTACAATATTATTTAAAACATTGGGTCCGGTCTAAACTGGGTGTAAAATCGTGAGCGTATTTTTAGTTTATCTTACCCAAAAATTGGGTACGTTCGCATACCGCCTTACCAGTGTACAGTACAAGCTTCCAATTTTGGTTAAAACAAACTAAAAGTACGCGCACGATTTTGTTGTTGTTGTTGCGCGTATTTTTCCTTCTGTCACCGGATAGCGTCAGTCGCTAACTGTTGGACGATCCGCACACTTTTTAGTGCATTGACTCCTTCGTGTTTGGAGTAATCCGCACCTGCTTAGGAGTTTCCAGTAATTCAGTGTTCTTGTGGATTTCTTCGAATTATTGCCCTCTGAATTTGTTGCTTGTTCGAAGCCACCAAGCAGCGATAATCTTCGTAAATCGTCTTATCTAAGGACGCAACAATGTGACCAGGGAAGGGGTTGAACCCAGATTTTGCGATCAGGGTCGTGGTTAAAACGACGCCTTTACCCATTTGGCTGCACTGCCGACAACGTACGGTGTAGACCGTGAGTTGAAACGTATCTTTGTGCATTCTATAATAGTCTTAGTCGTAGCCAAAGGGGGACCCGCCCCAGATTGCAATGCCACCTATGATAAAAATGTGACAGCAAAGTATATAGTTTCTTTAATTTCAGTTTCTTTTAGCATTTCCGCGTACAACAGTACTCGCGTTTAACAGTGATTAACAATATTGATATTGATGATAAGGGGACCCGGACCTCCTCAATTTAAATTTTTGCCACACAATTTAAATGGCTAACCCGGGAGAAGTTGCGGGTTTTAGTCCTAAAAGTTGCAACCTCAGGCCCTCATCTAACCTTTTTATAAATGTAGTGCAATAACCTGGGCTGGATTTACTGTATGGCACAGTGCCAGGGGCCCTGCGCTTAGATGGTAAGCCTAAGACTTTTTTTGGTCTTCACCTGTATTTGACAGGGAAATACAGCGAAAATTCCTAAAGTGCCAGGGGCCCCATGCAATATAAATATGGCCCGGGCAATAACATGATTAGTAGACCTAACCAATAATCATCTATTGTACGAATTAACTTTTAATAACAGCTCACCTCCACCTCCCCTTCACCAGTTTTTACGCGACAAAACACTTTTGAAAAAAATTAGCTTGTGAAAATGCTCATTGAATAAATTATTGAATTTAAATTGAGGAGGCCTGGGCCCGCTTGTTGTACATGTACTCCTACAACTGGTTATTTTCATGAGAAAACAAAAACCTCTTGGGCAAATCTTGGTGTGGATTATTCTTTGCTGCTAAAATATTGCAGGATATAATGTACCTTACTTCCCCCTACCTGGGCCAAATCACATATAAAATTTAACCTCAAAAATGCAAGATTTTAAATGTATTTTGGACTTAAATGGTAAGTAAAAGAAGATTGAAACAATTTCATTTTTTCAATTAGCTTTGAAATGTTAAAAATCTAGTTCTTTCAAATGGCTGTAAAAGCGTTCGAAATGTGATCCAATGGCATTAAAATAGCTATTTTTTCCAAAAAAAATGTCCAGCGGCTGGGGGCTCCTCCCCCTGACCCTCTTTATGTAATACATTTGAGTTGCACTAGTTTGTTCACCACGTCTTCCAATTTAGACCTTTTCACTTTTTAACATTTGGTTCAAGTCCTCCCCCTTCAGCGAAATCCTAGTTCCGTACCAAATGAGGCCACGGCTTCTGATCTTCACTCTGCAATGACTTTGTCCCATACAAAGTTCCTCTTTTTGAAAATTTTTGATGACGTCATAGCATGTGATTTGCCTCCCTTCCCTAACAAAGAATCCTGGCTACGCTTATGATATTAGTGCTTTAGATTTTTACATCATGTTGTTTATAAAGTTTCATGTCTTTTTAAGGTTTTTAATGAATGAAATAACCTTAAATATGTTATATTTCAAACTGGTTACTAAATTGAATTTTTATTTAGCTTTAGCGTTGTTATTGAACTTCATGAATTATTTGGTATTACTAAGCCATATAACAATAGCAAATGCTGCCGATTTGCACCCCCCTTGATGATGGCAAAGCTGCGAAAGAGAGTGTCTTGCGCAAGCCCATCGAAATCGGTCGTTTCTCACTGGATGGTCTACGTAAATTCCATCATGACCGACGTCAGATGTCTTGCATTGTCGAAAATCACAAAGGACGATTGCGCAGAAAGCTGGATTTGAACGATGGGTATCGAGACCGCTTCGAGAAGCGAAACGAAGAAGTGAAAGAGCGGTTGAACCACATGCTAGAATGGATGGTCTTCAATAGAGACCGATTCGTATCTCCATTGGAGCCAGACACGAAAAAACGCAGACTCAGTGCTAACAACGTCATTGGAGAAATGCCGGATTTCGTGCTATGGCGCGGACATCTTACAAAAATAATGTGCACTCCCTATGAGAGTCGCGACGGTTGGATCATGGCTTGTCAGAAGCTGAATCAGACGATCTATATTAGCGAAGTAGAATCGGAACAAGCTGCTTTGCAGCGTCGAAATCGTAGCAATCGTGAAAGTTTAATGACCTACTGGGGGGTCCGCTTTGAAGGCTACATGACTGGCCCATTTCCTGACCCTCAACACAAATTAGAAACGACGACGGTTGACCAATCGACGTTAGTGACTAACACGAACAAAGCATTTTGTAGCGTCATTCGTAGCCGGTTAAACCAGCATCACTCACTGGTGTATGGCGCTGAAGTGGATTGCTGCCAATCAGTTGAGGTCTTAACACCGCCTGATTGTTACATTGAACTAAAAACCAATAGAATTTTCTCGAATCAGCGCCAAGAAGATAACTTCTATCGATTCAAGGCAAGTTTCATTGCATAAATAGTGAAAGAGTTGAAGTTTCTCCATTGTAACTCAGAGTAATAAAGTGCAATGTAGCACTCAGTCAATTCTGGTTGATAGGTACGAATTTCTTGAAACAGCAGCTGGTTTGGCGGTTACTTTTTATGGATAGGCCCTCGTGGTAGATTTGGGTAGTTCATTTAGTTATTGTCTTTTCACCAGGGCAGTGTATTGAAGATGACTTTTGTATTTTCCATACCAGCAATTTTCCATTCCACACTAGAAATCTTCCATTCTGTTCTAAAATTTTCTTCCCCATTCCATACCAAAGAACTTTTAGACTGAAAGCAACGCAACCTATTATTTGAGTTTTTGCAATGTTCTGCATATCTTCTTAAGTGATCGTTCGCGAAGGTAAGCAACCACTTGCGAAGGTGCGCGTAACCTTGCTAAGATGCAACCAGTTGCCCCCCCAAAATTTTACTTCCCCTCCCAAATAATTTAAGTTGACGCCATTTTTAACAAAATTTTATGCAACATATGTATGTGCAATACTTAAATACGTTACTTTGCCCCCCCCAAAAAAAATTACTTTCCCCCCCAAAAAAATTACTTTGCCCCCAAATGATTTCAGTTACACTTCATTTAGACGCAACAAAATGTCCTGAGTCAGCCAATTGCGCGTAAGATCAGCTTTTACCTCCTTTGGTCTTCACCGTAATTTCGGGGCAAAATGTGCTCTTCATTCCGTGAAGACCTTTTTTGGGGGGGGATTGCCCCCAGTGAGAAGACATTGCCCCCCAAAAATTCCGTTCTGGCTACGTGCCTGGCAACAACGGTATCTGGTACGTGTATTGCACAATGATTGCAAGTTTGCATTTATACAAACTATAAAATTTGGTATAACCAAACTGCTGAAGAACATTTACCGTTATAGAAATACCATGCTTAACACCAAACAAAAACTATAAGCTTAAACACTAAAAATAAAAAATTAAGCTCAAACAGGGATGAAATCGCAAATACGAATTTTCTTAACGATGGAAGAAAAAAATTTACGTCTTGGCAAATTGTCAATCTCGAAATGAAAAAACCAGTCAAACCAATCAAAGCCGTCAGCTCTATGCATCAAACTGCAATATACTTAATATGATGCAATACGTACACTGTTTGCGCAATACGCACAACCGTAGTAGCGCGATTTGTCGACAAATAAAAATAGATGTTGGCTCTTCTGTGATATTATTTATCACTATCCGACATGCGTACATATTTTTCTGCAAACACAACGCACGAAATCTAATATGAAAGATTGTCTTCCATTCCATTCTGGCATCTACCATATCGAAATTTCTGTTCCATACCATGCCCTGCTTTTCACTACACTCCGCAGGTGGAGTTATACATTTTGTATAGTTTTCATTCATTATTTGCCGTTTACTCATGGATGGTGGTTGTGATTTTGTATGACCTTTTTTCACATTACATTAATTTGGGATATGTTTTACAGGCGTTGAAATGGTGGGCTCAGTCGCATTTGGCGGGCGTACCAACGATCATATGCGGGTTTCGAAATGACCATGGTTTCGTTCATCACGTCGAGGAGTTCGCCACCGAAGAATTACCTTTGCGAGCATCCTGGGATACAAATCGCTGCCTGTCGTTTCTCGACTCCGTTCTGACTAGCATGAAAAATTTGTTTGAACAAGAAGACCTTGCTCCAGAAAGCGTTTTATTGCTTTCTTGGATGCCTGGGGATCGCGGAGTAAGCTACAAAATAAGCAGAAATTCCGAAGATCGATTTTTGCCCCATTGGTATGCGAAAGCGTTTGAGAATTAATCGCGGCAAAAATAGTTTGTTGCTTTAAGCCGGTTTAGTTTGATTCACCAGATAGAAGTTTAATCCAACCATAAGACTTCTTATAGTCGGCGTGATTTACTGTTGGTTGTGCAAAATGTACTGTATTTGATATTAGTGCTCTTAAGGTATCATTTCGGATCCTCGTGACATCCAAATATGAAGGTTGCCAATGGTAATGTTTTCTCACGCTCTTGAAATTCAGCAAATTCAAAAACTTTTGACATGAAATCAGTTGCAAAACAGCGATGTGGTTATGTGAACACTCTATGCACTGATAATAATTATTGATTATCTTCTCCAAAAATATTGTTCACTTCAAGTTTTGGTTGATGTTAAGGTGCGTTTATGCAGGACACAAAGCAACCAAAACTTGACGTCATCGACAACTTGCGAAAGGTTTCAACTGATCGCTTAGCTTCATTCAAGTAAATGACGTAAGCGACCACTCGCATCCAGTGTAGTTACACACCATAGATGCAATGGAAGAAGTGCTCGCTAAGCAGTAAAGACACAGTTTTGAGTGTTACACTTAAGTAGTAACCTACTGCGATGAATAGCTTAGATATGCGTTGTTAGTTTTAGTGACATATTAACGTTTTCGCTATTCCCCGATCTGTTTTCGTTTTTTTTTTTTTGGAACCGGTGGGGGCTTTTTTTATGCTCAGTCTCTCTCCAAAAGCTGCAATAAGCATAAAATATACAAGGGGCTGCAGAACTTTGTACCCCCAATAATATACCGGTGAAATGCAAAAAAAAAATTAAAGTGATGATTAATAAACAACACGAGTGCAATTAATGAAAGCACGTTAAAATTTATTTAATAAAGAAACATTCTGTAAACTTGCAGAAGTTAAAAATTTCACAGCAAATAGTGGTAGCTAATGCAATTTCTTGAAATTCATTTTTTACTTTAACCCCAGTGTCAAAATGAGAATGCAGTTGGCGAACTTTGCAAAAAATTCGGGTCGGAGGACTTGAAACGAGATATACCATCCTCTATAGAGGTGGTAGAAGCTATTGCCCGCTCTGCTTCACGTTCAGCATCTTCAAGTTGGTGGTAGCTCTGGTGCTTAAACTGAAAAAAGTTGTAAAATGAAGCACAAAGAAAGATACCGGGTTTACGTTAAATAATAGTTCGGTAGAACAGATTAGTTCATTGTGCCAGTTATATTCAATTTTAGAGTAGTACATTGTTGCAATGCTTCCTTTAATCCGAAAAATGCCTTTAATCCAAACAGGCCCCCTGTGCTTGTCACACGCTAGAACAGGAGGCCCTTCACGTGTAAATAAGTATGGGGCCCGCAGCCCCCAACTTGCTTGAACGCGGAAATTTGCGTTAAAGTGTCTTTCCAAAGGACACCACGACGCCCAGCCAGCACAGGCGGAAATTGAACCCCGGAATTACCAACATGTTATCGATTACCAAGTAACCTACTCACGTAACTAACCCGACGCTCCTACCAACTGAGCTATCGCAGCCGCTGATTTATTTCGATGTTTTGTGCATTTTATGGCTAGAATCTTTACAGCTAGAGCCATCACGACAATTTCGAGCTTAAAATCTGCAGTCAACTGAAAAAAGGTTGTTTACTAAACCTGCTGACAGACAGCTATACTCGCTAGCACAACAAGGAGTACATTGTTATCCATTGTATGCAATGGTTTATCATACTACGAGTTTACGTCAGAAACAGCTTTTCCAGTTTCAGAAGTAATCACTGAACGTCGTTTCTCCTTCGTTACAGATTTTAGCATATTCTGCAGCCGACTTTTTTCTTGTAAAGTATCCATCAATTCTTTCTAAAAATTTTCAACAGACTCTTAATCAAACGGTAGATTATTAAAACAATTTTTTTCAATCACAGAATTGTAATTACATTTTATTCACAAGTTGCCTTGGCCAGGTGACATCGAAGGGGCCTTTGGGTCTTCGAGTCAAGCTGCCACCTGCCAAACCCCTCTACCACACAGTAATCGACGAAAACGCTAGAAAGCCTTTGAGGCTATAATTTTCATGGTATTTGATACCAGTTAATTAAACAAGATTTTTCCGAAAAAAAAAAAAAAAAAAAAAAAATGCAAATTTTTTCGAGCCCAACTTTATTCCTCAAAGTTAAGCTACCCAGATCTAACGAGAACCTACAACATTTCTCAATTTCAATCAATATTTCCGGAATAAAACGCTCCGATAAAAAACAGTTCACCGTATATTACATTAAAGGGGTGCATTTCCCCCCTCTCGGTTTTTTTGTGATTAATCCTTTTAGAAAAAAGATTTTTATTTCGAATCAGCTTATGCAATTAACTCCTGAAAATTTAAAGTTGCTAAGGTGGCGGGAAGTGTACCGTTTTTGAGGTTTTCCAAAGTCACTCCGAAATCTGAATACTTTTTTGCCAATACTTAACTCAAATGACGTCAAAAACGGTTTTGTGATGTAACTTACTTGAATTGGACATTTATGATTCATTTCAAAAAACGAACCTATGTTCAAAATTTAAACTACCTGTGACGTCATTTTTCGAAAATATAGCGGTGACGTCATTAACTCAAAACCAATTTTTCCAAAAAATTTTGGTGAACACCAACACACATGGTAAATTTGGTGTTCCCATGACTGTTGGTTTAGGAGTTAGATGAGAGGGCAAAAATGCGTTGTCAAATGCCCCGTGTGAAATAGGGTTAAATTTCAAAACTAAAATGAGACATCGAATTTGCATAAGCTGTGAAGCGTGGATCACAATTTACAAACCTCTAAATGTTGAGCTTTCTTATCTAATTCATCGGCGTTGTTTCTCAATTCGCGAACTCGCTCAGTACTATCTTCGAATCGATTGTTAAGTGCGTGTATTTGTGAACGCAAACTCTTGTTTTTGTTGCTCAAAAACAAAACTTCCTCCTTGAGTTTCTTTTTGATGTCTTCCGCATCCGTTTTCTAGTGGATGAAAGGGAGGTTATTACGAATGAGATCATCTAGTTCAGATGTCGAAAATTGGCAAAACAAATATCGTACCGTTGGCAAATTTTTATTTTATACAAGCAAATGGATGTAGATGAATAATGCTATGATCTTCCAATGGTGTATGTTCGGCAGTGGAATGTAGTTGGAGATTGACATCTCCGGAGGTTGGCAAAATCCCCAAAATTAAAATACCGAACGCACAAATCTCAAAATTATGTCCGCATACGGGAGATTGACAACCTAACCAACGGATGAATTACATAAAAATCAGCTTGCAATTTTCTTGTGACATTAGCCACTTGAAAGTTAAACGGAAAAACAGCGTAGTTAGACTCGTAAAAATTGATTTTTTTAACAATTCGAATACTAAGATTACTTAGTCAATCATGCTCAATTGCAATCTGACTGACTTTAGAGGCTGGAAGTCCCAGCGTGTAATCTGCTGCGCATACCAGTCATTGACATGATAGTTCGATCGTACTGTAGATTATAAAAATACCTTTTCCAATAAAGTTGATATGAGCCTTTTTTGTCTAGCGGACAGTTCATGATAATTATCAAGTTTTTGAAGAGTTTCGCGTCGAGATTCTTCGGTATTCTGAAATACAGTAAGTTCAAACAAGCAACTTGAAGTACTCTGGCAATTTTGGCGATTACATAGACCGAATTTAGTTTTTACCGTCAAAGTCGTTTGCGTCAGAGATATGCCGATGTTGAACTGTACTTAAAGCGAAGTAAAGGAAACTTAATATGTTTGAACTAAGCACTTACATGGAAATTACGACCAATGTTGTTTCTTAGCTTAAATGTATTGACTATGATTTTCACCCAGAGTCTTGAACTCTAGATTTATGTTACCCCCGGTTTTTGCTCTTTGTTGCGACTGTGAAATGTTGCCTTACCTGTAACAGTTTCGGTAGTGGTTTGAGCTTATCCAACTTTCCAGACATAAAATCGTGGAGTTTGTCCAATTGGTTAGCTTTAATCACGCATGTGTCGTGGAAGGTAGACTAAAAAGATCTTCAGAATAAATGTGCCGTAAGCAGCCTCAAATTTCTTTTAACATTTAAAAGGGCATTCAGGTCGAAAATTTTTTGGTCGATTTTTTCTCAAAAAAATTTTAACAGATCTGAAGACCAACTTCACCAAATTTGAGCTTTCTACGATCTTAAGTTCCTGACGTATAACAGATAATATTTCCCTTTAGAAATTTTGCCAGGGTTGCCAATTAGAAACTAAATTTCAAAAATTGACTGCATATTCTTGATTCTCCATGAATATTTTGCGGCAGAGTTAATGTAAAACGAAGTAAAGGTTTAGACATGTAAAATTAGCTGCTTATTAGTAAATGTAAGCCAGCTTTCCCAAAGTCAATCTGTCACAATACTGATAAAATAGCAACACTATAGTGGAAAACAGCTAATTTTGAAGTGTAATATCTTGAAAACGGGAAGGCGTAGAAACTTCCAAATGTGGTGAAAATGCATGTTAGGCATAGGTGGGCACAAGTCCGTTAATCGTTAATAACGAACCTAACTTTTTCACTAACTCGTTAATCCGTTAAAAAGTTTTTTCATGTTAACGGACTAAATTAACTTCCGTTAAGTGCTGTTAACGGACTAAAGTAACTTCCGTTAAGGTTTTTATCGTTAATATCATGTAGCTTCGTTGTGCATTTGAACTTGTTTTTATCTTGAAATTAGATTAGATTGTAAAATGTAACTTTCAAAACACAAAAAGACCAACATAGCAATAAATATTTCCTTACAATCAGCTCAACAGCGTCAATACGTGTTCTAGAAGCGAGTGAATAAAACGAAATGTAAATTACACGCAAAATGTTAACGGATTAACGGACTTTATTAACTTCCGTTAATTAAATCTGAAAATAACGGATTAACGTTAACGGAGGTGTGAAGTTTGTTAACGGACTAGTGGTTAACGAAGCTAACGTTTTGCATTAACTTGCCCACCTATGATGTTAGGCATATCCATAGGTGGGCAAAAGTCCGTTAATCGTTAATCCGTTAATAACGAAGCTAACTTTTCCATTAACTCGTTTATCCGTTAAAAAGTTTTTTCATGTTAACGGACTAAATTAACTTCCGTTAAGTGCTGTTGACGGATTAAAGTAACTTCCGTTCAGGTTTTTGTCGTTAATATCTTCCAGCTTTGTTGTGCATTTGAACTTGTTTTTATCTTGAAATTAGATTAGATTGTAAAATGTAACTTCCAAAACACAAAAAGAACAACATAGCAATAAATATTTCCTTACAATCAGCTCAACAGCGTCAATACGTGTTCTAGAAGCGAGTGAATAAAACGAAATGTAAATTACACGCAAAATGTTAACGGATTAACGGACTTTATTAACTTCCGTTAATTAAAGCTGAAAATAACGGATTAACGTTAACGGAGGTGTGAAGTTTGTTAACGGACTAGTGGTTAACGAAGCTAACGTTTTGCATTAACTTGCCCACCTATGGGCATATCCCAACAGTTTCGTCAAAAGTGAAAAACTTGACTTGAATGCCCTTTTAAATAAAAGATTTATGGCTTTCTAGGTTGAGGAGATACACTTTTTTGTGAAAAAATAAATCAAAGTGCTTCAAACAAAGTTTGAAGAATGTGCAAACAATCTTGAGCGAAAAAAATCATGTTTATGGTTCTTAAGAATTCAATGAAAACAATTTCAAAATTTTGATTTTAAGAACTAATAAGAAAATTTTCTCTAAAAAATTGAAAAAATGCTCTTGCGAAGTTTTTGAATGGTGTTAAGTTTCTGTCAAATGAATTTACTTTCAAGATTTTTCAAAATTTGGTTTTGCGTTAAAAAGTTGAATTTCAACTTTGATAAGTAAAACTTCGACAGATTACCGGAAAACCTTGATTCAAAAAATAATTACCGTTAAAAAAAATTAATCATTTGCAAAAATAACATCTAACCAGATTCTCGCACACACACAACTTCTTCTCGGAGAGGCTCTTCCGGATCTCCTCGATTAGCCTATTTTGACTGTTCTTATGCAAGCGCAATTCTTCGAGCAACGACGTTAGATCATCCTGAGCCAGCAAGCAACGCTGCTTTGCTAATATGGCATCGCGTTTGTACCGATCAATTTTCAACAGGAGCTTGCAGTTTTCATCTGTTAACCTAAAACAAATTGTAAGTACATTTTGTTCACCAGGTTGACTTAGCCATGAGACAGCGCAGGGACCTTTCGGTCTTCAAGTCAAGCTGCCACTTGCCCATCTGTCTACCATACACAGTGGAGGTTTAACACTGTCCCTTTAATTGTTGAATGTCTAGCACAGAAGCTGTAAAATGTAAATACCAATTTTTAGTCTGGTTTGACCCCACCGGGAATCGAACCCAAGTCTACCGTTTCAGTAGCAGCCGCTCTATCCACTCGACCACTGATCGGTTGAATTTTAAGAACTTTTATCTTGACGTTTCATTATTTAGATTTTAGAATATTAAGTATTTCAGGCCTTTAATTGTTCAAATGAATTGCAAGATTGCATAGCGAATTTGTTTGTCCTTTTTGTAGATTTTAACTAAAGTTTTGTCAAGCTTGAACAGAACAGAAATGATTTATTTAGTGGATCAAGACAAAATGCGGCGTAAAACATTAACTCAAATACATTCAGACACTCTATGTTCCACAGGAGGCTGCGAAGGGACCGGTAAAGGTCTTCGCGTCAAGCAGCCACCCAGAAGAATAGACGCTGAAGCATCTACAAACAGTAACTTACTGCCAGAGGTGGGCACAAATAACATTAAATCAAAAGCGCAACGCAACGAAGCGCAACGATCTTTTCAACCAGCAAAAGCGCAGCGCAAAATGCGCAATTTAATTTTTTTGCTTTCTGAAGCGCAGCGCAACTTCCGCAATGAACTTTTTGATTCAGTTGAAGCGCAACGCAATTCCGCAATTGCGGAACGGTATTTTCGTACCAAGTTAAAGCGCAACCTAACTTCCGCAATCGAAATTTCACAACACAACGCAAATACTGCGTTTTTTGCAATTTCAGACTAAAAAACAGTAAATAATTTGCTAAACAAGCCCGAAATTTATCAATATTACGATGGGAATAGAGCAAAATTAAGTTCAATGTATAGAATTGCGCTTTTAACCGAAAAAAATTTTGAAAGCGCAACAAATTTTAAAGGCTTTATTCCGCAACGCAACTTCCGCAATGTTTCAAAATAAAAAATTAAAGCGCAACGCAACTTACGCAATTGCAGAGGTTGCGCTTTGCGCTTCTAATTGCGCTTTGCCCACCTCTGCTTACTGCAAAAGGAACACTGGTAAAAAGAAATTCGAAAAAGAAAAAACTGTGTGTGAAAGCATCGTTCACTGTAAAATAAAGTAAAAAATAAATGTTATTGCTTATTATCTTTGGTATTTCTCGAGAGTTGTTTTTAAAGTTAATTTTGAATTTATTGAAATTTTGATCTCTTATGTTAATGGAAATAGCATTCCAAATTTTGGCACCTTGGTATTTGAAAGACTTTTGGCATCGCAGGGGTCGAAATTAACTTTTTCAACAACTTGCCCGTCGGGCAAGTGATATCAAACGTCTACTTGCCCGAAAAAAAAAAAATATATATATAGGTACCGTGCAATAAGTTTTGAGGTTAACTTAGGAACAACATTTCTAAAATGTACTTCTTGGCAAAAAGCACTGAATTTCCAAAATAAGCGTAGTCGCGTATCTAACTTCGAGAATCAAGTTTTTGCGTGCGATGTTATGTCAGACGTTAATATGACGTAGGGCAATAATTAACTTTTTCCAATCATGCATTACGCAAAAATTGATTATTTAATTGTAATTATTTCAATTATAACATTACGGTTTGTTGCAAGCACATTTTTAATCGCGAAGATTTTGGAAACTACACCAGCTAGAAAGCCGAAACTTTCGCAAAAGCTATAGGAGCTAAAAGATCTTCAAAATTAACATAACAAAAAAATTGCAAAATTCTTGATGTCTTCCTGCAGCGAAGGGTAGTACTTGTGATATCTGAAACAGCGGTTAACGCGACAAGCGTGGGAAAATTTTCATAGGAAAAAAAAAAGTAGCATTTGGCTAAACGCGTTTGAGTATCAAAAAATCTGCGTGCGATTAAGAAGTGTTAATTGCGATTAAAAACGTGCGTACGAATAAATAAAACAAAGTGTTAATGGGGATGATTACAAAGTGTTAAACTAAAATAAAGAAAGCTACAATTTTCTCTACTTACAGTACATATTTTATTGCAACAAAAGCGGAGCTAAATTGCGTCTCGAAATAATGTTGTTTGATGTTGTTTAATACGCTCTATTTTGTTAGCTTGCTCGTCGGGCAAGTTAAGCCGAAAAATAACTTGCCCAAAGCGATTTCAGCTTGCCTCGGGCAAGCGTTAATTTCGAACCCTGCATCGTGAAAAGGAGAATTTAGAAATATACAGGTTTTTCTTGGTTGTGGATCGGTTACGACGACTGTGGATAGAAAAAAACGAGGAGATACAAGGAGGAAGAGCTTGTTTGGAATGTTGGTACACCATTTTTCTAACTTCAAATGTATACTCATCAGCAATTTTTAAAACGCCTAGTTTATAAAAGTGAGGAGTTATCGAGCTTCGGTACTTACAGTTAGAAATAATGCGAATGGCTTTATTTAGGAGGCGTTGTAATTTACCAATATAGGTTGAGTAGGTGTTCCCCCACAGCACAAAACCAAAGAGCAGATGAGGATGAATGAGGGCAAAGTACAGCAAATGTTATGTAAAAGGAAACAGATATCGTCCTTTACCGAAAAATTCCTACCGCTCTGGCCACTTTGTTTTCTATTGCATGGATGTGAGATTGGAGGTTAAACTTACTATCAATTATTATACCTAGATATTTAGATGAATCACAAGCTAAGGTACATTTATTATATAGAATCTTCAATTTTGCTTCATTTATGTTTAGTTCAGGTAGGACATGAACTGACACGGGACTTATTTGCAATTTGTTAGCATTGCACCAGTTTTTAAGATTTTCCAATTCAGCATTACATCTCTGTTCAAGAGAAAAAAAAGAATGAGTTACTTACAACCAAGCAGGTACCATCAGCTGAAACACATGGGTTACATGATGTGGAATTAGAAAGATCGTTTACATATATGAGAAATCGGAGAGGCCGCAAAATAGAGCCCTGAGGATTGGAGGAAGAATAATTTATTCAAAATTGCATGTTGCCAGTAAAACGAATTCGCTTAGCACTTAACCCGAAATTATAGTCAGACTTTTTTTTGCGCCAATTGCCGTAAAATTTAAGATACCTATTCCAAGGAATACAAAAACTGCACTCCGTCCGAATTGAATTTAGAATTTGCTTTCCATAATCTGAACTTTTGCCCACATGCAAACATGATCCCAGTTTGTGATTGTTGTACAATTAGACTTGGCAAAATAGTGTTTTGGAAGTAAGTAGTGTGTTTTCTAAATTAAAACATAGCAACACTTTACTTGTCAATTTTTCGCTCCGCAATTTGATTTGAATCCGGACAAGTGCAATCATCGCCAGGTGCGGTTGCTTTCTGATGCAAGAAATCGAACTGATCTTCCAAAATTGATTTTTCGTTAGACAATGTAATACATCTGCATTCATTAACAAGGCAAGACAAATTTATTTCACCGCTCAGTAGCAGCACGAGGTAGAAATTAATTAGCATTCGCTTAAGAAGGCGACAGGAAAGTTGCGAGAGATCTTACGGTGATCGAATCAATCAACCACCCTCTTGGCAGCTTAGCAATTTGTACCAGTGTCCTGATTAATTTTCATTATTTTGTCGCGATAACTTGCGACATCTTGACGATTTCAAAAAGTTAATCAAATCCAAAATTTTCAAAAATTAAGAACACTTGCTTGTGATTTTCATTTTGCTTTTATTTTGCGTTTGAATGTCGACTACTATCATAGACTCGTGAGGCCGCACATCCAGCGAGTCGTTATAATAATAAAGATTGTACTTGTGGTGATGGAGAGCCCACTCTTCGAGTGTTGTGAAAATGGCCACTTTTCTCTTCAGGGTTCTCCAGCGCAGCTGAGGTTCTGTGGTGAGAAACTTCGTTGCACCACGCTTTAATCCACAAAAAGGAGCCAAGCAGCTCCAACCAATATCGCAAATTTGTATTTACATCTTAACTTACCAAGTTACCTAGGCCAGTAGACAGCGACGGAACGTTTCGGTCTTCCTGTCAAGCAGCCACCTGTTTACCACACAGTCCCTTTTTCGTGTTGAACGTCAAGCAGGAAAGCTGTAAACACTAACTTTCAGTCTTTCGTTTGATCCGACCGGGAATCGAAACTCAGTCTACTCGTTTCAGTAGCAGACGCTCTTATGCCCACTCGGCCACTGATCTCGCTTTCTTTGGGGCAGAAAATTAAGCCGTCTTTTCAGTGGACAAATGTTTCCAATAGAAGTGGCCACCAGTGCTAAAATGGAGTACCCAATTTTGAAGTGGTGTGAAATAATCACTTCTCCCCTGAGTTACACCGCACATCCCTGACGTGTAACCTACCGTTGCATTCACGGTCCCACGCTTTTATCGACAGAACACGCTGGGCTGAGTATTAGTTTAAGTCAACCAACCTTGATAAATTCCTGGCAACTTATCCTATCATGCAATCTCATGTAAGCAATCAATTTATAGAACTTGTGCTAAGAAAGTACTGTTCTAAAAACTGCGCCAATTTAACAATCTAAAATCTACGCGGAAGTTGTAATTAAATTTACTGCCGAAAAAAATTTAACGGATTGTTTTCTGTGCTAATTTTCTGGCATTTCTTGCAAAAAAAATTTTACTACGAAAATGCTAAACCTATTGCCTGCTACTGACGAAGTAAATCCTATTGTGGCCGGACCCAAAGAGAACAATCCCACAATCTACAAGCAAAGAAACTCGTGAGTGAATCGCTGATTTATGATTTCGCAGCAATTAAGTCAACGATTTTTAAACATTTATCTAAACTTTTCCATTTCTGCCTTTTGTACAATACCTAGTAATACTTTTGACAGCCAGCTCTAATCTAAGCAACACCTTAACTTCAAATCTTGCGTGGCTGCAATTGCATCTTTCAACTCGCAATCTCGGTCCTCCAGCAATTGCTGAGCTTTCGCTAACTTCTCTTCAATTTCTTTGGTATGATGCTGCTGGTGATAAACTGCACATCTTAACACTTGCACCTCCTCTTGCTCCGCCAGGGTAGGAACGGAGAACCTTGCTACTGGATCTCGACGCCGCTGCTTAACTAAGGTTTCCAATTCAATCCTTGCATTCTGGTGAGAGAAAAAGCTTAATATATATTACCCGGCTACTTGTTGTTGTTAGAACCTCTTTCAAATAGTCAAAAAATACTGAGGAGCTTTTTACAGCAAATTTTAACTTTCTTTTCTCCTTCAAAGTCGTTTTGTCGAACACCTTCCCTTAGATGGTTAAAATTAATGGCAAAAAATGTGTTTTGACATAATTATAGAATTGTTAATAATTTTCTGGACTACTCTAGTATGACGGCTTTCTAACCGTTCGGGCAAGAATAACCAGTTCCTTGCCTTATTCTTACTAATAATATAGTACTTCAGCTTCATATTTTTGTAATCGTTCTAGAAGTCGCTTTACTTGGAGGCGTCCTCTCAGTTGTTCGTTAGCGTATTCTTTATCGGCTATTGCTTTCCGAAGATGAGAGCAAGTTTTCTCGTGCGCAGTTCGCAGCTCTTCAAGGGGCTCGTTTTGCTTTACTGCTTCTTGCAACTAAACAATTACAAATTTTTGAGTTTACTAACTAATAAGCTGCTCGACTAGCCAGATTTTAACATTCATAATATCCAGCTAGTTCCCGTTATCATCATTTTGATCTAGAAGTGTGTTCCAACTAGGTCCCAGTAGTACAAATAGACATGGCAAATCACAAACACAAAACCATTTAAAAAAACTGTTTTGATAAAATAACTATTAACCAAGGAACAGCATTACTATATAATTTTAAATACAAACGGGCAATAGCGGGCTGTGAAAAGGCTATAAAATTGCGATTTTTCGGTTTGATGAAAAAGATAAATTAAGGTCTTCTATACGACACAGAGAGATAAGTGTCGTCAAATTAGAATTTACGAAAGGTATATTAAGGAAAGCAGAAAAGCAAGAGCACATAATTTCTTCCATGAAAATTAATCGAGACGGTGGTCGAGTGGATAGAGCATCTGCTAATAAAACAATCGACTAGGGTTTGATTCTCGGTCGGGTCATACTAAAAACTATAAAAAATTGACATTCACAGCTTCCCCGCTTGACACGTTCAGCAATAAAAGAACAAAGCCTGAAGCCTCCACCGTGTGTGGTAGACAGCTTGACTCGAAGACCAAAAGGGCCCTTCGCTGTCTCCTAGCCAAGGCAACTTTGTAAAATAAAGATTTAATTTACGTTGACAAAATCGAATTAATTAACATTTTGAAAAAAAAAGTCCGATGTTGTTTAGTAATTTGATATGACGGACTAAATCAGCTCTCCATGCAGACAAAACTATAATTATAGAACATGTATTAATCTTGATCTACTGATTGCACGAAGTAGCACATCGCGTGTTACGCAATTATCGCAAGTCCTTAACTGGTTTAAGTTAGGCTAAACTAAACATCAGTTACATCACTTCAACTTGTTAAAACTTTGGAGGAGTACCTCTTCATTGCTCTCCTTGATCTTCTCAACTTTTTCGACTACCTCTAAGCGCATACCACCTTTAGTTACGTCGGCGTCTCGAATCTTCTGGATCAAAATGCCAATATGGTTTTGTAGGTCAATGAATTTCGTTAAAATCTAAAACTTAATAAGTTAAAAATCGAGAAAGACCGAAGCCAAGACCATAGTCTGGGCGATGTGAATGATTATATGACGTAATTTGTTGTAAACGATAGTAAATGGATCCATGCAACTGGGCTTACAAGATGGCAGAAAAACAAGAAAGATGTATTTTGACTCAGCTACTATTTCCATCAAAAATAACGCCAACTGTAAAATCTAATCCAACTTTTTGCGACTACTGCAATCTACGACCTTCAAAATTGTTTTATTTAATCGTTTGCGTGCTATCTGGCCTAAAGGCTACCAGCGCGGAGGCCTTACCCTAGGTCTCCGCGCTGGTAGCCTTTAGGCCAGATAGCACGCAAACAATTAAATATTAAAAGCTCTGGCCAGCAAACGTCGAAAACATCATAACTAGATTTTTAAAATGTTAAAATAACAAAACATTGCAGTCTGCAAGTTTATGTTCTTCAATTTACGACGAAAAAACAATTGCGCTTAAATTAAAATCACGAAAAGCTGTGAAAAACAGTATTGATACCTTTTGCTCGGCTAAGACTAGCTTCCTTGTAGTTTTGTTAGAAACATCGAACTTCACTAAATTCTTGAGCAAGAGATCCCGTTGCATTTCCAGAGAGTTAACATCAGAGCTAGCTAATGGATAATCCTGAAAGTATTTCGACTTTACTTTTAATTGCATAGTTACGGCAATAAACAAACAAAAAAACGTGTTACTGCTTTGCTGATGAAATACATAATGCTTCGCGCGACTCTCGTACCTTGGTTGCAATGGGAAAGCAAGCAAATGCAAAAAATGCACAAAGGTTAAAGTTTTAATTAATCACAAAAATTTTCCGTAAAACCAAGAGTGTTTGCTGTCCCCTACCCCACGAAAAAAATCGGAGAAAACCAAACGAAAGTATCCCGTTTTTTCATAGAAGCATCTCCAGAAACCTTGAAATATGCCCTCAGATTTTTAAATTAGCACATATCGAGATGTCAGCATCACAATCTTACTTGTTCAACTCGTTGTATGACGTCACGAAGGGCAGCTACTTGCTTTCTAGCCTCAGATCCGGCACCTTCTATACACAGTAGCTGGCAGCACAGAGCATTGTCATCTGATGCTGTCTCTTCAAAATATTCTCTGCGAAATGTTTACATTCAACAGCTCATTCACTCAGTGGGGTTATCCTGTCCCGTGTTGCGGAAACACTATCTGGTGACAAACCACACATATGACAAATGATAGGTGAAACAGAATGACTAGCCCAGTGGTTCCCAAAGTGAGGTCCGCTGACCTTTTAGGGTCCGTGAAGCACTTTCAGAAGGTCCGCGTAAGAAATTTGGTATAGGCCTTACTTGGATCATAGCTTAATAATTTTGCTTCCAACTCCTGTGTGTTCAGGAGGTACACATACTACACAATCTATGCTTGCGAGATTCATTTTTTGCTTCCTATGCGTTTGTTGTGATCATACTCCCGACTCCCCAATGGCGTCACAAAGAGAAGAGTTCAGTTTATCGGCCGCTACTAGCATAGTTACCTACTCCTGTGGCCAAGCTGAAACTCAGTCTTTTTGTACCTGCGTTTTTAGCTTTGCAGAGAAGGTCGACAAACATTTAAAAGATTGCAACCGTTGTGAATTAAAAAAAGTTTGGGAACCACTGGACTAGCCCTTTCTTTATGTGAAAGGTCTCAATCAAGGGCGAAACTTTAACAAGAGATAGCTCTGAAGGGTATCTGAAATGGTGGTTTGTGAAATTTTGCACTCAAAGTTTGTTCTTCGTAATCACATCCTAGATCACGATTACATGGTTTGACTAGGATCACACCAAAACCCAGTTACAGTGACTGCATGAAAAAATCAGATGCTCCGTAGCGGCGCACAGTATTCAACATAGTGCACTGAAACGCTTTGCAAAACGAGTTGGATGCTTTAACTTCTAAGTAAAAGTTTCTTACAAATTCTTGTTCACATCTTCCTTATAATGGTGCATGCTTTGAAGCAAAGATTTCTTCTGTTCGTCAATCTCTTCCAACTCGACAACAACGCTTTGCAACTCCTTCTGCTTTTCTTCGTAATCCTAATTATTAAGTATTCTCAAGTTAGTAATCACTAATAGTGTGTCCGCCCTGAGTTTCCCCGAACCCCAAAAATGGGTATGGGGGTAATTTTTGAAACCCAAGCCCGGGTTTCATTTCGTTGTATGTTTGCAAACTGAATTCGTGAAAAAATGCTTACAATGCCGAAGAATTCAGCTGAAAAAAGATTTTGAAAAAAGGGTGGGGGGAGTTTTAATTTAAAAAAGATCTGATCAAAACATAGGCAAGAATTACCCAGATAGTTGCGTGCCAAAATCAAACACGCGTCTCGTAGAATGCGGGGCTTTGCAGGCAGTATCGAACGCTAAAGTGCAAATTTTAGTAACCAAAGGCAACAATTTTAGAAGCAGATAAAACCCGGATTTAGAAAAACAGACCCGAATCGAATACCTTATAGTTAGTCATTCACTGGTTAAAGAGAGCGCTCGTTACACAAAACATTAGAGTTGAATTAAGCCAGGCGCGATTAGTGTTTCCCATTAACTATTAAAATTTAATAATTGCAAATTGTGTGCCAATAAAAGTCAGCTTTTTGTTGGGTGGTTTTCACTTGACGGGGACAGATGGTAGAATTTAAGCACACCATAAACGCATTTTCGTACTTGAAATAACTCAGATGAATGAGTTTTTTATTTCCTTTTCAAGGTTGAAATTTTGATATATGGATCCATTCATACATTGATTTGCATGACTTTTATCCAATTTAGAATAACTCATGACGATGGTAAATATAAAAAAATCATGAAAATATGGTAAATATAATAATGGCTAATGGTGAAATAATATATATTAGGGTGTACCACATTTTGGCGACTTCTCAGGAAAAATAAGCTCGAGTCGAATTCTGATCGGATTTTCGTCGCTGATTTCAAAAATGACGTCATTTTTCAATTATGACGTTATCTTGAAGTGCCACCTAACGGATTTTATGCAAATTTTGACCTATCTCGAAAACGACAAGAGCTAGAGCGATGAGACTTGCATGGAAATGACCAGAAGGGTCGATTTCCTATCTCGACTCTTTACACTGTTAAGCTCTAATTGCAACAGAAAGCGAGTTATCTTGAAAAAACATAAATGTTTTCAAAAAATTTCGAATTTTGCTGTTGTCTACTTTTCCCTTACAAAGCAGTTTTAAACCTTGTGTGTAGTTAGAATAGATGAAGAAACCGTACTGCACTATTATCGACAGTGGTAGTGGTTCATCAGTTAATGATCTCTGCGCCCAAAATGACGTCATTTTATTATGACATCATAATTTTTTACGATTTTTGCAATTTCTTAACCGTTTTTCTGCTACAAAGCAGTTTCAAGCCTTGTATCGCAATAATAATTCAACAAACAAGTGATGCATTAATCATTGACAATAAGTTGGTCTTTTGTATTAGCTCTAACAATTTTAGAACTCATTGATCGGTTGCAAACAACAACACCCAAGCAAAAACATCAAAACCAAAACTTTCAAACGAAATCCAAGCAATCAAATCTTATTATGCGACATTGTGCAAAGTAGCAAGAATGCGCAAGTCAGTTTTGTCGAAATTCTGTAAGTCATCTCGAACCATGCCGTTAACAATCAGTTTTAATCTGCCAATGAACCGTTCGGTGCTTCGATTGTTGTTATCGATGCTTTTCCAAAACATTGGGGACGAAAAGCATGCAATACATGGAGAAAATTTACTCTTCTCAGTGAAAAATCTCGTAACTGTTTGCGTTTCAAAAGCGCTTGCTGGATGTCAACATTTTTAGGAAACGCCTTTTCTTTTACGGCTTCAACCGTATAAGGTGGCACCTCAGCATGCACACTTAAAGCAATATTTTTAGGGCTCAACCATTGCGATGCATGCTGAACGAAATGCTTCCAAATCGCCTCGAACACTGGCAAATCAACTTCCTTGTATGCAAGTAGTAAATCTCTTGTAAACAGCACAACTGAAGGACCTTCAGCAGCCGATGATTAAAGATGGATGGCTATAAACGCAAGCAAATAAACACATACAATGAACGAAACCATACGTTGAAGTCTAGAAATTTGCGCGGGCTCGACGCAATATCCAAAAATAAGCATTCGCAGACATCCACTAGCGGTTGTCAACCATCGGGCATGACTTATGTATGGTTTCTTGGCGATAAAAAAGCAAAGGTTTCAAATTTTCCGGTACATTCATCAGTAAATAGGCAACTAGAGCTAGCAAACACATGTGATCTCAGCGAAATGAAAGTTTCATTTCGTCTTTGTGATCAGAAATCCATAAGATTTTTGTTTTCAGGTGATTAGAAGCATTAGATTAGACAGAAATCTCGCACTCTTGACGTGTTTTCATGTCTTCGGGTCTGGGTTGTGGTATTTTTTAAATTTTATTAATCAAAGCAGCATCTTCGTATGCATTAGGACCCTTGACTTTGCCTTCTAAAAAGTTTTTAGCGGATGTAAAATAGATTTCGTTGGTATGAAATAGGCATTCGATGGAGTGAATTTGGTGTCCAATGTTGGACTTGAAGTACTTTTCTAATCTTTTATTCACACCCGACTTTTTACCTGTGTTTACAGCAGTTGTATCAGCCATAATTGAGTATACTCGGGAAAGTAAAGGCTTGTCAATAGTTTCAATTATGGAATTGAACACTGCAGCTGAAGTAACGGACGTTTCTTTTTGAAATGACTTAATTTGCAACGGTGTTGACACTTTTTCTTGATCAAAATATTGACCGATAAACACGTATCTGTCAATGCCATCAATTATTTTTCCGTCATAGCATAACTGCCAAGCATCCACCGTAACATGTTTTAACTGAGCTGATTTTAGAGATTCTATTCTGCACTTCTCTCTCTTACGGTGAATCGACGATTTTGATGTTTCAGGATTTTCGAAATTTTCTGGAGTCAACTGATCAGCTTGCTGACGAAGAGATGTACAACGTCGATCTGCCAGCACACATTTAGTCTTCGTTACAATTTCTGCAACTTGGATCTTTGGCTTGTTTATCACGCAACAAAATTCGTCATCTCCAACCAATTCTAATTCGACTTCCTCATTATGACCAGTAGTTGGTAGCAGTTCAGATGTGATTAAAACTTTTCTAGGTCTTCCCCTTCGCTTCTTTAACAGTTCCGGCTGTTCATTCTTTCTCTTTTTAGCTATCTTTTTTTCTTGCTGCTTCCTATGGGCAATATCTACCTTTGAGGTTAGTATCGTATTTCTGCTCTCTCTCTGATCTCTCAAAAAGTTTATTTCTTCAGCTGGTATCCGATGCTCAAAGGGACAGTAACAAGCGAATTTTCTTTTCCAAAACTGCATGTTAGGGTTCGCACTGTTTTCGCATTTGCATGCAGATATGTCAAAGAGTTCAAACAGCCAGGTTTCTGTTAATGACTGCGACTGACTTTTAATTGCTCGTTTCTTTGCTGCTCTTAATTTGTTAACAACATCAAACAACTTAGTATCAATTCTGGATTTCGAGAGGATTGGTAAACTAGCTTTAATCCACAACTTTGCAACATCTGCAGCCACTTCATACTTCAAATCAGTAAACTCTGGAAATTTTTTTAAAAACTTTGCGTTTGTGTACTGAATAACATTGCGTTTAAAGAAGTATTGCTGAAGTAATTCTTCGTTTGTAGGCAGTACATTTTCTTTCAACTCCGCTGCTTTTATGTACTTCTCGGATAATCTTGTCGCAGTCATTTCACTTAATCTGCTACTTTAATTACTAATAATGACTGTGGACTAAAATTAATCATTCAACATCTAAAAAAATTAAAGTCGTCTCACTTTATCGATTTGCTCCAAGCACCTACATTTGATGAATTCGCATCCTTTGTAACTTAGGTTGCGCTATCTTCAGATCAATGCCATGAGCATTTCTCCAACTTGAATCAAAACCTGATACAATATTGCATCATCCTAAAAATCTCATTGTGATGTGAGATCTGCAAGCAATTCTGCATTGCATCTGTAAGCAACATTTTGTGACGTCACAATCAATTATGACGTCATTTTGGGCGCAGAGATCATTAACTGATGAATCACTACCACTGTCGATAATAGTGCAGTACGGTTTCTTCGTCTATTGTAACTACACACCAGGTTTAAAACTGCTTTGACAAGGTTTAAAACTGCTTTGTAAGGGAAAAGTAGACAACAGCAAAATTCGAAATTTTTTGAAAACATTTATGTTTTTTCAAGATAACTCGCTTTCTGTTGCAATTTGAGCTGAACAGTGTAAAGAGTCGAGATAGGAAATCGACCCTTCTGGTCATTTCCATGCAAGTCTCATCGCTCTAGCTCTTGTCGTTTTCGAGATAGGTCAAAATTTGCATAAAATCCGTTAGGTGGCACTTCAAGATAACGTCATAATTGAAAAATGACGTCATTTTTGAAATCAGCGACGAAAATCCGATCAGAATTCGACTCGAGCTTATTTTTCCTAAGAAGTCGCCAAAATGTGGGACACCCTAATACATATGCATATTATTATAATGGTAGTAACGTAAATCAATACACCTACCAATTTCGATGCCAGCAAAGTTTCCTGTTTTCCTTCTAGTTCTTTTTCTAGCAAACGGTTTTCCTCCTACAACATATATATTTTTCCTGCATATTTGCTGAAGTCCAATAAAAGAATGACAACATTCTCCTAGTATATTAACACACAAATTGTACATCATCGAATAGTTTGAAATTCTTATCATTTATAGAAAAAATCTTAAAATCATGAGTTGTTACACAGCTTATGCACTGTACATTTTGCACAAGTAATGTTCAGATTATACTGGGAATATTAACATTGAGTTTGGAGTGACTAGTTAGTCGGGTAGATAATTAACACTCTTCTTTTGAAATAAAGCTATAGAATTCATTTAGTGGACCAGTTATATCGGGCCCATGAAAGGCAGATGTAACAACCCGAAGATGAAATGAGCCCGACAATTCGTTAGATACACTAATAAACACACAAAAATTGATTTAACGCACAGGGTGAATGTCATTTGAAGCGTTGCATGTGTTTGTTGGACAACACAGTCTTGTAGATTCTTGAACTGGTAAATCTCTTGTTGGAATTAGTGAGTCGCTAAAACCACAACTGAAAATGCAAAAATTAAGCGATATTGAAGCAAAATATCATTGTGCTACCAGGCACGTATTAAGCCATCAAAGAAAGTAAAATTTTTCGAAGTTCCTGTATTTGTAAAATCTTAATAATTCTTTTGTAAAAAAAAAGAGTGAAGCACAAACAGCTTTGCTTCTGGATGCCTTTGATTTCGATAAAAATATAGGCGAAGAAGGGTCTTCAATAAAGCATGGGGTGGGGTCTGAGCTTTATTAGAAATTTCCAAAATGCACCTCTGCCAGTGACTTCCACAAGCTGTTGCATTTTCAAAGGTAAGTTTATTATATCTAAGGAAATCGATAAGCAAAACAATTCGATGGAGCGACTCAGAAGTCAAAATTAAACAGCCTATAACACAATCAAATATAATTGTTGCGAGTGAGAAACTGACATCACTGTGTTCATAACAAAACAGACCTATCACATATAACCACATACTAATTTCTGATTCCAAAGCTTAAAGGTGGATTTACACAGTATCCGTTTTTCGTCCGCTTTTAAAACTTTCCGGAATTTTTCTTTGTACAGGGGTACATTACAGCCATATTTTGAAATATCGATCTGATCGTTCGTACGCAAAACTTTATCAATATGTAGCAATTTACTTAGTGCAGATATGGACTTATAAAAATGCAGACGCAAAAGCGCATACTTTTTTATGGAGAAGCTAAAACGTAAAAAAACGAATACTGTGTAAATTCACCTTAACAAGATACTGAAGAGGCAGTAATTTTGCATAGAAGCTAAATGACAACAAACCTGTCACATAAAATTGAGTCGTTTGCAGCTTGCCGTTCCACTCTGGCAGCGTTCTTCTTCATCCTATCCAAGGCTTTCTTCACTCGTCCGCCAACTGGATCATCTTCCACTCGTTCTTTGAAGCAATTCAAATGGCGATTTGATCCAACTGATATGTTACTAGAAACAATGTAAATTATACCAGTCACCGAACAAACGATTGTTGAAACTCACAACTCCTCATGCATTGACGGTATTAAACAATAAATTCGCTTAATATCCTCCAGCAAAGGTCACATTAAACAAACATTAATCAGAAACAGAAAAATGCCGCTAACGCAAATACAATTAAAAATTTAATTAAATCTTTCTAAACTGAAAATACAAAATAAGGTTTGACTTTTCTGTTTACCGACAGTCATCTGTGCAGTGCTCACTTATCGAGGCCATTAGCAAGTAACTTATTAGGGATAAGCCTGGTGTAGACTACTCTATTAACTGTAGGGTCTCTTCTTCCAGTAACTTTATCTCCGCTGATTTCAATATATTTTTCTTGTGAACTTGACAGCTTAAATGTCTCGTCTAAATACAACTGTGATTGAATTACGGCAGCTTTATAAAATCGAAGTGTTTTTTTTTTCAACTAAAAGAATTGACTACAGAATATCCAAGTTTTTTCTTTTTTTCTCCAACTAGCTAATTAGCAGGATAAGGCATTATGAAATTATAAACATTGTCAGCAACAAAAGAGATTTAAAGCATACGAGCTCGTAGCTGAAGAGTTGCGGGATAACTTGACTTTTAAGTTATGAACTGTACCAGTACTCATTGCAATACACAAACCACGTTAAATTAACTTTTCAAGAATTTTCTAATTTTTCACATAAAATCTTTTGACTGGAAAACAGGCTAAAAAATGACAATGAAGCACAAACTATGTTAAAGTAAGATATAAGCCGTAAGAAATAGCAAATTGAAAATTCCAGTCTTGTCTTGAAAAAAGAATTCAAGTCAACTATTATCGATTCACCTCGTTTTTGAGGGTTCCAACTTCGGCCATCAGGCCTTTGATTTTATGATCATAAGTTTTTATGTGATGTTCGAGCCGGTCGTTAGCTTCTCTTAGGACGTCACGTTGGCGTAATGCTCCGACTTTAGGATCGCGGACGTTCAAGTTGACACGAGCTTGGTTAATCTCCAAAAGTGCTTTTGTCGACTGAAAACAGGCAAATTTAAACAATTAATCCAATCTCACTAGACTTTGAAAAATAAGAGCGATTTTTCCAATCGTGTCAGTACCAGTTCTTAGGCTTGTGACTTATCTATTCAGCGGCGTATACTGTACTTTCTATTTAAAAGTATATAAATTTCAGATTCTATTTTAAAGATAAAAAAAAATCAAATTAAATAAAACTGCCGTGCAATCACTACGGACTATTTTATAGAATATTACGTTTTGATTTTATTGGAAACTTCGTCGAGCGATGTGCTTGAACTTCTCACTTCTGGTAAGGGAGGTCAACGATTTAATTTACTGGCAGGTCAAATCTAACAGTGTTGCCAACGACTCACCACCTGGTAAAACTCACAGATCTATAGAGATTTGACGCAATAGAGTACGTTCAATCAAAACAGTAAAGATCCGGATTACTTTTGGATTTAACTCTGTTTTTGTAATTTAAATTCCAACACAATCAGACTGAAAACAATGCTACGATTACTTTGAAACAACAACTTCCACTTACATCCCAATTGTAACTTGTAGTTGGTGCATCTGGTAAGGTAGTTTTGTGTGAGCTCTCATGCCAAGGCTCAACAGCATTTATTTTTCCTCTCTGAAGTGGACAAATAATTTTTTCTCGATAAGCACGTCTATTTTTTAGACTATCTCTGTCTTTTTTCTTAAAAAAAAATAAAAATATAATTGCTACCTTCAAACGAAACCAACAAAAGAATGATGAAGTTAGTTAAAAGAACTGATCAAAAGAAGTTCGTCATTTCTGCTAGTAAATGATGCATACCAATTATTGGAAAATAGCCTATTTTAATTGACTGTCAACAGCAACGTTTTGAAACTCCACTTGTGGGGCTGCTTGATAACTATAATAAACATTAATCAAATTTTAGCAATGTTTTATGTTTCAGCTTTAACTACAACAAGAGCAAGTTTTTAGCCAATAATGGCAACTTTATATCTTGCATTTTGACTGGCTTAAAAATTTTTTTGCCATTTTAAAACTTCTGCAATCAGCTTTCTTATTGCAAGCATAGATTAAGAATGGTATGCAAAATATGCCAACCAATTTCAATTTTTTAGCCTTCTGCTCGAAGTGTTCTTTGGTTATCATTTTATGAATGCATCAAACAAAGCATACAGTTAACAATTTAAGAAATCACAGCACACATACGAGTATTATTTTGGAGCAGTAAAAGAGGTTCACCAAAATTATGATTTAAATATTCTGGGGCTAAATATTTTAAAACCTTAATCATATATGAATTCAGCAAATAAAGCAGTTGTATGGTCAACGGAATTCAGACATTATATTTTACACTAAGTTAATTTACCTGCAAAAAACTGCCGCTGGATTTTGGCTTTTTAATATGAATGTGAAGTGGTACATCTTCTTGTACACTAACTTCAAGAGGAGCCGCAGGCATTTATTTATCAAGTGGTGACTGCTGTTAAATAATGAATGCAAATGTTAACACTCCATGTAGAAAAGTACAATACCACATGACAAATGTTCACGTAAAATATAACTAGGGTGTTGCAGGCGGCCTTTAAAAAATTCAACTAGGTCCAATCACACCTACCTTTCATTTCTTGGGGCGATTTTGTGTAAAACCACCACGGTTCAAATTTCAGATCACTTGGATCAAATTTACCTATAGCAGTACAATATGATCATATCCGATATCCATCATGTCTAACCGTTTGGAAAAAACATAAGTAAACAGTCCAAATTACATGTGTGTTTGGTTGTAACTTGGTCAGAACATATCAGAATATAAATTACAAGCAATAAAAGTAAAAAGAATGCAATATGGAACCTAAGAAGCTGACTATTCATCTTTCACTCAAAATTTTATCTTGAAAAAATCAGGTTTTAGCCATTTGAGGATGTAATCTGTGATGCATGAAAAGTTGAAGACATATGCAAGAATTTTAACAATCAAAACAATAGATACAATTTTTTGTGAATTAAGGAATAGTTATTATTTGCATGCTGTTCGGTAATAGGTAAACATTAGTTCGAACGCCTCCAGTATTCTCATAAAATTATAGTCAAATTTTAATTTCTTGTGAGTAACTCATTATGCATTTGCAGCATTTGGCACTGTTTTATTGCAATTTTCTCAGGGTAACTGAGGACATAACCAAAGCAAGCTATTTCTCTTCGTAGTGTCGGAACTTGATTCATGTGTCGAAAGTTTGCTTGAAAACATATTGGCACTTACTACATTGTTTAGGACAATCAGGAAATCGGTAGCGAAAATTTTTGTTTACTGCCTGAACGTTTCCTCAACAAATTAATGTGAAAAATAATTATTCTGTGATTTTGTAACTGTCTCCAACTTTGTAGTTCTTAAAGTGTTGGTTGTAGAAGGTGGTGTTGCTACGGACTTTTTCGTGAGGGATGCTGGATGAGGGAGCGGAGGAACTCCACCAACTCCCAACAGTTGGGCCACACCCCAAGGTCTGGATCAAAGGTAAAAATTAGAAAGTGTAGCCTAGAGCCGAAGACAGATTTGCGTAGAGGCTCTGAGACAGGACAGTGAAGAAGATGATGGAAATCCTGTGGATGTTGTCAACAGGCACTACTGGAAGAGTTCTTATGACTATCCTGCAGAGGTATAATAGTAAGAGGCTGTAACCATGACAGCAAAAGCAGGAAAGCTCACAGAGTAAAGGGCGTGGTAGGACCAATTCCACTCAGCACTGGAGAACCTGGAGGAATTTTACAATTAAGAGGGGAGTAGGAAATGTGACGTTTCCACTTGTGGCACTGGGTGTAATGGGTTTTAGCAATGGTAAGGAAGAGAAAACAAGGAACCATTGCAGTAAGCACTTTGGGCAGGAAGGCTCAAGCTTTAGCAAGAGAATCAGCACACTCATAATGAGGGACATGGCACCAGACATTCTGCAGAGAGTTTGGAAAGATATGAGGCCAACAAAAGTTAGGTGGAAGGTCGAAAACTGTGTTGTGCCAAGGTGATTCAAATCTGTCAAAACAAAGTTCTTATCGTTTTTCAAGTTCTTTCAATTCTTCTATGACTGAATTGCAATATATTGCATTATTTACATTTCATTTGGCTTAATCTCAAAAAACTAAATCATTGCATCCTAAGTGATTTTTCTGAGAGCTTTAATGGTAGTGCAGCTACCATATTATCTGTAGCCAACTAGCTGCTAAGACTAGTTTAAAACTTGTTGATTACGAAGGTATTTTAGAGCTGAATAGGTCAGTAATAGAGTAATTTAAAACATTTATTCTTTTTCAGCATGTAAATTTCGAATTTATCATATTTAAGCTTTGGGTCATAAGATGTTGGAGGTTTTCACGTCTAATTCTTGTCTTGTCATTTTCTTTCTACTCAATTGAGTAATCAATATGCATTTAAAAGATTTTTCCTATTTTAATAAGTTGAAATAGATAAATATGGAGTGTAGTGAATAACTTTATCAGTATATACTAAAAATATTGTCCGAATAGGACAAATTGAGGTGTTAAATGAAGTTAAAGAGAGTATTTTAAAACAATTTTTGGTTTAATTGCATTTCCATTTCACTCATTACTTGTAATGTACAATGGACCTAACCCAAATTTAAGCTATAATTTAAAATTGAATGTTTTAATCATCGTTTCTTAAAACTTTTAGACGCGAGGTCATCTTTAGAATCAAAAATACCCATGTTGCCTTGCTAGAGGTAAACCTTCTCAGATTTGCCTGAAATTTTTCTTGGGGAGTTTTTAGATAAAATTACCACAGGAAAAAAAAGATGAGCTGTTTTCGCACACCTTGGGGTGCCTGCAACACCCTACTAACTACGATATTGATATACTGCATTGCAGTATTTATGGGCAAAGTGGGCTAACTAAAAAGTAGTAAAACTATAATTTTTATAACTGTAAAATGGCAATAAAAAACTAACTACCAAGTAATAAACTGGACAAAGCCAAACAAAGTTGTGTTTAATTGAATTTTTTGATCAAATTGAAAAACATCAGTATATTAATAGACCTTAGAGCGAGTTTTTGTGCATTTAGCCTTAACAAATCATTACAAATACCTAGTACCAACCAAAGCAAATGCATTCAAAAGATCAAAATGTACCATGGTGGTTTGTGACAAAACTTTTTCAATTTTGAGAAAATACTTTTAGAAGAAAAAAAAAAAAAATTTGCCATTTCAGAGTGTGATTAATACAAAACATTATCTACAACAAAACAGTACAATACACAATCACACATACAGTACATACAGCAAAGAAACTGAAATGTGCCACACATCATACCATACTACTCCAAAATTCTCAATTCTCATGTTGCAAGCTTAATCATAAACAAGGCAGTGCAGATATAATATATAAAAACGAAGTCAGATAAACTGTTAGGAGTATCGAAATATATAACAAAGTATTGACTAGGGTAAGTGATTTTCACAGCACCTACAAACAGTGCTCGATGCCAAAGCAGAGCTATTATTTAGGTGAAACTATTCAACATGAGCTAAAATGTGCAACCATTGGTTTCATGTTTATTACAATCATCAGGCACATTAAATCTCTTATTCAAATAGAATCCATAAAAATCTTATTCAATAGAATCTTATTACTAATCTTATTCAAATAGAATCCATAAAAATCTTATTCTTATTCAAATAGAATCAAATAAAATCTTATTCAAACATCAACTGTACATATAATTTACATCAAGTACTTGTATTGTATTTTTCAAATCATAAAATTTATTTTTCAAATCATAAGATTTATTTTTTTTTGTATTGTATTTTTCAAACCATAAATTCCTATCAATAACTAGCTCTAAACAGTTTTATTTTTATGCATAAGGTGCATAAAATGAAACAAACGTTTACTTAAACTGTACATATAGTAGAGCACTATTTGGCACTAGCCACATAAAATGAGTTGGCTTGATTATAAAGTACAAATTGATGCGTTGTATTGGACACTAAACTATGAAGTCCATGTTTAATTCCTTTGAGAAAATTAAAGAATTTTAAGAATGCTTTGTGGTCTGAGAACTAATATGTACATTTTTGGGTGATGAAATCATGAAAGGTTGGCTAGCCAAGAAATGAAACTGCTGACTTGCTTGCAATTAAAAATGCATTAATAAACTTTGAACACCTACATAAACTAAACAATCACTAAACAATACATTGGCAGTAGCAAAATAATTTTCCATAAATTTTGTATGCTATTAATATTGGAAATAAGATTTAATTTACAGCTTTTCTACTACCACCTTTTCTCAGAATTGCCATCCGTTGAACAGTCACAATAATCATAGCAGATAAAGTCGACCCAAGTCAACTAACCGCGAACCAACTGACTGCAAAGCAACGATTTCGTTACAGTTATTTCATCACTGATTTCATCGCAGTGATTTCGTCACAAAGTGAGGGTTTGGGCAAGATGGCTCTGGGGATAGTAAAAATATATTCAGGATCGCCCTTTTCAGCCAATCAGCGTTGTTCGCAGTCAGTTTGTTCACGGTCAGTTGGTTCGTGGTCAGTTAGTTGCGGTCAGTTGTCGTGGACCCGTTAAAGTAATATAATAAGAATCAAAGGTGAAATCACATACAAGTTTATTTTGGTGACTGGCGTAATGAATAAAAACTGGGTCATGGCCCTCTAGGTACTGTAACTTCATCTAGAGTGCTAACTATTGGGAGCCGCAACCCAATGCAAGATCACTCACATTTGACCAAGCTAATTTTGAAGCAAATAGCATTTACATTGTGATTCTGGTAGCTTAAAACATATAGCAATGCACCAGACTGTTCAGCGGTCAAGCGGCTAAAGCGTCTGATACTGAAAGATTAATTAAAATTCTATTCTTAGTCAGGTCAAACCAAAGACTATAAAATTGGTATTTACAGCTTTCCTGCTTGATGTTTAGCGTTAAACGGGACAATGTGAAGCCTCCACCATGTGTGGTACACATGTGGCCATTTGACATAAAGACTGAAATGTCCCTTCACTGTCTCCTGACAAAGGCAACTGGGTGAACAAAATGTAATTACAGTTTTTTTCAGAGTCATACTAAATCCAAAACGAGATAAAATGATACAATCCCTTGAGAAGGTTTGTTAGAGTGCAAAAAAAAAATTATTATTATAAAGCTAACCAATCTTAAATTTAATTAGCTTCATTTATGTCACAATAGTAAGTTGTGATATTTCATTGCTTGCCAGAGCCATTGTAACACAAAAAGTGATACCAATAACATTATGTGACTTATCTTTTTAATAGTAATACTAAACAAAATCGATCTCAAGTTTCTGAAAGACGATGCTGCAACATAGGAACAACTGTTGCAAAGCAATTTAAAGTAATTGCCTCCTCAATAAGATCATCTACTTTAACAGGACTGTTTCTGATGTTCACATCTTTAATAGGACCTCTGGTGCGGTCACTGTTGGTCTTGACAAGATGAAAAGTAACCTTTACTTCAACACTCGATTTTTTGAAGAAAGTGTTCACATAAAAAACCTCCAGGATGTCATAGTCTACTTGCGTAGCTATTAATTTAACTCCACTTAATACCTCTTTGCTAGTTGCAACAAACTGAGCTTTTTTGTTTGTGGCATGTTGCTTCTCATAAGCTTGCATCAGCTCAGAATTTAAAAGCTTGTTTAGTTTATCAATTAAATCTTCGTTTGGTTGTAATCGTACAATGTGCTGGGATAGTTCTTGGTTCATTTTTTCCTTGGCTTTGAGTTGCTCATTCAAAATAGCAGAACTATCTGCTACACTAGTGCACTTTTCATCAAAATATTGCAAAATCTCATTCATTTTCTTGGACAACTCAATGTATTGATTTTTGATGTTTTTTATTTCTTCAAAATCTTTGTTTAAGGCAACTGAAGCAGCTGCGACATCATTTGTCTTGTTAAATTGTTCAAAAAGTGCTTCTTCATCTTTTTTTGCATTAAGGTTTCTCTTTTCATCATCACATTGACTCAACATTTCATTGAGAGATGAAGTTGCATCACTGAACTCTTTAGTGGGATTCATAATTTCGTCCAAAAACATTAGATATGCAAAAAACGTAAGGAACTGGTGTTTAACATCTTTATTTTCAAATAAAGCATTTTGCAAAGCTGCATTTGCAGTGTAGTTAGTTATTGACTTTTGATGTTGAAATTGTTGCTTTATATTTTCTAAGTACGTATGAAGATTGTGCAGATGTGAAACATCAGAAATTTTGTCTTTGTCCATTCCAGATTTTGGCAACTGGTAGCCTACTGACTTTTAAGCTCAAAGGGACCAATATAACAATAAAATTCGAAACTGGAAAACAAAGCTGATACATAATACTAGTAACATTGCTAAGACACTCAGCACTGCACGTTCAATGTACATAAAATGGTAAAATATATTACCAATTTTTTGAACCATGAATCGTACTTAAAAAATTCTAAGAATTGAAGGAGCTGCTGGTGTGCCTTATGATTACTGTATTTATTTACGTATATGTCAGAAAATTTCAACCAAATTATTGCTCAAAACATTGGGGGCGCAAGGGTACGACATAGTTTGAAAAAACCAGCCCTTGCACTTGTGACTTTTTGGGTCAAAAGTGCTAGGTATGACCTTTCACAGAAAACTGTTAAAAAGCGCTTCCTAAAGACGGGCATTTTTAACAATTTGGATGGAAGTGAGGATGATTTCCTGTGGGATGATGGCCAAGATGAGGAAGAAGGTTACCATGAAGCAAGTGAAGAGTACAGTCCACCTTCATAGGGCACTGATGATGTCTTGCCTCAAGAACAATGGGATGAACTGTTTTGTAGCAGCAAAGATGAGAGTGACTGTGATGGATACCAGATGTTGTGTTTGATTTTGATTAAAAAAATGTGAAAAAAATTTTGTACCATTTTTTAAGGCTAAAGTAGGGGGTGCGACTTATACACAAATAAATACGGTAGATATAGTCAGGGTTCCCACGCATTTGTCAACAAAAAATTCCCTACTTTTTCCATACCAAAATTTGCTCAAACAAGCAAAGCTTTAGTCATCTGGAATACACAAAATTGCAGCATTTTAACACAATCCAAAAACTAACTCAACAGAACTCAATTGCTGCATGGATGAACACGATTAAATAGCCTAAAGTAATGGACATTTCTTAATTGCTAAGTGATAGTTCATGGTGTTTGAATTCATACAAGATGGAGGCAATGCAGCATAGTGTTTAGACCACAGGCCCAATCGGCGTATCCAAGCAGCTGCTATATCCACTACAGCAGGACTAGAATTCTCGATTTCATATAATTAAGGTCAAGCAGTTTACTAGTTGTGTTTGAAATGAAGTACGACATATAAGCTACTCAGCACTACATGGATTGAAGGGGTGCATGCTGCACTTGATTGAACACAAAATACATTTTAAGGGCAATGAATGAACTATTCTGAAATGCTTATAATTCTGCAGTTTACAAAATAACCAGTACCTACACATGGGAGCCGGAAGTGTGGCAGGGGGACGCAACTTCTGCAAGTCTTTGCCCATCTAAATTGGCACTACCTCTACAATACGAATACAACAAAATCAGACGTGAATTTCAAACGATAAATTTTGAAATTCAAAAAGTGCCCTTTTAACATCTAAACTTTACCTGTTTTTAAATTTTGCAACTCTAACAAAAAAAAAAAAACTTTTGGCACCCATGTACCTACGTAACAGTAGTCAGCTCAAAAATATTTTGCCACAACTTTCACTAACCAGTATGTCAGCTTATGTTATAAAGAACGGAAATTAATAATCAACTGAATTATCAACTTGTCTGTCTATCATCACATCTAACAACTAAGAAGTGTATCTGCTATTCATTTTGTATACGGAGAGACTATTTTTCCAGAAAGTCTGTAATGAGAGAAAAATAGAGAATTGTAGTGCACCATATCTTGTGCTGCTTCGTTGTTTGCAAATTTTCTGTGAAATAAGCGCATCGTTTCATATATCTGCAATGATCTCACATTCGATACTGCTCTCAACCATACATAGGACTAGTAAAACTCTGCAGCCCCTATATTGAGAACTAACAATCGACTCATTTTGTCATATTATATTCTTAATTTTCAAATATTGTTCTCAATCTGTGTTTTGCTGTTCACTCAAGAGCTACATCTCTCTCATTTTTTTACAGGTTACCTTGAACTGTTCATGTAAAAAAATGAAGTACATCGCACCATTTAATTATTTATACTAATTCATGAAGCATTCAATTATGTTGTTTAAAACTTGCTAATATTTTCTGAATAGTAATACAATCATGCTAAAGAGTCTGTGTAACTTCGCAATCTCTGCTCATAGCGCATATTTTATTAGCACGTAGGCTAGTAAATCTCTCAACTTGACTTAAAAGCTAAACATGGCCTACGCAGGCAGTTTAAGGTAGGCTATCAGTGCATTATTAACGAGTCGTAGGTTAAATAATCTCTGAACTTCATTCGGATGCTGCAGCTGTTGAAATAGCCTTCCTCTGTTTTCTGCTAACCCTTTGCCTGCTGCCTGCATATACCACGCTATTCCTCCTTTGGTGCTAGTAGGCTACCGGTACTTGAATTCTTCCATTTGCTTGATTGCCTTCGATGTAATAATACTCTTTAACTACAGCATAATAATATTCTTATAAATTAAAGTTTTATTGAATCTGTATTATGACGAAATAAATCGGCAGGACCACAGTTCTTGAAGCTTTAACATAACACAGCCAGGTGTGTTATTGCTATTTTTATGTGCTAAATAGACCTATAAGAAAGACAAATGGGAAATTTAATATTCATCTGCTCCAATCGCGTTAGTTTCTACATGATGCAGTGCGCTATTTTTGCCAAACTGTTTTTTATTCTTATTCAATATTAGCACGCACTTTTCCCGACTTTTTCCCGGTTGGGAAATGTGTTTACAAAATTCCCGACTTTTCCCGATCGTGGGAACCCTGTATAGTCAGGAGCACCTTATGTCTAGATCAGGCCATACTATCTTTTTCTTCACGATTTAATTCAGAGTTATTTAGAGCTTTGCAAGTTGAATTTACTGTTTAATTCAGGCCATCTAACTGTATATTTTGATGAGTTTTACCAGTATTTACCTAACTAAAAAAGTAAAAGCAATTTAAGGCCATTTATTGGTGCTGCATCTTATATGCCAGTGCTCCTAAATAGCCCAAAAAATTTAGTAATATAAATTAGGGAGCAACTGTTTTTCCAAAAATTTTCAAGTTTAAACAAAAATGAGGAATATTCAGCCAAGTATTTTTCATTAACTTTTTTAAGGATTAATAAAGAGATACTATTCGAGATTGGTTTTACTGAAGAAATTATAACTACCAGAGTTAATAAAGAGATACCCTAAACCTTGTTTCACCATTTCCTTTATTTGCAAAAATACATTTAATCACTGATCATGGGCGTATGCTCTGGGTGTCCAGTGAATACCCTAAGCATTGATTAAAACACTTTCGTAAAAATACCAGTTTGCTTGTATTTATTTGTTTAACAATACTTCTACATTTGTACTGTAAAACTTCAGCATGATCATTTTCCCTAGCAATTTTGAAATAAATAAGTTATGTTTGAGCTAACTTTTATCAGTGACGAAATAAGTGGTGCAAAGAAAGCCTGTGATGTTCAAATTTTAATAGAGACTAAATGAAAATGCGAAGAGCAGTACAGAAAATAGCTTGTGAGAGATAGAGAAGGCGATTCACAATCATGCATTGAACAACTTGTAGCAATAACAGAAACAGATATAATGACAATTTTTTCTGACAAACAATTTTTGTTATTGCTGACTACCAAGTAGAGAGCGAATTTTCGATACTGTGTAGAGAAAATGTTTGAAAAGGCTTGCTAAACTGATACAAAACCATTACCAAACAACACACTTTCTAATAAAAACTAAAAAATTTGTTAAAAATGCAATAAATTTTCATTTAACCTTAGTTTACAAATGTTTTATGCTTATGTTACATATGTTTTATACTCATCAGTGGTCGAGTGGACAGAGCGTTTGATACTGAAGCGGTAGACTCGGGTTCAATTCCAGGTCAGGTCAAACCAAAGACTATTAAAATTGATATTCACAGCTTCCCTGCTTGACGTTCAGCAATTAAAGGGACAGTGTGAAGCCTCCTATATGTGTGGTAGACAAGTGGCAGCTTGACTCAAAGAGCGAAAGGTTCCTTCGCTGTCTCCTGGCCAAGGCAACTTGGTGAATAAAATGTATTTACAATTACTTTCATACTTTAAGGATTAGCCAACTATTTTTTATTAAGCGGTTTATTTTAGAATTTTTAGGATGAGTTTATTATTGAATTTTTTTTATTTTGTGCTAAAAGTAAAACTCAGCAAGAAATTCAGCCAATAACTACTCTACCAGTCTAAGGGTTGTATGCACCAATGTGGATTAACAAAACTTTGGGGAAAAGTCCCGACAAATGGCCAAAAAAATTACTAAAATGATTATGAGCCCTGAGCCAGAGGTTGCTGTTACGTGGTACGTAAAAAAAAACTTATTCTAGCCCTAACCCCAACCCTAAACCTAACCCAAACTCTAACCCGAGCTCAAACCATAACATTCATCCTAAACCTACCGTACTTATTCGAGTATAAGTCGCATGCGTGTATAAGTCGCACCCCCATTTTTGACATGAAAAACAGGACAAAATTTTTTTAACGTTATTCATTCATTGCAATCTCATAACAAAAAATTAAAAACCAGTGAAGTCATCACTGCTGCCACTGTCTTCAAATAGCCCTGTTTACCTCTGGAACATCCTCATCAGCGTCCATGAGGATGGCAAGTGATGCAACCCATCGTGACTTGTGTGGATAAGTGATAACTAAACGTGTTAGAACGTAAAAGGTGGCAGCGTTAAAAGTGCAACGCTACTCGCATAGAAGGCAACAAGTGATATGATCATACGAAAGGAGACAGCGTAGAAATACATAGTAAGGAAACACCTCAAAAAATTTTGTACGGCATATAATGCACTTCATGTATAAGTCGCACCTGATTTTTTGGGTGATATTTTGGTACAAAAAAATGCGACTTATACTCGAATAAATACGGTAACTCAAATCTAACCCAAACCGTAACGATAATTTAAAAAATAAAAAAAGAGTACATGAGCACTCACTCTTTGCTTTCTTATTCTCTTTATGGCCATTATGACATTACCTAATGTAATGCTGGCCACTTCAAATAATGTATTATAATTTAAGAATCACTTTTGTGAACATGCAAATTCAGTAACCTAAAATCATGTTGATGTAATAAGTTCAACGGTGTAAAAGATCAAAAAGTGATGATCAGCAGATCAGAGTTAATCTATGTTGGTGCATATGATCCTAAGATTTAGCGCTCTTCGTATGTCTTTGCACAATTACCGGTAAGTAATTATTAAAGCTTACTGGGCTCAGCCCCGGCTGCACTGACCCGCTGGGGAGTTTGCAGCGCTTCATCAGTTATGCTCTCTAGAACTCGACCGATATGACTTTTTCTGGGCGACACCGATATATTAACTTATTAAATACGAAACTTTGTCTTTATTTTTCTATTAACTTGACACTAAAAGCTTCACTAATTCCCCTCCAATAAAGACTATTGCGAACACAAGTCACGCTTTAGTATTATTCAATGAAAAAACAAACCAAAAATACAACAATTTGCCAATCAATAGTCAAGAGCGATCGTGCTTGAACTCAAAAATAAACAGTTTAAGGTAATTGCGCTAAGCCGATACGATATATCGGCTTGGCCCTGATATCGGCCGATATATATTTATATCGGCTATTCGGCTGACTGATACATAGGTCGAGCTCTAATGCTCTCTAGTCTCAAGGTGATTCCTTGGCTTAATAAAAATCCTTAAATATCTTACAATCCCCTCCTTTAAAAAAATATTCAGTATTTGCCTGCCTTGCAAGTCCTGAGGGGCTGTAACTAAACTAAGCTCAGAGCTTGGGATTGTATTATGGGCTTAACTACGGTATTAGTACAGTTTAGGCCTACTTACACTGTCAGACTGTACAGACTTAAAAAGTCTTAAATAGTTAAAAGCATTGTTTTGCAGTGCCAAAGAGCAACATTATTAAACACTTCAAGAATTTAAGCCCAAATCTGATCTAGTCAGTAGTAGTAGGCTAGTACTGTAATAGCATTCATTTAAATATTCTGTATTTCTGGCAATTCTTAGAACTTAAAAAAGTAACAGCTTTAAATAACAATTCACCAGAAAAAGAATAAGCCTACAGCAACAAAACAATGTACTGTCAGCTATACGTTATTTGATACCGGTAGGCTACAAGCTGACATGCAAAAAAACAAAAATATGAAGGCTATGGTATACGCAATAATACAGTAATAAGTAAAAGGCATGGTTGCTGCCAGTGTTCCTACTAAGCCGATTTTTTTCAGCAAATCGGCGATTTGTTGGAGCAAGAGCAAATAATTTTTGGCAATATACCGGGTACATAGTAAACATGGCCTGATAGCTTTAGAAAATTCGACAAATTTGTGGAAATAGGACATTTAGTATACTTAAATATTGGATCGGTGTGAAATTTAGGGCACATACCGGTAAACGTCTTTTTAGAGCTTTGGGCACAATTGTTTAAAGAAAATTTGGGTAGCCTACTCGCTGATTAGCCATAAACGATGAAGTTAGAGGGAACACAGGTTGCTGCACCTTCAAAATCTAAAATTAGGTTTGTTTTTTTTAGCTTAAAATTTTCCAGAACTGGGGGGTCTGGGCACAAATTTTCCTCTTGCCCATTCCTGTTACGTGCCTATCTGCCTACTGATGACTGAAGTAAACTAACAGTAATAGGCTACTTTGCAAAAACTTCACCGTACAGCACTGGATTTAATCCGCTCAACTTGTACATTAGTTAGTGTGTAGCTGGTAGTAGGTACCGGTAACATTAGCATTGGCAACTCAGCAAATTTCCATTGAAATTGCAAAAATTTCTTTTCTAGACTCTCAGGCCTTGCAAACAAACCAATACGCTTATTTGAAACTTGAATTGATTGCCAAAAACTTTTGGATATGATTGGCTGATTTCATGCATCAGCGCTTTTCCATCAACAGAATATAAATACTCTTTTTTCGATTGTGAAAGAATTTTTTGGAGATATTGGTTGTTCTACTTTTATACTGGCAAATTACAGCGGGCTATTACTCCAAGAATCCTCTTGGAAATATGAAAACAATACGCAAAACTTATAAAAAAGCTGTTATAACTGTATTAAAGGAGGACTGAAGGCAAACTCAATCAGGTTTCTAAATTAAGCACAGAGCTGGACAGCGCTGTCCAGCTCTGTGCTTAATTGACTTGAGCTACAATGTGAAATATCATTGGAGCTGCAGGGTTGGTGGTTGTTCTGGCCACCTAACTGCCAGTGGAAGTTGACATGGCTTCCCAGGAGTCGACCACGAAGGACGTCAAGATGTTGCAGAGGTTTCTAAAGTTAGGGCAATCGTATTAGCAGAGGTGGAGTCCTCGATAACGTCCTTGGCTTCGAGGACACATTGTGAAGTCCTTGGCCTTGGCCTCGAAGGTCAAGTCCTTGCCTTAGCCTCGAAGCCTCAAGTCCTCGAAAATTGCCCTGTTCTCGGCTCGAGAACAGCACTTTTTTTGAACCGTTGAAATTTTGTTGCAAAACGTCAGAAACCTCGCGGAAAATTTACGAAGACCTTTTTGTGTACCTCAATTGGAGATCGCCTGAAACAATATTTTAAAGACCTTTTTTTGGAGATCGTCTGAAAAAAAATTTTGAAGACCTTTTTTTCTTTTTGGACAATACTTGCGCTTGTGTCCTTGGTAATTGGCCTCTAGTATTCCTGTGCTTGGCATCGAAAGGGTCTGTCCTCGGTAGGGCTGTCCTTGGCCTTAACCTCGGATTTTTTTGTGTGTCCTTGGCCTTGGCCTCGAGCCCTGTATCCTCGACTCCACCTCTGCGTATTAGATTAGCGATCGTTCGTATGATCCAACTACTATGTGTCTGTTTAACCATGTCTAACCATATCAACGAAGAGCACCCTTTTTTTGGGTTCTTTTTGGAAGTCTTTCGTCAGGCTGTGCCACCACTACAAATAGACTGGTTTTGAGTTTATCTTTTTTTGACTCAGCCGTTCCATAGATATTCTACTTTAAGCACGATGTAGGGGCCTGCCTAATTATACTTTTCATTGGCAACCTTGGCGTTTCGACTCAGTAGCCGAGTCCACAGAGCTTATATTGACCTATATGTAGGTTAAACGGCCTCTATGGCTTAGCGTAATTGCAGCGTTGCTTTAGGATAGACCTAAAATGGCGTCGTTAAGGTTATCAACAGAGGTGGAGTCGAGAATACAAGGCTCGAGGCCAAGGACACAAAAAAAAAAAAATCCGGGGCTAAGGCCAAGGACAGCCTTTCCGAGTACAAACCCTCTGGAGGCCAAGTACAGGAATGCTCGAGGCCAAAGCCAAGGACCAAGGGCACAGCCGCAAGTGTTCTCCAAAAAAAGGTCTTCAAAAAAGTTTTTCCGGCGATCTCCAATTCATAGGCCTACCCTGAATTTTTGATTGGGGGAGGCCTAAACCACAACTCACATACAATGACGTCAACAAAATTTTTCTATAGAGGAAGTTTTTGTGAGACAAAAATATCGTAGGATGGAAGATCTGAAATCGTTGCCTATTGGCACTTAACTCGGATTTTGCAAAAGGAAAGGCTTAAACTAGTAGTTTGAAAAGTAGCCTATAAGTATATCTAACTTTGTAAACGTGTTGAGAAAGCTAGCGTAACTCAAACGTATCACAGACTGGAGTCTGGGGGCGGGGCCCCCAGCCGCCGGAGGCTTTGAGGGTCTAGGGGCGAAGCCCCCTGCCGTTGGGCGATTTTTTGTAATTTTTTGGAAAAAAAAGCTATTTTAATGCTATTGAATCACAATTTGTAAGTGTTCAGACCCATTTCAAAGCACTAGATTTTTGACATTATTGAAAGTCAATTGAAAAAATGAAATTGCTTAATCCTCCTTTTACTACCAATTGAAGTCCAAAACACGTTTAACATGTTGCATTTTGGAGTTAAATTTCAATTGTAAATAATTTGGTTCTGGTAGAGGGAAAGTAAGGTGCATTGTCTCTTGCAACATTTTAGCGGTAAATAATATTCCACTGAAAAATTTTCCTTAGAAATTTTTGCTTTGTCATAAAACTAACTAGTTATAGGAATACGTGTTCGGCCAGGGGGCTCAGGCCCCCTTAGTTGAAGTTCAATGATTTATTCAATTAGCGATTTCCTTGGCAAATTTTTTTAAAAGTATTTTGTGCGTAAAAACCGACAAGGTGGAGGTGAATTACTGAATTGTTATCGAAAAATGGTATAATAGATGGTTACGCCAGTGGTGTCGCTAGGGGGGGAGGGACGGCCCGGTCCGGGTGTCACCATTTTGGGGTAACACCATTTGTTGTTTTTTTCTTTTGAGGCCGAAAACTCATTGATTGGTAGGCAAAGACCTTTTCGTTTTGCAGTTTTTTATGGTTTTCACCTTTTTTTGGCCGATAAAGGGTGCCACCACGAAATCCCGCCCCGGGTGCCACCACTCCTAGCGACGCTTCTGGGTTACGCCTACTAACCATGTTATTGCCGGGTCGAATTTTACATCGCGCTGGGCCCTTGGCACTTCGGAGATTTTTTGCAACATTTTTCTGCCAAAGATAGGTGAAGACCAAAAAAAGTCTTACGATTTGAGCGCGGGGCCCATAGCTGGTACTGCGTCATATTATGGTAAATCCGGCCCTGGTTAATGTATTACGTTCATAAAAAGGCTAGATGTGGGCCTGAGATAGCAACTTTTAGGACAAAAGTTCTCCACTTCTTCCGGATTATACGTTTAAATTGGCAGGTAAAAATTGAATTGAGGGGGGCCCGGGGCCCGTGGTCTTCAATATTGTTGTTAGTTACTGTTGTAAGCAAAAAATGCTAAAAAAAACTGAAACTGAAGAAACAATAGACTTTTTTGTCACATTTTCGTCATTGGTGAAATTTCAATTGGGGGGGCCCTCTGGCCCCCTCCCCCCTTGGCTACGCCTATGCTCCAATAAACGAAAACAAAAAAGGTGTTTACAAATTTTCCGCGAGGTTTCTGACGTTTTGCAACAAAATTTCAACTGTTCAAAAAATGGTGCTGTCCTCGAGCGAGGACAGGGCAATTTTAGAGGACTTGAGGCTTCGAGGCCAAGGCCAAGGACTTGACCTTCGAGGCCAAGGACTTAACCTTCTAGGCCAAGGACTTCAAACTGTGTCTTCGAGGACGTCCTCGAGGCCAAGGACGTCCATGAGGACTCCACCTCTGGTTATCAACGTATGGGTTGCTAATAAAAATTAAGATTGGAGAAGCCTATTTCGTCTTTCGTGCTTGAAGTAAAATACCTTTGAAAGGGTTGAGCCAATAAGAATAGTGTCAACGTGACAACACCAATGCAATCTAATTTGATTGGCTTAGCTTAAGATACTCTCATTGATTTTGCCTTCAGTCCTCGTTTAAGGTGTTACGTCGTTTAAGTCAAAAACTGTTTTGGTTTTCAAATCAATATCCAGTCCATCTGTCACATCTTTGTAAGAATGGGTTCCACATTTTGTTTGCGCTTCGAGTTACGCAGGGAAGTTTTGCAAGCATACGCAAGGAGTTACTCAGGGAAGCTTTGCAAGCATATAAACAGAGGTGGGCAGCAGAGGCGTCGGCAGAAATTTTTTCAGGTGGGGGCAAGCGACGTAACCATTATCTATTGGATCAAACAAAACCTTACAACTTGCAACCATGGTTTTGCTAAGGGGGATTGTACCAAAAGGTAACATGATCCTGTTCAAAACATGTCGCAATTGCGCGGCATGTTGAGCAAACTGATGCAATTAAAGCGTATTATGGACGGAGGTCAGGGAGCTAAGTCCCCAGTCGCTGGGTAATTTTCACAATTTCTTGAAAAAATAGCCATTTTAACGTCATTTGGATCACATTTCGAACGTTTTTAAGATCATTGGAAAGAACAAAGTTGCTGAGATTAAGAACTTGAATTTCTTAAATTGCCCTCCCCTTTTAGCTTTCTTTAGTTGCAGATCAAATTCAAACCACATTTAAACGCCCGCATATGTGAATTAAGTTTTCCACTTGACTTGGATACAAGTGACTTGACTTGGATTTGGATAAGCTCTTTGGTCTCCAGATAAGCTCCCTTAGCCCCCTTGGTTGCGCCACTGACTGCAACCTGAAATTTGTCAAGAGAGTGGGCTTGATTAATCTAAAAACTGAAATTTCTTTGCTTGAAGAATGCCTCAATTGGGCAGCGTGCCGAGCAAACTGGTGTAACTAAAACATATCACAGACCGGGGTCTTGGGGCAAAACCTTACCTGCGGCGCAATTTTTGTGATGTTTCAGAAAAAAAGTCATTTTAAGGCTATTCGAATCAAATTTTGCATCTTTTTAGAGCCTTTCAAAAAACTAAATTGATACAATTTGAAAGCCATAATAGCTCAGCCTCTTCAAACCCCACGTTACTCACACGTCAGTTCAAAACTTGTTGTAATAAAAAAAAATATATAATGCTGAATTGCCTTCCATATACATCATAGTTTTTATGAAGATTTCGTTAAGCAATTTGCATTAAGCGATCAATTTTGACTGCTTAATTTTAGCCATATTTTGAAGTTTTATCGATTAGTTTCTAAGCTGTATTTTTGACAAGTAAGTTAATATCTTCCCGCCCCCCCAAAAAAAAAATAAATAAATAAATGTTTCAAAAAAGGCTTCGAACCACTTTAAGAAGCCATATCACTCAAAAAAACTGCCTGAGAAGGGCAAAAATTGTGGCATTTTCTTTATCGTGCTCTTAGGTCTACAGGCCAATGCAGGGGTGGCACAGCACCCCTGGCTAAGCTGTTAATTACAAGTTTGGTTTTAATTTCGGTTTCTGAGCAAATTTAATTTAATGGCGGAGTGATTATTATTTTAGTGTTTGTATAAGCACAACGTAAATTTGAAATATTAAACGCTATATTGTATTTAGCAGAGGTGGAGTCCTCAAGGATGCCCTTGGCCTCGAGGACGTCCTCGAGGACACATTTTGAAGTCCTTGGCCTTGAAGGTCAAGTCCTTGGTCTCGAAGCCTCAAGTCCTCTAAAATTGCCCTGTCCTCGGCTCGAGAACAGCACTCCTTTTGAGTTGTTAAAAGTTTGTGGAGCGCCAGAAAAATTTTTTGGAAAACGGTTTTTTCTGGAGATCGCCTGAAAAATTTTTCTGAAGACCTTTTTTTTCGAAGAGCACTTGCACCTGTGTCCTTGGTCCTTCGTCTCGAGCATTCCTGTCCTTGGCCTCAAAATGGTCTGTCCGCGGTAGGGCTATCCTTGGCCTCGGATTTTTTTGTGTGTCCTTGGCCTTGGCCTCGAGCCTTATGTCCTCGACTCCACCTCTGGTATTTAGATCCTGATAAGGGCTCAATGACAGATGCTGAAATGTTTGATAAACGTTTGCTATTATTTATTTAATCAAACAATTTAATGCCTAATCCTAAAGTGTTACTTACGCTCGTTTTTAAGAAAATGCTGTATAATAATTCACATAAAATGGGCAATCCTGTTCCTCTTGCTATTATTGAGCGATGAAATAAATTTGTCTTGTCTTGTCTTGCCCCCCAGTGGCGTTGCCATGGATGTTGACATCTGGGGCGGAATTTCGTGGTGTCAACCTTTATAATATTATATGTATAGTTGCAAAAGGTTGTATTTTAAAGATAGCGGTTTTACTTCATTATTCTAGATAGCGGTTGTTATTAGACTAGTAGATCAATAAATTCTCATAGCAGGATTGTAAAACTTGGGTGTATGAGCAGCACACGTTTACTAGCAGGCGCGTAACCAGATTTCTGTAATGGTTGGGAGGGGCTGTTTCGGGGGTCCGAGAGCTCTGTCCCCATTCGCCAGAGGCCATTGGAGGTCTGGGAGTGGAGCCCCAAGCACTCGAAAAAAAATTTTTTTTTTTCAAAAATAACTTAATTTTTAGCTTATTTGATAAAAATTAGTGCTTTTAAAACGAGACATCAGGGAGAACTCTGGTGGCATACTGTAGAAATTAGCAGTGCAAAACATAATTAGACTCAGGCGCGTAGCCAGACATCTGCAATAGAGGGGCTGTTTCGGGGGTCTGGGAGCGGAGCCACAAGCGCTCGAAAATTTTGTAGTTTTTAGCAAAAATAACTTAATTTCAGGCTAATTTTGATAAATGCTTTTCAAATGCGGCATAAAAAATAGCATTGGAAATACAAGATTAAACTGGTTGCATAAATGGGCATTGGCTATGTGGGAGGTGGCTAATGGTAAAAATTTCGGGCTCTTATTTACAAGCTGGTACCGTAAATCATAGTGCAAAGAAACAAACAAGATGTAATCCACTTTGGTTATACTTAATGAAGAAGAATAATTGGTGAGGGGGGCTAATGAACGATATTTGAGAGTTGAAGTAATTGACTGATACTGAACGGCCAGTTAGCCAACCTTCTTATTCCTGAGCTTATAAATTTATTCATGAAACCTGTACTCAGCATATTTCAACAAGCGAACAAATTTGATTGCTTAGTTTTGGTAATTTTTCAAAGCTTTTACTGATTTGTAAATAGTATTTTTAATAAATTAACGCCCCCCATTAAATAAATGTTTCAAAAGATGCTTTAAATCATTTTTTAGTCCATTCCACTGTGCTCAACATCTTCAATAATCTTAAACATAATGTTTTCTTTTTTGCTCGACTTGTATCATAAAATGGTGTCACCCTGGGCGGCCCCTCCCTCCTAGCGACATCACTGTTTCCCTGCCCTTTGCATCAAGGCAAAAAAGCTTCAATAGAAGTTTTTTTTTTTAGCCAAGATGGATATATTTAGACTTATTTTGCAAATTTATTTATAAAAATTACTTGACATTTTAATTTCCAGAGGGGACAAGTGTCCCCCCTTGCCTCTCTGCGGGCTCCCTTGGAGGCCAGTACCACGGTATAAAAGCATAGGTGGGCAAGTTAATGCAAAACGTTAGCTTCGTTAACCACTAGTCCGTTAACAAACTTCACACCTCCGTTAACGTTAATCCGTTATTTTCAGCTTTAATTAACGGAAGTTAATAAAGTCCGTTAATCCGTTAACATTTTGCGTGTAATTTACATTTCGTTTTATTCACTCGCTTCTAGAACACGTATTGACGCTGTTGAGCTGATTGTAAGGAAATATTTATTGCTATGTTGGTCTTTTTGTGTTTTGGAAGTTACATTTTACAATCTAATCTAATTTCAAGATAAAAACAAGTTCAAATGCACAACAAAGCTGGAAGATATTAACGACAAAAACCTGAACGGAAGTTACTTTAATCCGTCAACAGCACTTAACGGAAGTTAATTTAGTCCGTTAACATGAAAAAACTTTTTAACGGATAAACGAGTTAATGGAAAAGTTAGCTTCGTTATTAACGGATTAACGATTAACGGACTTTTGCCCACCTATGTATAAAAGTACCGCGTTACTGTAACACGGTACTTTTTTAGTGCCGTTATCGGTCAGATCGGGACTTTTGCAATAAAGTACCGTTTTTGATAACGTCGTTTCTTGTTTACTGTTTAGCACATTTAACGCGGTACTCGGTACTTTTGTGTGGAATGGAATTAAAATCATTTAAAAGGAGTTGAAATTAAGTAGAAGCACTTTCAAGCCTTGCCCACGTAATAAGCAGAGCTGGACACCCGCTACTTGAGAAGTACCGCCGTTGCCGCTATTTCGCAAAAAAAGCAGCGGCGCTGCTGCTTCTCCCTACTTAAATAAAAAAGTAGCGCCGCTGCCGCTACTTGCTCACAAACTAGCGGCCACTGCCGCTACTTTAGACAAATATCTAGCAAAAAGAACGATAACATTCAAATACGTTACCCAAAGGTGAAATTTGAAGTTTATTTACAAAAGCTACAATTCAAACTTTTAAAACATATGCGTAGCCAGGATTTTTGATTGGGGGATGGGAGCAAAACACAAATCACATGCAATGACGTCATCAGAAATTTTCGAAAGGGAAACGTTTTGTGGGACAGAGATATTGTGCTGGATTGGAAGTTCAGAAGCCGTGGCCTGTGTGTTTCCACATACTCAGGATTTTGCTATAGAGAGAGGGCTTAAACCCAAAGTCAAAAGCGGAAATGTATAAATTTTTGAGAGGCATTTAGTAAAATTGTGAAACTCAAACATATCACAGACGGGGGTCTGAGGGCGGAGCCCCCAACTGCGGGAGGCTATGGGGGCCTGGGGGCAAAGCCCCCAGCTGCTGTGCAATTTCCTGTAATTTTTTGGTAAAACTAGTTATTTTAAAGCCAATGGATCGCAGTTTGCACTTGTTTAGAATCATTTGAAAGAACTAGATTTTTAATATTTGAAAGCCAATTGAAAAATTAAATTGTTCAACCTTCTTTTACTTACAATTTAAGTCCAAAACAAGTTTAAAATCTTGCATTTGAGGGTTAAATTTTGTACGTAATTTGGCCCTGGTAGGGGAAAACAAGATAGTTTGCCTCGTGCAGTCTTTTAGCAGTAAATAATAATCCAATCGAAGATCTTCCTTAAGAGATTTTTGTTTTGTCATAAAAATAACCAGTTGTAGGAGTACATGTAGGCCTACGACTTGGGGGCCCAGGTCCATCAATTTAAATTCAATAGTTTGTTCAATGAGTATTTTCCTTGACTAATTTTTTTTCAAAAGTATTTTGTCACCTAAAAATTGGCGAGGTGGAGATGAATTGTTATTTAAAAACGGTACAATAGATGTTACGCCTACCAACCATGTTATTGCCCGGGCCGCATTTACATTGTGTGGGGCCCTTGGCACTTTGAAGATTTTGCAACATCTTTCTGCCAAAAATAGATGAAGACCAAAAAAAAGTCTTACCATCAGAGCACGGGCCCCTAACTATTACTCTACCATACTATGGTAAATCTAGTCCTAGTTATTGCATTACGTTTATAAAAAGGTTAGATGAAGGCCTAAAATAACAAGTTTTGGGATAAAAACTCTCGATTTCTCCCGGATTAAGCATTTGAATTGTTTGGCAAAAATTGAATTGAGGGGGATCAGGGCCCCTGGTCGTCAACATTATTGTTATTTACTGTTGAAGGCGAAAATAGCTGAAAGAAACTGAAATTGAAGGAACAATAGGCTTTTTTGTCACATTTTTGTGAATGATGATATTTTAATTGGGGGGGGGGGGAGCCCGGCCCCCTGGCTACGCCTATGTTTTAAAGTATTGGTAGGCCACAGGATACAATCGGCATTAGCAGGCTTAAACGGTAAATAAGTAAGCAAATCACAATTCAATTGGTTGTTGGTATGCTCCTTTCAAAAAAACAAGCATTTCAAAATGCTGGGTTGATCAAACCAGTGCTTCAGAAATTATTTATGAAGTTTTTACCTTGGAAGTTACACGAGGAAAGTTAAATTCCTTGTCGCATTTTCTACGCAAACAAAAGGCAATAAGAAATAATTTAAATCACTATCGACTTAAATAAGGTAAGATTTTAGCATCATAGCACGATGGCATACAGTATTCAGCTTTTAAGCTAGCACTTCTGTCCCGGTTCTTATTTCTCTGACGTAGCAATGTTTTTATCACACGCTCGGCCCTCAACCACTAAAATAATTCCTCGTGTACAGATACGACAGGAAAATTTATCAATCGACCGAGTTGCAAAACATTTCTGGGAATTTTGTAGAAGTGGCTGGTGATTCACGTCACTGCGATAATTTCATCCAACTTTGATAGAAAAGAAGATCGAGCGATTAAGAATTGGTGTTTATGAACTCGGAGAAGATACGTACACAGTAATGACATATTCTGTAGCGCGGGCAACATGCTACACGCCATTATATAGATACATATTAAGCAAATGATGCACAATGCGATTCGCGTTACACGTATTTTTTCTACGAGTATAACTCCATAACCAAATTATCTTTCAAGCTTATTTATTACCTGGTCCGATTTATCAGTTCAATTCTCAGCGCACTATAAATTTAATTCTCAGTTTTACTGCTCAGTTGTAGCAAAATTTATTTTACTATGCATTGATGTATTTACGTTCAACTTGCAGTGCACGAACTATATTGTGGTCTGCAGAAGTGGGCAGTAGCGCGCTACTGCAGTAGCGTCGCTACCGCTACCGCTACTTTTTGAGTACTGGTAGCGGTAGCTACTTCAGAAACCGAGTAGCGGGTAGCGGTAGCGACGCTACTTTTTAGGGCAAGTAGCGGTAGCGATAGCGCCGCTACTTTTAGAAAATGAACCATCCCGCTACCGCTACCGATTTCACCTGCTTATTGGAATATGCTTATTAAAATCGAAAACAGATACATTACTAAATTGTTATGTTTAGTTCACAAAATTGTTAGTACGAGTGAGAATGCCAAATAACTTTGTTTGTGTCGTTGTAATAATGAATTTATTACGATTAGCAATCTTCAACAAGAGATTTGTACGGGTGATCACTGTCCTCTAAAGTCTAAACTGAAATATCGCCACATGGCCGTGGTTCGGTAGCAGCGATATCTGAATAGGAGTAGCGTATACTACAGCTGTAAGTCAGTTATCATAAACCAATAGTAGGTCTATTAAGTAGGCAAAAAGCGAACTAAAAAAATGCAAAGATATAGTTAGACACTAGAGTAGAGACAAGGGCTGTCTTAGGCCGCATTAGACTGGTAGAAGCTGTCCCGGCGCCAGAGTAGTGTGTTTGTGGAGAGGGGGCACAAAAAAAGTTTTTTTTGGGGGGGTTGCCGTATGAAAACAACGAAATGCAGTAACTTTTTTTCATTAATATAAGGTGAAGACCAAAGAAAGATCTTCATGGAAATGCGGTAGCTTTTTCCGTCAATTTTGTTTAAGACCAAAAAAATAAGCAAGGTCTATTTTTGTTGAAGATCAAAATAAAAAAATAAATAAATAGATAAACTTTGAAAAAATCTTTGCGGAGTTTAGTTGCTGTGGTTTGTAGTTGCTGTCAAACAATTTTATTTTGCTTGTTTGTAGCTTTTACCTCAAGTAGTTATCATTTCTTCAATAAAAACCGATTTCGAGCAGTATCTCTTGACGACAACAAAGAACACCTACATCAAAATCAACAGTCTAGTGTGTGTGTGCATTCTGTACAAGTAAGAAGGGAGTGCCAGAAACCGACTGTCAAGTAGCATTAGTACTTACTACTTGCTTTCATAAAGAAATGATTGGTCTTGTTCTATGTGGAGTTTTAGTTGCTTGCAATTCTCTCAAAACGATGACAACTGATAACTTTACCAAGCACAGGCCCGGCGCCAGGATAGCGTGACTGGGGGGGCAGAAATAAATTTTGGGGGGCACGAGTAGTTTATTTAAGTGAATTCGAGAGGGGCACGGGGGCACCAAAAATTTATTCCAGTGTGGATCAAACGAACAAGAAGAAGACCAAAAAAAAAGGTCTTCGTCCCAAAAGTGTTATGAAATCCGGTGTGAGTCCACAAAAATTACGAAAATATTGGCGTCCACTTTTGGGAGTCCCAGGCCTCGATTTGCGCTCCAATAGCCACGAGCCTGTTAATTTCATCGGGGCACAGTCCTCACTTGGGGGCACAATTTTTGTTTGGGGGGGGAAAGCAGTCATTTGGGGGGGCACGGCCCCGGAATGCCCCCCCGTGGCGCCGGGCCTGCCAACGCATTGATTATTATTGTATGTTAATTTACACACAAAATTTAATTTGGCCCGCTACCAGACCACATTAATTGTAGAATTTTGGTTCAGAAAAAATAAGACCACGAACGACAAAACTCGTCTACACATATAAAGGACAACGACAAAACGTCACAAAGATAGCATTGTTTGTTCTACTAAACTAAAATAATAGCAGACTCCAAAGAGTAATGTGTAAAAATTTAAATCGAAAAAAGTCTTGAAAGGAGTTTATTACCAGTAGCGGCAGAAAATTTGCTTAAAAACAAGCGCTGAAGCGCTGCCGCTTTTTTGACTAAAAAAACAGCGGCGCTGCCGCTTTTCGCTGATGACGAAAAAAAGCAGCGGCGCTAGTAGTGCCGCTGTGGCCAACACTGGTAATAAGGAGTGGCTACTGAATGATTGTTGATGACTGACAGTTCACCACAGTGGCGTTTCTGAGGATGGTGGCACCAGAGGCGGGATTTCGTGATGGCACCCTTTTTCGGTCCAAAAATAGGTGAAGAACAAAACAAAAAAACAAAAAAAACGAGGTCTTCGCCGCAAAATCAGTGGGTTTTCGATCCAAATGAGAATAGGGACCATACAAAGTGAAAAAAGAAAGGAATTCACTACAAATCGGTGGAGTTATGGATTCGCATCATAATATGGTCTCACCCCAAAATGCTGACACCCGGGGCTGGCCCCCCCCCTCCCCTAGCGACGCCATCATTGGTTCACCGACGCTACGCGAAGTCGCTTCCAGGGCTGTAGTCGAGACCGACTTGTCCGAGACCAAGACCGAGACCGAGACCGCGAAATTTTTCCGAGACCAAGACCGAGACCAAGACCGGTCTCGATCTCAATTTTGGCTTCGAGACCGAGACCGGCAAAGTTTGAGACCAAGACCGAGACCGCAAAATGACGTCATTAATAACTTTTTCGATTTTTTGAAAAAAAGTTTTTGGAGCTCATATTTGCTCATGAGTTGGTTTTATGATTATATAAATTGATTCAGATAACAAAGTGCTTTAGTCCAAGTGACAATTACTTCATAAAAACATCTAAACATATCATTTTATGTAGATTTTCACCAAAAAAAGAGATCCTTTAACTAAACTTAATGCCTCTTATTCAAAGCTCGAAGCCTGGTCACCTTTATTTTTGTCAGGAATTACGGGAGTAGTATAAGATGCTCCTTTTCATGTGGTTTGGGGAGGGGGAGGTTTGGGGAGTGGGGAGGTTTGGGGAGGGAGAGGTTTGGGGAGGGAAAGGTTTGGGAGGTGTGTTATTTGGGGAGGTTTGTCTAAATGCGGCGTTGTAGTCTTAGCTCTAACCCTAGCTAGTTATAAAAACTTAGTCTTGAGTAACTTGCCTGAGTACCGAACCACCACAGGTGGTTTGCCTGGCTTCAAGTGTAAACACCCTTAGTGTCTCACCTGAGTACCGAACCACCGCAGGTGGTTTGCCTGACTTCAAGTGTAAACACCCTTAGTGTCTCACCTGAGTATCAAACCACCGCAGGTGGTTTGCCTGGGAATTGTTTCAAGTCTAAAGACTCTTAGTGTCTTGCTTGAGTACCGAACCACCGCAGGTGGTTTGTCAAGCCACCGCAGGTGGTTTGTTTCAAAGTAACAGGTTAAAAGTAAATAATCCAAGATCTAGTCTTAACTCATATGTTTAGTGTAATTATAAGAATGGAAACTTAGCGTTGACCTGAAGAGTAACTGAGTAACAAACCACCGCAGGTGGTTTGCCTGGCTTCAAGTCTAAAGACTCTTAGTGTCTTGCTCGAGTACCGAACCACCGCAGGTGGTTTGTCAAGCCACCGCAGGTGGTTTGCTTTAAGTTCAAAGTAGCTGGTTAAAAGTGAATAGCCCGGTAGTTTCTAAAAAGATTATCTAAATGCTATGAAGTCTATTTTGTACGAACTTCGTGTAACTTGAAACGTTTCCTGTCGCGCTGCAGTTGAATTTCCGCTGTCGTGTCGAAATCGTGACAGCGGTTATCTAAGGTTTAGCTGTGAATCGCTATCTTTTTTGTTAATTTTTTTCGAATATGAAGCGAGCATGGCGCAACACAACTTGTACTTGTTTAATCCCAATAATTTTAGGGTCGGTTCTTTGGCGTACGATGGCGCAATAACATTGTCTATAAAAGTTAGTTAATGAAATCTGTTTTTTTCATCGAATGAGATTAGAATTAAGACTTTAATTAGAATCGTTAACTGCGTCTGATCGTAAGCAAGCTTTGGGGAATCCCCTCTTTGGGGAAATTCCTGTTAACTTAAAAGCGAATTTTTTCAAAAACTTTTCAAAGAGTGCTCTAGAATAGGTCTGTCAACCTCAGATTATGGACTGAATCTCTAGTGGAGGAATGCGGCAAAAAACCTAAACTTTAAAACACTTACCCGACAACCGTTGGGAACCGTCTTAAGCTTAAAATGCTTATCTGGGAACCAAACCACCGAAGGTGGTGAGTCTAAAGTGTAAAATTGGTAAGTCTTTTTCGAAACCGAATCACCGCAGGTGGTGAGTCTAAAGTTTACAATTTGTAACACTTCCTGGGAACCAAACCACCGAAGGTAGTGTGTCCAAAGTTTAAAATTAGTTAGGCTTACCCAAGTACCGAACCACCGAAGGTGGCGAGTCTAAAGTTTGCCGAACCACCGAAGGTGGTGAGTCTTAAGCTTAAAAACTACTTACCTTAGAACCGAACCACCGAAGTTGGTGAGTCTTAAGCTTAAAACTACTCACATAAGAACCGAACCACCGAAGGTAGTGCGTCCAAAGTTTAAAATTAGTTAGGCTTACCCAAGTACCGAACCACCGAAGGTGGCGAGTCTAAAGTTTACCGAACCACCGAAGGTGGTGAGTCTTAAGCTTAAAAACTACTTACCTTAGAACCGAACCACCGAAGTTGGTGAGTCTTAAGCTTAAAACTACTCACATAAGAACCGAACCACCAAAGGTGGTGAGTCTAAAGTTTAAAATACCTGAGTCGCCGAAGGTGGTGAGACTAAGGTTTGTCTAAGAACCGAACCACCGAAGGTGGTGAGTCAAAAGTTTACCTAAGAACTGAACTACCGCAGGTAGTGACTTCAAAGCGTAAAATTTGTAAAGTTTACCTGAAAATCAAACTACCGCAGGCGGTTAGTTAAAGTCTAAAATGTAAGACTTGCCTGGGAATCGAACTACCACAGGTAGTTAGTTAACGTCTAAAGTTTAAAATTTGGACTATCGTTTAAAGGTCGTGGACCGTTCTTTGGACGGGCAGTTAGCTGTCGCAAAATCGCTTTGAAGTTTGCAAGGTTCCAACTAAAAAATTAAAAATTTTTAAAATTGTAAAATACTTTTAATCTAAAAAAAAAAAAAAAAAAAAAAAAAAAAAAAAAAAAAAAAACTAAAAATTATGAAAACAAAACTAAATTTTAAGACATTTAATCGATAACGTAGAAATATGTCTGAAATATGGTTGTATATTCTGGAGTTTGAATAATTACGGTATTACGTTTCAACAAGAAAATGGCAAACTTGAATACAAGTTGGTCGATACTTTGACTTTTGCATTAAAATATTGCAACAGTGACTGCTAGAATATTATGTGAGTCAATATGGAAAGGTGGTATAATGTTTGGCTTTTGTGTGGTTTGCCTGCATGACGTAACATAATCCATTTCGTTTAATTTCCGATCTCCTTGGTGTCACAAGCTAGTTTGTTCGCTGCGAAACATACTCGAGAACTTTAACGCCATAGTCATTCTATCAAAGTGAACGTATGTACCTATTGTCGGAAAACCTTTATTCGAAATGATGCTATGCTACGTCACAAAAGAGAAGTATATAAACGATTTTGAAATTAGAGTGCGAAAAACGTAGCAAAAAATTTAAAAGAGCCCCCCGATATAACGCACCCGCCGCTGTTACCACCAGCGTCATGTTCAATTTCACAAAAACACCTGAAATTTAAGTTTAAACTGACACATCGTATCACAGCAAAAAATTGAAATCGAATTGCGAGCACTACAATCTGGTGCAAGTCTGACAGTACGTGCTTTGTTCAGCCTCAACCATTCGAATCATATTCTAGTTATTTTGATGAGAGGCTTGGAATATTTCGATTTTAAAGAATTTTTGCTCTTCAAAGAACATTTATGTTGGAGAACTTAGACATAGATGTAAGAAATAAAAAGTTTAGCCTCAAGTTAACTAATTTTTTAATTTGTGGTACTTAATTTAAATTCAGATTGGTTATTAATTTTATTTTTATTCGTTTCATTTTATTTGCACCAAAATACAATTTTCATAAAATGAGCAACAATTCAATCAGAGCAGTACAATTGTAACCAATTCAATAAAAAACAATATTTTTGCTCAAATAGAAGCAGCTAAACGAATAACGTTATAACACGCATCAAGTCAAGGTAGTATGGTCGGAGTTATCAATACTCTGCACGGCTTTGAAACAATATGTTATACGCATGGTTTTGAAAAAAAAAAAAAATAGTTGGTCGAACGCTAACGCGGTACTCTCTGGAGTGGGAGGTCAGAAGTTCAAATCTCGAACCGGTCAAATCGAACACATGGTTGCCAACGGCTCGCCACCGCTGCGATATTTTTTCGAAAGGAGCTGTGTAGCACGGGTGCAATGACTCGGAAATGGTCCCCGCTAATTCGTTTCACGCTTCGGCGTATTACATCGAGCATAATGAAAGATTTATTTTAATGCATGGCTCGGAAGCAGTATGTCTTAAAAATGTACAACCACGATATAGACTAAAGAGAGGACGAAGCGTTCCTTAATCGATAAAAATACTTAACTGCTAAGTTTGAACTAACGCTTGAAATCTCAACATAAACAGAAAATGAATTAAGAGCACTATCTAGCAGTGGGATATAACATCTTAACCTTGCCTGTTTTTGTTTTAAAAGGGCCTTCAACTCAAGTTTTTCACGCTAGACCAAAATGTTGAAATATACCTATAACACATTCTCACCAAAATTTGAAGTTTCTACACCTTCTCGCTTTCAAGATAATATAGTTCACAATTAGCCGTTTTCCACTTTAGTGTTGCCGTTTTTATCAGTATTGCGACAGAAGATTAACTATGGGAAAGCTGACTTTCAGTTATTGAAAAGCGTCAAATTTTTCGTTTCTAAACCTGTACTTTGTTTTACAAAACCTCTGCCGCAAAAACTTTTTTGAAAATCAAGAACATGGTGTCAATTTTTGAAATTTTGTTTCTTATTGGCAACCCTGACATGTTTATATCTTAATTCTATGAAAGATATCATATTTTTAATATTACTTAAACCCACATTTGTATCCAATTTTGTGGGTCAACAAGCGTTTGACTCAGGATGTAACCAGCATCTGAATCCTACAACTCTATTTCGAAAAAAACACAAAAAAGGTCTGAGCTAATTATCTACTTTTTCAGATAAAATCACTATTCGAAACACATATTTTGCAAGACCTAGAATGTTTTTGGTCAAAGTTTTCCAACGACAACAAGAAAACGGTTAAAAATTTTGCTATATTAGGTAAGTTTTAAAGTAAAGGTAATAATCAATATAAAGAAACTCAGGATTTTGATCAAATTATTGCAACACAAGAAAAGAAACTTAATAACTTGTTCAAGTTTTAGGCGAATTTTTGGGTTTATTTACGTTAGAATTTTCACCCAAGGTGAATAAATCTCAACGGTGTAAGATATTTTGACGAATTTATCCCAATAAAACTATGTAATAAAAAATATATTCGTTTTAAGGTTGAATTATTGTTTTAATCAAAGAAATTGTAAGATTTTGATTTCTGCAAAAAACAGTTTGACGCAAACAAGAAAATTACAAAAACTGACGTTAATTTGAGACTATAAGACAAGGTTTAAGATTGAATAACACCAAAAAATAGCAAAAGTTCTTGTTTTAACTCAAGATAGAGTGTAGTTGAATAAAATTTTACGGTATTTTAGTTAAAAAATCAGTGTAAAACTAAAAAATTGTTAAAAAAATGTAAGATGTTAGGTAAACGTTTTAGTTTCAAAGTACAAAAACGATCATTTTTACTGAAATTTTCAATTTAAAATGACGAAATGTAAGGTTTTTTACAAAATTATTGCTACGAAAACAAAAAAAGTTGTGGTTTATTAACTAAAAATAATAAACATTATCTATTTTGGTTAAATTTTATGGTATTTTAGTAAAAAATCAGTGTAAAACTAAAAAAACTGTTAAAAAAGTGTAAGATGTTAGGTAAACGTTTTAGTTTTAAAGTACAAAAACAATCATTTTTACTGAAACTTTCAATTTGAAATGACGAAGTGTAAGAATTTTTTACAAAGATGCACAGAGCTGGACAGCGCTGTTTCGAGCTTTTAGCTCTCATCGGCTGCCCTCAGCTTCTCTAACAAAGTTATTTTCCACACGAAGGACGTCAACCTTGTCGGTTATTTTTTACAAAATTATCGCTACAACAACCAAAAAGTCTAGGTTTATTGACTAAAATTAATACACATTCCCTATTTCGGTTAAAATTTTATGGTATTTTAGTAAAACATCAGTGTAAAACTAAAAAATTGTGAAAAAGTTTAAAATGTTAGGTAAACTTTTTTGTTTCAGAGTAGAAAAAGAGCTATTGTTACTTAAAGTTTCAATTTAAAATGACGAAACATAAAATCTGTAGAAAATTATCGCTACGACAACCAAAAAGTCTAGGTTTATTGACTAAAATTAGTACACATTCCCTATTTCGGTTAAATTTTATGGTATTTTAGTAAAAAAATCGGTGTAAAACTATAAAAAATTTGAAAATGTTAGGTAAACGTTTTAGTTTCAAAGTAGAAAAAAACATTATTTTTACTGAAACTTTCGATTTAAAACGACAAAGCGTAACTTTTTTTACAAAATTATCGCTACGACAACAAAAAAGTTGAAGTTTATTGAGTAAAATTAATACACATTATCTATTTTGAGTAAATTTTATGGTATTTTAGTAAAAAAACTAGTGTAAAACTAAAAAATTGTTGAAAAGTTTAAGATGTTAGGTAAACGTTTTGGTTTTAAAGTAGAAAAAAACATTATTTTTAATTAAGTTTTCAATTTAAAATGACGAAACGTAAAATTTATAGAAAATTATCGCTACGAAAACCAAAAAGTTAGACTTTTTTGATTAAAAATAATGAACATTATTGTTTTTAGCTAAGTGATTTGCTAGATATTTTAACAGTTTAGAATATTTTCTACCAAATGTTGGTAAAAATATAAGAGCCTAAGAAAATTGCTTGGTTCAAAAATTGTTAAAATCACCGTTTCCAAGGAAAAAATTCAATTTTGAACAAACAAAGCAACACAATTTAATGTTTTTACAACAAGACTTGCATCAAACCACGAAATCAATAAAAGATTACTATGTTAAACAAGTTTAATGATATTTATGGTAAAAAACTTCATTTATTTATGGTAAAACAAAGGTTTATTTATGGTAAAACAAAGGAATCGCACAATTTTAAGATATTTTTGACAAAATTAGCCTTCACTAACGCAAGAAAGTTAATCAAAGGTTGCGATTTATTAGAATGTTTTTGTTTAAAAAGTAGAAAAAAATAGCTGCTTTTTACGTTAAAATTGTTAATCAAGTCTCAGAAACTTGAATTGAAACAATAACAACAATAATTAACTCTTCAGATTTTGCATATTTGTGTGTCTAACGTCTAAAATATCGATACTTTGAAACTTACAGAAGGATACGCATGTTACTTTTTAATATCTTTGAACTTCGACTTTGTTTAACAAAGCAAAAAATCAAATTGGAACAACTCGTTTTCAGGTTCGTATTAACCAGGTACTCGTCTGCACCTATCTAATCAAACCAACACAGAGCACCTTTTTGGGAGTTTTGTTTCCAAGTATTTTGTCAGGCTAGTCCACCACAACAGGTATTGACTGCTTGGTCCAATTGGGAAATAAGCGTGAAGAGACTTTCCCAGGGACACAACGACGCATTATTACCAGTTAGAGAATCAAATCATAGTCTATTCCCAACGCTCAACCACTGCCTATCACCACCGCTGTTTTCAGGTCAAAACATATTATGACTGTAGTTTTCTAAGTTTTAAACGCTTGAGATCTAAAATTTGGCAACGTATAATTCGCAATAAAAATCCATTCTCGCATTTCTTCGCATTTTGAGTCGTGTTTAGACAATATTGCTGTCGGACGTGTAATTTTCTGTGTCACAACCATAGTCGCATAATGTTTTTTCCCAAGTCGAAGCTATACGGCTGTACTTTTCGAGGATTTTTTATGAACTCTTTTACCGTTTTGATTTGAAAGTTTTTTCTTGGAAACATTAGTTTTTAGAATAAGGTTTGTTGTTTGTCTTGCAGATATCAGAATCTAAAGTCTAATATACATTGTTCATGAGATTTCAAAAAATTTGATGGTGTACAACTAAATGTTCAAAACAATTTGTAAACGCTATGTGATAAAGTTTTCTTTAAACCCGAACATCTGATCGAACAGCTTTCCAAATGCCCAAGATTTTTTAACGTTTAAGATCACGTGAAGTACCAAGAAATGATAGATTTTGTTTACTTTTTCCAAAGTACTGAAAAAACGTTATGATGAAAAAATATCATTTTGAGACATTGTTATTGAGTCATGATTAAATACGCCCGGGACAAGGCCGGAAGTCGTGTATAAAATTAATAAATTAATTAAATTAAAATTATTAAAATTAAATTTTTTGAATTGAAAATTAATAAATTAATTAAATTAAAATTGATGAAATTAAATTTTTTAAATTGAAAATTGTTAAAATTAATAAATTAATTAAATTAAAATTATTAAAATTAAATTTTTTGAATTGAAAATTGTTAAAATTAAAATTATTGAAATTAAATTTTTTTTTGAATTGAAAATTAATAAATTTTTTAAATTAAAATTATTGAATTAATTTTATACAAGACTTCCGGTCTTGTCCCGGGCGTATTTAATCATGACTCAATAACAATGTCTCAAAATGATATTTTTTCATCATAACGTTTTTTCAGTACTTTGGAAAAAGTAAACAAAATCTATCATTTCTTGGTACTTCACGTGATCTTAAACGTTAAAAAATCTTGGGCATTTGGAAAGCTGTTCGATCAGATGTTCGGGTTTAAAGAAAACTTTATCACATAGCGTTTACAAATTGTTTTGAACATTTAGTTGTACACCATCAAATTTTTTGAAATCTCATGAACAATGTATATTAGACTTTAGATTCTGATATCTGCAAGACAAACAACAAACCTTATTCTAAAAACTAATGTTTCCAAGAAAAAACTTTCAAATCAAAACGGTAAAAGAGTTCATAAAAAATCCTCGAAAAGTACAGCCGTATAGCTTCGACTTGGGAAAAAACATTATGCGACTATGGTTGTGACACAGAAAATTACACGTCCGACAGCAATATTGTCTAAACACGACTCAAAATGCGAAGAAATGCGAGAATGGATTTTTATTGCGAATTATACGTTGCCAAATTTTAGATCTCAAGCGTTTAAAACTTAGAAAACTACAGTCATAATATGTTTTGACCTGAAAACAGCGGTGGTGATAGGCAGTGGTTGAGCGTTGGGAATAGACTATGATTTGATTCTCTAACTGGTAATAATGCGTCGTTGTGTCCCTGGGAAAGTCTCTTCACGCTTATTTCCCAATTGGACCAAGCAGTCAATACCTGTTGTGGTGGACTAGCCTGACAAAATACTTGGAAACAAAACTCCCAAAAAGGTGCTCTGTGTTGGTTTGATTAGATAGGTGCAGACGAGTACCTGGTTAATACGAACCTGAAAACGAGTTGTTCCAATTTGATTTTTTGCTTTGTTAAACAAAGTCGAAGTTCAAAGATATTAAAAAGTAACATGCGTATCCTTCTGTAAGTTTCAAAGTATCGATATTTTAGACGTTAGACACACAAATATGCAAAATCTGAAGAGTTAATTATTGTTGTTATTGTTTCAATTCAAGTTTCTGAGACTTGATTAACAATTTTAACGTAAAAAGCAGCTATTTTTTTCTACTTTTTAAACAAAAACATTCTAATAAATCGCAACCTTTGATTAACTTTCTTGCGTTAGTGAAGGCTAATTTTGTCAAAAATATCTTAAAATTGTGCGATTCCTTTGTTTTACCATAAATAAACCTTTGTTTTACCATAAATAAATGAAGTTTTTTACCATAAATATCATTAAACTTGTTTAACATAGTAATCTTTTATTGATTTCGTGGTTTGATGCAAGTCTTGTTGTAAAAACATTAAATTGTGTTGCTTTGTTTGTTCAAAATTGAATTTTTTCCTTGGAAACGGTGATTTTAACAATTTTTGAACCAAGCAATTTTCTTAGGCTCTTATATTTTTACCAACATTTGGTAGAAAATATTCTAAACTGTTAAAATATCTAGCAAATCACTTAGCTAAAAACAATAATGTTCATTATTTTTAATCAAAAAAGTCTAACTTTTTGGTTTTCGTAGCGATAATTTTCTATAAATTTTACGTTTCGTCATTTTAAATTGAAAACTTAATTAAAAATAATGTTTTTTTCTACTTTAAAACCAAAACGTTTACCTAACATCTTAAACTTTTCAACAATTTTTTAGTTTTACACTAGTTTTTTTACTAAAATACCATAAAATTTACTCAAAATAGATAATGTGTATTAATTTTACTCAATAAACTTCAACTTTTTTGTTGTCGTAGCGATAATTTTGTAAAAAAAGTTACGCTTTGTCGTTTTAAATCGAAAGTTTCAGTAAAAATAATGTTTTTTTCTACTTTGAAACTAAAACGTTTACCTAACATTTTCAAATTTTTTATAGTTTTACACCGATTTTTTTACTAAAATACCATAAAATTTAACCGAAATAGGGAATGTGTACTAATTTTAGTCAATAAACCTAGACTTTTTGGTTGTCGTAGCGATAATTTTCTACAGATTTTATGTTTCGTCATTTTAAATTGAAACTTTAAGTAACAATAGCTCTTTTTCTACTCTGAAACAAAAAAGTTTACCTAACATTTTAAACTTTTTCACAATTTTTTAGTTTTACACTGATGTTTTACTAAAATACCATAAAATTTTAACCGAAATAGGGAATGTGTATTAATTTTAGTCAATAAACCTAGACTTTTTGGTTGTTGTAGCGATAATTTTGTAAAAAATAACCGACAAGGTTGACGTCCTTCGTGTGGAAAATAACTTTGTTAGAGAAGCTGAGGGCAGCCGATGAGAGCTAAAAGCTCGAAACAGCGCTGTCCAGCTCTGTGCATCTTTGTAAAAAATTCTTACACTTCGTCATTTCAAATTGAAAGTTTCAGTAAAAATGATTGTTTTTGTACTTTAAAACTAAAACGTTTACCTAACATCTTACACTTTTTTAACAGTTTTTTTAGTTTTACACTGATTTTTTACTAAAATACCATAAAATTTAACCAAAATAGATAATGTTTATTATTTTTAGTTAATAAACCACAACTTTTTTTGTTTTCGTAGCAATAATTTTGTAAAAAACCTTACATTTCGTCATTTTAAATTGAAAATTTCAGTAAAAATGATCGTTTTTGTACTTTAAAACTAAAACGTTTACCTAACATCTTACACTTTTTTAACAGTTTTTTTAGTTTTACACTGATTTTTTACTAAAATACCATAAAATTTAACCAAAATAGATAATGTTTATTATTTTTAGTTAATAAACCACAACTTTTTTTGTTTTCGTAGCAATAATTTTGTAAAAAACCTTACATTTCGTCATTTTAAATTGAAAATTTCAGTAAAAATGATCGTTTTTGTACTTTGAAACTAAAACGTTTACCTAACATCTTACATTTTTTTAACAATTTTTTAGTTTTACACTGATTTTTTAACTAAAATACCGTAAAATTTTATTCAACTACACTCTATCTTGAGTTAAAACAAGAACTTTTGCTATTTTTTGGTGTTATTCAATCTTAAACCTTGTCTTATAGTCTCAAATTAACGTCAGTTTTTGTAATTTTCTTGTTTGCGTCAAACTGTTTTTTGCAGAAATCAAAATCTTACAATTTCTTTGATTAAAACAATAATTCAACCTTAAAACGAATATATTTTTTATTACATAGTTTTATTGGGATAAATTCGTCAAAATATCTTACACCGTTGAGATTTATTCACCTTGGGTGAAAATTCTAACGTAAATAAACCCAAAAATTCGCCTAAAACTTGAACAAGTTATTAAGTTTCTTTTCTTGTGTTGCAATAATTTGATCAAAATCCTGAGTTTCTTTATATTGATTATTACCTTTACTTTAAAACTTACCTAATATAGCAAAATTTTTAACCGTTTTCTTGTTGTCGTTGGAAAACTTTGACCAAAAACATTCTAGGTCTTGCAAAATATGTGTTTCGAATAGTGATTTTATCTGAAAAAGTAGATAATTAGCTCAGACCTTTTTTGTGTTTTTTTCGAAATAGAGTTGTAGGATTCAGATGCTGGTTACATCCTGAGTCAAACGCTTGTTGACCCACAAAATTGGATACAAATGTGGGTTTAAGTAATATTAAAAATATGATATCTTTCATAGAATTAAGATATAAACATGTCAGGGTTGCCAATAAGAAACAAAATTTCAAAAATTGACACCATGTTCTTGATTTTCAAAAAAGTTTTTGCGGCAGAGGTTTTGTAAAACAAAGTACAGGTTTAGAAACGAAAAATTTGACGCTTTTCAATAACTGAAAGTCAGCTTTCCCATAGTTAATCTTCTGTCGCAATACTGATAAAAACGGCAACACTAAAGTGGAAAACGGCTAATTGTGAACTATATTATCTTGAAAGCGAGAAGGTGTAGAAACTTCAAATTTTGGTGAGAATGTGTTATAGGTATATTTCAACATTTTGGTCTAGCGTGAAAAACTTGAGTTGAAGGCCCTTTTAAAACAAAAACAGGCAAGGTTAAGATGTTATATCCCACTGCTAGATAGTGCTCTTAATTCATTTTCTGTTTATGTTGAGATTTCAAGCGTTAGTTCAAACTTAGCAGTTAAGTATTTTTATCGATTAAGGAACGCTTCGTCCTCTCTTTAGTCTATATCGTGGTTGTACATTTTTAAGACATACTGCTTCCGAGCCATGCATTAAAATAAATCTTTCATTATGCTCGATGTAATACGCCGAAGCGTGAAACGAATTAGCGGGGACCATTTCCGAGTCATTGCACCCGTGCTACACAGCTCCTTTCGAAAAAATATCGCAGCGGTGGCGAGCCGTTGGCAACCATGTGTTCGATTTGACCGGTTCGAGATTTGAACTTCTGACCTCCCACTCCAGAGAGTACCGCGTTAGCGTTCGACCAACTATTTTTTTTTTTTTTCAAAACCATGCGTATAACATATTGTTTCAAAGCCGTGCAGAGTATTGATAACTCCGACCATACTACCTTGACTTGATGCGTGTTATAACGTTATTCGTTTAGCTGCTTCTATTTGAGCAAAAATATTGTTTTTTATTGAATTGGTTACAATTGTACTGCTCTGATTGAATTGTTGCTCATTTTATGAAAATTGTATTTTGGTGCAAATAAAATGAAACGAATAAAAATAAAATTAATAACCAATCTGAATTTAAATTAAGTACCACAAATTAAAAAATTAGTTAACTTGAGGCTAAACTTTTTATTTCTTACATCTATGTCTAAGTTCTCCAACATAAATGTTCTTTGAAGAGCAAAAATTCTTTAAAATCGAAATATTCCAAGCCTCTCATCAAAATAACTAGAATATGATTCGAATGGTTGAGGCTGAACAAAGCACGTACTGTCAGACTTGCACCAGATTGTAGTGCTCGCAATTCGATTTCAATTTTTTGCTGTGATACGATGTGTCAGTTTAAACTTAAATTTCAGGTGTTTTTGTGAAATTGAACATGACGCTGGTGGTAACAGCGGCGGGTGCGTTATATCGGGGGGCTCTTTTAAATTTTTTGCTACGTTTTTCGCACTCTAATTTCAAAACCGTTCATATACTTCTCTTTTGTGACGTAGCATAGCATCATTTCGAATAAAGGTTTTCCGACAATAGGTACATACGTTCACTTTGATAGAATGACAAGAGCGTTAAAGCTCTCGAGTATGTTTCGCAGCGAACAAACTAGCTTGTGGCACCAAGGTAATCGGAAATTAAACAAATTGGATTATGTTACGTCATGCAGGCAAACCACACAAAAGCCAAACACAATACCACCTTTCCATATTGACTCACATAATATTCTAGCAGTCGTTGTTGCAATATTTTATTGCAAAAGTCAAAGTATCGACCAACTTGTAGTCGAGTTTGCCATTTTCTTGTTGAAACATAATACCGTTGTTATTCAAACTCCAGAATATATAACCATATTTCAGACATATTTCTACGTTATCGACTAAATGTCTTAAAATTTAGTTTTGTTTTCATAATTTTTAATTTTTTTTTTTAGATTAAAAGTATCGAATTGTTGGAACCTTGCAAACTTCAAAGCGATTTTGCGACAGCTAACTGCCCGTCCAAAGAACGGTCCACGACCTTTAAACTATAGTCCAAATTTTAAACTTTAGACTATAACTAACTACCTGTGGTGGTTCGATTCCCAGGCAAGTCTTACATTTTAGACTTGAACTAACCGCTTGCGGTAGTTTGATTTCCAGGTAAGCTTTACAAATTTTACACTTTGGAATCACTACCTGCGGTAGTTCGGTTCTTAGGTAAACTTTTGACTCACCACCTTCGGTGGTTCGGTTCTTAGACAAACCTTAGTCTCACCACCTTCGGCGACTCAGGTATTTTAAACTTTAGACTCACCACCTTTGGTGGTTCGATTCTTATGTGAGTAGTTTTAAGCTTAAGACTCACCAACTTCGGTGGTTCAGTTCTAAGGTAAGTAGTTTTTAAGCTTAAGACTCACCACCTTTGGTGGTTCGGCAAACTTTAGACTCGCCACCTTCGGTGGTTCGGTACTTGGGTAAGCCTAACTAATTTTAAACTTTGGACACACTACCTTCGGTGGTTCGGTTCCCAGGAAGTGTTGCAAATTGTAAACTTTAGACTCACCACCTGCGGTGATTCGGTTTCGAAAAAGTCTTACCAATTTTACACTTTAGACTCACCACCTTCGGTGGTTTGGTTCCCAGATAAGCATTTTAAGCTTAAGACGGTTCCCAACGGTTCTCATGCAAGTGTTTTAAAGTTTAGGTTTTTTGCCGCATTCCTCCACTAGAGATTCAATCCATAATCTGAGGTTGATGGATCTATTTTAGAGCACTCTTTGAAAAGTTTTTGAAAAAATTCGCTTTTAAGTTAACAGGAATTTCCCCAAAGAGGGGATTCCCCAAAGCTCGCTTACGATCAGACAGTTAACGATTCTAATTAAAGTCTTAATTCTAATCTCATTCGATGAAAAAACAGATTTCATTAACTACCTTTTATAGACAATGTTATTACGCCATCGTATGTTAAATAGTTAAACTTATTGGGATTAAACAAGTTGTATTGCACCATGCTCGCTCCATATTCGAAAAAATAACAAACCCTGACATCATCAGAATTAAACAAGTTGTATTGCGCCATGCTCGCTCCATATTCGAAAAAATTAACAAAAAGGTAGTGATTCACAGCTAAACCTTAGATAACCGCTGTCACGATTTCGCCACGGCAGCGGAAATTCAACTGCAGCGCGACAGGAAACGTTTCAAGTTACACGAAGTTCGTACAAAATAGACTTCATAGCATTAACTAGAACATCTTAGAAACTACCGATATTTTCACTTTTAACCAACTACTTTGAAGCAAACCACCTGCGGTGGCTTGACAAACTACCTGCGGTGGTTCGGTACTCGAGCAAGACACTAAGAGTCTTTAGACTTGAAGCCAGGCACCTGCGGTGGTTTGTTACTCAGTTACTCTTCAGGTCAACGCTAAGTTTCCATTCTTATAATTACACTAAACATATGAGTTAAGACTAGATCTTGGATTATTTACTTTTAACCTGTTACTTTGAAACAAACCACCTGCGGTGGCTTGACAAACCACCTGCGGTGGTTCGGTACTCAAGCAAGACACTAAGAGTCTTTAGACTTGAAACAATTCCCAGGCAAACCACCTGCGGTGGTTTGATACTCAGGTGAGACACTAAGGGTGTTTACACTTGAAGTCAGGCAAACCACCTGCGGTGGTTCGGTACTCAGGTGAGACACTAAGGGTGTTTACACTTGAAGCCAGGCAAACCACCTGTGGTGGTTCGGTACTCAGGCAAGTTACTCAAGACTAAGTTTTTATAACTAGCTAGGGTTAGAGCTAAGACTACAACGCCGCATTTAGACAAACCTCCCCAAATAACACACCTCCCAAACCTTTCCCTCCCCAAACCTCTCCCTCCCCAAACCTCCCCACTCCCCAAACCTCCCCCTCCCCAAACCACATGAAAAGGAGCATCTTATACTACTTACGGGTCAATAAAACTGACGCAAACTTAACGAAATAAAATTACTAAAAAATTGTAAAAAGCTATTTGTATATTTGAAGTACTGTATTAAAGGTATAGCTACAAAAACGCAGCCAGGAGTTTCAAGTAGGAGGGGGGATTTCTAAGCGCGTAACCACGATTATACTAAGAGAAGGCTTAAACAAAACAATACAATTTTTACCCGAACAATATTTTGTTGCAGGGTTGCAAACTCGATCAATTTTTATTTGAGTTCGGTCTATTTTAGAAAGTCCAAGTTCGAGTTCAAAAATTTAAATTTTTTGAGCTTAAGTTCGATAAAAATATCAATGGCTCTACGCTATGAATATTTGCCACTACAAAATTAATGAAACAATAAATGATAATTCAAGGACTATCATATGTTGTTTAATATTCTGTTAAAAGTAAAATATTGATTTCTGAATTCATCAAATACGATGAACAACGTACTTTTCTGTTACGAATAGACCGCAATAATTTGCTTAAAAGCTATTTTCACAAAGACTTCACACTTTTGCGTTGTGCTAGCCTATTTAATACAAAATTTTGTTGGAAGCTTTCAATTCGAAAATTGTGTAACCAAAATTCATTTTGTTGCAATAATTAACCGCCGCGACTTATTTCATATATCGTGAATCTTTTCAATCTCAAACTCATTTCTTATAATTGCTCGTTTTTTGAAAAAAATTAAACTCGCAGATTTATTCCACTGAGCTGCAAATACTATCCAAATTTCGTACTTTTTTTACAAACTGTAGAGTAGACCATTGGTTCTCAACCTTTTTTCAAAGCGACTTAAGTTTATTGAAAAAATTAATGGTTTAAAATTTTGTGGTCCATGTATATTCTGATCATCTGATGCATAATTTAAATTAAAAGCTATGTAAAAAAAAAACTTTTCATGATGACAGAACTGTGTTGAAAATCATACAAAGAAATTCTACTGAAATGTTTATGAATATTTGCTATTTAGCTTTCAATATCCTTACCAAAAACGTCCTTACGTAGTCTGACATACATGACCTTTGATTTCTAGTCTACCCGAGCACAAAGCTTCTTCACTGCGTGAATTCTATGCTAGTTGGTCGAGCGGTAACGCGTTCGTCTCTGGAGCGGGAGGTCTGCGATTCAAATCTCGGGCCGGTCAAATTGAACACAGTGTTGCCAACGGCTCGCCACCGCTGCGATATTTCTCCAAAAAGAGCTGTGTTGCCAGGGCGCAATGACGCGGAGATAAGCCCAGTAAACTTGTTACACGCTTCGGCGTATTACAGCGAGCATAATGAAAGATTTAATTTGAAAATATATCGTTTACCACTTCTAAGCGTTTTACACCTTTGCAATCTTGAGAAACTCAAATTTCACCGCTGGAGTTTTTTGTTACAAAAATGCAACTAGGGTTGACTACTATATGCATTTATTTTATTACTGTATTGCTTTCTGCAAGTTTCACTCTTTGTAGATGTTTACAAAAAAATACCCCAAAAAATTTTTAGGCGACCCATAGGTTGAGAATCATGGGAGTAGATAACTGTTAACGCAATGATAGTAAAATTTTCGCTATATAAGAGACAAATTTCTGATCACTTAATCAACTCAAAATAAAACGTTGCGTCGCTTTTCCACCTTAATCGTTTCTTTTTGTTATACTCCTAGCTGTTTTTCTAGGTCGCCTAAGCATAAAAAGTGAAAAACATGCACTGTTGGGAAAATCACAATCTCAATTTACACAACTTGATCAACAAAAATATTTCAAAGGATTTTTTAATCGTTAAATTTCGTTCTACGAACTCGGCCAGTTTTATTCGAGTTCAAGTTTGAGGTCAGCAAAAGCGAGTTCGGCAAAAATACCGAGTATTTTCGAGTTCAAGTTCGAGTATGCAGCACTGTCTTGTCGTCGCGCTGAGCAAACTGTTGTAACTTAATTGTATCTCATCCAGAGGTTTGCTTCAGTCGCTGGACAATTTTTGTGATTTTTCGTAAAAAATAACCATTTGAATCATATTTCGCTCGTTTTTAGAACACTTAATTGCTAAGATTCTTAATTGCTACAATCGCTAAGAACTTAATTGCTAAGATTCGGAAGCCGTTTGAAAGAATTAAATTACTCAACCACTTTAGTTCCTCTTCTTTACCTGTACAGGTCAAGTCCATGACACGTTTAAATGCTTGCATTCATGAATCAAATTTCGTAAGTGATATGACTAAAAAGAGAAGAGTTGCAGCCCACTTTGCCCTCCTGTTTGCGTCACTTGCCATTTTACATTTAGCTTAGGCCTATACATCATGAACAAACAAAATTTTCCAATTTAAAGTAGTGGGTTTGTTCGCTGTTGACAAAGAGACAAAATATATACTGTAGGTTAGCATATTACTGTTGTCGACAATCGACCAGTAGCGTAGCCAGCGGGAGGGTGGGGGGAGCTCGAACCCCCCATTGGCCTGAAAAATATGCAAAATAGCACGTTTTTAGTGCTTTTGAGGCCGATTTTTGCTCCAAAAATGAAAACAGCCGCCCTCCAAAAAGATTCGGGAGCCTAGGTTGTGAAGAACTTGCCGTTGTTTGGACCAGAATAATGGATTTTTTGGTTCTGGAGCTCACTCAAAGTCGGTAAAGACCTTTCTTTTTTTTCTTTTTTTTTTTGAGATCACCTAATTTCGGCCAGAAAAACCCTTTGAATTTCTAATTTCGGCCGGAAAAACCCTTTAAATTTCGGTGAAGACCTTTGTTTATTGGAGATTACCTGCATTTGGCAGGGAAAAAACCTTAAATTTCTGATTTCGGCCGGAAAAACCTTTTGAATTTCGGTGAAGACACTTTTTTTCTTTTTTTTTTTCGGAGATCACCTAATTTTGACAAAAAAACCACCTCAATCTAATTTAAGACTAATGAAAATTTGGGTCAAATTCGTTTTCGGTTGCATCAAACTTCCAAAAAAGCCCCCTCCCCCCCTTGCGAAATCCTGGCTACGCGACTGCAATCGACAATAAAGTAATATGTACACAATGTATTCACTCTTTTTTGATAAGAACCAGTAAATTTTGAATTGTGACTGGCTGTTTTTAATTTTTTGCCGATTTTCAGCCTCATTTGTTTTTTAATTTGTTCTTAAATTTTGAGAGCATCGACGACAATTTAAGCGACTATGTTTGTAAAACAGTTTAATTCCCATAGCTTTGTCTACTTCAAATTCAGCTTTTTTGCTTCTTTAGCAGCGTCGTAAAATTGCAAAAGCGAACTTTTTTCAACAATTGCTTAAACAACCGCCAAAAAATTTCTCACTTATTTGTGCAGCACTCTATAATATCAAAATAGTAGGATTGTGTACATCCTTTGACACAAAAACTTCTATCACATGGGAATTAAAAAAGTCGCAAAAACATCTGCAGTGCTCGAATTGGGCAAAAACTCTGTAGTTTTGCTTGGACTCTAGTTTCGTTCCTCGTCATCAAAACCGCTATGTATGAATGACGTCTTTTCTCACGTAAAAACGCGACAATCTTAATCTCCAGGTGCAAAACCTCTTTATCCAACCGATAATGTAACCGCTTCGTTAGCTTCTTACAAAACTACATTTTACTTACAAAATTTACACAATCTCACTATTTTATTTTTTCTAACAAAAATTACAAAATTAGCCTTTTTTTACTTACAAAAATTACCCGGTCTCGAGACCAATTTTTGAGCAACGAGACCGAGACCACAACGGTTCGAGACCAAGACCAAGACCAGTACACAACAGCCGAGACCAAGACCGAGACCGCAAAATATTGGTCTCGAGACCAGTCTCGAGACCGAGACCGGTCTCGAGACCTACAGCCCTGCGCTTAACAGAGCAAATCATCAAAGTGAGCTATATTGCTTTATGTCCTTCACTCTTTTTGTAAGTCCTAAAAAGTGAAGACCACCTTTCCTCTGCATGAAGTCATTTTAAAGTGATATTCTTTCCTAGAGAACATTTTTTGCAGTTTATCATTTCATAAGGGGCTGTCCATAAAAGACGTCCGCAAAAAATTGATCCTCTCCTCCTTTTTCGTAGATTGTCCTCACTGCACCACCCCCATTGTTCGCGCGGACACAAAAGAGAACTTACGAAACGTAGAAATAGCCATGCCAATTTCATTGCAGAATTATCAAGTCACCAAAAATATGTTTTAAGACCATGGACGTACCCAGGGGGGCCCGCCCTCCTCCCAACTGAAATGCCACCAATGATAAAAATGTGACAAAAAGCCTATTGTTTCTTCAATTTTAGTTTCTTTTTGCATTTTTTGCGTTCAACAGTAATTAAAGAATAATATTGACGATCAGAGGACCGGGCCTACTCAATTCAGTTTTCGCCAACCAATTTAAATGTATCATCCGGGTAAAATAAATGGTTTTTGTCCTAAAATTGCTACCTCAAGCCCTCATCTAATGTTTTTTTGTGAAGGTAATGCAATCACAAAAGCGGATATAATATATGATACAAAGCCATGGGCCCCGTGCTCAGATGGTAAAACTTTGTTTTGATTTTCACCTACAGCGTATTTGGCAGGAAGATGTTGCGAAAATCTTTCAAGTGCCAGGGGCCGGAGCAATGTAAATCCGGCCAGGGCAATAACATGGTCAGTTGGCGTAACCAATCATTGCACCATTTTTCAATAAAAATTCACCTCCACCTCGCCAGTTTTTACGCGACAAAATACTTTGGAAAAATATTAAGGAGGGGAAACATGGGCGTCGTAAGGAGGGGCATGCCCCCCTGGATTTTCACTCACTCTCTTTTAAACTTCCCAAATTTTAAAAACTCTTCCATTTTTAGTAGTTAATACCGGATCTATTCTTTTTGGCCCCCCCTCCTAAAATTTTTCTGGAGAAGCCCTTGAGGGGAAATGCTCATTAAACAAATTATTGCATTTGAATGGAGGGGGCCTGGTCCCGCTGGCTGTACTTGTACTCTACAACTAATTATTTCCAGACGAAACAAATATCTGAAAGCAAAGTCTTCGATCGGATTAATATTTACTGCTAAAATATTGCAGGAGGCAATATGCCTTATCCAATCAAAAATCTTGGTTTACGCCTATGTTTGAAACCCTTCCAAAATTCATTTTTATTGGCGACACAACTGGTTACTGAGTCCAGGTTACCAGATTATGCTGTACATAAAAATTGCACTTTATTTGGTGTTGAAGCGCTTTAAAAACACATTTTCAGTATGTTCAGCTTTTATAGGTCATAAACCAAGGGTAAGGTTTGATATAAATTTACTAACAATGCGTTAAAAAGCAACGAAATCGAAATTTCAGAGCAATAAAGGCGACTGAATTTTTATGCTTTTAATGAAGGAATGCGGGCGTCCACAATGCAGGAAGCCTCCCTGTCCGCAAAATGTCCGCACTGAACGACGCTCCTGACTGCGGAGTACGTGTTTTATAGATAGCCTCTAATAATATCTGTTAAGTAATTCTTTCACTGGCCAGACGCCTATGCGGTAACGTGCTCGGCTCTTGTGCGGGAGGTCAGGGGTTCAAATCCTGGGCAAATCGAACGCAAAGTTGCCAACGGCTTGCCACCGTTGCAACTTTACTTCAAAAGGAGCTATGTTGCCCAAGTGCAATATGTCGGCAAAGGGCCCCGAAAACTCGTTTTACGTTTGGACGCAATACAGCGAGTATGATGAAGATTTGATTTTTTTAGAAGCAATAATTGTTCCCAAAGATTCTTTCACTGAGTATGTTACATCAGTTACCACTACGCAAATAAGACCTCAATCATTGTTCAACGCGTAAAATCACCAAATATTGTTTCCAAAATGAGCAAAATTTTTCTTTAGAAAAGTACCGAATAACGGTACCGAGTACCGGAACCGTCAGTACTTTTTCAAAAATGTAGCAAACAAAGTACCTAGTGCCCACTTCTGCACATGAAAATGATCTCTATTGATAGCATTTTACAAGCGTTTGAACTAGTCGGTCATGGAATGAAACCGAGACTGTCGCTTCTGTGACAAACGTTCTATCCACTCAAGCTGCAATATTAGTCCATTGAATTACATGAGTAAATGGCAAATGCATGTTAGGTTATTGTGATCTGCAAAACAAGCAAGTTAGACTTGATTTTCTTAGATAATGATTAAGATTTTGGTTGAATCGGGTGATCTGCTTTGGTTGAAATCGATTTTACTGCACACAAAATAAGTGTAGAAACAGTTTGTTTCAGTACTATGCTCTTTTAGTTGTTTTCTTGTTAATAGCCCGAAAAGTGGCACTTTTTAATAATGGCAAATAAAATTAATCAAACTTTGTATTGACAGCAACTTGGCCTCTGGGCGAATGATAAACTTCGAAAAATATTTTGATGAATTTGTTCGGATAATTTTACTCAATGCATACCAAAACTTTTGTTTACAAATTTTTCGCTTTTATCGTCAAGCGTTTAACAAAAACAGCATGAGTTAAAAGGCCAAATCAAGTTCGCTTGGACATTTAAAAAATTTATTAGAATGTGATGAACAAATTGCCTTTCGCGATTTCACGCTATACAACGATAGGTCTGCTTTGTCCGCAATAATCGGAACGTACTAATATAGTATCTGAGATTATGTTAGCAATTTGAACAATGCTAGTATGTGAATAATATTGAGCTGTGCAATTATGTGCAATCTGGCAAAATAGCAAAGCTAATTTCATTTGTCCTTTCGTTGTTTCTAATTTTATCTACTATGGTCTTCGACAGATTATCATTAAGCTTAGTCTGTCTAAAAATCGTTAAAATAGCAATGGCGTGTAAATACCTGTGTTGAAAAACTTGTGTTATGTTCTTTATGAATTTATGTTCCTACTGTTTGAAAAAAAAAAAGGATGGGTATTATGCAGTATGTACTGCCCTGTACAATGTACAGCCTTCAAACACATTGGTGATATTGGTCACTACTTTACATTGGATTTTTGCGATAAATTAATCTTTGGCACAAAAATTTGGCTTTAATGACATCATGTTCAAATGCAACAATATAGATACTATTCTCTACCATAAAAAGACAAACGATATAACAGGCATCTGCAGTAAGCAATGCGTCACTTGTTTAGAAACAAGAAGAAAATAGTAAAAAAACAAAACAGCATAGTAATTGCGGCATACTAAAATTCTACTAAACAAAAAGACAAAGAATACCAAAATTATCGCGGTTTTAAAATACGATATCGGCCGGCCAATATCAAAACTAATCATAAAATAACCAGTAACACAGCTCAAATTAAAATCGTAAAAAGCAGTTATTAATTATTTCTAGTCAACACTATATACTACATTGAATGGTAGCTCATAGATTTTCTTGGCAATATATGTGGTTCGTCAAAAATTGCCTTGATCAAAAGATGATGAATAAATCATTTTCTTATTCGAGTCCTCTGGTCTTGAACGATTGTCTCACTGCTCGATCGAGGCTCTACATTACCCTTTTAGAGCGAAGAAGCAAGAAGAAGTAAAAAACAAAAACAGGTATGGTAAATAAGAACAAGGAAAAAACAGTGTTCAAGTTATGTTATGGTAAACAGGGGTACCGAAACCCGGGGGGCATATCTCCCCCCTAATAATTTGACTGTATTCCCCCAATAATTTGAGTATGGTGTACATCTGCATCCCCCCCAATAATTTGACTCTGGTGTGCATCTGAGCGCAGGTCTCCACTAGAACCCGGGGAAAAAAGTGTTCCATTTTTGGTGAAGACTTTTTTTTCTTTTTTTGGTCTTCACCTGAATTCGGGAAAAAAAGTGTTGCATATTGGTGAAGACCTTTTTTTTGGTCTCCACTTAATTTGCTTACCTGAAAAAAATCGTGGTCGAGGTTTATCCCCCACAATGTTGAAACTAGGGCAAAATTGGGGTAAAATTACAAATTATCCCCCCCAATGCTCAACAAAGATCGGCACCCTGATGGTAAAAATCGTGCAGTAATTAACAACACAAAAATGAAACAGAAACCTATAGTTAACGTCCAATCAATCGTTGAATAGTTTTTTTTCATTTTTCTGTTGCTATCAGCTAGCTACAAGGCACTTCCCAAAACATAATTTCAAATTGCAATTAGTGGATACAGGCTTATTCAATATTATAAATAAATACATAAATTGTAAATTATTGGCAACTAAACTTAATGCTAATAAAAAGGACATCATTACTGGCAATTTAAGATTGATGCAAACGATTAATACGATCAGAATGGTAGCGCGAAGAACCGCGGTTATTTACAGTATCGACACTCCAGGTAATTATTAAAGAAGTGCATCACTAATTACAGTAAATTGCTTTCGGGGCCAGATGATCTGTGGCTTCAGTTGTCGATGCAATACATGAAGTACGAGCGGCTTTACAAAAGAGTCTGAATTCGTTCTATTTTTCTTATTGAATTATTTAAAATATCTAATAGTGACTTTCTAAAATGGAGTTGAATTGAAGGATTAATACGAACTGTGGTTTTCTACAGTATCACTGGAAAGTGATAGAGATTGTATTTTGGGGTAGAAAATAAGTTGAATTCTTCCAACGTAAGGCTACGTTATCATTTGGAATTTACCACGTACATCACCAATTCTATGCAAATATGGAGAGGTATTTTCACTCAAACGTACTGAACTTCATGGTAACTTTAAAATGTTTATAAACAAAATTAATGCAACTTCACACTTCATTTAGTTTGTTTAGTATGAAACAATGGTTCTCAAACTTTTTCAAGCTGCAGCGCACTAAAAAATTTTAAAAAAATTTGCGGCACACTAACTGAAAAAAAAAAAGAAACTTACTTTAAAAACTTTATTCTGCAAACTGCAATGCGTTGAATGCGCCTGTTTTTGAGAACAAATAAGATCGATACGAGGTTTCATCATTGTCAAATCATAGACTTTTGATTTAGTAGACTAGAACCAGACGCGCAAAGAAAAAGAGAAGAGGATTGAAGAAAAACAGTTTGCTCTTGCTGCGAAGTTTTTTTTACGGTCACGCGTATTCGACTGATTTGATTGGACATATTCTTAGCGCGAGTGAACCGAGAAGAAAAAAGTCACGCTGATTGGGTGAATCGGCATTTTTTAGAAAAATGAACCGTGAAGAAAAAAAGACAAAACTGTCAGTTTCCAGTCTACTGATAAAGAGTCTAAGGACAAACACACCCGCATTTCATCATCAATTACAAGTCTTTTGCTTTCAGTTTTTGTCAAAGCAGAAAAATCATACTCGCAGAGCCATGAAGATGCAAATATGGCAGCAATATTTTAATGGCTTTGACACCGATCATTGGATAAGATTTGTAAGCAGACAGACAAAACTCGTCCAAGCTTTTTTTGGGAAACAATGCTTGAAAAAATAGGTCATTTCATAAATCTTTGAGCTGCTCTTCTTCTTTGTTAGAAAGGTTGCTCGTTTCGTTTGATTCCAAATGGATTACCTGCCTATCTAAAATTGTTTACAGCGAATTTGGGGAAACAGTTTCGAATCAACTGCTGTAGTCTAGATAATGGGCAGTTTGTGCACATAATTTCAGGAACAATCTCTTTTTTAGAGGGGATGCATTACGTATGCAGAAGGAATGAAAGATTTCCTTTGAAACTTAGTGAACGAATCAAAGATTTCCTTCCAGTGTAAGTTTAACAAAAAGTTTGAAACACGATGAAAAACAATAAATACAGACTACGTTACAACGTTTACACAAACAATAATTAAGACCAAGAGTTGTGTTTTTAGTTTAAAGCTAAATTGAAGTACTAGAATATTTTCCAAAGTTCCGAAAAGCTACGCTGCACACGTGGAAATCTCTCACCGTTCACAGTTTGAAAACCACTGCTACATAATGTTGTTTAGTTCAGACTTCACAGACAAAGCGTGCGTAGAATTGCAGTAGTACAGTATGATCTATAATAATAATAATAAAATGAAGGCTTATATAGTTCAAAGACTAAAAGAATGTGACAAAACAACTATTAAAAGCCAATATTAACAGAAACATATAATAAAAGACACGAAAAACAGTTGACTCGAAATAAAACTTGAATCAAAAACAGTTGTTTAACGCTGTTTTGCAGAGAAAGGGCAAAATGCCCCCCTTTTGGTTTTCCATGGTAAATATCTCTTTAGAAAAAAGATTTTTACTTTAAATTAACTTGGCTTTAAGTCAAATTTATTCACAAAATAACCCCTGAAAATTTGAAACTGCTCAGATAAGGGAAAATTTCTCAATTATGAGGTTTGGTGAAGTCACTTCCAAAATCTAAGCATTTTTTGGCCCATTTTTAACTCAAATGACGTCACAAGTCATTTTTGCAACTTAACCACTTTGACTTAGGCATTTTATGATTCAGTTTCAAAAAAAGCAAACCTATTTGCAAAATATAAGCTGTCTATGACGTCATTGAAAAATTACATTCCTTTTCAAAAATACTGCCATAACGTCACTATGATGACGTCATATACTCAAAACTTCAGTAGCATTAATAAAAAATTGGTGAACACCAACCCACATGCCAATTTTGATGTTCCCATAATTTCCGGTTTAAGAGTTCGATAGGGCAGCGAGTTTTTTGCCTTCTCCCCTCTCCCGCGTAAAATGCATTAGTCAAATAACCCCTTTAAAATCAGGCTGAACGTAATGTTTTTGAAACTCTCAAAAACATGCTATCATATCAAGTTTTGCATATCAGATTTGTTTTGTGATTGCATTAACAATGTTAAGCTGGTACGACAAAGTTGTGACTAGGAAAATGGCAAAACAAGCAATGTTTGCTTAGCTTTATCAAAACAAGCAGATACATTTTAAAAAGATTTTCTTAATGGTATCGGTTACAGAGAAATACCCCGTCTATTGTTAAATTACGTAAATGTATAGGTTGATATAACACTGCTTAACAGTATATAAACACTACTTTTCAAGTACTGTACTTTGTGGGAATGGTCTTGGGTCACAAACAAGGTAAATCTCAAAGTTAATCCAGATCTTAGGTTCCAACTTTTTAAGGAAGTACGTGTCAACATTACCTATAAATGTGGTAAACTAAAACATAATCAACAAATATTTTTTGATAAATTATTTTTTGTTTATTCAATGACTGCAAAGAGGCTAATTTGAACTTTAAAATTTTTGTCAAGAGGATTATAGCAATTTTATTCAAATTTGATAGCAAACGCTAGCATTGATTCTAAGTTACTCGTATGTTAGTTTTCATGTTTCAGTAATTAAATGAAGTATGTACGCTTTAATTATTTTTTTCGTGATAAGCACAAAAAGGGATTTTTCTTGACATGACAGTTGCACTAAAGTAGAAAGTGGAAATTGTTCAAAATTGAATAAAATTTAATCAATTTAGTCATATTAAATTCTCCAAGATCATCATGTTCAAAAAACACATTATTTTGCTTTTATCTTCGCAATAAAATAAGTTTTCCTATTCTTAATCTATAACGTCCTTTTCGGTCCAAAAAAGGAAGAGTGCGGGTTGGAAAGCCACGAAGTAAGAGTCATTTTGGTTTGATTCAGTTCTTTTCTTTCTTCCTGTGCCAATATCTTCTCTCGTTCTTATATAGCACTCCCGTACCTATTGATCCCTGGACACGAATTTGCTACTTGCTTTGTCATGAAGGAAGTTGAAACCGTGCCATTATGGGAAAATGATCGGATATAGTTGCGGTTGTATTAATAACTGCACTTGCTAACAGTTCAAGGCCTTTGAAAAATATATGATCTATGACAGCAAATCGGTTGTTTATGGTGGCAGGCGGCAGTACATTTCTGTCAGTGATTAAAGCGTTTTCAAAACCCATATCAAAAAAGATGTCGAGTTCTGATTCCATTGGATTTAAATTGAAATCACCCATTACAATCGTAGGTCGGGTTAAACTGGTTTGGTTTGCTTTTTCGGCAATAAACAGCATTTGAGCTGCTGAGAGGTTTGCGTATGGGGATGGATTTTCTTCAGTTGCCGTCCAGTTTTTGAAAACTGCATGGAGATTGAAAATGGCCACTATTTCGTTATTGATGATGCAATCAATTTGCAATAGTGAATAGTGTGGAAGAGTGCGATCTTCATCTTCCTCCAGGACGTATCTTTGATGATTAACTACTTCGAAAGACGTCAAGAAACCCACACCTAAGCTTGACTTTAAAGGTTCAACGCCAACATATGCCGAGATTCCAAGACTTCCCGCCAAGTAGCCCAGAATATCTTTCCCACCCCAATAAGGCGGGAGTGAGTCTGACTCCTGAACTGCAGTGACATCTGGCTGAAGAACCTTCAATACTTCGGCAATGCAAGGAAGATTATCTCTACCTAGTTTGTCGTGTCCAAACAATAGATTCCAAGAGAAAACTGAAAAATTTGAGAGCGAAGACATTTCCATTCTGTAGGGATCGTAGTTTGACACAGTACCAATGGTTTCATCATTGCAAGTCACGCAGTGGACATGATTAAATAGAGGACCTACTAACAGTGTTATAATGGTTATGATCAAACATATGAAACCGTATTTCATCAAGCTCGTAAGATTTGAGGGAAGTTTTTGTTGAAGTTTTCCGAGCCAAGATGAAGGCGCAAATTTGCAATTGCATAATGACTGAGGATGAACGTTGTTGTTATCAAACCTGTTGAAAAGTGTTTTAACCGTTAAAATAAAACTCACAAACGATAAGATTGTTATTCCAATAACGAGACCTATGATGAGGCCCATATTGCCCAAAAACGCAGACGTTAGTTGAGGATTAATAAAGAAAATAAAAAACAGGTGAAATACAACAAAAAATAGCGCGGCTAAAAACGCAATCAATCCAGGAAATAAACGCATAAAAGTCGATTTTGTGTTGTTACTGACGATTGTGACAATCCAGGTTGCGGATTGAACAGTAACGGAAAAACAATAAGGCAAAATTAAGCAAAACAAAATAGAACCAATAAACGATCCAGCCGGCGGCGCAAGCAACAGCAGCGCTAGTGCAGTGCTAAGTAATGCAGTCAACAGAAGACTGATGCATCCGAGCTTGACATATATTCTCTGAAAAATACGAAAGTAAAAAAAAATTTAAACAAATTTTTAATTTTATGTTAAAGTTAATTTAAGTGTACAGTGGGGTGCCCCTCCTTCATGAATTAAAAGAAAAAACAGGATTTTCGTTTGGTATAGAATAGTAAAACCGCCACCCAAAAGGTTTCATTCGAGGTAGAATAGTAAAACCGCACATCAACCGCTTGGGTGGTGATGCTGGGATGCTTAATTTTTAAGTGGTATGGAGATGGTTTCTTTTCTTAGCCGGATTCTGAAGACGAGCTGTAGTTCTACGGTGTAGTAGTTCAGTTGCACAATGCACTCATTAGCGGAAAGCACCAGGCAGCTCAATTCTCCAACTCGACCAACCAAGCTGTTGAGAGACTGTAAAATCTTAACAAACGCACTTTAAACGGTCATGTTTGCTATAGGTACAGTACGTACTATATTCAGGTAATTTTGGTAATTAGAAAATAAATTGAAAAATCCACTGAGAAGCGCAATCTTGTTTTGAGATGGTTGAGCCAATCAAGAGTTTCATTTTATCTAAATGTAAAAACAATATTTTTGAAAACATTCGATTCCGCCAAAATGTCTAAGCTTGTTAGAACTACATATGGCTACATAATCGCTTTTCAAAATGCTAAACACCCACTCTTCCAGAAAATGTAAACTAAGGAGGAAGTCGTATCTTAATTGCGATCCCTCCTTCTCCTTAAAAATATACCCTTATTTGCAGTTTTCATTTAGTTGGGCTTACCATTGATATCTGCTTTTCCGACAGTAGGTTTCGTTTGCTTTCATACGGTGCAAAGCATAATCTTTCGGGGCGGAAAAGAAGAGTTGCAAATAATCCAAATAGTAACCCCAAAACGACAAACACTCCGTTATAGTAAGGGTCCAAACCGGACCAACGGCAGAGAATATGTGGAGAACTGAAGAGCCAAACAAACAGGACGACCAAACTCCCAATGTTGACTCCATGAATACCACCAGACACACCAACTATTAGAGCAGATGGCCAGCTGAGAACTTTTTGAGGAGATTCAGAAGAGCATTCGGATTTGTTTAGCGTGTTTTCACTGTCTGTGTATGTGGTCGCTTCGTGCTTTATGCTTGGAGAACCATTGTCGCTCAGATTAGTTTGGGCAGTCATGTTACTGCGGTTGTCAAACATAGCATTGTTTTTTTGGGTCAGAGGAGAAGGTGAGTTGGGTTTAGGTAAACACTGATCTTTTCTAGGGATTTTGTAAACATGTAACAAGGCACTTTTCAAAGCAGCTAGTAGAAAGCCAAAGACAAAAAGAGCACACGAATATCGCCAGTCCTCATAGAAAACATTAATAGAAGCGGTACTGTAGCGAATGGTGATGTTGATCTGAATGGCTGCTAGAATGATGACATCAATGAAACTATCGCGGGATTCACTAGAAATCGTTGGCGTTGAATCGTTTTTTTCAAGAGATTCGGGTTCAATAACATTCTTAAAATTCGCGGAAGGCTCGTGATTTTTCGCAGCATCTGAAGCAGCTGGTAAATCATCATTTGATCGACTTAAGATCCAACTCACCACGAAAGGCAGCAAGGCAACTCCAAAGGCAAGAAGACCGGTCCGCCCCCAGGGAGATGAGTTTAATTGAGGCAGTGAAGAAATTAACAGGAGTAGACCAGGAAGAATCTTAAGTAAAAATAGCAGCACAACATGGAGCTTCAGAAGGCGAAGCTTTTTCCAGCAGAGAAAAAAGGGAGTGATGCAGAACGCTACAAAAAGGACAATCGATCCAGTAATAGATAAACCAGACGTAGATGGGTCGGTAAAGTGCCAAAAATCAGCCTCATAAAAGGAAATCAAAACCAACCAACAGATGAAGGCAAAAGCAACAATATCCAAAGCACTAATTAATTGAAATGCTGCTCTTTTCGCATTCATTGTTAAATAATAATTACACACTACTTAGCTAATAATCCTGAAAATGAAATGAATAAAGTTTTTATTATATGCTTCTATTTTCTTTTGTGGGGTTCCTAAACGACTTCGCTTTACTAATAAGATAACCTAATAAGGTAAATTTTGCTTTCTTCAAACCTTTGAGGGCATTGAAGTTGAAAACTTTTTTGCTCGATTTTCTTTGAAAAAATTTGACAGATTTGAAGACTAATTTCATCTCATTTGGGCTTTCTACAGCCGTTCGTTGCCGAGATAATAACAATTTATGATTTTTCTTAAAAAGGTGTTTTGCCTTAGAGATTTTGCCAGGGTTGCCAGTTACAAACAGAATTTCAAAAAGTTACTGCGTGTTCCTGATTCTCAATAAATGCTTTGCGACAGAGTTCTTGTCAAAACAAAGAAAACGTTCAGAACTGTAAAATTAGTTGCTTTTCAATAAATGTAAGCCAGCTTTTAAATAGTTCATTTTCTGTCACAAAAGTAAAAAAATGGCAACACTGAAATTAGAGGAAAATTGATAAATTTGAACTGCAATGCTTCGAAAACGGCTAAACGTACAAACTTTAATTTTGGTAAGAATGCATTTTAGACTTCTTCCAACATTTTGGACAACAGTGAAAAACCGAATGCCCTTTTAAGCGTTGCTGCTGTCAAAACTTGAATCTGCTCCAAAGTACAACGCAATTCATGATGAATCACGTATTTCTACAAGTTCAACATTCTGGCATCAGTTTTTCGGTTTTGGTGTTAGAATTTCGATTACACTTTTTTTTCCAAGAACTAGTAAATTTTGAGTTGAGGCTGGCTGTTCTTAAATTTTCATGAATTTTCAATCTCATTTCTTCTTAACTTTATTGGAAAATAGAATGACACAAATTTATTCTTGCTTGGTTAAAATTTGTCTATTGTTGTAAATAATGATTACTGTTAGACAAATCAAGAATGAAAATTTAGAAAAGACCAATTAAAAAAGTTCTCATTGGTTCCTTAAACATGCGTCATGGTCCTAGCCCTTGTTCCAAAAATATTTTTATGCTGAGGCTGACATTGTTCTTAACTTGTTCGTAAATTTTGTGCAAAAGTGAGCCCGGTGTTATCAAATTTTTCTTACAAAATTAGTGTACTGTGCAGTTGCAAACAAAACTGGAAAGAGTACGATAACGAAATAAACGTCTTCGAAAATGACATAAGACTCGCACTGTAGGATTACGACAAAGCATGCTGCATAGCTTCAAGCTTAACAAAGTGACTCTGAAGTTGTTATCAAGAAAAGATTTGTATAGCTTCTGTATTACCTGAAATGGAATACTAGCAGTGGCACAACCAACAGGGGGTCTTAGGGGGCTAAAGCCTCCGCTCCGCTCAGCCAAGCTACGTGAAAAATTTAGTCCGAATATGCAAGCTTTTAAACGAACGTCTTTTGGTCCGTTGCGGTAAGTAAAGTTGAGGGGGGCTGAACGATTTGTTCTTTCAAATGGCTCTAAATGCTTATGAAATGTCATCAAAATAATGTTAAAATGGCTGTTTTTTTGAAAAATCGCAAAAAATTTCCCAGTGACTGTGGGCATTATCCCCGGACTCAGTGATGCCTTGATATCCATCAGTTTGCTCAATATTCCATCCGATGAATCCATTTTTTAACTCACGAAAAATTTGGCTTACAGTTCAAGCCCCCCTTAGCAAAATTCTGGTTCCGCACCTGAATACCAACATCTTTGTTAGGCTAAATATGACAGATTAAATCATTATTTTGTTTTGAAACACACGTCTGTTTCGTCTTGTTTGATGTTTTGAACATGTACAAACAACAACAGCAATAACAAATTTAGACAGCAGCTGCGTCTTGAGTTACGTGTCACGCAACAAACTACGTTACATTTTAATAAGGTTATTCGCTATCCTGCGAGCAAAATCTCACCATTCTTCACATTACCTATACAGTAACAGTTCATTGAGAAACGTCGTGATATTAATACCGGTTAGCAACACACCACATCTAATTATTCTGGTAATATCCTGCATAATTAACATGGATTAATGTCATGTCTACATGCTATATTATGATGTCATTTTACAAGATGGTGTGTTATATACAGTGGTAAGTCTATTGGAATGGATGCAAGCATTTGAAACCATAGCTGCGATAGAGATCTAATTATTCGATACGCATGTTTCAAGTTCTGATTCTGACCCAATATCGTCATGCTTACAGCTAAACAATTTGTGTGTCATGTGTAAACCCAAGTTTGAGGTACACTCTTAACTTAGAGGTTTAGCCTGAGGTCTCGTTATGTCGCATGCCTTCCGAAACTAAAGCTGTCGATCAAACTGCAGATAAAAATTTTTTTACATGTCTAATTATTGCCTATGCAATACTATTTTGCTTCTAAATTCCAGTGCAAATGAGAACTTCAAGACGCCGTCTATCATTATCTCGAAGATTTGAAGATGGGCTGTTATCACTGCTACGATGGTCAATATGATTGCAGCATAATAATATTTTCCCATGATTTTCCTGTTTCTGCGTTGTAGTTTTTATGGACGAGCGTAATCCAATAAAAGCATAATCGGATAATTGTTTCTGCAGCTAACTCTTTCACAGGCTTTCTAACAATTTATTTCAAGATCAAACATAGCTGCTGTCGACTCAGTGAAAATTTTCCCTTTTCGCATAATTGTTCACGATAGCTCAAGCGCAAACTAAATTCGCAATGCAGGACTTTGGCGTTTAAGTAAAATTCATCATGACATGTCGCGTACACTTGAACATGTTTATACATCATTGCAACATTAAGGAAGTTCATTAATTTTGCTGAAAGCTAGGCATTACGCAAATGATGAGCTTTATTAAAGCTGAACTGCTCTCAGCAATCATCTACATTTAGCTAACAACAGCTCGTGTTAGATCAGTGTAATAAATTATACTTCGTAGAAGTACAATGCACACAAAGCGAATTTTTGTCAGTATTGCCAATTGTAAAATTAAAACAACACATACTAAATCATATACCTTGTTTTGAAACTTAAACTTCTGACTTAGCAACCGTGAAAAAGTTGTTTACTAAAAGAAAACCGAAACGAAGAATTACCAACAATTAGTTTTCGTTTTTTTTTTGTTTTTGGTTTTGAAGACACGAAAAATCATTTTTTGATTTTGAAATAATCTTTTCTCCAAAAAAAAAGTTAAAAAGTGCAAAAAATGAATACTGTAATTTTATTTTAATTATTTTCGTATCTCACAATTGGTAATAAACCGCATAAGTATATATCCCTGCAGTGACCTAGTCACTACACTCCTTTGATATTCTTGTTGCCAGAATAAGAATGATCTAAGAAACTAAATAACAGAGGTGGAATTCTCGAGGCCGTCCTTGGCCTCGATGACACATTTTACTTGGCCTTGGCCTCGAAGCCTACAAGTCCTCGAAAATGCCCTGTCCTCGGCTTGAAGACAGCATTATTTTTTGATTGGTTAAAAAGGAAAATAATCTAACAAAAGCCAGCATAAACCTCTAATCTGTCAATTCATTTCCTTTCCTTGTTTGAAAAATAATACAATGTGATGGCCAACTAAACCAAGTCATACTGAAACTTGTTTTAAATGGACTTGTGTGAAAGCTCTAATCGGAGAATATGTGGGCAAAAAACCTTGTAAAAAAATGTTGTTTTTGTTTCTGCTAATACTTTCGGTGCATTGATGCACAGAGCTGAACAGTGCTGTTTCGAGCTTTTAGCTCTCATCAGCAGCCCTCTGCATATCTAAACCAAAGGTATTCCCCAGCCACCTCTCTGGCCAAACTGGACAAACCTTAATGGCTTGCACAGAGGCAGAGGCTTAATAGGGAATAAACGATTTTTAAGCTTTTTCACTTTCGGTGCAGGCGGTACGAATTGCAAAGCACTAAAGCCATCCAGAGCCATAACAATCCGGGTACCGGACAAACAATTTGATTTGTTAATGCTAAAATAAGACCGAGCCTCTTCTGCGGGTAAATTTAGAAGAAAGTATGTACGTGATAATGACATGCAATACAGTAATACCAGAGATATCATATTGATATTATACTCAGTGCCGTTGCTATAGTGGGTGGGGGTGGGAGGCAGGGAAGCCTTGCCCCCCTAACGGCTGATTGTGCCCCCCCATTTTGGCTTATCAAAATACTTTTTTGAAACATCACGTAACCACAAGAAAACAGACAGTAATGGAAAAAGCAATAAAAACGTTAAAACATAATTCTCGTTTGAAGTTTTCTCGATTGTTTGCAAAATCGCTGGTCACGATTGCTGTATAGTACATGAATGTGACGCAGTAATCCGTTTTATTAACACGCCTTAACGGATGTGTCGCGAAATAGGGATGTAAGCGTACAAAATTGTTACCGGTGCTTCGTTAGTGATTATGACCTGAAACAATATGCGAAAGTATTTTTTTAAAGACCATCTGTTTTTATTTTTATGGAGCGCACTCAAGATTTTTTTTGGTTGCAGTCAGTTGCGCAGCCTGAGGGGAAGTGTCTGACGGAGCTTATCAGCCCCCAATGCACTTGAAAATTTCCACTTTTTACCAGTTAGCTTGTTGCATTCTTTAGTATTAAATGTGGCAAATTTACGCATCCTTTGTGATTTCATCATTGTTGGAGACATACATAATTGAGTTTCAACACCTCTGGTTTTTTGCTTTCGGTTATGACGTTATTTACAATCTGATTTTTAGAAGTTTCCATCAATAAAAACTGAATGATATTGTCAGTTGCTAACAGTCCAGCGCAAAGTCATCAATATCATTGCACGAATGCCGATGGGTCTGTTAGTTTTACCAAGTAGGCCTATAAATAGATTGCTTGGTTGTGGAAGCTGGATGACACTGTCTGTTGCTGTCTAAAGTAGTGTTAGATCAGCTTTCTTGATTGTGAGATCAGAGATAGGTGATCCAAAGACCAGTTGACAGCGGTAGCCCAAAGTTTTTTTTATTCTGCAAGGGTCCCTGCAAAGGTTTTTAGTCTGCAAAGTTTTTTAGTTTGCAAGCAGACATCAATTGGTATACTTTGTTACAATCATTTTGCACATTTAAGCACTTATATTCGGGTTAAATAATTGCGACATGCTCTCAAATCAAAATCATAGCAGATTACCAAAAGTTTACCAGAAAAGGGGGTTCTACGCACTGGTGTAGGGGATGAACCACGAATCGCACCCATAAATTTTCAAATTTTACACGCAATTAAGCAATTTTCAGCTTATTGTTGCTTTAAAATATCCAAAACAAATGAGAAAGATAGGGAACACGCATCCATGGTTCCTAATTGCGCTACTTGTCAAAACGTTCATTCAAGATATCTGCAATGAATGAAATAAAAGCACACAAGGTCGTTTTTCATTTAAACGCAATATTGACTTTTGCTTCAAAGTTTGGCATGCTTTGACGGGAACTGATTCGTGTGCTGATAAGTTCATATTACTGTTTCTGTCCGCAAACTGCTTCCGGTGCATCGCTCACTAACTTTACACCTCGTTCAGGGGCGTATTTAGGGGAAGGTATGGCCCCCCCTTTGTAAGTTGGGCATCAGGCTTTCAGGCTTTTGGCTGGAAATTTGAGTGAGTTCGGGTGAAAAACGGGACGGACCTTGAGTAAAGACCTTTTTTTTTTTGTTTTTGGAGATCACCTGATTTTGGGCAGAAAAAAGCTTTGAATTTCGGATTTCGGCCGAAAAATCACTCCGAATTTTGGCGAAGACCTTTTTTTTTTTTTTTTTTTTTTTTTGGAGATCACCTAATTTTGGGCGGAAAAAAGCTTTGAATTTCCGAGCTTTCCGAGACATTTCGCCTCAAGTTTCGGACAAACCGTCTGAAACTGATTCAAGATCAATGAAAATTCGAGTCAAGGTCGTTTGCACACTTCTCACTCTTTCAAAATAGCCCCCCCCCTTTTCCAAATTCTGGCTACGCGCCTGGTAAAGACCTTTTTTTTTTTGGCTCTTCACCTAATTTTGGGCGATTTGGGCGGAACAATTTATGATTCAGACCTCTGCTCTTCTCAAATTTTCTGAAGTTTTTGGCCCCCCCCTTTTCAAAATCCTGCGTACGCTACTGACCTCGTTCAACAGCTTGGGTATGACATGGGTAGAGTTTTCTAATTCAATGGCAGGTGTGTTGTAATTTTGATGTATTTCATCAATTCTTTTTCAGAAATACACTTGTCAGGGGAGGTTCTGTAATATTTTCTGCAGACCAATAACTCATTTCCGTGTAGTCTGCGGACGCAAAATTTTAAGATTGCTAGTATGAATTGTCGCAGAGATCTCGTTGTTGAAGTATGGCATGCTTTTAAAATCCTTCGCAGCTCAAGCTCTCGGACATACTCTGTGTCATCAGTGATCATAACGATGACGATATTCTCTGGGTGGACAAATAAGGAATTCCTTTGTTTCACTGCATGGATTGACAATGTAATAAATACCTTCTTTAGCCTAAGTTTTTTCGATCTCATTAGTCACATTTTCAGCAATTTCACTGAAAGATTGATTATATATTTTTTTTTTGGTACTTCTTTTAAAATGTTAATTTCAAACATCTTTTAATTTCATTATTAACCTTTATTATAGACCGGCCAGTTGGTCGAGCGGTAACGCGTTCGTTTCTGGAGCGGGAGGTCTGAGGTTCAAATCTCGGGCCCGTCAAATCGGACACAGTGTTACGAACGGCTCGCCACCGCTGCGACATTTCTTCGGAAGGAGCTGTGTTGCCCGGGCGCAATGACGCGGAGATGGGCCCCGCCAACTCGTTACACGCTTCGGCGTATTACAGCGAGTATAATGAAAGATTTGATTTTGATTTACTTCATTATATTTCAATACCTGGCAAGCATATTGTTCGGTAATTCTTCAAGAGCACCAAATATTGGACATACCGATTTCTTTTTCGTTGCATTAGCCTTTTTATCATAATATCCCTTAAAGTTAATTACTGGCTCGCGCCAGTACTAAAAATATGGATATTATTATCATTGAATCGTTTTGGTTTACTGCGCCTCTACTATGTCGGTAGGTCTACCGTATCGCATCGGCAATTATGAACTGATGAACTGCATTTGTGAAACAAATTTTATATTTTGGAATCTGTCAAGCTTTTTTCGTAACTGTCTAGGCTCCCTTCCGGAAGAGGTATAAACTGAAAATTTCCGTCTGACAGGGACCCTTGCAGAATAAAAAAAACTTTGGGCTACCGCTGTCAACTGGTCTTTGGATCACCTATCTCTGATCTCACAATCAAGAAAGCTGATCTAACACTACTTTAGACAGCAACAGACAGTGTCATCCAGCTTCCACAACCAAGCATTCTATTTATAGGCCTACTTGGTAAAACTAACAGACCCATCGGCATCCGTCCAATGATATTGATGACTTTGCGCTGGACTGTTAGCAACTGACAATATCATTCAGTTTTTATTGATGGAAACTTCTAAAAATCAGATTGTAAATAACGTCATAACCGAAAGCAAAAAACCAGAGGTGTTGAAACTCAATTATGTATGTCTCCAACAATGATGAGGTCACAAAGGATGCGTAAATTTGCCATATTTAATACTAAAGAATGCAACAAGCTAACTGGTAAAAAGTGGAAATTTTCAAGTGCATTGTGGCAACCTAAGAAGTCCATATTTTTTCTTCAATTTTTGTATGCAAGATTATATCTATATCATACCACTACATATTTTTTTCGCTATTACGAAAGATTTTTGGTAAATATTAATTTTTTTACTCCATCCTATTATTTATGTATGGCTTCAAAAACGTGCGAAATGTGATTGAAATAACGTTAAAATCGCAAAATCACAAAAGATAAAAAATGATTTTGCGGCAAATTCATAAAAATGGCCCAGCGGATGGGGGCTCTACTCCCGGGCCCCCGTCTGTGATACGCTTGAGTTTCATCAGTTTGTTTAGCATGGACTAAATTACACAATTTTTGTGCAGAAAAAAAGCAACAAACTTTTGTTTTAAACCGCCTCCCTCTTAGCAGAATCTAGGTCGCGCTTTTGGTCGCATTCATTGCTGCAGATAGATTTTTACAGCGATTATATGGGCCGCAGATAAAACAAATTAAGAAATGCTGTCGGCCTTATGTCTCGTTTTTTCAGACATGAATACAAAGTTTTAAAATAGCGCATAATTTATAGCCGTACAATATTAGTTTTTATGTGCAAAACAGAGTTGTAAACGAGCTGACAAGTAAAGGCCCGAACCCAGCCCGAATCCAAAAAAGTAATTTGAATCCCAAATTGTGCCCGAAAAAAAAAAAAACGAAACTTAAACTAGGTCTGAAAAGCGTAAGCGTAATTGCCAAATTATTTTGATTATATTTTTGTACACGTAAAGACAAAAAGCACGTCTCAGACCTGAATTAAGCCCGAAATTTTGTCAACTTTAGGCCCGAACCCGACCCGACAAGCCCCGCCCGACTTATAACTCTAGTGCGAAAGCTCAGTCTATTTCAGTGCCCTCTCACTTTCAATTAATGCCTCCTCACTTCATTTGCTGTGGCGACGGCACTGATTATTCGATATTACTATCAAAACGTATCTTGAAAAAGAAAACTTTTTCTGAAAATACGCGAGCGCGAAGAATTTGCTTTGAGACCAGAAAGAACACAAGTATTATCACTAACAAGCAATCTGGGGGGCGAATCACATCCACTGAACAATTTGTGCATTGAAAATCGCAGCTAGGAATCTCAAGTAAAAAATTATTGGATTACAATAAGTGCTGCATGAAGAATTATTAAGAAATTAAGCGTAAAGTTAAATATAACTGAAGTGTATTAAAATAATTCGAATACCTGGAGAAATTAATGAATTTTTAAGCACTTAATAAATTTTTTACGCCACGTCATTATAAGATGAGAATCGAACTCCCGCGAAAAATTTGGGCATTTTCGAAAATATATAATGGTCATTATTTTTGCGTTTCGACGATTGTGGACCTTTTGAAGGGGGGTCCGGGGCAAATATCTTCAATGCTTTCCTTCTTGATACGACCCTGCTGGGATTATTCTCAAGTTATTTTTTGAAATTAAATACCTTATGTCCAATTTAACAAAGTGTCTTTTGGTGGCCTAAACGTTCGCGATTACTTATTAATAGGCATTAGATGTGAGAAAGACATCACATACAATGAAATGTAAAGAAAAGATTGGCTTAAAATTAGAGTTGGGAGTTTGTGGAAAAACTAAACTTTTGTTACCTAGCATTTGCGGTATTTTCTTTTCAAATTGCTGGGAAAACCTAAGGGTGTAATCTTCTTTAAAGTCTGAAAAATTGCTCTTTATTCAAAAGACAAAAAAATCACTAATATTATTCAACATGAGGCACAGGGACTTTGCCTTCGTCCCGTAGCCCGTTTTTTTTTTACTGCCAAAAGCTTGAGCTTACAAATATACCCGGTGTACGGTACCTCAACTCATTTTTAAAAACATAAATTTACAGCATTTGCAATACTTTTTAGATAATAAGCTTTTAAAAATTCCTTGAAAAGAAATCGACTATTTCTACATTTTTAATTTAGCTATTCCCATTCACAAGTTATGGCCTTGTTTCATTGCTACGATACGGCTACGGTACGGATTCAACATCAGCTGCTAACGTGTAAAACTTTTAAATGACAGTCATATGTATTTTAAAAACCACTAATTTTGAATTACCATCAAAAACTTAACGAAATGCAATATTTCAAACTATTTTGCTTTAAAAATTACGGAAAATTTGCCAACCTTATTTAAAAAATTGTATCCTTGGTCCTTGGCCTCGATCATTCCTGGTCTTGGCCTCGAGCGGGTCCGTCCTCGAAAAGTCGGTTCTTGTCCTTAGCCTTGGCCTAGGAATTTTTTTGAGTCCTCGGCCTTAGCCTCAAACGTCGTGTCCTTGACTCCACCTCTGCTAACTAACAATACTAACGTCTTCTTGTTTTTCATTTTGCAGAATTAGATTTGAATTGTCTACTGTACTGTAACTGTGTTATTTATGCATTCAAAAATCAAAATCAGCAACGAAGAAACCGGCTGAAAGAAGCGAAAGTTTTGATTACTTGATCTCAGGAGATCTAAGCGCTTATAATCCTTCAAACAAACATAACAAATGGAAAAGACTCAACGAATATCACCTCAATCCAAAAGCTTTTGCCAAAATACTGCTGACTGCCCCTATTTTATAACAATCATCTCAAGTCACATTTTTCTTCACAGTAACGCTACATTTAACGACGTAGGCGTACATTGTATTATGTATGATGTGCCTTCTGTGATTAATTCGAAGAGAATGGGAAACGTGTTATGTTTCACAATCTAATACCATTCATTTGTAACGTAAATAAAAGCATGACTTGCAAAAAACAATAAACAATAGCATACGTAAATAAGCGGTAAGCTAATCAAACGTGGCGTTAGGGAATTAGCAAAATAAAATATTGCAAAAACGACAAGAAGTAACCTATTTACAGTGATATGATACTCTATCTTGCATTGTTACTAGTGGTGCTACACTGTCTGTGCAAGCTAACATTCAGAGATCAAAACGCAGACTACAACTGGTTAGGTTTTGTGGCAACTGAAATATTTAGGAAGATATTATTCTACGCTACTTAACCTTTCTGCATCATTAAAATAGCGGTTTTGTGATGAAATAAATTGATTTCCGAATTTCAAAAGCTATATAAATTGTTCCATTAGTCAACACATTATCTCGATTGTTGACAATTACTGTTATACAAATAACTCGTTAAGGGTTTACAAAACTGTTCTAATCTAATTTGCACGCTTTTAAACAATCACAATTTGCAATTCGATTAACTTACTTGTAACATAGTCTTTTTGTGTCAATTTTCAGCTATCCTTTTTGTTTTTTTATTCACACACACAAAAATAAAAAATGTAAACAAACTTGATACAGGACTAGCTCAAGGTCTAACGCTCCCAATTCGAGAGAAGTTTTTGAAAAAAAGTCCATCATTTAAGGTTTATGCAGCAAAATCAGAACAGCTACCTGGAAAAATAAGTATAAGTTGCACGTGATGAAAGAGTGTGACGTAACGCACAAAATTTGCAAGCTCATATTAAGGTACTTTCGGCAAAACTTCTAGGGATAAAAATCTTGCATTTGCTGTATTATAACCCATATATACGGTAGTAATAAAATCTATACGTTTTAAGCATGCTTCCACGCCGTCAATTTTAATGGCAAAATTTATTGATGTAAAATTTTGCCTTGAAATTTATTGACGTTTCCCTAGTTCTGTTTCCTGTTGTTGTTTTTTTTTTGGATACAATTTTATTTTAGGTTTGTTACATTAGCGTAATTTTACTCATTTTCTAGTTATTTACGGCTACTAGTATATTTTAGCATTGCTATAAGCTGGTTTTGTTTGAAGTTCAAACAGCATAATTACAAAATGTACGTTTTTGAACTTTGTAATTATTCAAAAACGGTGATTTAAAATCAATAAAATTATTTTGCAAAAAGTACTATACAACGCTCGCTCCTAAAACCTTATGTTTGATTTGCTTCTAAAAGCAACTGCAAAACTTATATTTCACATTCCTATTTCACACCATACAAAAGATGAGATTACTGCTGACTTCAAACTGATATTAGAGAAAACAGAAAAGATATTGTATTGGTTCTCTTTCAACAATCTAATTTTTCCGCAAAATTTCTTGTGGGGTGGCAGGAAAATTTGATTTAATTCAACGCTAAGGAGTTTCAAATCGCTAGATTTAGGGTGTAGATTCAAAAGATTACGCTTGAAATCAAAACTAGATTTGTTGGTTATTTCCTGTAATGCAATAAGCATTTTAATAATTTTTCGACTGATGGAAATCAAAAACGCAGAGGTGGGCACAAATAACTTATATCAAAAGCGCAGCGCAACAAAGCGCAACGATCTTTCCAATCAGTAAAAGCGCAGCGCAAAATGCGTAATTTAATTTTTTTAATTTCTGAAGCGCAGCTCAAATTCCGCAATGAACTTTTTGATTCAGTTGAAGCGCAACGCAATTCCGCAATTGCGGAACGGCGTTTTTGTACCTAGTTAAAGCGCAATCTAACTTCCGCAATTGAAATTTCACAACACAATGTAAATACCGCATTTTTTGGGATTTTAGGCAAAAAAATAGGAAATAGTTTGCTAAAGAAGGCCGGCATTTATCAACATTACGATCAAAATGAAACAAAATCAAGTTCATGGCACAGAATTGCGCTATTAACCAAAAAAAAAAAAAAAAAAATTGAAAGCGCAACGCAATTAAAGCGCAACAAATTTTAAAGAATTCAGTCCGCAACGCAACTTTCGCAATGCTTCAAAACAAAAAATTAAAGCGCAACGCAACTTCCGCAATTGCGGAGGTTGCAGAAGTTGCGCTTTGCGCTTCTAATTTCGCTTTACCCACCTCTGCAAAAACGTAATATTTCGCAAACTCTAAAACAATTTTCTTACGTATAATCAAGCTTGACGTAAATGTATACGGGGAGATGCTATAATAATTACTGTATGTAGAAATTTCTAAAAAAAAATCGAAAATGCAAATTTTTGGGAGAGCATAAATCTTGCTTTCTACATGCAGTGCTTAAAAAATATCATTTTGCGTAATAATTATGTTTAATTTCGGAAGAATCGAATTTGTGAGATGTAAAAGTGCAACAAAAATCGACAAAACAAAAAAGAAAACAGAATTCGGAGCAGAATAACGGGACGATATGAAGAGCTTAGACCAAAAAACCAGAGCCAGGATAAAATGGATCATTCTATTTCGAGACGTTTCGACTTAAACTAAAGTCATTATCAATCTTATTCAAATAGAATGAATGCAACATCTCTTAAAATATTCTTAAAATATTCTATTTGATGCATGATATCATGATGCAACATCTCTTAAAATATTCTATTTGAATAAGATTGATAATGACTTTACTTTAAGTCGAAACGTCTCGAAATAGAATGATCCATTTTATCCTGGCTCTGGTTTTTTTGTCAAAACAGAATTCATTTGGTCAAAAAGAAGAAACGGAAAAACACAAACTTCAAAAATAAGTCACTACTGAAACTTACACCAACTGGCTATTTACAAAGCGATCATTTTGTTCCTAGTTTTGTTAACTTTGTAACAACGTCACGTAAATTAACTCCACCATGACATAGCAGACCACACATTCTTAGCAAGTACAGAAATTTGATTTTTTTGTAGCCTCTGACACCTTAACATCCTTTGTTTGCAGTTTTTTGCGATTTTACACACTGAAGTTTTAAAGATGGCGCTTGAAAAATGCGCTGCAATTGCGATTATGATCTAAGTTCTAAGTCGAAAATTTGAGTTATGCAAACTCAAACAATTAAACATACAATTTCATTAATCATTTTCGTTTCAGGTGTTGTGTGAACTGAAATTCTATAGTTAATGACAACGAGCGATAAAACGTATAAGAACAACTTGTAAAACGGTTTGCATCACCGCTTATGCGATTCTTAAGCCTCTCTTAAGAACGCAAGCCATTCTTAGTTTGTCAAGAAATCCAGGATATGATAAATCTGTTTTTTAAAAGAGAATGGATAGGCGAAATTTTGTTGCTTTAAACAAAATCATTAAAACCAGAATTGAGAAACATTGAAAACGGCCAAATTTTCTTAAAAAATGCAATGGTTACAAAAAGAAAGGTCAAATTATTTTTTTATAACAACTCAATTAACTAATTAAAATCCATTACTAATACACCCAACACACTTTTTCCCTTCAGCCTCCAAAAGAGTAAGACTGCAAACCTTGAAATCGAATCGTTTAAAACCTGGGCGATATTTCTCGACCTTAAACTATTTTGAACTTTAGATTGTCGCCTATCCCTAAGAAGCCCAAAAGCAAAACAGCCTGTCGGAGGCATCGTCATATGATTATTTTAATGTTTTCAATTTTTGGACCACTCTGGCCGAAGTCATCAAGCTGTAACTGATTTGCTGCAAACTGCGCACTGGGAACATTGCAACACGGATATTGTAGACGTGCAATATTATTTGTTTCTTTAAGCATTGTAATAGCATGATAACGTAAGTTTCTGAAGAGGCCCCTGTTTTTTTTTGGCCCTGGTAGTCACTAGAAAAGAGTTTAACTTTTCATAAAAGTACTTGAATGATTACAGGTACGACACTATATGCTCAATTTAGTAATCAAAACAACGTCAACCTTAATCATCTTCCAAAATTGATCTAAAGTTGCGCGAAACAAAACCTAGCCCTCTGACGCACAATAAGCAAATGGTACATGAGTCAATCCTCGTCCTTCTAGAGCTAAAACGACGGTTTTTTTCACATTCTACATCCTTGGGAATCTTAAAATATGTTTTTGTCGTTCTTTGTCAAGAGTGCCGACCGAAACTATAGCAAGATTATAGGCTATGTACCGAGAGCTTAACGATAAAGCCGCAGCGGTTTTCTCATGCACTTGAAACCGATAGTAATAAGTGGACGAAAATTGAAAGCAACAAGACAACAAAATTATGTTTCTTTATCCGTCCAATAGCCTGTTCGTCACCATTACTGGTTTACGAAAGCTTTCATCTCCAAATATATCACCTTTAGCTCCCTCGTTAAATGATAAAACAAACAAGAAATAGGCCAAACGTTTAAAATTGGATTCAATTATGTAATGACTCAATATTTTTCAAACATAATTTTTTCTGAATCATTCTAATTCTGCAGAATGCAGATGTACATCATAATAATCTGTATTGAATGTCAACGTAAAATTATAATAATAGATAACAATTTAGAAACTTTAAATGAAAAATAGATAGGTAATCAGCAGTAAGCTCAATTATTTTCAAATTGACTCGCAAAAAGAGCTTCAATTGCATAACCATATACCAGTACAATTAGCATGAAATAGAATTGAAATAGCCAATACCGCAAAATTTACGTTAGGTTATTTATTCAAAACCGTTTTGTTGACCAGAGATATACCACACCGAGTTGTAAATCGACTGGCTTTTCGGATCGGGTTCAGGCTTTAAGACTGACAGAATTTAGAGCTCATTCGGTTTTGATACGTAATTGCAATTACATTTTATTCACCGAGTAGCCTTGGCCTGGAGACTGCGAAGGAACCTTTCGGTCTTCGAGTCAAGCTGCCACCCGTCTACTACACACGGTCGGGGCTTCACACAGACCCTTTAATTGCTGAACGTCAAGCGCGAAAGATGTAAATACCAATTTTTATAGTCTTTAGTTTGACCTGACCGGGAATCGAACCCGAGTCTACCGTTTCAGTGGCAGACGCTCTATCCACTGGCCCACTGATCGGTTTACGAGTCTACTGCCTAGTGTGTCACATGGCTGTAAAAAGATAGCAAAAATGACTTTGTTAATGATAATTTAATAGTGATGTTTTGACGTTTACGTGCTGTCTGGCCTAAAGGCTACCAGCGCGGAAGCCTAGCGAAGAGCCACTAGAACGGCGACTACTTAAAACAAGCAATGCGAAGTAGTTTTCTTCCCTCAGGATTCGAACCTGCAGCCTTCGGATTACCGGTCCACTAGTCTACCACTTGAGCTAGAGAAGACGTCTCCAAGCACGCGAGGAGACGTCTTCTTTTTGGGGACGTTTGATGCAACAATTTAATTGCTCAGTAAAAACTTCTGTATTTCATTACTGACAATCGTAACGGATCAAATTTTGAGCAAAATAATATATGGCAAGTTATTAATGCGTTAATTTTAGGTTTGCGACAATAATCCAATAACATTTTAAAAGGCAATAAAATTAAATGATCGTTTAAATTATATTACAAGATATAGGACGAAAAGGGACAATTGCTCTGAGTCACATCGGCTCTGAAGTCCTTGGAGATTTCTACATTGAAGTCTTCTTGATATTTAAGCTGCTTGAACAACTAGAATATGATTCAGAACTATTTGCAAATTAAGATTGACACCAACTGTAACTACAATCTGCTACAAGCTGTTACTCAAGCCTCCAACTTTCTAACACCTTTGTAACACTTTTAGCGATGGTCAGAAAGCAATCTAGCTAGTAGCATATTTAGATGGTCATTGTGCCATAGCCTACATCCCTTTTGTTTGCTTCCACCTTTTTTCTATATATGAAGAGTGGAGTTTGAATTCAACCGATTCAAAAAAAGTTCTCGACAGCTCTTTGCTCTTTGTCTATATAAATTAAAATTTAATAAAAACACTTTCAAAATAATTCCCCGACAGGCTGTTTCGCCTTGAGGCTCTTCAGGGGGTGAACTTGCTCTGACCAAACTTCATGGAGCCCTTTATCTGGTTCGCGGCAAAACACTTTCTTTGTCTATATAAATCACCAGTATAAAAATAATTTACCGTTTATTGTCTCCAATTCTTTAACATAGCAAATCAACGACTATTCGAGCCGATGACCATTTTTTGTCTTCGCCTCTCACCGCTTGGAAATTCCTGCTTACCTCACGGAATCTATATTTATGAAACAGTGGATAGAAGTAGGTTACGCTTTGCGAACCCAAGTTGGGTTTGGGCTTATCTTGTCGGCATCCTCGCCAATTAGTCTTATTACTCTTAGACCAATTTTCACTGAATCAGATAAACAACTAACAACTTGGTACTAAACCAGCAGAGCACGCGCATTTTCAAGGCGGCACGCAGTTCTTATGCGGTAAGGTGTCACTTTATTGCAACTCAGCACATGAGGATTTGAAAGTGTCAAAGAAAAACTTGGGGTTCAATTGTTGTTTTGAAAAGTCTTGAGCAATAATTTAAGTCAAACAAAGTTGAAATCAAAGCAAAACTGTAAACACATTTGTTCTGCTTCAGCTGCTTATTAACCAGCTTTAAAAGCAACGATTAGTCTGCGAGTTTTGTAAAACAACCGCAAAGAGCATGACTTTGCTCCGACAAGCCACTTATTTTTGACTATATTTATCACATTCTTAGTAAAATCCTTTTGATTGAAGCTTTAATTGCAAAGATTTTCTTAGCACTGTGCTTATTTACAATTTTGTGATTAACCCAAACACAAAACAAGCAAAGTACATCTCGTAAAATTTGTGATTTTTTCTCTTTGGCTTTCCTCATAATTTTCATGTATCAAAGAAAAAACAAGAGGTGAAAACATTTTCAGTCTTGTTAGGATGACGTCTCTGGTCCAACCGATTGAAATTTGCCCCCCTTTCCACCCTCACCGATATCATCATAATTGTCAATTTGTCATGACTAAGAAAAGGAGAGTACGGTTTTAAACGCACAATTCGCTAATTCTGTTGCTCCACGAACAAGATGCTACAGTACTAATAACCCAGTCAGAATGTTGACCTATGACTATAAATAATGAGCCAACTATTGTAAGACCCAAAACTGAATACAAGCACTTCCTTTGATACAAAATTGTGCTGACTAGATGAGAGCTCTTTTCATTCTGCAAAAAAATGTACTCTGTTCAAAAATACGAATATGACATTTTAAGTAACAACAACATTCATATTTCTAAAGCATGGCAGGTTTTTCAATATCAATCTCACAGTTCGCTTGGGAGTTTTGAGTAGGCCGAAATTGCTTCTTTGATATGGCTATGTTGTTGTTTAGCTTTATTGAGTGTGCTTTACATTATTTAATACACTGTTATCTTCAATCGCCGGAAATCTTTGCTCTTGACAAATCTCAAAATGTTGTTTTAATTTAGTTTTCATAAGCTGTCTGTGTGAACGTTTACGTGTGTATATCTGTCCTATTTTTTCCATTGAAGACTTGACCTCAGTGGCTTAAGTCTGTTGGCTAGCGATAAGAAATTTCTATACCTCATGATCTAAATATGTAGTTGGCTAGTTGCAAACGCTTGCATTACCTCACCATTCATCCCAAGCTGTGTAAACTCTAAATGCTTATTACGATCGCCTACCAGGAAAGCCAGACCTAAATTCTCTTGAAATTAAATGATTCGAAGCGCATTGTCCAAAATTTAAATTTAAATTAGCTGTATACCAGTGTTCTAACAATTCGTCACGTAACAGTAAAAATAAAGTACTGTAGCTTATAGTGCAAAAGATTGAGTTGAATACCAATACTGTATGCGCTTACGATTCAATACTTTAATTCGGATATTATGCTCTATTGTCCTCGGGACGAAAAACGCAAAATGACAATATCGATTTCAAGGTATTTCCTGAAACAGTGATTCTGCCTTCACAACTTTCGGCAATTAATAAGAAGCAATAAATTTTGCGTTGAGGCTGGCTGTTTTTGAATTTTTACGAATTTTCAGCCCCATTTGCTTTTAAATTTTATAAGAGAATAACGAGGCACAAATTCATTCTAGCAGGATTATATTGTCTCCGTTATTGATCATGTTCACCAGGAAGAACGGACTTCAGCCAAAACGGCCTTTTTGCCAGAAGCAGTTTTGTTACCTCCCTAAAAATGCCCTAGCTAAACTTAACCTTTACGTAAATCTAACCCCAACACTAAAACGTCACAAACTTGAAAAAGTTACTATTCCAGAACTTGGTAATGGAAGGCTGACGCTTTGCAAACTTAACCTGCATTGATGCTATCGCAACTTTAAGTCAATATAGTAAGTTGGTGGATGAACAAACGACACGAACAACCACACAAATTGCTCGTAAATGATGGATATGCCGTGTTTTGACTTTGATGCTTGCTGTTAATGAGTGATATGCACGTGAGTTGTTGAGTTTCAATCAACTTAACTAGGTAACTCAAACATACTGTATACTTTATCTGTTTCCTTCATAAATTCATTGAAACAGTTTCTGAAAAAGTTTTCAGTAAAATGATTTTACAAAAGCTTTAAATTTTAATTTGATTCAATTTCCTGAAGTGAAGATTTTCGTAGTTTAATATTTAGTTGTTATGCTGAAAGTAGCACGAGCAGTGCTACTTTTAGCCTAGCATGATGATTAATTCTTATTTGACTGATTGTTTTTGTTTAGCTTGCTGCAAAGCGTCACGAAATTACTATTGCGCAAGTTTCCAGTATGATTACATCAGCATTTTTTCTTTTTAAGTTTAATTTATTAAATTTTATTTTAAGTTTAATTAATTTAATTTTAAGTTTAATTAAGCCATAATTTAATCGCTCTTAGTTGTCGAGCGGTAACGCGTTCGTCTCTGGAGCGGGAGGTCCGAGTTTCAAATCTTGGGCTGGTCAAATCGGACGCAGTGTTTGCCAACGGCTCGCCATCGCTGTGGATTTCTTCGAAAGAAAGCTGTGTTGTTTGGGCCCAATGACGCGGAGATGGCCCCTCAACTCGCTACACGCTTCAGCGTTGTACAGCGAGTATAATAAATTATTTGATTTTATATTTCCGTCATACCACGCGGAAATAGACACCCAACAACAGTCGAATCAAATACAGAACCAAAGATGTATACTGCAACTTCCTATCAAAGTGACCAAGAGCGTGCTATTTTTTGTTTTTTTATTATGCAGTAATAATCATTGGCTGATTGAGATAAGTTCTTGCCTAAATTTTCATGATATATTGTACAGTAATTAAAGAATTCCTAGTCTTCCAAGACATTTTTTGCTGAATTTTATTAAACTATTATAAAAAAAAAGTCTAGCAAAATAAATTATTGTTATTTGTCAAATTATCTGTATAACTCTATAACATAAGGTATCAAGAGCTTCAAAACAGAAATTTTGGAATACCTCGCGGTCGCGAGAAATCATACCAATTGTTTCGACATCAAACTCGGCAGAATTTTGTCTTTGCCACGACTTTAAAATAATGCTTGATAAATTATACTGGAAGAAATTTTAAATATTATTATTGCACTTACAGTATTTTATAGTTCTTATAATTTAAAGTATTGCAAATTGTTTAAATAGTGAATATTATTATGCATGACTTACCTTAAAACTTTTTCTCAGCATATTAAAACTTAGCAGTTGATACTTAATGCTATAATCACTTGTAGGTTACACATACTGCATTTATGCCAAGCAATAAACAAAGCAGAAACATACATCCATGCCTACTTAAAGTAATCACAAAGGAAAATGCGTTTTCTCACGAATTTTACAGTCGGTAAAGTTTAAACTTTTATAACCTGTTTTTCATGCTCAATCAATTTTGAAACGCATACAAACCTTAGAAAAATTTTACGTTTGCGTTGTAGGCTATATTGTTACCTTATTCTTGCATAAACTGTCAGTGAAATAATAAATCCCGCAGAGAAAACACAAAAATCCAGCTAACTCTGTTGAACTTTCACCTAGACTTAGTCCACTGCTCAGTCTTGAATGCTCATAATCATCGTTATGCACTGACGTGTGGCTGCTTAACCATTTAGATTAAATAAGCCGCAAAATACAGCTAATTCTGTGTCTAACTAAATTCAGAACACTAACCTATAGCGCGGTCGCTACTTTAGAAAGTAAACTATTAGTGTAATCGGCTTTGGCTTTGTTCTTCTTGCTAATTATTGAATTTAACTAATAGGCTTACTATACTATTCTTCTTGGCTGCTGTCTGACCGAAAACCTAACATTAATTGTATAATCTTCTGCAGCGAATACCCTAATCGGATTTGATACGTAGATACGCTCACACACGGCGAAAACGGAAGATAACTTGAAAAAATGCAATGCTTTGTGTAGTGTCGATGCGCGCGCCTTTTTCTTAAAAACTATAGTTTTTTACCGACCAGAAATGCACCTTTTTTATTAGAACACAGGGCTCATTTTGCTCAAAAATTAAGAACAATTGCAGCCTAAGTCTGAAACAATAATTAAGAACACGGATCAGTACATCGTCCTTGCAAGCTATCTGCAGAGTTTTCTTGGCCTTTTCTATCTTGCTATCGTTAATTTGTTTAACAGTAATCATGATTTTTAAAAAACGACAATTTTTAACTAGATAAGAATAAATTTGTGTCACTTAATTTTCCAATAAAATTAGAACAATCTAAGAACAAATGAGGCTGAAAATTTGTGAAAATTTAAGAACAATCAGTCAGCCTTAACCCAAAAATTACTGTTTCTTCTAAAAAAAGTGGAGCAAAAAACTGTTTAAGCTTTCTTGTATCCAAAAATATATGGATCATTCATTTAAGTGTTACAGTAAACCTGGCGCTCTCGGTGATTAGCTCCTAAAAGTTCTCCCTTATCTCTCATTACTGACCAATTGTTTTTGTCGAATTTGGATCTTACTACAAAAAAAAAATCATGTCCGTAATATAACAATTAGCAGAACTCACCTTCAAGCTTAAATCTAATAACAATGTCAAGAAACCAATCGAAAGTGACAAACTGTCAGCAAATCTGACGTCTTTCCGTTTCAGAAAAAAAAAAGAAAAAAAATCAGTTTGCTCTTTTCTGCTTACGAAACCAAACTTTATCCACCTGCACCCACATGCCAAATGCTACGACAAAAAAATTAATCAAACATGTGTGGGATTCGTTTGTGACTTCTTGCCGTGAAGTGAGTGACAAACTGTCCCAACAACTTTTCTACTGCAGAGTACGTATAGGTATAAGTTTTCTGTTTTTTGGATTTGCTATTGTCCTGTGCTGAATACACTGTCAAGAAATTACAAGCCTAAACCGTAAATACAGTATTAAACACTGTGTTAAATTTTGACTTATCTTTTTATCGCTTTGTTTTTGCATTTATTACCACTTATCAAAATCTCAAGAGGCTAAACCACAAAAAATTTTAATTTTGAAACAATCCATGAGATTTTCTGCGATAATAAGCAAAGAGAGACTGCTTAACCTGCTAATTACAACTAATATGACAGTTAGCTAAAATCTAGGTTGAACTGTTGTGTTTTGGGCGAAAACATTTCTCCAGGTGACTTCAAATTCTTGCCAGCGGTATATATTTACTTGTGTCAAATTATGCTAACTTTATCAACAAAAACATAATTTAATTGAAAAATGACCGATCAAAACGAGACACCTTGCTGTGGAAGCAAATTTTGGCTTCTGGAATGACAAACTGTAACGACCTAAAGATGTCTGAAACTTCGAAAATAATCGGCTTATTTACAGTACAACGCTGTGCTCTTTGTAGCATAGCCGAGCGGAACTGAGCGCTGATTATTGCGTAAGCGATACTGCGACCCGAGTTCGATTACGACTGCAGGAGCTCACTTCCCAGTCACCCTCATCTCTCCGTTCTTATTAAGTTCGTTGAGTTGTGAATCCTCAGTTGATTTATTGTAAGAATTGCTTTTCCAGATCACTCTTAGTCCACTGCACAGTCGTTAGTAGGACCGGGCTTTTCGGTCAGGGTTTGGACAAAGTTTGAGCTTAAGATTGAGAAAAACTTCGGCTTAATTCGGGCTTGCGTGATATGTGCCTTGTGTATAGGGTAGCTTAAAGACTCATTCGATGTGAAAACTTCATTTTAGAATCAATACGATTATTAGTACACAATATTCCTTCTGCTATACAATTTATCTATAATCAGTTTATTTAGACAAAGCCGACTAAAATTAGTTTAAGGAAAAAAGCAATTAACCGTATAAAATTTTAGACATACCGGCCAGTTGGTCGAGCGGTAACGCGTTCGTCTTAGGAGCGGAAGGTCTGAGGTTCAAATTTCGGGCCAGTCAAATCGAACATAGTGTTGCCAACGGCTCGCCACCGCTGCAACATTTCTTTCAAAGCAGCTGTGTTGCCCGGGCGTAATGACGCGGAAATCTCGGCGTATTACAGCGAGTATAATGAAAGATATGATTTGATGTTTTTAGACTTAAACTAACTTTCGGGGTTTTTGGGCATGGGTTGGGCTTCAAATCATTTTTCGGTTTCGGGCTTATATTTTAAATTTCGGACCTGGTTTGGGCCTGAACTAGTCGGTCCGTTTACATTTACCAACTCAATCTGCCTGGGCATTCAGACGTTTCAAAATCGCCTCATGAGAGAGTGGTAAAATCCTCAAATTACTGCAAACAAAATCCACACCATTAACCATTCATGTGATCAGTTTTAACATAATTCACAAAAAGCTTATTAATAATATAGTTGGTAAATGAAGAGAACTATCAAAAAACATTAAAGTAAAGGTTACTAGCATGATATGCGTTGACAACGATGGTTTTGTTCAAAACAATAAGTCAAAAAGCTTTTAGTAAAGTTCTGGACAAAAAAGATATTTTTAATTCTAACATCATAAATGAAATTATAGGAGGTATCAATTTTATAAGTGGTTTTTTATTTTCAAAGACTGAAAGAAAATGAAGCAAAAATTCTGTTCTTAGTAAACTTTTCTTCAAATTCTCCAGAAAAGCATTTTAATGAAAAGAAAACAAACGCGAAGTTTCAGGAAAGCTTTTTTGATAAAAATAAACATCAAAATGTTGCAAAATTGATGAAATGCAAAAGTCACAATACTGTGAAGGTCACATTCCAGAGACTTTATTATTACTGAGAGTGTGCATTTCAATGAGTTTCAATAGTTCAAAATTTCAAAGTCGAATTTCAATAAATTTCGCTGAGTTGGGCTGTGAGTGATTTTCAATGATGATTTGAGTGATAATGAGTTTCACAAAAGTGCCACTTACAAATTTCTACTTAATTTAATTACTACTTTTTACCGGAGAGCTGCATTAGGTATAGGATATAAAACAGGAAAGGAGTGCATAACTTTAAAAATTTTTAAATCGTGAAGACTTTGAGAGCTTTCATTTATGTAGACATGACAATACGTTGTAGGGATAAACGATAATAATGATTCCAAGTTGGCAATATTTGAGTGAAAATATTCCCACCCCCACATTAGGGTGATAATGTAATATCTTAATTAACATGTGGGTGAAAATGCAACGTATAGGTAAGGAAAAGCTGAAATCAAACTGTCAAATTTTTCATTATACTTTTGTATTGCGTCGCACTGTGTACAGAGTTTGCAGAGCCCATTTCCGTGTCACTGCGCCGCGGGCACCACTGCTCCTTTCAAAGAAATGTCGCATCGTTGGCGAGCCGTTGGCAACACTGTTTCCGACTTGATCGGCTCGAGATTTGAACCTCACGTTCCAGGAAACGAACGCTTTACCGCTCGATCAATTGGCCGGTCATAAAGAAAGTGTGAATACTAACAGACCTTGACACTGGTGACATTATTGACCATGTAATCAGTAACATTGTCAACGCAAAAATCATTATTTGTTCGAATTTATTGAAATGCTCGTACTTTAAAGAAAGTTGAAAGGGAGCATTCAAAAACTCCAAAAATTCATTTTTTTGCTTAATTCTAAACATTTTTTTTTCAATTTCTTGTAGTTTATACTGTAGCTCCAAAGCAAATTTAGCAAACGAACAATTATAATTTTTAATTGCAAATTTAGCAAAGATGTAATTTTGAATTAAAATTAAGCTGCAATAATAGCGAAAAAATAAAAGGACAATACTACGAATGTAATCATATGAAGAAAATTAATTTTCAATGATTAATCGTTTCAAAACTATGGGATGATTAATTTCGTCCAGAAGATGTAATAAATTTCATTTCATCGAGAAACTCCACCGTTCCGGGTTCGATCCTTCAGCACAGCACACAAGCATCATCGCTATGTTACGATTAAAACACTTTTTCGCTTTTGTATTGCTGCATTGTACATGCACAAAAGATTTAATGGATACCTTAAGGATCTAATACGCAATTGGTACCGGAGAACATGACGTAAACTGTTTTTGTGAGTGACATCACACATTCTGCACACATCGAGTATATATCCTACATCAATAGGAAATGACAATCATATTCTCGATTTGCAACAAATGTTATAGCGCAATATACAATATGACAAAATGAAGCGATAGAAGAAACAGATCGTACAATGAAAGCAGAAACACTAGGATTGTTACAAAATCCAAATTATAGGCATTTTTGCGGTCAGAAAGTTAAGGTATAGACCAATAGTTTAGCAAATGGTTTTGCTTCAAAACTGTAAAGTTGATAAATGAAATGGGCGCAAAAAAGCTCTTTCACAACAATCTCTAGCCGTCACGTTGCGTTGCATTATCATTGATCATCAATGGCATTGGTCGTCTGCCCCATTAAACCTAACGGATTTAAAAACCAATTATTAAAAGTTTGCTACTTAACAAATGAAAAATCAAAACTTTATCCAGCTTATTTGAAATTAAGTATCGTACTTGCAAATATTCGTAAATTGATGTGCTAATTGCAAAATTTTATAGGTGGGTTTCATTTGATGTAGGAAATAGCACTACAAGTGCGATCTATAGATCTGATTCTCTTTTCAATCTTAGTGTAGCAGTAGAAGGTGCTGAGGATGACGCTATAGTAAGCGATGTAAACGCCAAATGAACAATGAGTCAGCCTAGTTCAAGCTCAAAGGACAAAATTCCTTCGCAGTTAAAAAGCTATAAAGTTAGATGGATCATATTAGCTTTGACGACATTTTATCTCTTTGCCGTCGGATACGGAAGAGCATGTTTTGGAGTAGTGGAAAACGTCTATGCCAGCTACTTTCTCGTTTCTGTTGAAGCTGTTGATTGGTTGACACTTAGCATGTCTGCCGTCGGTGGGATTGGATCACTGTTAATTCTCTTTGTTCTTCCCGTTTCTTCGTTTGGGTGTAAAATCTACTGCCGGGTTGCTTCGGTATTTCTTGTTCTTTCGTTTGGATTTCATCTTGCTTCTTCCTTGTCGCGTAGTTTTTTCTCTCTGGCACTCGCAGGGCAACTTGCAATTGGGATTACTGGGGCGATAGCAGTGATCATAATACCAGAAGTGGCAGCTCTATGGTTTCCCAAAGAAGAAATTGCGACTGCGGTGGGAATAGCGCTTGGTGGAATCGCAATCGGAAACATGGTAGGCTTTCTCCTACCATCACATCTTCTGCAGCGTCAAGAGCACATGACAGAAGAGTCATGGACAAACGGGGTTAAAAGGGAACTTATAATCATTTTTTCTGTGCTGCTTGCGTGTAGCGTAATTGCTATGATTACCACTTTTCTGTATGTTACAGATCAGCCTGAAATCCCGCCAAGCCCATCAGAAAGCGCCAAAAGAAAGGCATCAAGTGAAAAATACAATTTACGAATATCCTGGCAATGCAGTCTGAAATATTTCAAGCTTGCCTGCACAGAATTTACGTTTATAACTCTCGTGATGTGCTATGGAGTCATAGAAACTGCGTACATGCTGGAGGTCATAATGATTGCTGACATTTTGCGTTTTATGCGCGGTGAAATAAACACATCGACGAACTCTAATATTTTGGCGTCTTTTTATCTAACGGCGTATGCTGTTGGTGCATTGCTTGGCGGAATACTGTCCGGAGTTATTCTGGACAAAACTAAAAGATTTAAAGAGGTAGTTGTTGCATCTGGGATATTTATGACGGTTTTTGCTTGTGGATTTATGTTAGCGGTTTTGTTTAAGTCCACTGTTTGGAGTCTTGTCACTAATTTCTTTTACGGAGTTTTTAATGGCGCATGCTATACTTGTCTTTATGAGATAATTGTCCAGCATATGTACCCTTGTAACGAAATGGCTTTGGGTGCATGGATAACCCTGTTCGTGTCTTTGGCCGCGTTATTTGTCCCTTTTACCGGGAGGCAAATTTTTAATGCCGTATCGGAAATAGGCGTTTTGGTTCTGCAAACTGCTGTGTTACTAGTAGCTACCATTGTCGTTGCTTGTCTGAAACCAAACTACCAGCGTTACTCTATAAACAAGCAAGATGGAGAAGCCATGCCACTGGTTTCGAAAACAACCAAAAAGTAATGTCTGTGGTAAATTTATGACGCCAATATCTTGAAGTGTTACTTTTTACGTATTATTTCTTAGTTATTCGCTCGTTTAACTGCACCGGTGCCGTACTGAACCATGAGGATTTTAGTGAAAAACATCTCCATGGTTTGTGCACAAATTTAAAAACTTAAGTCTCCGCCGTAGTATAATAATTTGCATCCCTAAAAATAATATGTACCCTTGCCATACCAAAATATTAAAAAACAATGACAAAGTTTCATTCGCAAGAGCATACGCTGTGTATCTTAATTACTTTTGAAAATAAAATCTTGGATTGGAGGAATGACAACATAATAATATATACCCATTAAAGTAACAGCGCTCTCTTACGTTTATTGTGTTTTCAAAGTATTACTATATTGCATTCGAAAAACCACAAAAAAATAGAAAATTTTGAATTTTCTATACAGAATTCAAGCTTATGAAATACCTTGAATTCAAGCTTATGAAAAACACAAAAAATAGAAAATTTCGAATTTTCTGTATTGTATTCAAGCTTATGAAATTATTTGACTTTAATCGGTTTAAACAAGATATATCTCGAAATATTAAGCAAAAGCTGGCATATAAAACGTTTAACGCTTACTGAACCAGATTATACCAAACCAGCATTTACCCTGTAGGTAAGAAAATGAAACAGAAGCAACAGCAACAAAAAATAAACAAAGCTGACGATGCTCAGAATCCTTGTACTTTTTGGATTAATTGTTACTCAAGGAAAGCATCTTGACATGATATGCTCTCGATATCTTCGCCTGTTGAAGATCCCCTTGAGTATTGTTGTCCTTTGCAGCACCAGTAGGTGTCGCCATCGATGCATCGGTCTCCGCAACAGATTGCGCTCTCCGGAGGAATTCCGTTCAAAGATCGTGGTACTCCATCGCAGCATTTTTCAGTCAGAGGGCTGAAGATACTTGTGCCTACAAAAGTATTGGTAAATACAGCAAAATACACAGATGCTTAGCAGAAAATTGATTAGGCCGACGGCGACTGTAAGCCACTACAGACAAAAATATATTGTATTCCTTCGTCCCAATTTGAAATTTGCAACAAACACAACGTATGGAACGACATTGTGTTAATCGTTATAAACGCTTTTGGATGTTTGAAAGATTGCTTGCATTCTCTGGGTAATTGCTACAGTTACTATAATGTACTAACTTGCTTTTACTAACTCTATTATCGTAATACTATATGCTATCTTTTAAGAGAGACTTGAACATATTCGCGCTCAAAATAGTGAATTCTTGATTAAATCGATCAGTGGTCTCGTGAATAAAGCGTCTGTTACTGAAATTGCAGCCTCTGGTTTGATTCCCAGTTGAGTCAAGCCAGAGGTGGTCAGTAACAAAGTAGTTCTACTTAAGTAGTCTATACTTAAGAAGTATTTGCAGTAACGAGCAACTTACTTAAGTACTTTTTATTTCTGCTACTTCTACTTTACTTCAAGCAATATTTTCTTGGAATAACGCTACTTGAGTAGAAATGACTTTTATTAAAGAGAAGGAGATACTTAAGCCATATTAATTGATGATTTTACCACAATTTGACGTAAAAAGATTTTTTTATTCTCGTTTTATCTGGCCACTCTGCTTATCGAAGGCATGTTCGCACTATAAGCATATTCTTTTGCATATTTTTCACAGGGTACAATCACATCTGACGTCACAGGCAGAACACCAAAGTAAGTTCAATTTAGGTTAGGGGTGGTTAGGGTTAGTTTTAGAAATGGGGTTAATGCTAGCCTAAGCTTTACACCTACTCTATAATCTAAGTAACACTTACTCCAAGCCAAAACAGCATGGCAACAGCAAACCCTCGAAGAATAAAGAAACACGTTAAATTCGAAACTTTTTTCTATTTTCCTTACTCGAAGTCGAATCAATTTTGACTACTTTCCTGCTTTTAATTAAGTGGAAATACTTCGTTCTACTTCAACTTTTACATGAAGTAGATTTTTGAGTAAGTAACAATACTTTTACTGAAGTAGGTTTTTCGACTACTTTGACCACCTCTGGTCAAGCTACAGGGTATAAAATTTGGTATTCACAGCTTTCTTGCTTATTATTCCACTTAAACAAAGACAGCATCATGAAGTCTCCATTCTCCACCGTGTGTGCAAATATAGATATGCGAAAGTATAATTGAAGTATCTTGGCTTTTAATCAAGATGTGTTGTTGGTGTTGTAGTGCATATTTATTCTCCAGTCACCGGACAGCAACAGGCGCTAAATATTAGACGATCCGCACACTTTTCATTGCAATGACTACTTTGTGGTTGGATGAATCCGCATCTGCTTAGGAGTTTCTAGTTATTTAATGTTCCTATGGATTCCTTTGAATTCTTGTCCGTTGAATTTGCTGCTTGTTCGAAGCCACCAAGCAGAGATAATCATCGTAAAGCGTCTTATTGAAGGACGCAAAAACGTGACCAGGGTGCGGGTTGAACCCAAATCATTCGATCAGAATCGTCGTAAAAATGATGCTTTAGGACGGTCGTAAATACGACGCATGTGCACATTGTGCATAACCATTGCGAAACTGATCAGCCATAACTTACCGCAACACATTGCGTTCACTGTGTCGTCTCTTGGCTGAGGGACTCCTTCACAACAAAGCTCTGTTCTGACATCGAATGTTGAGTCTCCTAAAATAAAGTAGCTTCGGTTAATTTTAGAGTGGAAAATTTCTATTTAGCAAATGGTGCGGATTATAAGGTTTTGAACACTTGAAACTGCAAGAAAAAAACAAACAGAGCGGTGCGTTTTGAAAAACTTTGCCACATTAATGCGACATTAAAGTTTACGTTTGCTCTCTCTCTCTCTTTCGCTCTGTCTTCATTGCCCGCTTTTCAGTGACGGTTGCGGGCCAGCAGCTCAAGATTAAGCCGCCACACTTCACGGTCTTCCATCACAGCCATCATTTTGCTTGAGTGTAGTCCCCAGCGATTCCATCCATGATCCTCAACGTAATTGATCCTTCTAGTTCTAGTTTGTCCAACTGGTCTTCTCCTATTTACTTTGGCAAGTAAAGTTTGTGTGGAAAGTTTTTCCTGAGGCATTCTGCTTACCTGGCCAAATATCTTAGCTGAGATCTTTCAATTCGGAGAAGTAATGGCTCGATGTTGAGAGATTTTCGAATCTCAGAGCTACGCACATTGTTAAATAGTGTAACTCCTTAGATTGTTCGTAAAAACTTCATTTCCGACGCCTGTCCTGTGATTGCAGTCTTTCGGTCATTATCCAAGATGTATGACCATAGGTGAGTATGGGGACAAAAACTGTTTTGAAACTTGAGAGCGTTGCCGTTTTCGACAATTCTCGTTTCATGACAACCGAATAGTGCAAAGTTCGCATTACTGCACTAGCCTTGCCAATACGGGTATCCAGTTTTCGTCTTGCCTTCCGTCACTCGTAAATGCAACCCAAGATACTTGAATTTCTCTATTTGCTTTAGTGTCGCTCCATTCACGTGCAAGAAGAACGAATCAGGGTTTCTTGAATGATGAGGTACAGTATATACCTCAGTTTTGGCCGTGCTTATTTCATTCTAGTGTTGTCGCATGCATCTGCAAGGCTATTTAATGCGAGCTGGAGGCCAGATTCTATAGAAGAAAGCTGAACCAAATCATCAGCGAATAGCAGACAATTGGTTTTGAAATTTTGAAAAACTCATCAGCTTGACTGCGTTTGTCGATCCAATTTACGTAAAACATGAAAAGGAGAGGTGACAAAACGCACCCTTGCCGAAGTCCAACGTCCTCATGGAACGGTTTTGATTGCTTGCCATTTACCCGAACACAAACCTCCGGTCGGCAGTAGTATGACTTAATGAAGCGTAACAATTAACCATCAACGCTATACTCCTGCAAAACCTTCCAAAGTTTATCTCGAGGAACTCGGTCATATGCTTTTTCAAGTTCGACAAAGCAAGTCAAGAGATCTTTGTTATACTCTTAAGGTTTTTTGAAGATGTGCATCAGATTGAAGATCTGGTCCGTGGTACTGCGACCCGGACGAAAACTGCACTGGCCATCCTCCAGTTTTGATTTCACTATTTCTCGGCATTTCCTTTCAAGGCATTCGGAATATACTTTCCCTGGCAAACTAAGGAGTAATTTCCCTCTGTCGCTAGTACATTACTTGCCTTTTCCTTTCTTGAATGTCCGAATATTCGCACCTGTTTACCAATCTCTAGGAGTTTGCCAAACTTCCACGCAACTTGACACACTCGCATTAACCAGAGAATTTCTTCTCCAGACAGCGCTTTCAACACCTCGGGTCTGATTTCATCTTCATTAGAAGCTTTTCCAGATTTTATCCCTTTAATTGCCGTTGCCACTTCTGCTGCAGTAATAACCAGTGCTGGGCACCGCAAGTTTTTTTTTAAGTCCGCAGTCCGCAAATCCGCAACCGAATTTCAATTTTCTTAATCCGCAACCGCAAGTCCGCAATTGGACGTTTAAAAGCTTAGTCCGCAACCGCAAGTCCGCAACGACTTTTCAGGATTTTTAAATCCGCAACCGCAAGTCCGCAACTTCCTAATTCTTGAAGTCCGCAACCGCAAGTCCGCAACTTCGTAAATCTTGAAGTCCGCAACCGCAAGTCCGCAACTTCGTAATACTTAAAGTCCGCACCGCAAGTCCGCAACTTTTTATGAACCGAGTGAAAGAGTTTAGTAATCAACCACGTCCCAAAGTGAACTGCTTAGAGTTGATTGGCAAAATAAGACAAAAGTTGTGACATGTGGGAAGTATAGCAAACGTATGGTGAATACATTCCACGCAATAGAAGAAATTACTCACAATCGTTGATTGTAGTAAATGTTCCGCAGCATGACTTGTTATTGTGCTGCTTTTTCGGATGGCAAACTTAAGAATAGCCCAACCTCTCTTACTTCAGGTCCAACTCAAAACAGATTCAAACGCTTGTAATTTTGGTTGAAGTTTTTAAGTGACTTGACTAAGGGTTTTTAGCCCCCAGCTCTTCTGGTTGCGATTCTGCTTATACAGTAGGTGCCTAAACTGCGTGGAAGCATAGTGCACAACCCACCGGCGAACCCTTAAAAATGCTACAATGAAGCTAGGGATTTGGAGATTAAAAGCCATTGGATTACAGTGAGAAGCCATCAAATAGCAAAGCACTATCCGCATTTCCGCTTGCAACAATATATTCTAAGAAAACAATGTTTTTTCGAGGCAGGAAAAGGCAAAGACAGTAGAAGGCAAAAAAACATTCATATCGCTAATCCAGGCGCGTAGCCAGGATTTGGAAAAGGGGGGGCTATTTTGAAAGAGTGAGAAAAGTGCAAACGACCTTGACCCGAATTTTCATTGTTCTTGAATCAGTTTCACACGGTTTGTCCAAAAATTGAGACGAAATTTCTCGGAAAGCTCGGAAATTCAAAGGTTTTTTCCGCCCAAATTCAGGTGGTCTCCAAAAAAAAAAAAAAGGTCTTCACCGAAATTGAGACTGACTTTACGGCCGAAATCGGAAATTCAAACGTTTTATCGGCCCAAAATCAGGGTGGTCTCCAAAAAATAAAAATAAAACAAAGGTCTTCACCGTAATTGAGACTGATTTTTCGGCCGAAATTGGAAATTCAAACGTTTTTTCGGCCCAAAATCAGGTGGTCTCCAAAAAAAAAAAGAAAAAAGGTTTTGACCGAAATTGAGACTGATTTTTCGGCCAAATTCGGAAATCCAAACGTTTGAGGGGGGGCTGTTTTCCTATGGGGGGGGGGCTATTTTCAATTTTTCACAAAAAATCGGCCTCAAAAGCACCAAAAACGTGCGATTTTGCATGCTTCACAAGCCAATGGGGGGCTCGAGCCCCCCCGCCCCCCCCCCTGGCTACGCTACTGTACTAATCGTATTACTAAATTTTTAGTCTCTAGTTTCTATAAATACTGTAGGAACGAGAAAACCACACGCTACCAGCAGTGCCGTCGCTAGACCAAACAAAATGATGGGGCCCTGGCCCAAAAATGGGGGTACTATAAAAATAGACAGAACGTTTGCATCTAAAAACTGATATTTTAAAGCTACTATTTTGTATTCATCTTTGGAAAAAGATGTGTATAAGCCCGGCAGCGTTAATTAGCTCGTTTCGCATGCGGCTGGTATAATCGCTTGAAAAATATGTCTACAGGAGTGAATGCGACCAGAAGCGCAACCAGCAGGGTTATGTTAAGAGAGAGGGGGCTTGAACCAAAAGTAAATGTTTTCTGCACTAAAATTCTCTAATTTAGGTCCCGTGCTGAACAAACCGTTGCTACTCAAGCGTGTTACAGAGGGGCTCAGCTGCTGGGTGATTTTTGCGATTTTGCGGCAAAAATAGCGATTTTAACGCCATTTGAATCACATTTCGCACGTTTTAAAACCATATCAATAATTACAGTAAATTGCTAAAATTCAGAAGTCATTGAACGATTTAAATTGTCTAGCCTCTTGAGCCCCCATATACATCAAGTCAAGTCCAAAACACGTTTAAACGCTTTTTCTTTTTTTGGTTATATTTTCTAAATGACTTGGTTAAAGGGGTTGATGACCCTTAGCCCCTTCCCCTAATTGTGCCACTGACTGCGAACTAAAATAAATCTTGAGTGTGCTCTAAAAAAAAAACAGCTGGTCGTCTAAAGAAAAGTTTTCTCCTATTGTTTCAGATCATAATCACTAGCGAAATACCGATAACGCTTCTGTAGGCATGCATCCCTATTCCGCGACACATCCGTAAAGGCGTGTTAATAAGACGGATTATTGGGTCACATTTATGTAAAGCAGTTGGTGGCCAGCATTTTGCAAACAATCGAGAAAACTTCAAACGAGAATCATGTTTGAAAATTATTATTCCTTTTTCCATTATTGTCTGTTGTCTTGTCTTTACGCGATGCTCCAAAAAAGCATTCTGAATGAACCAAAATGGGGGGGGGGCACAAGCAGTCGTTAGGGGGGGATGGCGCCCCTGGCCCCACCGTAGCAACGGCACTGACTACCAGTACAAAAAATGATACGCCAGTGGCTAATTTTGTGAACTCACGGTAAAAAACAACAAAGTCATACTTTGAACCAGGGCTGCAAACCGAACTTAAACCCAAAAAAAGTCGGTTGTTTTGCCGAACTCGAGAAAACAGTGTTGACTCCAATTTGAACCAGGTTAGACCCTCTTGTAATAGCCTGTCTCGCCGCGCACCGTATCCTTCATATTTCTGCAGTCATACCACACTTTGGATATAAATATAACAATGTTTTTCCTCACAGAACACTAAAAATTTGATTCATCTAAAGGAGCACGGCAAAACAAGAAGTCAATTATCAGCTAGCCAAATCAATATCAATTAACTAGACCAAAATTTACGCTATTGATTATACTAACACTATGCTAGACTTTGCTAGACTATACTATTAAAAAACTGTTTCGAGGTCGCACTATAGAAATAGAAACATCAGCACGTTAACATTTTACATTACCAACTTACTACACAGCTAACTTGATACACTAAACTACAAAAATTTGAAACACCATATCACTCGTAGTGTCGAAAACTATCTAATTTGAGCACTAGTTGCAGACTTAAAGATTATGAGATTAAAGGTCTAAAGACAATACAGGTAAAATTACCACAAAGACAGTTCTAGAAGATTCTTAAAACAAGCACAAAAGGGGCTTCTAAAATGTTCTAAAAAATCAACCAACTATTTGGATAAAAGATGAGAACGCGGCATGTATTCGTTTCTCACGTTACCAAACAGCATGTCAACAAAAAGAAAGCGATTAAGTCGAAAAGCAGACTTAGCATTTATGTCAGCCTGAACTCGAATAACTTGATATTTTTGCCGAACTTGAACTCGAAAAAATTAAATTGATTTCTCATGTTTGACTGGGTAAAAACATGAATATTTTACGAAAATAGTAAGAAATTTCAATATTTGTATAAAACTTGCGGAATTGCGGACTAAAATTAAAAATAGTCCGCAACCGCAAGTCCGCAATTTAAACTGCCAAAGTCCGCAAGTCCGCATGTCCGCAACTTTTTTCGTTAGTCCGCAATTTCGGATTTGCGGACTTGCGGACTAACTTGCGGACTTGCCCAGCTCTGGTAATAACTTCCTCTTCCCCTAAATGTATCGCTTCTTGTGCGTAATGAGTCGATGCCTTTATAGGATTCAAAAGATATTCAAAGTAATACCTCCATCGTGAAAGGATTTCATTTTTATCCATGAGAATGTTATCTGCAGAATCCTTGATGCAGTAAGTGACACTAGATCTTTCGCCACGTAAACGCAGCTGGACTGCCAAAATACTTTGTTTGCCGAAACGCTTACCTTTGCAAATTGTTTTAATTGGCCTCCAAAGTTTACCTAACGACGCCTTTTGATAATACAGCTACAGAAATATTTGCGAAATCTCTGGACAGTTAGATTAATTTCATGATTATCAATAACGAGTATATTTATGACCGCCAGTTGGTCGAGCGAAAACGCGTTCGTCTCTTTAGCGGGAGGTCTGAGGTTCAAATCTCGGGCCGCTTAAATCAAACAGAGTGTTGCCAATGACTCGCCACCGCTGCAACATTTCTTCGAATGGAGCTGTGTTGCCCGGGCGCAATGACGCAGAGATGGGCCCCCTCAAATCGTTACACGCTTCGGGGTAATACAACGAGTATAATGAAAGATTTGATTTGACGATATTTGTAAGGTCATTGCTTTTGCAGAAATTCGTCCGAAAAACTTTGTACTTTTTTCACTTTTGATTGTTCTACTGAACTGTCTTTTTGAGATTGTAGCGAGAGCATGCAGATTATTTCCATCAATATTCATTACGATGGTTTGAAAAAAATCCATTTCCGTTATAGCATTTAGCGGTGTTGGGCAAGTTAATGTGAAACGTTAAAGGCGGTGAATCATCCAGCCAATTCCAGTGGTTTACAATAGCTAAAATTGAACTATAATTTTTGATATTTTTTGTTTTAATTTTGGGGCTGCGTTTGCAAAGATATTCAACAAATACAAAAAGATGTCTCCCCGAAAAAAGTTTTTGGAAACTCTGAGTTTTGATCTTCCCGCCAAAACCACAATTCTCTAAACTATTAGGCTTACTGTAATCTTAGTAAATTATTAGGCCTAACTATCTCTAAACTATTAGGCCTAATAGTTTAGAGATAGTTTGGCCTAATTAGGCCTAAACTATCTAGAAATAAATTATCTCTAAATATCTTTGCAGCCGCAGTCCCAAAATCAAAACAAAAAATATCAAAAAATATAGTTCAATTTTAGCTATTGTAAACAACTGAAATTGGCTGGATGATTCACCGCCTTTAACTTCGTTTAGAGTTGATTCGCTAAAAAGTTTCAAGCAATTTTTTAACTGAGTTAAAGTTAAGTAGTTTACTGAAAAACAAAAGTAACGCAAATTAAAGTTAAAAGTTAATTCGTTGATTAAAAAAAATTCAGTATTAATCTGCAGTTAATGCCCGGTAAAATGATTCCATTTCCATACAAGATAAAAATTACTCATTCTGATTTCTGCTACTATGATATTTACTATTCTGATACAGATAGACACAGTGGAAGCCTTTTTTTACTTTATTTTTTTATTTCGATAGAAATTTAACGGATTAACGTAAACATTAAAGCAGTTTAACGAAAGTTATAGTTAATAAGTTAACTCACAAAAGCTTTTTAACTTTTTAACTCGTCGATAAAAAACTTAACTTCGTTATTAACGCATTAACGAGTTAATGCCAAACACTGGCATTTAGATTAAGACCAGAGCAAGCATGGATGAAACCAGAGCTTTCTAGTCGTGATGGTACCGATTGGTACTTACCGCAACAACGAGTAAATACAGGGGAGAAGTCGGGATCAAAGCTGCCTCTGGGAAAACCATCGCAGCATATTTCAGAGTTAGTGTCGATTGCAGACCCTCCTAAAAAGAAAAAAAAGGTGACTACTCTTTCAGTTAAACCATCAAAAACACTCTCAATGTTAAACTATTGGTCAACGTCAGAAATTAAACGCAAGACCAAGGGAACTGCTGGATAATCGTCAGTAATTAAGGATGTACCGCAAAAAACTTGTAGAGCCTATCCCATTTTAGACTTGAACATGCTGTAAGTAAGGGGACTGAGCAACTTAATTCTTTCAAATCTATTGTACGCCTCCCTTTTTCGATCTTATTTAATGATTTAACAAAGTCATCTATAAATGCATGCCTAGATTCACACCAAATTTTTTTAGCGTTGCTAAAATCAACACAATTTATTGGTAGTAGAATTTTGCTTCTTAACGCAAGTTTTCAGTTTTGTTATAGGGGCAAAGTTGATCATACACTTACCACAGCAAACAGCATCTGTTACAGCGATACCCTGGAGCGGAGTCGGTACATCATCTGAAAAGTTACATGTAATGAGGAACTTTTAATCATTAAATGGCGGTGTTTTAGTCAGATGGCGGGCGACAAATTGTTGCGGTTTCAGAAAACTGGCCCTCGCTAATCACAGAAAATTTGATTAAACGAGTATTTGAATAAACGTAAGAAGAGCTAAGAGACAAACTGCAACCTAAGATCTAAGAGAAAAATTGATAGAGCGCGAAAATGAAGCAAGCGGAACGAAGATATCAGTTGAAAGGTAAGCATAAGTTACTGACAAATTTTGGAATGTTTATTTTTATTTCAGCTAGTTTGTCGACTCTAGTACTGTCTCATTTTGCTGTTGTTTGTCAGTTTTCTGGTCTGTAATGATGCCGGATGTAAATACACAGTACCAAACAATACAAGGTTTTGCGCAAAAAGAAAGCGCGGTGATTTTTAACTTTTCTCCGTTTCGCCACCGAAAAATCGCCAATTTAAAGTTATGAAAAAAATAGTTAAAAACATCTTTTCTGTTTTCAACTTAAACACGAACTTTAAGCCAATGTTGATCCTATGCAACTCACCGCAGCAGATAAAATCGGTGTTGTTTCTAGCTTCACTACCACAACAAATTGTCGTATCAGTGTTGATTATGATATCGCCACAACAGCTCCCGCTTGCGCCGTACGGATTAACGACCACGTTGTCGTTACAACAAAGTTCATCTATGGTATCTACAATACCAGCTCCACAACATTCTGCCAGATTAGGATTAATTCCATCTAAAATCAATTTAATACGATGAGGTATATGCAGAACCATTTCAAGCACTGGCATATATACAGGGGTGTAGCCAGTAAATACTTAAACATTTTTGTTTTAAAATTATTTTTAATTTGCCATCTTAAAAATTTTCAATCAGTTTTACTGTTGCGAAAGTAGCAATTACAGTTATGTTAATTGTTGAGTCACGCATAAATTTAGCTGAACCTCGCCAGAACAACGCGTCTGGCTTCGTCTTTGCAATAATTAGCTTTTTGCAGTTACGCAACTAGGATTTAGCTAATGGCCGGAGAAAGGGGGAAGGAAGGTTGTACCAAAAGTTATAATTTTTTTTCTATTGAAAAATGTCTCAATGGTGAGGAGTATTGAACAAACTGGTGCAAATCGAGCGTGATTGGAAATCCCCTCAGACGGGGTCTGGGAGATTTCCGAGGGTTTCGCCGGATTTCGACCTTTTTTTCTTCCAATTCAATCCTAATTGACTTTTGGTGTCCCTTCCTCAACGCTTCTAGGTACTTAATAGAGATCAATATCCAAACTGTTCGGCTCCACCTATAAATTTGGTCCAACTTTTACCTCCAAATACTTTTACCTTTTTACCCCCTTCCTATCAATGGCCCTGTTTCTCTTACCAAGATCTACAATGATGTTCCCGCAGCAGGCCTGGTTGAAATAATCGTAAGGTAAGAGCAATGCGCTTGGATCAAAGAAATCTCCACAGCACCGAGTAGTGTGGCTCACCTCCAAGTTTCCCTGAAAGCAATTTATATTGACTTCTCACCAGTAAGACTATATTTAATTAAAACTCACATCCTTGTCATCTGTTGACTAGTCAGCTTAAATTCTGATAAAAATTATTGTTTATTGCTTTTGCTATTGCACATTAAAACTAATTGTATACAGAGAATTAGCTAATTGTTTTTCATGATGCAGAATGCTTCTACTCATGGTTTAAGTGAATAACTTTCTCTGACAAATTTATTCATAATTACTGCATTATACCTCATCGACTTTATTTCGGGTCAATGAATTTTTTTAAAATTAATTATTCTTGTTCTAATTGACCAGTAGAAAAAACTTACCTCTTCGTCAAATATCAAAGGATTTTCGAGTATATTGCTTCCACAGCAAGTTTCAATAAACGCATCATAGCTTTGATCAACGCAGCAGGCGGGAAGAGTAAAATCAGTAGTATTCTACACAAGACGACAAAAAACTGCTTGATTCATTGATTCATGCTTATCCTCCTTTCACGAGGAAGCGAATGTGGCGTTTTTATTTTGGGCGAGTCCTCGCCCGCTTAGGAGTTAACCGTACTCTAAGCTTTCCTATTGACGTTTGACTTCTTTTTACGTAAATTTGCTGCTTGTTCGAAGCCAACAAGAAGAGATAACCATCGTAAAGCGTCTTATCTAAGAATGCAACAACGTGAAGAGCAGGGTGCGGGTTGAACCCAGATTATGCGATCAGTATCGTCGTAAAAACGACGTCTTTACCCTCTCGGCCACGCTGTCCACAAAACTGCTCGGATTCTCTTCGCAGTTGTATCTTTGCACTCATTTAAAAAGAGCACGGTTCATACGGTATATTGGACAAGCTACGCGACGGTTCGACGACTGTGAGAACAAGATCTTGGTTCGGACACTTCTTACATCGTGGCCAGGCGCGTAGCCAGAATTTCGCAATGGGGGGCTGTTTTGGGGGTTTGGGGGCGGAGCCCCCAGCGCTCGAAAATTTTGCATTTTTTTTCAAACATAACTTAATTTTAGAGCTATTTTAATAAAAAATAATGCTTTTAAAACGTGGCATAGAAATTGGCAACGTAACATGATTCAACTGGTTGCATTAATGGGCTATGTGGGAAGTGGCTTATGATAACATTGCACTTCTCTTGTTTACATGGTGTTAAACCAGCATAAAATTCTATTATTAAATAAAAGTCACACGGAGTAATCTGTTTCGTCTATATTATATAAAGAAAAATAATTGGGGGGGGCTGATGAAAAGAGATTTGAGAGAAGTGATTGGTGATTAACTAACACTAAATAGCCTCCCCCCCCCCTTATTCCTGAGTTTATAATATATTTGCTGATAAAACCTATGTTTGGCGTTTCTACACTAGCGATCAAATTTGATTGTTTATTTTTGGGCATTTTTCAAAGTTTTCATTGATTTGTGACTTTAATTTTTGACAAATTAGCCCTCCCTCGAATATATTTTTCAAAAGATGCTTTAAATCACTTTTTCGCCAATTCCAGCGCAAAAAAACAGTCTCAGAAGAGCTAAAAACGTGTTATTTGTCTCATTCTGTATTTTGGTTGACAGGCCAATGAGGGGAGTATAGCTCCCCCTCCCCCCCACCCCTCCTGGCTACGCTACTAATCGTGGCGAAGTAGCTGCGTTCTTGAATACAGCACTTAACGGCAACTATTGTTTCTGCTTAGTTCTTTAAATAAGCAAGAAATGTTGCAGTAACCGAAAGAAGTTGGAATAAAAACCAAAGTGAGTGGAGATTTGTTTGAACAAGAATAATGAGAGTAAAGAAGAAACAATTAATTAAACACGTAACAGTAGCGGTAAGCACTAGGATATACGTAGCATGTGGTTAAACATAGTGCAAGATGGAAACAGAGCTTGGCAAGAGCACACTCTATTTTTGGAGCCGAAGTGGAGATGCCGCTCCTTTTTGAAAAAACAAACGTCAACAGGAGCGCGCTTCTTTTGTGATGGTCAGTTGCTGCTCGTTCTTTTTTAAGCGTATATTTTTGAACAATTTCGAAAATTTTGGATAATTTACATAATTCGCAACGAATAAATTCGCGATTGTTTTCGGATATCGGCGAACGCTTCAGGTTAATAACAAAATAACTGGAAATGAATGATTGACAGTTCAGTCAGTTGCTATATTCAGTGCAGCAAGCTGTAGTAGGCTTAGTCTTGTAGTCAAACTAATGATCTTATTGCATTCGTTTTTGTTCAGGCCATTGTTCGGGGCAGAAGTAGATAGAACAATTTTTGTTCAGGACAATAAAATTATAATATAATTGAAAATAGGTTAAATGTTAAGATTTAAACGAGCGAAAAAATTAAGGAGCAGGAGCACGCGTCTTTTTATTTCGAGGAGCTGGAGCGGCGTTCGTTTTTTCGCGAATGAGGAAAATAGGGAGCGACGCTCCTTTGAAAGGAGCGGTTGCTCATCTCAAATAATAAATACTTAAAAGCAATGCAAAGCCTCACTAAGTTTTTGTGCAACCTACTTGCAGATCTTCTTGGCAACAAATTAACTCTCCTGGTTCCACAAAGTAGCCATCTGCTCCACAACATGCTGTTCCGCGCTGCAAAAATAGTTTGTGAGTTTTTTGTCTTCAGTTATCAACCAATTTACAAAATTGTGTAAAAAAGCAACAAGATCTATCAAAAATCTCTAAATGCAGTGTTTATTATGAAATTGACTCTTTATAAAATAAACTGCAACATCACGCAATTGCGTGAAAGAAGACTCATAAATCAGAGTTGTAAACGGGCCGAAAAGTACAAGACTGAACCCGAAAACACAAGCCTGAACCTGAAAAGTGATTTGAATGTAATGCAATGCAATGTAATGTAATTACATTTTATTCACCAAGTTGCCTTGGCCAGGAGACAGTGAAGGGACGTTTCGGTCTTCGAGTCAAGCTGCCACCTGCCCACCTGTCTATCACACACGGCGGAGACTTCACACTGTCCCTTTAATTGCTGAACGTCAAGCAGGAAGCTGTGAATACCAATTTTTATAGTCTTTGGTTTGACCCGACCGGGAATCGAACGCAAGTCTACCGCTTCAGTTGCAGACGCTCTATCCACTCGACCACTGATCGGTTGAAGCCAAAATCAGGCCCAAAAAATCCCAAAAATTTAGATTAGATCTAAAAATGTGTACGGTTATTGCTCGTAATGAAATTACTCGTAGCTGATAATTTGTGACGTAACAAAAATAATTGTGAAACAATAATCTTATTAATGTTTAAACAAAGTCACAATTCAGTGTTGGAAAACTATTTGAATTAATATCATCTAAAAGACCAGTAGCGTAGCCAGGGGGGAGGGGGGCGATAGCGATCGTTCTTTCTTTTCGGAGTTCAAGAAAATTAGGACGCAAAAACCGTTCCAATGTCGGGTGAAGATCTTTTATTTTTCTTTTTATTTTTTGGTCTTCACTTGAATTCGGACACAAACGCCGTTCCAAGTTAAGAGGAAAACCTTTTTGTTTAAACCTAGATTCCCGAAACAGCCCCCCATTGCAAACTTTGGCTACGCGCTTCCTGTACAAGACAAAAACACAAGTCAAGTACTTATATTAAACCCGAATTAAGCCCGATATTTTGCCAATTTTAGGCTCGAACCCGACCCGAAAAGCTCTGTCCTACTTACAACACTGTCGTGAATAATACGCCAATTTGCTTATTCAATATCCTGCGGGGAGACACTGTTAAAAGTATAAAACTGACCATGATCAGCACTGATCACTGACCATATAGTAGTTCCATAATGCGCCGATAGGTAGCGATACGTTACGATGACACAAACGGTGGTTGATTTATTATTTACAATTTTTTCTAGAAAAAAAAAACTATTCAGCGGTCGGAGAGTCTACTGAGACTTTTATTTCTCCGGCGACTGATTTCCCACTTTCGTATTCCAGCCTGGGACGTACATGGGATGCCTTAAATTACTTCTTACAAGAGTTTTAGCTCACATGTTTGGGTAATTGAGAAATTTTCAATTTAGATTCAGCCCCTCCTCCATCACTTAGCAAAATCCTGTTTTCGAGTCCCGAGTATAACTGATTGCACTTGCACAATCATAAACGTCTTTCTTCGTGCTGGAACCTAATGTGATCCGACAGCAAAGAAATTAAAAGTTGACATACCACAACTTCTCCATTGCAACACGCTGTATCATCGGAGAAAAACGGTATTCCATTGCAGCAACTATCGCCGTCCTGAAAAGAATGTTCAAATGGTGAAAATTTACCCAGGCCTGGCCTGCTAATCTTTAAAGTGGGTGGCAAGTGGTGAAAAGGGTGTAAAATTACCGAGGCCTGCTAATCTATAAAGTGACCGTTCTAATTTAGACGCGCAAACGATTCAATGTTAAGCTCAACGATAACCAAACTCAAATCCTGTGTAGACCAGTAAATTAGAAGCGGTGACCTTTTCTCTCGGTAAGGATAAGAGATCCATAAGCTGTGAAAACCTTTATTTTGGTCTTTACCTTAAATTGCTGAGACAAACCGGTCTAAATCCTGCAAAAACATTTCAATTTTTGGTTTTTGGTCCGAGAATTTTTCACAATGATCCTGCCCTTAAAAGCCCGTTCGTATTTTTTGTCCTTTTTTTGTCTCCGGGTCTCTTTTGTTTTACAACTTTTTGTCTCCGGGCCCGAAATTTCTCCTGATTGCCCTGTTCACTAATATTAACTACGACCCTCAATTAAAAACTGATAGCGGTAATACGTATAAATGGGCTTGAGGTTCATTGTGTCTGAAATAGAAATGCATATCTCTACATTTATTAGTAGCGTAGTTTGTGTTGACACTGAATTAAATTCTAGTGTAGTTGACCTAATATGTTTTTAGTTTTCCAACTTTTAACAGTTTGTAAAAAAATCGTTATTGCTTGCTAGTCAATGGCGATTTCGCAATTTTTGATGTTCATTTGTTAAGAAAAAATTACGAGCTAAAAGGTCACTTCACTGACTCATTAAATTGAAAGCTAGTGTAAATAGAGCAACACAACAATAGTAAATAGAGCAGCACAACAACTTAAAATTTAATTTTGAGGGCCACAAGCATCGTTTAGTTTGGAGAAAATGATTCATTATTTTTCTTGTTTTGAAAAAAATGATTCATCATCATTTATGACACTAATAGAGGCTCCTTCTCCGAGACTTTCGATCAGATCTTGCTCTTGCCGATTACACAAGCTCTACAACCCAAATTGTGTTAAGGTGTGGAAAAAACAGAATTCCGAAATCCGACCAAAGAAGATTGATCTTCGTAATACTTACTCCAAGGACGCCATTGCAGCAAGCCTCCTGTCCAGGAAAATATGGCTCCGGACCACAGCAAGCTGTTCCAAACGAAATGCTGTCGTGCAAAACACCTCCGCAACATATTTCTGGAAACTAAAACAAAATCGAATAGTTTTTGTGTCTTGAATTGAGCAAAGCAGGAGTTGATGCAAAACTATAGTGTAACTAAATCAAGTTTGTAGTCATATTTTTTGTGGTGTATTATACATGCAGTAGTTCAATTTTTTTTTCTAGTTTTTAGGAAATTTTAAGAAATTTTGTGCAGGACAAAAATTGCGAATTCGTTGCTAGTAATTAAAATATGTAGCGGTATCACATAGCATTGCCTCTTTAGTTGACACTTTTGAATGCCCAAAACTAAAACTTATACAGCGTATTATACAGTAAGAAGAGAATAAATACTATCTTTATTTAACAGTTGATATTGAGAGGGAGGAAAGTTAGAAGTAGGCGGAGATTTGACGATTAAACTTTTAACTGCGTATGCGGAAGCACTCGTTGTTACCTGCAGTTGATTTTCATTTTAGCAAAAAATATTGAAAATCATATTCCTAATGGCCAATATATAGGTTTGAGTTTGAGCATGCAATCTGTATTTTTTGGATTGTCTGACCTACGAAAGACTTGTTTATCGAATTCAAAAACAATTTCAGTCTTGGAGTACGGACAAGTCTAAAAAGCAGAGATCGAGCTAAAAGGCGGAAAAGTAGGAAAAGGTGGTTTGGGTTAGGGTTAGGGCTAACCCTAACCTAACCTTAATCCTAACCCAAACCCGCCTTTTAGCACGATTTCCGCTTTTTCCTACTTTTTCGCTTTTTAGTAATGTCCTTGAAGTGCTTCCCTCTCAGTGGTCAATGCTGGTCAAGTAGATGCTCAGTGGAGCGTCTGTATTGCTGAAATGGAACTCTCGGGTTCAATTCCCGATCAGGTCAAACCCAAGACTATAAAAACCGAAATTTACAGCTTCTTTGCTTGATGTTTAGCGAAAAAATGGGACAGCGTGAAGTTTCCAACGTGTGGGTTCTGGTAATGTGGATATGGCAGCTTGACTAAAAGGTCGAAAACGCTCCTTTTTTGTCTCCTGGCCAAAGCAACTTACAATTATTTGCAAAAGTGAGATATGCCAACTTAGTTTAAGCATATACTGTAAATGATTAACTCTTACCAAGGGATTTAGATCTTGAACCATACCGCCGCAGCACGCTTGTGTACGTGTGTTGTACGCTGCGTAAGACCCGTCGTTCAATAGGCAACATCCAACAAAACTTCCCGTTGCCTCAGGGTTGAGAGGTGTTACAACAGATTCTTCGCAACATGTCTAAAAATGAACAATAAGACTACTACTTCGCAAATAAAACAAAACAGAAATACAAATCAGTTTAAAAAATGGAGTTGCAAATTCGCATATAAGCTACGAAAACTTGATGGATCGCGGTACCAGCAAAGTCCGAAGCATAACTATTTTGCTAAGCCTTAAAGCTCAGTCAACTTCTTGAACGAACTACCACCAAACAAAGCAGTCATTTGGGAAAAAATAATATTTTCTGTAGTAAAAATGAATTTTGAGAGTGCACAAACCCTCCATGCAATGTTTAGGATAGCGCTATTTCGTTCAACACCAAACCTCATCAGCTAAGATGGCATGAATCAAAATTAGTTCAAAAAACAAAAATTTTCTCACTATTATAGAATTTCAGAGGTAGTTGAAACAAGCCCAGCCAAAAAATAGAAGGCTGAAACAAAAAACAAACAGTCGGCAAAGCCAACCAATTACTCCAAAGTCAAAAATTATCGTTTCACTAGCAACCAAAACGCAAAATCGGCCACGAGTTTTAATGACCAGAAAAAAATTATGCAAATCAGGTGTTGAAATTGGCCACGAGTTTTAATGACCAGAAAAAAATTATGCAAATCAGTAGTTGAAATCGACCATAGTTTTGGGCCAAAAAAAGAGAAAAAATTTAGAAGCAAAGTTGTGCTAAAAAATAGAAGACTTTGCAAGGTACCACTGCCGAGCAAAATTTAAAGCCAAAGTTGAAAAGAGAATTGCAAGGAATCTGGCCTACTAGCGATTCTCTACAGCCAACTTCCAAGTATCAAAACTCTTTTCGGCGAATTGAATGTTTGTGATCCCCAATTTTGTGGCTGATCCCGTCTATTCTTAATGAGCTTTTAGACCTATCCACTAGTTGTATCGATATTTTGGAGTTGGTAGTTGAGAATCGCCTGTCGGCCAGATTCCGTGCAATAATTCTCCTTTCAACTTTGGCTTTAAATATTGTTTAGCCTTGGTACTTCGCAAAGTCTTCCATTTTCTTTGCACAATTTTGCTTCTAAAGTTTTTTTTTATATCTTTTTCTGGCACAAAGCTTATGGTCGATTTCAACGCCTAATTAGAATAATTTTTTTCTACTCATTAAAACTCGTGGCCGATTTCAACGCTTCATTTGCATTTTGATTGCTGGCGAAACGATAATTTTGACTTCGGAGTATATGGTTGGCTTTGCCGACTTATTCTCTTTTAATACGACCTTCTATTTTTCGGCTCAGCCTGTTTCAACTACCTGAAAATTTACAATAGTGAGAAAATTTTTGTTTTTTAACTCATTTTGATTCAACAGCTCAACTGACGAGGTTTGGAGTTGAACGAAATAACCCTATTCTAAGCATTGTATGGAGGGTTATTACACTCTTAAAATTCATTTTTACTACAAAAAATATTATTTTTTCCCAACGCCTGCTTTGCTTAGTGGTAGTTCAATTAAGAAATTGACTGAGCTTTATGACTTGATAAAATAGTTACGCTTCAAACTTTGCTGGTACCGTTATCAATCAAGGTTTCCTAGCCTACGCGAATCTTGTAATTATGATGGTTTAATTGTGATCTTCAGTTTGTTATGAATTATAGTCGAGTTTCTAGCCTATTATTTGGTTGTTTCTTCAATTTACACTTGGAACTGAGCAAATTACTGCTTCCGCTGTCTTTTCGACGGAATTGATGTTTGTGATCCACAATTTTCTGACTGATCCCATCTATTCTTGATGAATTTTTAAACCTATTCACTAATTGTTAAAAAATATAGGCGACCTTATTTTCATTTTTAGTTTTTTAATTGTTAAGTTCAAAAGATATCTTGTAGGCTGTAATTATGACTACTGTACCTATATAAAAAATCGCGCTGTCTATCTTTAAACAATTTCGTATTTCGAATATAATTACAGACTGGAGGCTTCGCAAACGGACAATTTTGATGAAAGCTTGACAGAAAGCAGAGCCATTGCCAGAAGGAGAGCCATGTGGGACTGAGCACCGCCTGAAAATTTTTTCACACAATATCGCTGCAGATGTCAATCAAAATATTACGGATGTATTAAGTTCTTCCTGAATTTTACTGAACCCCACCTGAACAGCCCTTCTAGTCTCTGACTATACTTCAAGACTCAGGGCCAAATTTACATCGCACGAGGCACCTGACACTTTGGGAATTTTCGCTTTTTTCCTGCCAAAAAAATGAAAAAGGTCTTGCTATCGAAGCGCTGGACCTATTCTAAAGCGTTTTCCAACCAAAGAAAGGCAAAGAGCAAAAAAAGGTCTTACCACACCAGAGCGCTGGGCCCTGGCACTGTGCCTATAGCAAATCCGACTATGGAAAGACTGCTCTAAGGTACTTCCGCTGTTACAGGAAAATAAACCAACTAACCTGTAATTAACTACAATACTGTACAATACTTTTTATTTAGAATAAATTGTTTCGTTTATTTGCAGGGAGGGCCGTTGAGAGGGAGGTAAGGGGGGTGAAAGTGCTTTTGGAAGCCAGAACGGTTTCAATGTTGAACTCGACAGGCACCATCCACCTTTTTTTTATATTGTTCTCCATCCTAATTAGTTGGCGAAAAACTATTGGTCAAAATCTCGGTGAAGACTTTTTTTGATTTTCACTTGAAATTTTCGAAAAAATTAGGTCCAAAGCAATAGGACCCGTTTGTATTCATGCTAATGGGCTAGAAATTTTTCTCAACAGCCCTGCTTGTAGGATTTTGCAAACTGACTTCATTCGCTGTTACACCAATGGTTCCACCGCAGCAGAATTCGGTTGCGATTTGGTACGGAAAACCAGCGCAGCAGTCTTGAGTGATGGCGTTGTAGGCATTTCTTATTGTTCTATCATCGTTGTAGCAGCAACGAGCGTTGTCAAAAGGAATCCCAATGAAAACTACGTTGTCTTCACATGGGCAAGATGCCACGCGACGGTCGTAGGCGGTTTCGCCACAGCATTGTGTATAAGCGGTGTTGCCTAAACAAAAAACTGTTTCTCGAACAAAAAGTTTTGAAATATTTTGAGTGCAGTATATTAAATTGCTACAAATAGAAAAGTAAATTAGTGCAATATTTTAGATAGTGAATTATTTTACAAAGCCAGTTTAATTACTTTATTTTGTATGCACGTATACATTGTTTGCGTGTAAATTTTCGGCAAATGAAAATAATTATCATAAACATACAGAATCAATTACACTCAAAAAATATTAAAGAAATTTAGTTTTCGAGATTTGTGACTTTTGAAATAACATAAGACACGTATACAAGCATAGATACAAGTTTATTCAACAATGAGTGCATAAAAACAATACTCTATAAAAACATTTATTCGTGCAATTTTGGTTTTCTAGGAGTCAGATATCAATTTCAGAGAAGCAAAAAAATTTTCGCGATTACTGACTTTCAACCCCACCAATTTAATTTAGTCATCGTAATATCGCAATTTAAGTACCAGCAAACTGTATCCTTCCATTGCAGCACATTTCAGTGAGATAATTGAACGGTTGAGGCTCTTCGATGTATCCATTGCAACAAGTGGAATCTGGGAACAAGGACTGATCGAACAATTCGAGTCCACAGCATTCGCCAGTCTAAACCAAAAGCAGAGCATTATAATTGGGATGCTGGTAAAGAAAATGACACTTGGCGTAATGAAAAAACCACACTTTTCGTAATAAATACCAATAAATTTTGAGTTGAGCTTAACTGTTCTTAAATTTTCAAGAATTTTCAGCGTCATTTGTTCTCAATTTGTTCCTTTGTTTTGTTGAAGAAAAAAATGACATACATGTATTGATTGTTGCTTAATTAAAATTAAAAGCTGTCTTTTGGGTTTGATCATGAATACTACAGGACAAATCAACAACGACAGAACAGAAAAGGCCAAGAAAGCTTTGATGATGGTGATTATTTGAAGATACGTTTTGCAAGCCTACGTTTTTTATTTTTTTCATGCTTATCCTGACATTGTTCTTAATTTGTTATTAAATTTTGAGCAAAAATAAGCCTCGTGTTTTTCATAAAAATTTTCTTATAAAAAAAGTGTATTGAATCTTTATTACAACTCATTAGTTTATGAAATAAATTTATTCGTCCATTCAAGAAATATGAAAGAAGACTGGGGACCTCACGGTGCCCATGACAGCCATCATCTTAATTGCCACTACTTAAATTGCTGATCCACTCAGTTAGGTTATCGTAGGCTGTATGTTGAGCTGCTCTGCTGCGTTAATTTTAAATGATAAATGAACACAATTGAAATTGGTTGAACAGTACGATACGGTAACATTGTTACATACAGCATTTTACTCACTGAGTTTGATCTATCGTGGATTCCCACCATGCCTCTCCAAACACAGCAAATTTGGGTTCGCTCATTATAAGGCATACCAGAAGACTCGGATCCACAGCAACTCAAGTACACATCTCTGTCTATTATTTCGCCTCCTAAACATATAGCAAAAGATACATTGTTAAAAAAGATTGCTTATTATACTGCAATTAAAACAAAAACAACAAAAAATAAAATAAACGGTAAAATCTAAACAATCCAAAGTTTAAAAAAATTATCAAAATTTCTGTATTTACTGCAAAATTTTGCCAAAACCATAGTGCTACAAAAACCATATCGTTCCCTTTAGTCGAGCGGTAACGCGTTCATCTCTGGAGCGGTAGGTCTGAGGTTCAAATCACGGGCCGGTCAGATCGGAAACAGTGCTGCCAACGGCTCGCCACTGCTGCAACATTTCTTCGAACGAAGCTGTGTTGCCCGGGCGCAATGACGTGGAATAGATCCGAAAAACTTGTTACTCGCTTGAGTGTAAACAGCGAGTATAATGAAAGACTTGATTTAAAGAACAAAAACGATTGCCTATAGAACTAAACCCGATAATTTATTTTAGACGCGGTTTGCTTGAATGATCATCTGTAGAACTGGCATAAATTTTTTTTTCCTTCAGAACTAGAAGCCGTGGCTCAATTCCCCTGACGGTTAAATTTGGTAATGAACGGCTTGCTGTCAACGTCTCGTTACCGCTGCGAAATCTTTCATGCAAGAAGCCAAATGGCTCGATTGCGATGATACAATGATGACCTATTAAGCTAATTTGTTACACGATTTAGGAAATACAACAAAAATCAAGATTAAAATTTTTTTTTTTAAGTTTAGACTCACCGCAGCAAAATTGCAAGCAGCTATCGTACTGGACGTGTTGGATAAAACCTCCATCAAGCACAGGGCAGGTCCGAATCCCTCGTTCGCATCTTCTACCACCAAGTATTGGGATAGAGAAGGAAACAACCGCTAGCACACAAGCTAAGATGAGCTTCATGTTGCTTAAGAAATTTTGTTGTAAAAGCAATCTAAAAGCAAGCGATCTTGTCATCTAGATCATAATGGATAATCAAGCACAGTGTTTCAAACACGGCCTCAGGAGGGTAATGGCTCAAATACAAAATTATCAATAATTTGAAAAATTTAAAAACTCGCCGCAAAATAGTCTCGTAGGTGCCGCAATTATCTCCCCTGAATGTCTAGTCCTGCACACGAGTGCTACAAAAACCACTTGCTTACAAAGGCAATTCAAAAAAACTTTTTCTTTTCATTTTGATTGAACAAAGCAATAAGAATTTTGAATAATTGTTTTGTCCAAGTTTAAGCGTTGACAACTGCTTATATGTAAATCAATAAATGCTACTTCTTCAATAACCATTGCAGTGTCTGGCTGTTACAACAGTTCAAACTTATCAGCCAGTGAACTTTTAGCTTTGCCTGGAGGGAAGCGACAAAGTTTTTTCTGACATTTTACAGCGTTGTGATTGTATTTTTGAACAGTCTTGCACTTAAATACCGTAAGTTTAAAAAAAAGTTTAGTTTTTGCCTCAATTATATCTACTCTTTGCATTTATCAATGTTTGTTGATAACGCGTTTATTGCAATTACCGCCAAAAACTTGGAAAGTTGTGAACTTTACCTATATAGAGCACTCTATTATTTCAACAATATTTTCTATCCTAATCTTTTGTGGTTGGTACTACTTGTTTTTTTCACAAAACTATACTGTTCTCAACACTGATGTAACTATTTTTGTGTAGTTTAAAGGTTAAACACACAATGCAAACACAGGAACATCACTTTCATCTTGATCTAAACTTCAGCAGTGAGCATTCTTCGAGATTAAAAATTTTAAATGGTGGTTCTAGTTTTTTTAAAGCGAATTAAGCCTAAAACTGATAGCGTTTTCAAAATTGTGATTAATAGTGCTTCTCTTTCACAAAAAGTTTTTCATAGAATTGTTGTAGTTGTAAATACATTTTATTCATCAAGTTCGCTTGGCCAGGAGACAGCGAAGGAACCTTCTGGCTCTCGACTCAATCTGCTATCTGTGTTACTTGATTTAAAGTCTAGCAGAGGTGTAAACGGGCCGACTAGTTCAGGCCCGAACCCGGCCCGAATCCGAAAACTACTTCGAAGCCGAACTCATGCTCGAAAAAATCCGAAGTTAAGTTAGGTTTAAAAACTTTAGCACTTTTGCCAGGTTATTACATTTGTATTTTTGTGCAGCTAAGACAAAAAGCTCGTATCGGGTCCGAATTAAGCCCGAAATTTTGTCAACTTTAGGCCCGAACCTGGTCCGAACCCGACTCAAAAAGCCCAGCCCGATTTACAACTCTGAAGACTAGTGTTATAGTTTATTTAAGCTGCTGCATTTCATCATAAAAATAAAAATAAATTAAAAAAATCAGGGAAAAAAAATTAAACCTCATATGTTTAGTGAAATCTTCAAATTTTAAAGTCAATTTTTTAAATTAATTCTTTATTTTCATAATAAAATATTGCTGTATGAGAAAATATATCACGACCAAGGCTAAAATTTGGAAGAATTTGAATAGTCACCTCAACCCAAGTTTTCGTAAGTAAGTAGATCGCTTGTGATGTGGTAGATCTTAAATTGTAAAATCATCAAAAACAAATTAAAGTCTTGCTGAACACGTTTTGCATCAATTTTTGTTTAATTATCCAATTTTTGTCAATTTTGTGGTGAATTTAAGAACAAATTAAAAATAGCTGAAGCCAATAATTTTCGAATTTTTGGAATAGGTAGTAATAAACAGACTACGATATTTGAAATAATTGAATTTGTAAAAAATTATTTATTAGCAAATGTTTTACAAGTAATCAGCCAATGACATTAAACTCCGCCAAACCAAATCTTGCATTAGACTCGTTGTATCACGCCGAAGTGTGTAAAGAGTTTGCGGAACCCATCTTCTTGTCATTGCTCCAGCAAGCGACACCGCTTCTTTTGAAGAAATATCGCAGCACTGCGAGAAGTTGGCTACACTGTGTTCGATTTGATCGGCCCGAGATTTGAACTTTCTACCTACTCCTCCAGAAACAAAAGCGTTACCGCTCGACCCACTGGTCGGTGCTGATATCTCCTTAATACTGTATATTGAGTTTTTACTTGCTTCAATGTCGTATCATTGTCATTTTTAATTAATTGAACTTATAGTGAAGCATTTCGTCACTTGAGCAGAAATGTTGGAGTTCTCATTTATTTGTAAACTTGTAATTCTTCGCAGGGCGCTGTTTGAATTTTTCCTATATATCCGGTTTCATTTTACAGCATATTATTCCGTTAGCTTTGCCATTAGCAAAGGATAATATTTATTGTTTTAAAAAAGTGAAAAAATTTGGATCACATTTCGCACGTTTTTGAGCCATTTGAAAAAACTAAATTGCTAAGACTTGCAATCATTTGCAGAATTAATCGCCCTGGCGCTTTAAACTGCCTTTATTTAAAGGTCAAGTTGAAAACATTTTTAAACACTTGCATTTCGCGTTTAAATTTCTGTGTGACTTGGCTAAAAGGCTGAAGCCCCTTGAGCTGGTGCGCTACCGACACAAGCTGATAATGTTTTGAAATCTAATATTACAATAGATTGAAATTTAGAAAAGTTAACCAGCATGATCCCGGAAGAAAATGATTTGGAGTGCAGTGTCTCTCTATGAAGGCTTCAAACAAACCAAATCCAGACAAAACAGACGATTCTATCTAAAATACAGCTATTAATATGTACAGTACTTATCTGGTTGCATGTACGCAAATCAAAATCAAGCAAAAGCGGTATTTATGCTATTATTTATATCACCAAAAAAAAAAAAAACGCTGCATGAGTTAAACCACATAAACTTAGACACGTAGTAATACCAGCATAATTAAGATTTCTGAATGTGTAAAAATTCACATAATTTATGAGTTATACTGTACTCAGAAAACAATATTTTAAAAGGTAAGTTGTGATGTTGTAATCTGACAACCACTTATAGATAGCATATCCAGTAATAACTTAAATTTTAATTGGCATACATTGCTTTTGCATAATTTTGATTTGCGTACATGCAACCAGATAAGTACATATTAATAGCTGCATTCCAGATAGAAGCTTCTATTTTATCTGGATTTGGTTTGTTTAAAGCCTTCATAGAGAGGCATTTCACGTCAAGTCATCTTCTTCGGGGATCATGCTAGTAAACTTTTCTAAATTTCAATCTATTCTAATTAGTTTTCATAACATTATTAGCTCGTGTCAGTGGCGCACTAGCTCACGGAGCTTCAGCCCCTTTTTAGCCAAATTAATAAAAAATTTAAGCCAAAATGCAAGCGTTTAAACGTGTATTCAACTTGACCTTTAAGTAAAGGGAGTCTGAAGGGCCAGAGCAATTAATTCATCTACCGCTTCGAAATCAGCAATTTAATTCTTTCAAATGGCTTAAAAACGTGCGAAATGTGGTTCAATTTTTTTTCCCGAAAATTCACAAAAATTGCCGGGCAGCGACTTGGGGGCTTTGTTCCCTAACCGTCATATGCAAAACGTTTGAGTTGCTTCATTTAGCTCACCATGTTGTCCGATGTTTTTCGGACAAAAATGTCTTAAGTTTCGATTCAAGTCTCTCCTTTAGTAAAATCCAGTTGCATGCCTTGGCTAATGTTAAGTTAGTTTGAGTTTGTGTAAATATAGACAATAACTTTTTTTCTAATGAACACCAGTATATTTTGAATTGAGGCCGCCTGTTTTCAAATTTTTATGAATATTCATCTTCATTTGCTTTTAATTTTCCGACTTTCCAAACAAAAGTATGTTACTTTCTGGTTCAAGCCCCCAGTCTCCTAGCAAAATCATGGGTTGCGCGCACGCCAGATGCTATCTAACCTGCAATATAACTAATTGCAATAAGACTTTGTTCGGGTCTGGTAGGTCCATTTCAACTTCGATTCGTGGAACTCACGAGCACCATCATGAGTCGAGCTTCGATGCATTTAAGTAGGCTTACCATATGTCCCGATTTAGGCCGGACAATCCCGATTTTTGAGTCCTGTACCGCTTAAATCCTGGAAATCCTTGTCCCGATTTCAGGCCTTGCGCCGGTTGATCTGCACCTCAAACGCGCGAAAATTTGACTTTAACCGCAGTAAAGACCTTTGTTGTTCTTTTTTTTTGACCTTCACCTCAAATTCCAGCCGAAAATCTCTTGGCGTTTTGTGCCCACCGCAATCACCGGGTAATTCTATCTGTCTAAGACTGCCCCGCTTTTCTGATTCAGAAATATGGTAAGCCTACATAGGTGATAATTATTGGGATGGTTTATGTTTGCTGGATCATAGTACAGTACATTTGAATAATCGTAATTAAAATTTATTCACAAGTTGTCTTGGTTAGGAGACAGTGAAGAGACTTTTATTTTTTCTAGTCAAGCTGCCACCTGCCCAACTGTCTGCAACACACGGTGGAGGCGTCACCCTGCCGCTTTAATAGTTAAACGTCGAGCAGAAAAGCTGTGAATCCCAATTTTTATAGTCTTTGGTTTGACTTGACCGGGAATCGAACCCCCAGTCTACCATTTCAGTACCAGACGCTCTATCCACTCGACCACTGATCGGTTCAGTAAAATTAGGCGTATGAACTTAAGTAAATTAATAATACCGTGCCGGTATAAAAAATTTCGTGGCAAAATAATGGAAAGAGTAACATGTAAAATCTCAGGCCTACGCATGGACAGTTTGATTATTATCTACACTCGGCAAAGCGTTCCAATTACACGCATCATTATTAGTGATTATTCGCTATTAGAAGAAAGTAATTACAAGTCGATGGTTGTTTACCGCATTTTGGCACACCTATCATTGGAGCATGCGTCCTTTAGCATTTTACCCGAGGCATCAAGTTTTCAGCAGCATCTACCTAAAAGGTCTGTTTTTATTGCCACCGACAGACACAAAGCGTTTATGACGTTTTCAACTTTTTACATGACGCATGTTCTAACATAAATTTGTCGTTTAACATTTACAGTATGTTAAAGTTAACTTTTCTTCTAAATGAAAAATTTGGAATGATTGAAAAAATGATATCGTGATGGTGACAATTTGTTTTTTTCCAAAATAGCAGTTTTTACGCGCCTTATGCTACAGAATTCCAATGATATTTTTTTCTATTTTGGCATAGCTACATCAAAACCAATAGATGAAAGTTGTCTTCCTATCGATTCCACGCCCGACCAACGCAATTGACAAACAGTCTTACAGAAATTTAGTCAAGGCATATATACGAAAAACACGGCTTTTAGGTATTAGACGTGGGTAATTTGAAACCGTAAGTTATCCCCTGCAACTTCTCGCACCGTTATAGAAAACTAATTATTCTCTATACCACAAAATGCCGGCAGTGTGGCCAATAGGGTAAAGGCTTCGTTTTTACGATGGATTCAATCCACACACTGGTAATGTTGTTGCGGTCTTGGATAAAACGCTTAACGAAAATCATCTATGCTTGGTGGCTTCAAAAAACAAGCTAATTCATTACAGACAAGAACTCAAAAAATCCACAAGTACATTGGATTACTGCAGCTGGAAACCCTTAAGCAGGTTCAGCTTACCAAACTCACAGTAATTATCGCTACGAAAAATGTGCACGGATCATCCAACGATTAGCGTCTGACACAGTCCGTTGAAAGGAGAATGAATTTTCTATTACTATGGCAACACCTTGAAAAATGGGTCTTTGGATCGTCAACCATTTCTGGATCAGGTCCAATTATCTATTTTTGAGAAAATTTGTTTCATTTTAAGCAGCTTTTTTGTTTTTTCTTGATATCTCATGTAGTGACCATTGCAGGGATAATTGTCGAAATATGATGTTGTTCAAGTGGTAATCTGTTGAAACATACATGGATAGAATTAAAGGCAGCGAGAATCGAATCACCAATGTCTCGATTTTAAGTTCCATTTCCCATTATATTGCCATCCGTGAGTAGTTACAGTAAATTAAACAGTAGCGTAGACAGAGAGGGGGGCTGGAGCCCCCCCATTGGCATGCAAAAAATGGAAAACACCATCTTTTTAGCACTTTTGAGACTGATTTCTGCTCGGGAATAGAAAATAGCCCTCCCCCCATTGGCAGTTCCAATTTCAGGTGAAGACTTTTTTCTTTTTGGTCTTCAATTGAATTCGGACACAAAAATCGCTCTAATTTCAGGTGAAGATCTTTTTTTTATTTTTTCGTCTTCTACTGATTTCGGACTGAAATACCGTTCCAATTCGAGGTGAAGACCTTTTTTATGCGCTAGACCCCGCAACAGCCCCCCCGCTGCAGATTTCTGGCTACACGTCTGGAAATTAATATAGTTTTTGTTGTTTTTTTTCTTGAGAATATAAAAAGCATATTTTTTGTATTGAATTACATTTTTCATTTCTCCGTCGCAGTGTCTTTATTCAAGGATATTTTGTTGACAAGTTATCGTGAAAAGATTTTAACCGTATTTTCATTGTCTTCATTCACAATTGATCGAAAAGTGACTCACTTCGGTAATGGTTAAAGCGAAGTTTTCTTTTGAGAAACGTGAGATTAAATAAAAGAACAAAAGACCTACTAAGAATGCCTGTGTGATGGCTTTTCCTTCACAAGAGCTTTGAAAAACCTTTACCCGTTATAAAACCGATGAAAACGATTTTAGGTTAGTAGCAATAGCATGCTGTAGCACAGTTGAACAGTTACATTTCAGAGCAAGTAGAACAATATAGAACAGAACAGCGTTTATTTACAGCACAAAAAAACAGTAATAATTCTGGTTAAACCTTAAACGATGACGTTAATTATAGAGAATTATACCGAATGATATTTTTTAATTTGGAATTGTAATGGATTTATTTACTTTACTCAACTCTCAGTTACACTGATCAACTTTTAGCTCAATTTTTCAGAGATTTTGCACATTTTTTAAATATTCGTAATAAATTTTGCCAATATGTTTTTCATAACACAAACAATTTAGAAAAAACTAGCTTAATTTTTTGGTAGTTTAACATAAGCATAGCTATCATAATGCGGTTCAATGCTCACTTGATTTCTTTAGCTGTAATTTCTTTTTGTGCTTTTACCTGCTGCTCTGGACAGGTAATTTGCGATCGATCGATATATGCAAATACTATCGGCTATGCCAGTCCTCATACCAGCGTCACCTGCAACGTCACAGAAAGATGTGGAAGGATTGAAGGCACTACAACTGGTATGGACTTTTCTTCTAGGCTAACGACATTACGATTTCAGTTTCGATTTGCGTGATGTCGGTGGTTCGTTCGTGATTATGAAATAGGCACGCTGCACCTGTTAACCTTATCAAAGCAGAGCGCCCTTTTTTGGTTTTGTTTGCAAATCATCCGTCAAGCTGAGCCGCCACAATAAGTAAAGTGCTTGGTCCTAATGGGAAATAAATGTAAAGTGTCTTTCCGAAAGACGCATCGACGTATTGCCAGTTCGGGAATCAAACCGGGAGTCAGTTGCAATTTTTCGATCACCAGTTAGAGGAACTCAAGCAAGTTCTTTATCTTTTGCACGTAATTCTAGAAATAATGCTTTATCTTTTGCGCGTAATCCTAATAATAATGCACTAATGCGCGTTCTGTTTTCAGCTGGCAAAACATTCTTTGGGACAAACTGTTATGCGGCTATTGGATGTGTTGGAGTGAATGACGCTGCTTGCCAAACGATTGCTCGAACTTTGCTATCGGCTGTGATCGAAACAAATGAAGTTATTTCGTAAGAATGAGTTTTGTTCCATGATTGATTAATGCATCTTTATCCTCCTGATAATGAAAAGGCGATAGTGGCGCTTTCCTTGGGATGAATCTGCGCTTGCTTAGATTTGACCATTTTCCAAGTTTTCCGGTTGTCGTTTAACTTTTTCGCAAGTAAATTTGCTTGTTGTTCGAAGCCACCAAGCAGCGAACAGCATCGTAAAGCGCCTCTTCAAAGGACGCAATTTTGTAACAATAGACAGAATTGAGATTTAGCTCGTTGATTCAAAATATGTTGCAAGATACTTGCTGAGTCAATTAATTTAGGCGCCACTGTAAGATGGCATCACCGATGGTTGCCAGTAAAAATTATGATCAGAAAGTCCCTTATATGTCGTGTTTGAAGCAAAATATCTCTGAAACGGCTGGGTCAAGAAGGACGTAGTCAACGCCCATTTGATTTATTACGGTTGCCCTAACTTTAGATATCCCGATTGATTTTGCTTTCAGTCCTAGTTTAACAACTCGCTACCGCTATAAGAAATTGTGCAGGACAATAACGTGAAAATTGCTCCGCGAAGGAAAGCAGCCAAAATACCGAAAATTGATTTGATGATGGTTCTGCGATTAGATGTGAGAAATAGCATGTAGTACCACCCACTACATAAAATTAGAGCTGAATACTCTTTGTTCATGTTCTTTGCTGCTTGTTTGGGTTTTCGACTGTTTTTTTTTTGATTTGGTCTTTTTGACAATAACCCAAAAATGAGTACCAAAAACTACAGTTGGTATGTTACATGGATGCATTAATATTTTGCATTTAGGACTTGCTCTTCCGGATGTTGTGACACCTTCTTGTGCAACTTGAACCTACTTCCGTACAGCCACAGCACAATGGTGAAACCTCATCTCTTGTCGATTGCACTGTTATTGTGTTCCGTCTTTTTTTTCGTTTTTCGATGGGAATAGCTCAATCGAATCGCGCAAACAAACATACTAAAATATCTTGATGCTTTAGTATTGTATGTTGTCATCGACAATTAATTTCATTGTAGGCCTGTTAAGTAGACTAATCCTTTTCTCTTTTCAAAAAAAAGCGTCTTTTGGTAGTTCATTGCCGAAATTGTGCACAAGTACAATTTATGTTAAGTGTGAAATCAGTGTGCTGTGCAGTAAATAACCGTGATTCGTATGAGCATGCGTACATTATACCAGTCGATATATGTATATTTTTTATTTCTTTACTGTAATGGATTAATCATCTTGAATACTTACTTTGTACAACAAGCCTCTAAACTCGAGCCTTGAAAAATGTAAGTACTGTAAAATTTGTAAATAACTTACTCTTCTTGTTCGTGCATAATTATGCCGTCCCCCACCTTCTGTTAATAAATGTGCTTCACACTTCTTCCTTCTTCATTGCCCACTTTTCCGTGAGGGTAGCGGGTGCAGCAGCTCGAGATTAAGCCGCCGTACTTCACGGCCTACCATCGCTTCCATCATTTCGTTTTGGTGTTGTCCCAAACGATTCTATATCCAATATCATCAATGTAATTGGTATATCTAGTTCTAGGTCATCCAACTGGTCTTTTCCCATTTGCTTTGGCAGGTAAAGCTTGTTTGGGAAGTCTTTCCTAATACATTCTGCTTTCATGCCAAACCATCTAAGCTGAAATCTTTCGCAATTCGTAGAAGTAACGGCTCCATGTTTAGAGTTTTTCGAATCTCAGAGCCAGAGGTGGAGTCCTCGAGGACGTCCTTGGCCTCGAGGACGTCCTCGAGAACACATTTTGAAGTCCTTGGCCTTGGCCTCGAAGCCTCATGTCCTTGGCCTTGGCCTCGAAGCCTTAGGTCCTCGAAAATTGCCCTGTCCTCGGCTCGAGGACAGCACTATTTTTGAACCGTTGAAATTTTGTTGAAAATGCCAGAAACCTCGCTGAAATTTTGTAAATATCTTTTTCATTTTGCGCAATTCGAGCGTAAGCTTAGCCAAGCGGGCCTCCCCCCCAATTGAAATTTCATCAATGACAAAAATGTGACAAAAAAGCCTATTGTTTCTTCAGTTTCAGTTTCTTCTTAGCGTTTTTCGTTTACACCAGTAGCGAACAACAATACTGAAGACCGAGGGCCCCGGCGGCCGGCACCCCCTAAAATCAATTTTTGCCAGCAAGTTTAAACGTAAATCTGGAAGAAATGGATGGTTTTTATCCTAAAAGTTGCTATCTCAGGATCACATCTAGCCTTTTTATGAATGTAATGCATTAACCAAGGCCGGATTTACCACAATATGGCGCAGTACCAGCTAAGGGCTCTGCGCTCAAATCTTAAGACTTTTTATGGTCTTCACCTACATTTGGCAGAAAGATGTTGCGAAAATCTCCATAAGTGCCAGGGGCCCAGCGCGATGGAAATCCGCATCGGCAATAACATGGCCAGTAGCGTAGCCGGGGGCGGGAGGGGCGGGGGGCTAGAGCCCCCCCTTTGGCCTGTCAACCAAAATGCAGAATAAGAAAAACACCACGTTTTTAGCTCTTCTGAGACTGTTTTTTGCACTGGAATTGACTAAAAAGTGATTTAAAGCATTTTTTGAAACATATATTCAGGGGGGCTAATTTGTCAAAAATTAAAGTCACCAATTAATGAAAACTTTAAAAAATACCCAAAAATAAGCAATCAAATTTGATCGCTAGTGTAACAACGCCAAACATAGGTTTTATCAACAAATATATTATAAACTCGGGAATAAAGGGGGAGGGGGGCTACTCAGTGTTAGTTAATTGCCAATCACTTCTGTCAAATATCTTTTCATTAGCCCCCCCTCCGATTATTTCTCTTTATAAAATACAGACGAAATAGATTACTTCGTGTGAGTTTTATTGAATAATAGGATTTTATGATTTACCTGCATGTAAACAAGAGAACTGCAATGTTATCATTAGCCACTTCCCACATAGCCCGATAATGCAACCAGTTGAATCATGTTGCGCTGGTAATTTCTATGCCACGTTTTAAAAGCATTATTTTTTATTAAAATAGCTCTATAATTAAGTTATATTTGCAAAAAAATACAAAATTTGCGAGCGCTGGGGGCTCCGCCCCCAAACCCTAGTGCCTCCGGCGGCTGGGAGCTTTGCTTCCAGACCCCCAAAACAGTCCCCCCATTGCGAATTTCTGGCTGCGCGCCTGACACATGGTTAGTAAGCGAAACTACCCATCTATTGTACTATTTTTCAATAGCAATTCATAAATTCACCTCCACCTCGCCAATTTTTACGCACAAAATACTTTTAAAAAAAATTAGCCATGGTAATGCTGATTGAACAAATCGTTGAACTTCAGTAAAGGGAGCCTGGGCCCCTGGCCTAACATGCACTTCTATAACTGGTTATTTTCATGACAAAATAAAAATCTCTAAGGAAAATCTTCGAGTGGGTTTTCATTTACTGCTAAAATGTTGCACGAGTCAATGCACCTTACTTCCCCCTACCTGGAGCAAATCACGTACAATTCAACTTTAACTCCAAAATGCAAGATGTTAAACGTGTTTTGAACTTAAATTGCAACTAGAAGGAGGATTAAACAATTTAATTTTTCTAATTGGCTTTCAAATGTCAAAAATCTAGTGCTTTCAAACGGTTCTAAACATGTGCGAAGTGTGATTCAATGGTATTAAAATAGGTTTTTTTACCAAAAAATTACAAAATCGCCCAACAGCTTTACCAAAAAATTACCGTCTGTAATACGTTTGAGTTACACTGGCGTTCTCAAAACGTCTCCAAAGTTACGCATTTGCACTTTTCAACTATATTAGTTGAGGCCCTCTCCCTTTGCAAAATCCTGGTTAAGTGAAAAACAGGCAAACTTTTGATGACGCCATTGCATGTGATTTGTAGTTTAAGCCACCCCAATCAAAAATTCTGGCTACGCCTTTAAATTGGAGATTGCCTGAAAAACTTTTTTTGAAGACCTTTTTTTTTTTGGAGAACACTTGCGGCTGTGTCCTTAGTCCTTGGCCTTGGCCTCGAGCATTCCTGTCCTTAGCCTCAAGAGGGTCTGTCCTCGGAAAAGCTGTCCTTGGCCTTGGCCTCGGATTTTTTTTGTGTCCTTGGCCTTGGCCTCGAGCCTTGTGTCCTCGACTCCACCTCTGCTCAGAGCTACGCACCGTGGCAAATAGTTCTGTCAGTGAAAACAGATGAGTAACACTTTTGTACTTCCGACCACCGCCTAATTTATCATAAATTACGGTTCGGATGCCCTAGTCTCACTGCCTTTGCTAAATGCTAGCATAGTGGTTCCAAGTACCACAGAGCGGGCAACGATCTCGGTGGATCGGCTAAACTATGCTAGTGATCCTACTGCCTTGTAGGAGTAAATGCTTTTTTAGGCAAAGGCTAGGCCCACCGCTTATAACTGGTGGTTGGTGTTAGCAAGGGCATGCAACCATAAAATTTTTCAATGCTCCAAACAAAGAAAAAATGCAGCTGATAAAAGAAAATAAATTGTTTTTATGTTCCTCTGTGCTGGCCCTTAGAGTACAGAGGGCAAATAGAGCTACTAGGAAGAAGCTAAACATTGAGACAGATAAAGTTAAATCAATGACAACTCCTGTTAAAGCCCCGTGGGAATCCAGGAGGATTGAAGGAAATTTGGCCGGAAGATCTCAAGTTAAGCTTAGACTGGCAACGGTAAATGTTGGTTCAAAGGTTGGAAGAAGTGCAGAAGTTACAGAAACCATCGGAAGAAGAAATGTGGATGTGGCGGCTTTACAAGCTATGCGATATAAGAATGAGGGAGTAAGAAAATTGAGAGGAGATGACTTTGAATACAAGTTGTATTGGAAAGGAGAAGAGACCGGTCGTGGTGGTGAAACATGACCTTGTTGAATCTGTGATGGAAGTGAGACGAGTGTCCGCAAGGATCATATCCATGGAAATAGTGGTGAACGAAAAAGTGGTGACTGTGATTTCAGTCTATGCACCTCAGAGTGGAAGGAGTGAAAAAGAGAAAGAAAAATTCTATGAAGATCTCACTGCTAAAGTACAATCCAGACACGGTTTATGTTTTGTGTTAGGAGATTTCAATGGGCATGTTGGAAGATCTTCTCTAGGCTATATTGGAATCCATGGTGGATTTGGTTGGGGTGAGCGCAACAGAGATGGTGAAAGGATCCTAGAGTTTGCAGACAGTCTTGATATGGTTGTTGGAAACACTTTTTTTCAAGAAGGACGACGAAAGATTAATCACCTATAAATCTGGAAATTGTGCTACTGTCATTGACTATGCAGTGGTGCAGAAAGAAGTTATGAAGAAAGTTAAAGACATAAAAGTAATCCCGGGAGAAGAATGTTTTTCACAGCACAGATTGCTCATCATGGACCTAATGATGGAGCATAGACCTGTTAGAAAGTTGAAAAATCCCGGAAAAGTGAAATAGTGGAGATTAAAAGACGAAAAAATGAAAAGGATGATGAAAGATGAAAATGAAAGATGCAAAAGAGGAACCGGAAAGTTGGGATGATTGGTGCAAGTATATCATGATTGTAGCCAAAAGAGTTTGTGGAATATCGAAAGGTGGTCATAATCAAAAAACAACATGGTGGTGGAATGAAGAAGTGAAGGAGGTCATCAAAGAGAAAAGGCGTTTGTATAAAGTATGGCAGAAGAAAAAAGACCAACGATCAAAAGTTGGGCTATGAAAAAGAAAGTTAAAAGAGTGGTAGCAGCGGCGAAGGAAAAGGAAGGCAAAAAAATAACAGAACTTCTTGAGAAGAAAAATTCGAAAGCACTGCAGTATGTCTTTAAACTGTGTAAACAGAGCAAGCAGGATAAAAAAGAAATAATGGGAATGTCTTGTATCTTTGGAAAAGATGGAAAGCTAAAGGTGACACTGCAGGAGAAAATTAAAGTCTGGAAAGAATATGAAGAGAAGCTGTTGAATGAAGAAAATGATTGGAACAAAAATATGGAAATAACAAAGGTTCAAGGTCCTTGTGAACAAGTTTCCACAGAGGACGTGATGGAAGCTCTTATTCCAATGAATACAGGAAAGGCGGCTGGACCAAGCGGAGTAACAGTGGAGTTGTTAAATGTTTGCAAAAAAGAGTCTGTTAGAAGATTGGCCGAAGTTGCAAACAATATGCTGGAGGGAAATAAAATGTCAGAAAGTTGGAGAAAGAGTGATCTGATTCCAATTTTCAAAGGAAAAGGAGATGTAAGATGGTGTGGAAATTACAGAAGCATTAAACTGTTAGAACATGGTATGAAAGTGATTGAAAGAATTTTTAAAAGAAGGCTACGGAAAGTTGTGAAACTGTATGAAATGCAGATGGGTTTCATGCCAGGTAGAGGTACGACGGACGCTATCTTCATTATGAGACAGTTGTTGGAAAAATATGAGATGGCCGGAAGAGATCTATATATTATATTTGTGGATCTTGAGAAAGCCTTTGATCGTTGTTCCAAGAGAGGTGATTTGGTGGTCGCTGAGGAGAAATGGGGTACTAGAAAGAGAAATAAAAGCGATAATGGAAATGTATACAAATATTGAAACATCCGTCAAGGTGGAATACACGAGATCGGAGTCATTTGATGTAAAAGTTAGAGTCCATCAAGGATTAATACTTTTATACTAAGTCCTCTTCTGTTTGCGTTGGTGATGGATGAAGTGACTAAAGACATCAGAGAAGGAGTTGTAAAGGAAATGCTGTATGCGAATGATATTGTGTTAGCCGGTGATATCTGGGAAGAGGTGGAATCTCGATACACTCGATGGAAGAAAGCATTACAAGAGAAAGGAATGAAGATAAATGTAAACAAGACAAAGGCTTTCGATACAAGAAGAAATTTTGTACAAATGCAAATGCGAAAGTATCCGTGCTCTGTATGTGGCAAAGGAGTGGGAAGGAACTCCGTGCAGTGTACAAAATGTCAGCACTGGGTCCACAAGAGGTGTTCTGGAGTTCATGGAAGTTTAACCATAGAGAAAGATTTTACTTGCAAAAAATGCATTCCTGGTGTGGTATTTGAAGATGAAGATAATATGATAACTTTGGATGGAGACAACATAGAAGTGGTGGACAGGTTTTCTTACCTTGGTGATGTAATCAGTACGGAAGGAGGTGCTCAGGAGGCTGTAACATCAAGAATTAGATCGGCATGGAAAAAATTTAAAGAGGTTTCGAATGTTATATGTAGAAGAAGCATATCATTGAAGGTTAGAGGTACCTTATACAAAAGCTATGTGAGAAATGCTCTAACTTATGGAGCTGAATGTTGGGCATTGAAAATGGAAGATGAAAGGAGGCTGAAGACCACAGAAATGAGAATGTTGCGAATGATGTGTGGGAAAACCTTGGAAGATAAACTGAACGATGAGAAGATTCGTGAAATGACGGGTGTAGTGAGATTGGAAGAGTTTCTGAGAGAGAAAAAGTTGCGATGGTTGGGACATGTGGAGAGAATGGATGAAGAAGGGGGTCCAGTAAAGGCACTACTCTTAGAAGTTGATGGGACAAAAAAAGGAAGACCGAAAAAGAGGTGGAAAGAAGTACTAGAATGTGACATGACTGCCAGAGGTTTGCAAAGGTTGGATGCTCAAGATCGTGAAAGATCGCGACTAGGCTGCAAAAACCAGCTGACCCCTGCATGCGGGGAACCTCTGCTGGGCTCCAGAAATAGAAGGAAGCACATTCCTCGAGCAAAATGATGATGATGATGCACCGTGGTAAATAGTGTAACTCCTTCGATTCTTCGTAAAAAACTCATTTTGGACGCCAACACTTCTGATCGCACTCTATCGGTCATTACCAAGATTCATGACCATAGTTGAGAATGGGTTGATTTAGCCAGAAAGCTTCTTTTTTTAATTGCAATCTTTTAGACCCACAACTAAACTTGACAGGCAATTTTAAGCGCATCAACATCATTCTATTTAGACTAGATTCGCCCAAAAAGTCACCCAGTAGTGTAAGTCTCTATAAATAAAGTATATTGTAAAAACCTCCAATATAAGTAAATAATTGCACAGAAAATCATGTTCTTTCCAAACACAATAAAAGAAATTAATTATGCTATTGTGCGAGAAGTTTGCAAACTTTTCCTCGCTATACGATTCACTACAGCAGAAAAACAAAAATACGTTAGTGTAGAAAACAGAGATAATTGCTACATCACACAGCAGCTACTGTCATTACAGGGGCAATGATGCAGAGTTTTTTCGCTGCTTACACCTCGCAGCCGCACGTGGCACCCAACGCCGTCCGCTTTAGGTCTCAAACCAGCTCTTCTTGTCTACAAAACATCAAATTGTAAGCAATATAATACTGGCAAGCCTTATTTTATTCAAAAATTAATTTTTTTAGGTATTCTGATTAGTAGAACTACTTCGTTATTGATCTCCTCCGCTGAGAGTGTCGTTTCATACTTGGTCGAAAAAATGAAACGCCTAACGATACTGTACCAGTGCTTTTCAACCGGGTATACCGTATACCCAAGTGTATATCAAATCAAAATCAAGGTATACAACTGGAGAAAGCGTATGCGAAGGGTATACCGCTTCGATTTGAGCTCCATCTTTAATTCAATTAAATAGGATTGCGAAAAAATGTATTCTACATATTGTTTATCATATTTTCCATGGCAATTAAGTTGACAATATTGTGCAGTGCAAAACTAACGTGGAAAGTTTGAAATTGTACGTTTTTGCTGAGCTAATTCCTTATACAAGTGCAATAGTTGCGTAATACTATTGCTAATCACAAAAAGCGATTGTTCGTCATAAGTTATAACGTATCGCTGGTATTCGGTGAAAAACGTTGGCTTTAGAAAAACGTTGACTTGTTCCCCCTATTTCAGTTTACTCTAAAAACTGTTTTTGGAACATAACGAACGACAAGACAACCGACATTGATGGAAAAAGGAATAATAACGTTCTAACATACAGTAATTCACGTTTCGTTTGACGTTTTCTCGATTCTTTGAAAAATTGCTGGCAACGTACAGCTGTACATAAATGTGACGCAATGATACGTCTTATTAACACCCCTTTATGGATGTGTCGCGGAAGAGAGATGTAGCAATACGTGAAAACATTTTTTTTTCAAGACCAGATGTTTTTGATTTTTAGACTTTTAGGTCGCAGTCAGTGGCGCAACCTGGGGGAAGGGGCTAACGGCAGTACTTAAATTGTAGGGGGGACGCGTCCCCCCATCGAGAGTTAGCGTCCCCCCATCGAGATTTAGCGTCCCCCCATCGAGATTTAGGCGTCCTCCCATCGAGATTTGAACGCTGCATGAAAGACGAAAAAGAGCCAACCAGCACGAATAAATCCTACACACTCCGACCGAATATAGTCCCAGATTGCGGTGAAGACCTTTGTTTTTTGGTCTTCACCTGCTTTCGGGGAAAAAACACATCAATTTTTGGCAAAGACCTTTTTTTTTGGTCTTCATGCAATTTCGGCGACGGAATTATATAATTTTCTCTAGAGTGCTTTCTCAGGCCAAATGCGTTTGGTCATAGCTGCAAAAGCGTCCCCCCATGCAAAATTTTACAATTTAAGTACTGCCTAAGGGGGCTAAAGCCCCTCTATGCGGAATCACATAGAAAACTTAACCCCAAATTACGAGCATTTGAACTTGTTTTGAATTTGATCTGAAGTAAGGGGCAGAGCGGCTTAAGGTACTTGGCAATTTAATTCTTTTAATTGACGTCTGAATTTTAGCAATTTAGTTATTTGTATTGCTTCAAAAACGTGAGAAATGTGATTAAAATGGCGTTTTATGGCTATTATGTTCCGAAAAATCGCCCCGCCTGTGACACGCTTGAGTTGTATCAGTTTGTTAAGTACGAAGCGTAAATTAGATAATTTTTGAGCAAAAAAAAAACAAACTTTTGGTTCACCCCTCTTAGCAACATCGTGGTTGCGTGTCTGGCCGCATTAACTGCTGCAGCTAGACTTTTCAAGCGAGTATGGGCCGCAGACCAAACGAGCTAAGAAACGTTACCGCCCTTAAGTCTCTTTTTTTAAACATGAAAGCAGAAATTTTATAATTGCACATAATTTTTAGCTGTACAAGATCAGTTTTAATGTGCAAAAGTTCAGTCTATTTTAGTGCCACCTCGCTTTCGGCTAGTGCCCCCTTTCTTCGCTTGCTCTGGCGCTGGCACTGTGCTAGCGCAATGCAGTTGAACTAAGAGCAGTGCCAGTATTATACTGGTGGAGAATCCTCGTTCTGGTGAGCTTGTTGTCAGACTTTGATCAGAGTAATCTGAGAAGAGGGTACAATGGCCAGAACAGAAATTGCCCTCGCGTGTGGTTTGTAGGTTTGGGTGGGCTGCCAGGATAGGCTGTGTATGAATTCAAATGCTGATGAAACACTAGCCTAATGAAAAAGCAGTAAAGTGAGTAAAGTGCTACGTCACAGTTACAAAAAAATTTATGCTAAAAGTTTACTATGTAACTTCTTTAGAAGTAATATGAAGTTACATCTACAGACAGCGTGAACACATTGCTACTTAAAAGGTATACAAAACTTTTGCTAAATTAAAAAAGGTATTCCACGTAAAAAAAAGGTTGAAAAGCACTGTACTATACTGTTTACGATTGATATTATCTTTAACTGAGAAACATTTTTAGTTTTCCTATTTAGGTTTTGGGTCGATTTCGGGGTCAAAAAAGAAAAAATAATGGTGTAGATCTTCATTTTTAATTAAAACGATATGACTTACCTTAATCTCAGTTACATATCCATGTTTCTCCAAGACACGAAACATATAAAGTCTTCTATTGTTGTTACAGTACCATTTGAAATCGTACCTGTCCTGGGCTACTTCGAGAGGCTGAAACTGTTGCATTGCGTCATTCCGACTCCACGACCACATGCTCTTTATTCGGTCTATTTCCTCATGAATAGAATTCCCGTTTTCAAAATAGGGTTTGATGCTGTCTTGGGTAAATTGCAGCTGACTGGGTCGAAACTTTGCCATTTTGGACTAAGTAATTAGGTTCCCAATTCACGTTTTCGAAGTTGAATAGAGTAGTAGAATAATAAGCCTATTAACTTATAATAAACTATTTTAAGTTCTGTAAGTAGGCGAAACAATGTCAATCAGTGCAAAAACAAACGGATACAAGTGGGCTAAAAGCGTCAAATGCGGCGTTGTCTCATTTGTGGCTACGTTTTATAACGTAGATAGGAGAAAGTTTATTTATTAAAATTTTGTCCTATTCACGCAATAAGTAATAATTTAGTGCTAAAAAGTTATTAAAAAATCTCTAAAGAAACGAAGTTACCATTACCAAGAAGCTTTTCTGAGCTTTGCTTTTACCAGAAATATTATTAAAAAGCTACAGTGGGCGATTTATTTTAATTGTGATTTATTTAAGTTCTAACTCAGGAAAGTATAAAATCAAGAAAACTGAAGTAACATTTTGAGTCTCGCTATGCAGCATGGCAAATTAGTAGAAAAAGCAGTTGATTACTCTGTAATTTTGGCTAAAATCTGAGCATTTAAAAAATTGATTTGAAAAAAAAAGAGCATTTGAAAAACCAATATCTTGATTCTGGGGGAGTGTGGACAAAACAAAGCAGTAGGTTATTGGAGGCGCCCTACCGCATTGCTCCGGCAAAAAAGCTGTATCAACCAACCTTCTTATTAACTGCATTTGCAATAAAAAAGGATCTTATTTGGCTGTGTGTTTATTTTTGATTGCAAGGTGTTGCATAGTTGCTGTTTTTTCTCAAAAAGGGTAATGCTAATCAATATCCTTTACATCGAAATATTTTAAGGATAACAGCTCAAAAAAGGTTCAGAACCATTGTAATAAAGCTAAGTCATATGTGGGCATCGAAACTTGGTAGAAGAACCGCAGCTTATTATACCATTAGCAAACGAAACAAAGATAATCAATCGTCAAAAGCGGCTCTTGCAGACTCACAGTGGGGTAAGGGGTTGTGGCATTGGCCAATAACTTCATACTGTACAGCAAGCACATAAACAAAGTCATCAATAGGCTATGCCTAATCCCTAGACCTGTTAAAGTCTTGATCTTTACAATACATTAGGTTCTAACAAAATTGAGCTGCTTGTACGTGCCCAACATATTGTTCTCATATTAAAATGCAAGTCCTACCAATGTCAATTACTAGAAACCAATTAACAACACTTTTTAACCTACTTAAACAAGGGCTGCAGACAAAATCAATGGGGATGTCATAAGTTAGGGCAATCGTACTAAATCAGATTCCTGTTAAGATACAAGCTAGTAAGCGAATCACCAGCACAAAGAAAAGAGAACAATTCCGATTTGCTCGATTGCAAAAAAAGAACAGTTTGAGAACAATTATTTTAGTAGTTTACTAAATTTGCTCTTTTTATTCTTATTGTCTTCATATCTCTTTGGTTTCGATTTTACTGCAAAACTTACCTATTTTTCTTTGAATTTTAAGCTTTTTGCATGATGTGCGTTGAAACTTTTTTGCTTACGGTTGTTTATTACTTTTGAAGTGATGATGCCCTTTGGGCGAAATAAATTTTAAATAAAAAATTTGCTGTTATACGCAGGGCATGGTATGAAATGGAAGACGATTTTTTTACATTCCATACTGGCAAGTTTCGTCCATTCCATACAAAAAATCTACCATTCCATATTCCATTCCATACTAAAATTTTCTTCCATATTCCATTCCATAATGAGATACGTTTAGATTGGAAGCAAATAGCAGTGCGTAATTTTCACCTTTGCAATGTCAAGCGTATCATCGCAAGTGGTCGCTCGCGAAAGTGCGCGTCACATCGAAAAAGATCAAATTTACGCGATGCGTTGCTACCGCTCTAAACCTACTTTAGATTACTTAAGAAACAATAACAACACAACTATTCCAACGGATTTTGTTTTTAAAGCACAAGAATCCTTTGAGGATTTAATTGAGCGGTCAGTGTATATATCAACTGGCAATACTAACTTCTACGTATAATAAGTGGTGGAAAAAATGATTGAAAAAATTACTTGAAGTTAAAACTGAAATAAAAATAAATTTCCATTCTTTTGCTAGATTTACCGGTTTTCTAAACCACTTTTCTTCTCTGCACCACCAGATAAATCATCACAATAAGCCTATAGCTATATCAAACAGCAGTTAAGAGTTACTAATGTTGTTGTTTCGTACTCTTTCCATATCCGAAGCATTATTACTATGAGCTACGGTAGGCTACCTTAAAAATCTTAACCACTTAATCAGCAAACAAAAGACCGGCCGGTATCTGGTACGTACAGGATTTCATGATCGCTCGTTGAATTTACACGAACTATAAAAATTAGCATGATCAAACTGCCAAAGAAAATTTACCGTAATAAAAATACCAAGCTTTGAAACCGAAAAGCGTTACTATGCCAGAGCTGTAGGTCGGGCTGGGCTTTTCGGGTCAGGTTCGGGCCTAAAGTTGACAAACATTTCGGGCTTCATTCCGGCCTGAGACGTCCTTTTTGTCATATTTGTACAAAAATTTAATCAAAATAACTTGACAATATCGCTAAATTTTTCAGACCTAACTTAACTTTCGTTTTTTTCCAGCATGATTTGGGCTTTAAATTAGTTTTCGGGTTCGGGCCTGAAGTAGATGGTTCGTTTACAACTCAGCAATACTAATATGCAAGTTTAACACCAGAAATAAAAGAAACGCAATCGGAGATGAAATACTAAAAACGAATTTTCGGAATGAGGGAAGAATAAAATTTACCGCTTGGCAAATTGCCAATCTCGAAATGAAAAAAAAAAAGTCAAACCTGTCAAAGCCGTCAGCTACAGCATCCCATGCTGCAAACTGCAAAGTACTCATCATGATGCAATTCGTACACTGCTTGCACAATACGCACAACCAAAGTACCGCGATTTGTTGATAAATATAGATGTTAAGCACTTCTGTAAGAATATTATTTATCACAATCCGGATATTTTGTTTATATGCCATCCACAAAATCTAATATGGAATTGGTATGGAAGTATGTAAGATTGTCTTCCATTTCATTCTTATAATTTTCCATACCATTCCATTATGGCATCTTCCATATTCCATACCGAAATTTCCGTTCCATTCCATTTCATTTTCCATTCCATTCCATGCCCTGGTTTTACGTACGACTGATTTTGTGTACTCTTAAAATCGATGAGGCTAAATGCTAAATTAGATTGGTGTTGACTCTATCTTTCTTGACCCAGTCTTTCCGGGGATAATCTGCTTCAACCTGACGTAGGGGCCTCCTTGACTGTAATTTAATTGCCTATCCTGAGTATCAGACTTTGTAAATAATCATACGAGGTTTTGTGAAGAAACAGTTTGTAACGTTAGTCGTCACAAAACCCTATTTCTGCACTGGCTACACATTTCAAAGCGCCTCCGTTGAAGAATAGAATGCATCGGATCAAATTGTACTTTGTTGTATCACATACTTAGCTCAACGAGAAATTCTTGTATCTTTCAGAAACATCCGATCTAAAGCTACGCAAACGACTGCACAGTGGACACGCCCTGTTCTCTCAATATTTAAAGTAGTATTGCTTTGTATCGACTACAGCGTATAAAACTTTTGAAAGTTGAATGCAGTTTCGTAAAACGGAAATCCCCCAAACAAGAATTTGTTGGTTTCTGTCGAAGTGTTGAAGGCTTGTTTGAAGTGCCCAAACCGTAAGATTCAATCAATAAATGTAGGAAATACCCAACTGGGTAGCTAAAGTACACAGGGAAAAACGTTTTCGAGAAACAAAAAAAAAAAAAACGTTAAACAAGCTCAAACTTAGCAAAACGGCTACAAAGTTTAACATTTTAGAAAGGTTTACTTAGATGATTGGTATCTCAAACTAGAGATATTAACGTGTTTTGGCGCAGTCTTTTGTCATCTTCACGGCTTACATTCAAAAACATGGGCTATACACTGAAAACAATTTAAAGCAATTGCGTTGAGCTATCGCGACCCATTTCGACCTTGCTCAAGGGTCTCATCAGGCGACAACAACGCAATATATACAGTGCTTACGCAAAATATACACATTGTGCGATTGACGTAAAATTCAGATACAACATTGTTGCTGCGTACGCATCTGTTCAGTCTATGTAAAGTTCTGTGACGTCACACACTAATGACAGTACTGGGAAAACTACAGGGAGAGTTCTAGTTGAATGTAAATGGGCGTCGCCGACACTACGTAGGGAAGCTTAAGCAATGTGTATATTTTGTGTAAGTGCACTATATATTGTGTTATTGTCGCCTGATGAGACCCTTGAGCAAGGTCGAATCGCATCGCGATAGCTCAGCGCATATTGTAATAAAGTCTTTTAAGTGTATTGCTTTTTATGTTTTTGAATGTACGCCGTGAAGATGACATAATACTGTGTCGAAACACATTAGTATAATTATCTAGTTTGAGATCCCTAACATCGAAGTAAACCTTTCTAAAAAGCTCAATCCTATTCTAAATTGTGGATATTTTTTGAAAGAGTCGTATTTTTACAGCAGTCGCAGGTATTATGAGCACAACTTGATGAAACAGCAAAGCAAGCTTATTCGAGACCCACTGCAATTCATCATCATACTTTGTCGCACAAAAATTTCAACCTTTGTGAGGTTGTTAGTTTGCTTCTTTTAGATCTTGATCGGAGAAGTGTGGTCCAAGCTAACACTCCTGAGGGATGTGTTCCATTGTTTGTAGGTTGCCGCGTAGGCAGCCACTTGTTAGTGCTGATTTCCCATTAGTAAAGACTGCCTTCTGTTTTTCCAACCTTTGCGCGGGGTCCATGAAGAGCTACCCCTTTCTTTCTTAGTAATGTTTAATCCAAGCGGAAATGATTAAGTAGATTTTGATACGGCATGGCTTGGCTGGTTAAGGTTGCTGCCAAGAATTTAGTCTGAAGAAGTCAGCTTGGCTTGGGGAATGTCATCTTCTTTTGCAAAACTTCTTCTGGACTTTAATCTTTTCCCTACTTGCTGCCGGCCAAGCAATTGATGTCTAGAATCGTTTTGTTGCTTGCATCCTTCAATTTTTTTTGATAATTTTGCGTTTTACGTCTGATATGTGGTGGTGGAATTATAGTTAAGCGCATAAAGTTGGCAAGGGAGTTGGTTTCAGCTTGGGGCTAATTGAAATAACATCCCTAATTGAAATACTACCAATGATACTACCAATAAAAAGTCCCAATAAAAAGCCCTTCTTTTGAATATTTAATGACGTTTTTGCCTGCCATTTGTGGTTGCCCCCGTACCCCACCAAATCAAAAATTTTGGCTACACCTATGGATTTTCCGACAATCTTTTTCAATGTTAATACGAAAAAAACAAAAATAAAACTTATGATAATCTCGAGTGACTGGAACTTGAAAGTAGGCCAAATTGAACATCGGTCGGACAAGAGTCAATTTAACGTAGTAGCGTAGTCAGGGTGGAAGCAGTGCACAACGTAGGGGGCAATTGCCCCCTTCTGATTGGCATGTCGAGCAAAATGCAGAATATAAAAATACCACGTTTTTAGCACTTCTGAAACTGTCTTTTGCACTGGAATGGCTCAAAAATGATTTAAAGCTTATTTCGAAACAATCATTTAAAGGGGACCCGGGAGAGGGGTAGTTTGTCAACAAAAACTTCGACAAATGGCCGAAACTCAGTAATCTAATTTGATCGCTTGTTGAAAAGTGCTGAACATAGGTTTTATCAAAAAATATATTTGAGCTCATAAGGGTGTCCCTTATTTTGACATTTTCAAAAGTTTCACGTTTAAACCTTTTAAATGGTTCCATTTCATGAAAAAATGATATGTATGAAATTTTAAACTTTTAAAATGAAGTTTAGAGGTGGCGCAAAGTTATTCATGTTTGAATGGGCATTTTTAATTTCTGTGCAGAAATACCACCATTATGAACAGCAGAGTTTCATTATTTCATTGTGACCTTCAAGCATAACAATATAGCGTTTATTAAAAGCTTCTGAGGGTTAACTTCGGAACTTTAGTGACGTATCGGTTATGACATACAGTAATAATGTCCAGTTTCAGTGCTTGTATTATAAAATAATTTTTCAAAAAAAAGCAGCTTCTTTGCTTAAGATGGCTTTTGACTAGTCTTCAGTGGTATCTTACAGAGGATTTAATTTGCTTAGCCTGTTTGATCGTATCGTAGGTTTGACTACAAAATGTGCAGTGGTGAAAGTTTCTGAGAATGTCGTAGAAGATGAACCACTGTCACAAACTCGAGGAGATATGTCCAACACAAAAAAACATATACACTTGTTGAGTGTGCCAACAAAAACAGTAGAAGGTTGATATGTATTACCAACCAATTAAAAATTCTCCACAGAGCTGCAAGCTAAGTTTTTAGTTGGTGACTCTTTTCCGCCTCAATCCCATTGCTCCTCATTGAGACCCAACGTCCCCTGTTGAAAATTACTTTGAATTTTTTTGAATACCAATTTTTTGAAGTTTATAATATCATTTTCCATAGCTAACTGCAGTTGCTCAAGCTCATTTCAGCACCATGAACATGCCAAGAATCGATTACTCTCCCTCCTTCAGACGCATATTTATGGGCTGATAGATCTGTCTCTTCCCTCATCAGACGGGTGGCACCGAAGTGTATGTCATATTATACAAATGCAATACATTTGACTCCTTTTCTCCGCTGGACCAATTTCCTTAAGTCTTACAGCTGAAACTCATCCCCTGAAGCACGGGCTTGTCTGGTGTAACAACCACAAGACGACTTGCCTCTGTCCGTAAGTCTTTTTGTGGACTCCCAATCGGCTCTTTCCCTACTTTCAAAGATCCCCTTATATCTCGGGCCAAGACCCCTCTAAAATGTCTGGTTTTATGTCTCCTCACTTTCCAACAGTGCCATTTTAAACTTCCAATAGGTCCCCAGTCATGCTGGTATCCCAGGAAACAAGCATGTTGAATCTCTTCCCAAAGCTGGAACTTTCCTGCCTATAACTGCGATGGTCCCTTGTTTCTCTCCCCAGCGATTGCCAAAACTCGTTACACCCCGTGTCACAAATGGAGGCATCACATTCCCACATTCTCCCTCCCGTCTCAATTGTTCCATTCTTACAGTTTCTCCGTTCGAATTAGTCCTCTCACGCCCAATATGCTTTGAGCTTTCCGCCTTCGCTTCCAAGGTCAAAGCCTCTTACAATTGTCGTAAGTCAGTCGTAAGGAAAACTTTTCCAGCATCGCCTGTGGACACCTACAACAGGACCTTAATCAACTTTTTCTTAGCTGTCTTGCCTCTGAGCCTCTATGCAAATCTATCTTTGGCTCTGCAGTCTGCTCCCTGCCGTGTGGCTCAACTGTTGGGTATCTGCGAAGTTCCGTTGCTTCTTCATCCCTCGGATGGGGTTGGGTGGCACCATCCGACAATCAAGCCGCTTCAAAAATAAAAACAATGCAGTATGCTTTACAGATTGTTGAAAATAATCAGGCCATTATTCCGAATATGAAGAAATCTACTCTTCTGCACCAATAACTTTCTTATCCATGACTATCGTACTGATTAGTAAACTTCCTATAAGCGTAAATTGGTGTTGGTAAAGCCAACTTTGAGATCACTGCACCACCTTTAAACATCAAATTTTTGCAACAAAACTTTGTGGAAGGCAGTTTTTGGTGAAATAGAAACTTTTGACAGAGTCAAACTCACAAAAAGTATTTTTTAAAATTTGACCCCAAATAAGGGACACCCTAGAGCTCTTGAATAGAGGAGGTCTATTCAGTATTTATTAATTATTAATCACTTTTCTCAAATCTTGTTCCATTTCTTCCCTCCAATTATCTTTCTCTATAACACATAGACGAAATAGATTAATCCTAGACAGTTTTAATGAACTATAAGATTTTATGATTTACCAGCTGCTAGATAAAAGAACTGAATATTTACCATTAGCCACCTAACACATAGCCCATGAATGCAACCAGTTTAATCATTTTGTGCACTTCTAATTTCTATGCCACGTTTTAAAAGCATTAGTTTTTATCAAAACAGGCCTAAAGTAAGTTAAGTTATTGTCGCAAAAAAAAAAATGCAAAATTTTCAAGCGCTGACGCTCCGCTTCCCGATCTCCAAAACAGCCCCTCCCCGTAGCAGATTTCTGGCTACGTGCCTCATTTAATGGCTGCTACTAAATCAATACGCTTGGTTTCGTCTTCTTTCGCATTGAACCCTAGATTTCAAAAGCTGTTATTCACTTTAGTTCCTCTACTTTACGCTCAGTATTTAAAACAATAAAGAGGAGTTTCCACCGGGCGTGGTTGACAAATGAACAAGATGGCAGTTTGACTTGAAAACAGCTATCCCTCTGTCATCTCGCCAGTGAGACAACGTGAATGATCAATAAGGCGTAACACCCTGCCAAATGGAGAAGAGAGATATTGCGGGCCATAGATATAGCACTACTACTACCAGACAACAACTTCTGATCTGAATTATGCATTTTGAACAATAAAGTATCAACTTATCATCAGCGTAAATGCTTTTGCATAAACTGTAGATATTGTCGCAGAAACAGTCTAAAACTTCCACTACAACAACTTGTATGGAGCTAAGTAGACAACTCTCAGTTATGGAGCCTCTATGGTTTTGTGGAACCTCTCTTCACCTTTTTTTGTTTTTTTCCTGTTCGTTTGTTGACCCTACCGGTTGGTTACAAGTGAGTGTATATATATGTTTACCGTAGGTTGATCATTGATTGTGGCGTATGCTGTCATTTACTATCGTGAGCAATTGTAAACTGATCAAAGTTATGACAGCTAGAAAGATAGAAAAAGTATTTTCAATGCTTTGTGGCAAACCTACATTGCTGGGGTGCTGCATATAGGCAGTAGCGGGCGGAGAAATTTAGGATTCGGCTTTCCAAAATCCTTAAAATGTCAGTCTTTTTCATAGCAGTCTAGCAAAAATCAGCCACATCCGGAAAATTGATGCCAAGCTTGAATTTAGGCTCAAAAAGTTTTATTGTAAGCTAGAATTACTGTAAATACGAAAATAATATTAAACGCTGTATAAAATTAAAAATTTGTAAATTTCGCTGATCAAACCCGTAAAATTATCATCATGCTTTTATCAAATTTAATCCGATTTACAGTTTTAGATAAAATATTAGTATTGTAGACAAAGTCTAATGCCTTTCGTGTGTATGTTGTGTTAAGTTTTCTTCTTTCGTGCAACAAAATTGAGTAGACTTTCTCAACATTTTTGTTCTTTTCTCAAAATGACCAGCCAGTTTTTGTGCCAACAGATAGTGACTAGCACCAACCAAAATATTTCCTGCTGCCTTTTTGCTCCGGTCTCAGATGCTTTCGCCGAAAGTAAGCGCTATAGTTTCCATTTTGTATCTATAGTATAAAGAATTTTTTTTATTTTTATCGTGTTTTCGAAATGTTTTGGGAAAATTCCAAAACTTTAAATTTATTGTAATGACAGAGGCGCGCAGAAGAAAGTAAGGAGGAGGGCTTCCGCTTACTTTTGGTTGTGCAAAAGAAAAAACGCGGAAATTTTTCTGAAGTCAAGAGTTTGGTTTCTGCGCCTCTTGGTTGATATAAATTTTTTTCCCTTGTTAAAACTAAGGAAAAATAATTTGGTTCTACGTAGGAAATTTAAACCACAATTTATAAAAACTTCGTACGAATTTTGATTTATTTTTTTTATTTTTGGTTTATTTCTTGCAAATTTTGGTTTGTGTTTTCAATAAAGAATGCAATTTTTTGAATGCTTTGTTATAAAATTTCTTTCATAATATACATTTGTCCTTTTTATTGCAATAGGCTACAGAATGTTACTTCACAAAAAATAACTTAATTAAATGCAGCAATCAACAATTGTAATTTTTTACAGATGTTTTCACTTCTTGGGGTGCTGGCGGAATAGCGTTTTTAACTATTCCAGCAGTCTTAACTGCAACCATGGTTGGAATTTTCCTTGAAGAATGCTACTACATTTTCTTAAAGGGTGATTCGAAAGAGCTCATCAATTCCTTGTTATGGATTTTATCCATACACCCGGTAACTTTATGGTGTTTTGATTTTACTGAATTTATAGCAAAATTGTCAAACCTTCTGCGAGTAAAATGTATTTTAAAAGCATAGATAGTAGTTTCATTTTCTTAAAAAAAGTTTTCCGGATTTTGGTTTTCGGCCGGGGGTAGAAACCATGTACAGTATTAAAAATAATAGTCACGGGTCTAATGCATTGCAAAATTACTGTTAGTTCATGCAATGAGGTCGATAATGCGTTTGCTTTTGAAGCGTTAGACTCGGGTTTGATATCTAATCAGGTTAAGCCAAAGACCACAAAACATTTACAGCTTTCCTGCTTGACATTCAGTAATAAAAAGGGAAAGTGTAAAAACTTTACCGTTTGTGTTGTGTGGGAGGACAGTATGCAGCTTGACTCGAGGACCTAAAGGTCCCTTCGCTATTTCTTGGTCAAAGCAACTTGATTAGTAGATCATTAATTACATTTACAAGCTATTATTGCTAACTCGCTCAAAGCAGTTTAAAAACCAAGCTCTTTTCATCTGAACTTACAAAAAATATGTAGCTGTAAAACAGTTTCATTTTAAAACCGAAAGTTTATTTAGCGATGATAACCTTATGATATAGTTTGGCATAATCCCGTAAATGAATTGTTTGTGGTTATAGTTTGTTGCAAACTTCGAACACTCGGCTTTATTTTTATCTGTAAATATTATACTTGTAACACGTTATTTGACTATATGCAGTGGTGCAACCAGGGGCTGAAGTGACTTCAACCCTACCCCCCCCCCCTAAGCCAAGTCATTCGTCACTAAGAAAATTTAACCCAAATTGCAAATGTTTAGACGTGTTTTGGACTTGACCTGTAAGTAAAGGGAGAGGCTGAAGAGACTGGGCAATTTAACTTTTCAAATAGTTTTAAAATCTTGACAATTTACAGAGTGGTCGCAAGAAAAGCCGGAAATTTGTCCAACAGCTATTTATTTTAACAAAGAATAACTTTTACGAAATTTTTGAAAGGCATATGTTATGTTACACTCCTAGATGCTCAAAATGTCGTCCAGCAGGCACTTTAGACAAGCGTCTAAACCTTGAAATCCAAGCTCGTGTATAGCGTTTTGAAGGGTAACTTGCAAGATATCGTTCCAAACTCTTACCGAGCTCGTTTTCAAATCATTAATAGAGTGTGTGTGCTTTCTGGTCCAAACGCCACTAATATCTTCATAAATTGACTGCCAATTGTTATATTTTGTAAGCAACGTGTTATATTTTTCAGCTTTTGGCATTTTTTACCGCAATTTTCCCAGGTCAACCGAGGACGTACCTAAAGCAAACTATTTTTCGTTGAAGTGTCAAAACTTGCTTAATGTGTCGCAAGTTCTCTTGGAAACATGTTGATACCTGCAGGCGCGTAGCCAGGATTTGGAAAAGGGGGGGGGGCTATTTTGAAAGAATGAGAAGTGTGCAAACGTCCTTGACTGGAATTTTCATTGATCTAGAAGCAGTTTCAGACGGTTTGTCCGAAAATTGAGACGAAATTTCTCGGAAAGCTCGGAAATTCAAACCTTTTTTCCGCCCAAAATTAGGTGATCTCCAAAAAAAAAAAAAAAGGTTTTCACCAAAATTGAGAGTGATTTTTCGGCCGAAATCCGAAATTCAAAGGTGTTTTTCGCCCAAAATTAGGTGATCTCCAAAACAAAAAAAAAAGGTCTTCACCGATATCGAGACTGATTTTTCGTCAACTCAGTCGTTTGAGGGGGGCTGTTTTCGAATGGGGGGGCTATTTTCCATTTTTCTCAGAAAATCGGCCTCAAAAGCACAAAAAACATGCGATTTTGCATACTTCACAAGCCAATGGGGGGGAGGGCTCGAGCCCCCCCGCCCCCCCTGGCTACGCTACTGGATACCTAACACACTGCTTAAGACAGTAAGGAAATTGCCAGCGCGAACAATGTTTACTGTCTGAAAGGTTTCTCCCCAAATTAGTGTGACGAATAATTCTTTGATGTGTGATGTGTAATCGCCTCAAACCCATGAAATATCCCAATTATTTATATACTCCAGTCGGGTTCTTTTGGCTCATTCTAAATTCAGAGCTCAGACCTGAAGTTTGTTCCAGCCGAGAGCAATCTCAGGCTTTTATTGGTATGGCTTTATTCAGTTATCCATGGGCGAGAGGTAGCATCGTTCAGCTTTCGCTTGTTTGGTTTGAATTTCAATAAAAGACAAGTCAGAAATAAAGATAGTCTGCAGCAAGGAGTAGAAGTCACTTCAATCTCCATTTCCCCTGTTTAGAGCCATACTGATTGGCTTCTGCTATTGTACAGCAGTTGCCTCCCACTACCCCGGAATTCCCGCCAGAGGCAACGACCGCTTTTGTGGTGACCTGACAGCCGCAGTCGCGTCAGGGCCATTTCCCAGAGTCTAGCCAAAGCAGGAGACCTTGGTAGACCTCCCTCTGTGGTGACCTGAGAGCCATCGTCGCGTCAGGGCCACTTTCACGTCGACAGTTCTGAAACTCTGTTAATAACAAGCTCCAAACGCTATAATCCATAATATTTAAGTTTGGAATTTTGGAGGGCTAATCTTCCGGTTCAATAGATTTAAGAGTAGATAGTGTAAGAAATTGGTCTGAAGCTCTAGGTTTGTGAGCCCTGGCACCATTCTGCTGCCATGTCCATGTTTGGTCGTCCATTGCATTTCGTATAATGCTGACCATCTGTGGGCACATATCCTCACAATAAGCTTGTTGGTTTACTTTTTTTTGTTTGTTTTTTTCTTAACGCTTTTTGTAGTTTTTTTTTTTTTTTTTTTTTTTTTTCCGCTGTTTTAGTGACCACCTTCCGTTGTTTCAATTGGTTTTAAAGCGGGCAAAATTTGTCCCGAATGGGTTGAAACGGCTACTCTTTCCGAACTATTGCAAAAACCGCCCAGCGGCTCGGCACTTCGCTCCCAGACCTAATGGCAATTGCGGTTGGCCGTGCTGCCTTCGCTGCGTCTCATTCGAAACTTCATCAAAAAAGTTGGACATCCCTCATGTAGACCTCATAACACATTGCATATGTAGTCAAGATTTGCTATTTTTTGATACTTTCAGGCGATTATGATCATCGGGACAATCGCTATATTTGTTCCTCGTGCTGTCGTATATTTGTCGTTTATGTACAATGGATTTTTTGCTTTTACTCTCTACAAATATTACCGTCTTGTTATGGTGTTTGTCGGCGGTACGAGATCTTTTATAGAGAAAAGCTGCGATAAGGAAACTGGCTTGAATCAAGTCCCGTGTTGCTGCTTTTGCTGCTTGCCAAATATATACAATAACACGTAAGTGTTGATTTAATTAGTGCTAATTTGTCGACATTACTATGGCAAAAGATATGGTTCATCTTATCACGAACGTATTTATCAACTTATGCAGGCACGGGAAAAGACGGTGATTTTTAAACTGCAATGCTATCCTCCAAATATCGTCTTCTCTCTGCAACAGCTGGAAGGTTTTAACCCCCCCTATATACAAGAACATCGCAATTGCGTTTGTTCGATCAATGAAACAGCTAGAGCTATCTTTGCAGAAAAAGCTATACAGCTCAGCACTTTTTGTCTGTCAATACCCGCAAGACAAAGCTCATTGCAGTTGGACCATGCTATGGCTCGACCAGATACATCTAATTATGCTGCGGATTTTCTAGATCACAGCAAAAACTTTTTACGTTTAGGCTTTGATGTGTTCTTGAAAAAGGTAAATAGGCTAACAGGCAAAAAGCCAAAAACTACTTTTTGTTTCTCAAATTCTGCTCTTTTTTACAGTAGAACAACCGCGGTAGCGAAGTGGTTCATTCAGCAAAATATCATTTTGACCCCGTTTTATGGGGCTTTGGCTGTGTTATTAAAATCTGATCAAAAGCTTTACAGTATAGAGGTAAGAATTTTACTGCAAATAGAAATTTTTTGCATTTAGATTAAGAGCTATTAGCAATGCTATTGACTTTTTTGGTTTATTTACCAATTGGCTTAATAAAAAGATTATTTAGTAAGAAAATTCTCCATAAGCATGATTTAAAGTTTTTGAAAACCAAATCAAATTTTAGATTAGAAGAAATACAGTTATACAAGAGTTTTCTTGGAGGGGTTGGTAAACTGTTTCTTTTTTTTCTTTCGTTATTGTATGTGCTGTATTGCTCATGCGTAAAGGAGCAGTCATTGGATTGGTTGACCAATAAAATTACTGGAAATCTTTGATTTACTGTAATTATGGCTTTTTGACGTTGTTTATCATTAATCACGCGTGACGGTAGAAGTTTGCTAACTGTTTGTAGAGAACTCCAGTTATGCTGTATTTGATGATACAAATTACATTTTAGGGGGTCAGTGCGTCTGTTTACCTTACTGCGCTGAACAGTCTATCAACTCTTATCTGTTTGTATGGATTCAATTTACTCGCAGCCCTAACAAGAAATATACCAGGTAGAAATGTTTTGCAATCTTGCTTATCTGATGATAATGGAACCCTGCCACCTACCAAACCATATATTAAATAGATCGCAAAAAACCTTGAAGATAGTTGTGTGAATACTCTACAGTGAAAAGGCATTGTTAAGTGTGAATAATAATGGCGTTTAAAATTCACGGCAGTTTGATAACGCATGATTTTCACACTTGTTCATTAAAATACATCACAAGCTACAATGCCAGACCTTTAAGCGCCTGCGCATTGCTTGTTTTAGTTTATGCTCACAGCCAATGTAAAAAATAAACTATGGTATAGAACAGTGGTTTTCAAACTTTTTTTGGTTGCAGCACACTTAGAAGTGTTTGATTCGACTGCGGCACACCTAGAACTGCTGCATCAAACCTATCGCTCTACGTTTACCTTGCTTGTTAAAAAATTTTCATTAGAATATTGCTATCTTGAACGAACCATGCAAACAGAAAAATTCAGAAGTTATTTTAATGTCAATGCTGGTCGATGCAAAGTAAATAGTTTTTGTAACGAAGTCTTTGTAAAGTAAAGTGCCGATTATTCTTTCAAAACCCACAAGCAAGATGAATGGACGTTACGTATACGTTTTAAAACCTCGCGCGCACCTGCAGCTCTCTTGCGGCACACCACTGTGCCGCGGCGCACGGTTTGCGAAACCCTGGTACGAAAAGTTCACTCTGTTTGCACCATGGCACGCCACACGCATAGGCGCGCATTGTTTACACGCTTTGCAATGCAATAAAATAAAGAACAACTTTTCTTTGTTTGACCTTGTAACAGTGCTGCCGTGATATCTCATAAGGGGAAGAAAACCGTTCTAAGGAAATTTTAACTGCGCAAAATTATAATACATTGTTGAGCATACTGATATGTAATGGTACTTAAATGTGCCGCTAGTATCCTTGCTTTGCAAACACCTTCTAAAATTGGAAAAAAATACGCTTTTAGAAGAAAAAGATTACAAAAAATGCATTTGATTCAATCGTAAAAGTGTGAAATACTTGATTACAAATTGATGTTAATTACTAACATTAATCAGCAAAATCTTGAGCTTTTGTCTATTTTAGGAATTGAACAAGTTCACACTATAAAAGGCAAAACACTGTGCATACAACTTACCACGTTGATGATTGGATTTCAAGGAATAATTTTTAATATTTTAGCTCAATTCGATGTTTTTCCATGCGTTCCTCCTTTGAATTTTACCAGTAGACGAAAAGGTAACTAATTGTGTGTTACAGCATGGTTACAGTGAGGTTTTCTTTTTGAATAATTTTTTGATAATAGAAGTAAAAACTATTATGGTTACTTAAGACTCTCGTAAGTCTATTTTTCAAACTGACAATTTTGATAGAAAACTTTAATAACGAAAAAAAAGCAAAAAACAACAACAAGATTATATACTACAGGGTGTCCATAAAGTCTTGAACACTTTTCAAAATTGTATTGCTAAATAACTAAAGCAGATAAAATCATACAGTTTTTTGCAAAGTAAAGTTTGTTTATTAAAGTTTTACATATAAAAATTTCTAGCAGTTTAAGTAATAGCCATTTTTCAAGAATTTAATTTTCCATGCTATTCATAGACTTCAACATGTGCTCCATTTGTTGCTTTCAATATGTCAAGGCGATACTCAATTTCGCGCCAAGTGTTCTCCAGCATTTCTTCGTTTACTGTGGCGAGAACCTCAATTATTCGTGACTGCAATGTTTCGACGTCACGTACTGGCGTTCTGTAAACTCTGTCTTTCACATAACCCCACAAGAAAAAGTCTAAAGGGGTGATATCTGGAGATCTTGGCGGCCATGGTGTTGGGCCACTTCTTCCAATCCATCGGTTTGGAAAAGTTTCATTTAAAAAGTCACGAACTATCAAACCCCAGTGTGGAGGGGCACCGTCTTGCTGAAACACAACCCTCGGCTGGAACTCTTCTAATTGAGGAACAACGTAATGTTTTAGCATATCCAGATAAATGTTTGCTGTAATGTGGATTCAGCAAAAATGAACGGACCAATAATCTGGTTGTGCATTAAACCACACCAAACATTGATTTTGGGACTGTCTCTTTCTCTTTCTAAAACCTCGCAAGGATTTTGTGAACCCCATATTCGAATGTTATGCTTATTGACTTTCCCGGATACATGAAAAGTTGCTTCGTCGGAAAAACATACAAATTGTCATCATCAATGCGCTGAAGAATTTCTTCAGCGAAAGCTGCTCGGCGAGGGCGATAATCCGGCTTAAGAGCTTGAACAATTTGTAACTTGTAAGCATGGAGCCGAAGTCGTTTATGTAAAACTTTGTGAACTGTGCTTCGAGGAATAGCAAGTTCATTTGATGCAACACGAATTGATTTCCTTGGGCTGCGATGAAATGCTACATGGACAGCATCAACAGTCTCTTCATCAATGCTTGGCCTACCTGATCGTTTGCGATCCAAAATGCTGCCGGTTTCCATAAAATTTTTGAACCATCTCTTAATGCTGTTAGTGTGTGGAGGATCTTGTCCAAACTCATTTCTAAATTTACGTTGTACTGCAGTTGGTGATTTCAATTCATTGTACCAAAGAACACATTGTGCTTTTTGTTGAATGGTCAACATTTTTCACAATTTGTTGCAAACTTACTCCTTACTCCTTTATTAAAAATGACTTATTCGTACTCACTTTAACAATAAAATAACCTGTGAAAAATAACAAAAAAACTTTATGGTGGTATAATTCACTGTCGAAAATCTAAAGTTTCTACCATATGGAGTTTTTGAGATATTAAAATTTTAAATATGTGCAGGACTTTATGGACACCCTGTATTATCGGACTATTGTGATACATTTTTAGAAATTATAATAAGGGATAAGATTCGAGTTTGAATTTGAATTGGATAAGTTACTGCTGGTGTTGAAATTAACTTAAAAAAAAAAATAAATAAATAAATACAATGCAACAAGCTTAAAATTAAAAAAATTAAATATTATTTTCTGTTATAAGCAGTATTAAACACAATAGTGCTATTAAATTTTAATGCAAATTTTGCATTTTAGTGATTTTCAATTACGTAACTGTACTGGAAACATTTTTCTTGGGGCTACTGACAAGACACCATTTTCGGTGAGTTTTTGACAAATGTCAACTGCTTGTTTTCGTTAAAATGAAACAAATTATCAACCGAAAAATAGCAATGAATCATATAAATTCAAAATTTGTACACGACTTCACTATAACGTGCAAGGCGAAAGAAGCTGAAGCTAAAATGATGCATGTAGTTACTTATTAGTTATCAGAGTTTTTGACGTTTATTGATTGTGATTTGCCAATGGCAAGCTGAAGTCAAAGTTTTTGAAAATAGAATCATACCGATAGCTCCATTCAAGTATTGAATTTCCAATTGAATTATTATTCGATAGAAATAGTTTCTATGCATTTATATTCATTCTCTTTGTTACCCACTTAATATGCCAAGGAAATATAAAAACAACTTTTAGATAATAAAAATTCCTAAATCTGTATTTCGTAGGAGACAAGCTGATATTAAAAGGCAAGTAACATTAACAGACGATATGGAGCTGCCACAGCCACATAGCAATGCTGTTGTTACAGCAATTGATTTATATTTCCCTAACAAATTGGAAGATGCAGAGAAACAACGAAGAAAAAGCAGCAAAACCTCACAAGATAATGATGAAAATGCAACCATAGCTTGATTATAAGATTTAATTATATACGTATCTTTTACGTTATTTGCTATATTTTCATATCGAGCCAATGGGCTTTTGAGCATCAGAAAATTAGTATTTTGTTTGAAGCCATAACTTTCAAAACAATCATAGACATACCCATGAAAAACCTCGCATAAAAAATTTACACCGATTTTGTGTTCTGGTTTTCACCCATATTTACTGTAGAAAATTCTGCTTATTTCGTATGTGCAATGTGAGAAGATAGCACAGCTTTATTTTAAATTAATCATTCCAATTTAGTTGCAGTACATTGACAAATCATGAACTTTTTATTAGTAGACTGGAAACTGACAGTTTTGGCTTTCTTTCTTCACGGTTCATTTTTCTAAAATATGCCGATTCACCCAATCAGCGTGACTTGTTTCTTCACAGTTCACTCGTTCTACGAATATGCGCAATTAAATCAGTCGAATAGGCGTGACCTCAACAACCTTCCCAAAAAAAGGATTTTTTTCTTTAATGCTGTTTTTTTTTTCTTCGTGCGTCTTTTTCTAGTCTACTAAATAGTTTATGGTCAAATATTAAGTGCTAACTGCAACACATTGCTTTGCTATGCTTTGTCTTCCAAACAGCATTAAATTTAACAGAAAGTTATAGACAGTATCACTAATTTCCCAATCCATTGTTTTAATAAACTTAATATCTTTCACAAACTTTATTGTTGTTTTCTTCGTTTTACTGTACTTGTTGCTGATTTTTTACAGTTTGATAAATTTAGTGTTTTAAATAGGAGAATTTTGAAATGTGTTTGTAATTATGTGGCATACAATTTCAAACTTCTTTATGGAGTTTGAAGTGTCAATGCATTTTTTTTAAACAGACATTGCTTTTCATGCAGTATGAAATTAAATCAAACAAATCTACCGTGCCATGATTAAATTCAACAACTGAATGAATCGATTCGAAGTTGTGCGTGTAACATACTATCATGCTACTATGACCAATTGATCAATGAATACCTTTATTTTTCCCATTGCCGTATTTGCAATTGTAGAAACTCAGCGGAAGTAATCACATTGCATACGAACGATACTGTTTCTCTGGTTACAGGACTTAATAAAGTATTGCTAACTGACCAAGTCATCAGGCAGCAACCGATAGGATAATTTTAGTGGTTTTTTGCCAAGTTGCCTGGAAACTTTTCAAGAATGAAAGCCTTGTCTTTGCTTTTATGTAAGTATACTGTAAATGAGTCATGTAAGGCTTCACCCAGTCAATCACACTCTGGCTTGTTTGCCTTGCAAACAAACCAAGCACAAAAATATTGTTGTTAGGTTGTAAATATTGTTCGTCAATACAGGGCGAAGTCAAGCCGAACAACCAGGGGAAGAAAAATGCTTCAAGGGGGCAAAAATGTTTTAAAAATTTTGACACATAACGTAGTACCCAGTTTTTTGTAAGTGAAAGGGCAAGATTTAATTTTGTTTATGATTCTTGTTTTCATAATTTACACAAAGCAGACGATGAGTAGGAACAAAGGTTTGTGATCATAAGTGCATATAGCTTAAAAATAAACAAACAGTACTGGTAGTAACAAAACTAAGAATTTTGAATAACTTTGAATACGAACTAGATGGGAGTTTGCCAGCAAACCCAGTGAACGACCGACGCATAGCTAATGCTGTGACGCTCAAAAGTACTTTTTGTCTACCGTAAAATCAGCAATTATTCAAAAATATCTGATTATGGAACCTCCAGAAAAGTGGAGTCAAAATATTTGTCTGTTAAATATCTCCTGATATCATAAAACACTGGCACCCTAGCTTGAGCCGTTCAAAAATTGATTTTTGGGGGTCCATTTGGGGGATCCCTGGGGGGGTGGCACCCCCAAACTATGTCAAAATATTTGTCTGTTAAATATCTACTGATATCATAACACACTGGCACTCTAAGTTGAGCCGTTCAAAAAATTGATTTTTGGGGGGTCCATTTAGGGGGGTCCTCGGGGGGTGGCACCCCCAAACTATGTCAAAATATTTGTCTCTTAAATATCTACTGATATTAAACAAAAGTAGAACTCTAGCTTGAGACGTTCGGGTCCATTTGGGGGGTTCTCGGGGGGGTGGCACCCCCAAACCATAGGCGTAGCCAGGGGGCCAGGGGGCCCGGGCCCCCCCCAATTGAAATACCACCAATGATAAAAAAAATTATGACTACATAGCCTAGCGATGTTTAGTTGCAGTTACGGACGATGAGGGAGCCCCGGGGCCCATAACTGACGACCAGGGGGCCCCAGGGTCCTAACTAACGACCAGGAGGCCCCTAACCGACAACCAGGGAGCCCCAGGGCCCCTAAGTGAAAAACGGAATCCCGGGGCCTCTAACTGACGAACAGGGGGCCCCTAATTAACAACCAGGGGCTCCCAGGGCCCCTAACTAACTACCAGGGGGCCCCTAACCGACAACCACGAAGCCCCTAACTAATAACCAGGGGACCCCAGGGCCCCTAACTAACAACCAGGGGACCCTGAGGCCCCTAACCGACAACCAAGGGGCACCTAACTGACAAACGGGTGCCCCGGAGTCTCTAACTGACAAACAGGAGGCTCTGGGGCCCCTAATTAACAACCAGGGGCCCCCACGGCCCCTAACTAACAACCAGGGGCCCCAGGGCCCTTAACGGACGACCAGGGGGCCTCTAATCAACAACCAGGGGGCCCGGGCCCCTAACTAACGACCAGGAAACCCCAGGACTACTAACTAGCGACCAGGGGCCCCCGGGGCCCCTAACCAACAACCAGGGAGCCCCGGATCCCCCAAACTGACAAACAACAGGCCCTGGGCCCCTAATTGACAACCAGAAGCCCCCAGGGCTCCTAAGTAACAACCAGGGGGCCCCGGGGGCCCTAACTGATGACCAAGGGTCCCAGGCCAGGGGCCCCGCAATTCAAATTTTTGACAATATATACGCAAAACCTGTAAAAAATTTAAAATTTTTGTGCTAAAAGTTGCAATCCCTGGCCCTCGTTTAACGTTATTATGAACTTAATGCTATAACACAGACGGTAATGCAAACTCTTACTGAAATACTACCAGTAATAAATACAATGAGAGCATAGCCAGTATGTTGTCCTCGTCCGGAATTGCAGTTTCTTTAATTTAGGATTTACGCGTAAAAAAGCAAGTAATAATAATGACGATCACATGTCCACGTCATAATAATGTCATGCAATTCTTGGATGTTTCAAAAAACTGTCAAGTGACTTGACTCGAGTCCTCCACGTTTTGGAAAAAAAGTTATATTAATTTTGCTTTAAATGTTTTTTTATGAAAGAACTAAAGGGCGCGATCTTATCTCAAAATCATAGGCGTAGCCAGGGGGATGGCCCAAGGGCTCCGAGCCCCCTCAATTGAAATGCCACCTATGACAAAAATTTAACAAAAAAGCCTTGTTTCTTTATTTTCAGTTTTTTTTAGCATCTTTGCGTACAACAGTACTCGCGTACAACAGTAATTAACAATAAATAATATTGACGACCTGGGGGCCCGGAGCACCCCCTTAATTCAAATTTTCCAACCAATTTAAACGTATAACCAGAGTGAAATCAAGGGTTTTGGCCTAAAAATTGCAACCTCAGGCCTTCATCTAAACTTTTTATGAACGTAATGGAATAACCAGCGCCGTATTTACCATATGGCACAGCGCCAGGGCCCAGTGCTTAGATGGCATGAATTTTTTTGGTCTTCATTTATGTTCGGCATGAAGATGTTGCAAAAATCCCCTAAGTGCCAGGTACCCCGCGCAATGTAAATCCGGCCCAAGAATAACGTGTTTAGTAAGCCTAACCATCTATTGTAGCATTTTTCAATAACGCTTCAACTCTACCTCGCCAGTTTTTACGCACAAAATACTTAAAAAAAAAAAGCTATAGAGAATGCTCATTGAACAAATTATTGAATTTCAATTGAGGGGGCCTGAGCCCCCTGGCCGTACATGTACTCCTATAACTGGTCAAATTCATAACAAAACAAAAATCTTAAAGGAAAATCTTCGATTGGATTACTATTTACTGCTAAAATATTGCAGGAGGCAATGTGCCTTACTTACCCCTATATGGACCAAATCACTTACAATTAAAATTTTAAACCACAATGCAAGATTTTAAACGTGTTTTGGACTTTAATTGCAAGTAAAAGGAGGACTGAACAGTTAAATTATTTCGATTGGCTTTGAAATGTTAAAAATCTAGTTCTTTCAAATGGCTTTGAACACCTGCGAAATGTGATCTAATGGGATTAAAATAGCTTTTTTTTTCCAAAAACTTACAAAAATCGCCCAGCGGCTCCAGACCCCCATAGCCACCGGCGGCTGGGGGCTCCGCCCCCACACCCCCGTCTGTGATACGTTCGAGTACACTAGCTTACTCAACACGTCTGTTAAGTTACGCATTTTGCACTTTCTAACAAATGGTTTTCGCCCTTTCTCTTCACCAAAATCCTGGTTAAGTGCCAACAGACTACAGCTTCAGATCTTCTATTCTGCGATATCTTTGCTCCAACAAAAAGTTCCTTTTTTGAAAATTTCTGATGACGTCATTGCATGTGATTTGTGGTTTGGGCCCCCCCCCCAATCAAAAATCCTGGCTACGCCTATGCCCCAAACTATATCAAAATATTTGTCTCTTAAATATCTACTGATATCAAACAAAAGTAGAACTCTACCTTGAGCCGTTCAAAAAATTGATTTTTGGGGGGTCCATTTGGGGGGTTCCCGGGGGGGCCACCCCCAAACTATGTCAACTCAACTCAGAATTTATTGCGTCCAACTCACTTACATTTAAATAATACAATTCACATATCGATTTATGTATAAAATTAACAAGGGAAGGACAGGGAGACTGCGAAGGGACCGTTAGGTCTTCGAGTCAAGCAGCCACCCTATATTGGTAGGCAATTTACCAATTAAATTCGAATAAAAGCTCATAGTATTTGGATGTCTCTTACAACTTGTGTTGCTTGACATCAACATTTCAACCAAAATTTTTGCATTTGAATTTTAGCAATTTGCAATTAGCTGGTCTTTGTAGTTAGATTTGAATTTTCGGAAAGTATTTTTCCTTACGTCGGAAAGAATATTGTTCCAAATAATAACGCCTTTATATTTGATTGAATGTTACATTCGGGTTGTTTTATAAAGAGGAATGCGATAATTGCAACCAGTCAGTCGTCTTCTGGTGTCTATTGTGTGGATTTGATTCAAACCAACAAAACAATTTTGAAAGTTCAAAGGAAGTTTGTTATTGAAGTGTCGATGAAGGATTTTACCTATTTCAAACTTAACTAATTCGTTTATTTTGAGGATTTTTAGTTTCTTATATGCTGAAGTACTGCTCTGCCAATGGTTTAAGCCTTCGATTAATTTTATTGCTTTATTTTGAAGTGTTTGTAAAGGATTTAGGTAAGTAGTAAATGTAGAAGACCAGGCAGAGATGCAGTAAATTAAATGCGGGTGAAAGAGCGTATTGTACAAAAGAAGTAGATAAGTTTTTGGTAAAGAGTGTTTGACTTTGAACATTACACCTGAGGTTCTGGAAAGCTTAGAATAGAGGAAGTTGATATGAGTTTTGAATGTAAGGTTGTCGTCTATTTGTACACCAAGATATTTAACAGATTTAGAAAGATAGATTTTGAAGCCGTCAAAGAGAATGGTCAAGTTTTGGTAAGAAGCTTTATCATTGCTTTTTGGCGATATTATCAAGGCTGAATATTTTTGAGCATTAATGCGCAATTTGTTAGCAGTTGTCCATTCAGAAACAATTTTTTTTAGTCAGAGTTAATTATCTCTTGCAAGTTTTTAGGCTTTGGCGAACTAAAGCACAGACAAGTATCAACTGCAAACAATCGAGGTGTTACTGATGTGCAATTGATTAAGTCATTGATGTAAATTAGAAATAGTAATGGGCCTAAAGTTGATCCTTGAGGAACTCCCCAGTTAGTTGTATATAGTCTTGATTCGTCATCCAAAGCAACAAATTGCTGTCTATTTTGTCAGTAAGATTCAAACAGATTTTTAGCAATGTCTCTGATACCATAATGTTCAAGCTTTGCAAACAGTATATTATGGTCTACTGTGTCAAAAGTTTTTTGGATGTCAAGAAATATTAATCCAGAATATTTTTTCTCATGGATGTTATCAAAAACTACAGTTAACACATCAGTTACAGCATGCATGGTGGAAAGTCCTGGTCTAAAGCCATACTGGGTAGGTGCTATTATTGAGTACGTACGTATAAAAATATCGAGTCTTTTATATAGCAATTTTTCAAAAATTTTGACAAAACATGACAGCAGTGAAATTGGACGGTAATTAGTTGGATTGTGTCTACTGCCTGATTTGTAAACAGGTATCACTTTTGCTACTGTTAAAACTTCTGGGGAAATCCCCAGTGTGATCGAGTGATTGACGAGCACAGAAAACGATTCAGAAATTACAGGCCCCGCTAGTTTAACAAAATAAGGAGGAATATGATCAAAACCACTACTTTTTCTTACATTTAGCGAATTGATTGAGTTTAAAATCTCGCCCGGTTCAGTTATAGGCTGCAAGAATATTGAGTCAGAAATGCGCAGAGCTGGGCAAGTCCGCAAGTTAGTCCGCAAGTCCGCAAATCCGCAATTGCGGACTAACGAAAAAAGTTGCGGACATGCGGACTTGCGGACTTTGGCAGTTTAAATTGCGGACTTGCGGTTGCGGACTATTTTTAATTTTAGTCCGCAATTCCGCAAGTTTTATACAAATATTGAAATTTCTTGCTGTTTTCGTAAAATATTCATGTTTTACCCGGTCAAACATGAGAAATCAATTTAATTTTTTCGAGTTCAAGTTCGGCAAAAATATCAAGTTTTTCGAGTTCAGGCTGACATAAATACTAAGTCTGCTTTTCGACTTAATCGCTTTCTTTTTGTTGGCATGCTGTTTGGTAACGTGAGAAACGAATACTTGCCGCGTTTTCATCTTTTATGCAAATAGTTGGTTGATTTTTTAGAACATTTTAGAAGCCCCTTTTGTGCTTGTTTTAAGAATCTTCTAGAACTGTCTTTGTGGTAATTTTAACTGTATTGTCTTTAGACCTTTAATCTCATAATCTTTAAGTCTGCAATTAGTGCTCAAATTAGATAGTCTTCGACAGTACGAGTGATATGGTGTTTCAAATTTTCGTAAGTTAGCTGTGTAGTAAGTTGGTTGCTGATGGTTCTATTTCTATAGTGCGACCTCAAAGCAGTTTTTTAATAGCATAGTCTAGTCAAGTCTAGCATAGTGTTAGTATAATCAATAGCGTAAATTTTGGTCTTGTAAATTTTAATTAATTGATATTGATTTGGCTAGCTGATAATTGACTTCTTGTTTTGCCGTGCTCCTTTGGATGAATCAAATTTTTGGTGTTCTGTGAGGAATAGCATTGTTATATTTATATCCAAAGTGTGGTATGACTGCAGAAATATGAAGGATACGGCGCGCGGCGAGACAGGTTATTACAAAAGGTTCTAATCTGATTCAAATTGGAGTCAACACTGTTTTCTCGAGTTTGGCAAAACAACCGACTTTTTTTGGGTTTAAATTCGAATTTGCAGCCCTGGTTCAAAGTATGGCTTTGTTGTTTTTTTACCGTGAGTTCCCAAAATTAGCCATTGGGGTATCATTTTTTGTACTGGTAGCCAGTGCCGTCGCTACGGTGGGTCCAGGGGCGCCGTCCCCCCTAACGACTGCTTGTGCCCCCCCATTTTGATTCATTCGGAATGCTTTTTTGGAGCATCGCGTAACGACAAGACAACAGGCAATTATGGAAAAAGGAATAATAATTTTCAAACGTGATTTTCGTTTGAAGTTTTCTTGATTGTTTGCAAAATTGCTGGCCACCAACTGCTTTACATAAATGTGACCCAATAATCCGTCTTATTAACACGCCTTACGGATGTGTCGCGGAATAGGGATGTATGCTTACAGAAGCGTTACCGGTATTTCATGAGTGATTATGACCTGAAACAATACGTGAAAACATTTCTTTAAAAGACCAGCTGTTTGTTTTTAGAGCACACTCAAGATTTATTTTAGTTCGCAGTCAGTGGCACAATTAGGGGGAAGGGGCTAAGGGGTCATCATACCCTTTAACCAAGTCATTTAGAAAATATAACCAAAAAAAGAATAAGCGTTTAAACGTGTTTTGGACTTGACCTAATGTGTATGGGGGCTCAAGAGGCTTGACAATTTTAATCGTTCAATGACTTCTGAATTTTAGCAATTTCCTGTGATTATTGATATGGTTTTAAAACGTGCGAATTGTGATTTAAATGGAGTTAAAATCGCTATTTTTGCCGCAAAATCGCAAAAATCACCCAGCAGCTGAGCCCCCTCTGTAACACGCTTGAGTAGCAACGGTTTGTTCAGCAGGGGATCTAAATAAGACAATTTTTGTGCAAAAAACATATACTTTTGGTTCAAGCCTCCTCTCTCTTAACAAAACCCTGGTTGCGCTTCTGGTCGCATTCACTCCTGTAGACATAATTTTCAAGCGATTATACCGGCCGCATGCGAAACGAGCTAATAAACGCTGCCGGGCTTTGTATCTTTTTCCAAAAATGAATACAAAATTGTAGCTTTAAAATAGCAGTTTTTATGTGCAAAAGTTTAGTCCATTTTATAGTGCCCCCCCCCCAATTTTCGGCTAGGGCCCTCTCACTTCGTGTGGTCTGGCGACGGCACTGCTTGTAGCGTGTGCTTATTTATCTCATTCCTAGAGTATTTATTGAAACTAGGGACTAAAATTTAGTAATACGATTAGTGATATGAATGCTTTTTTGCCTTCTACTGCCTTTGCCTTTTCCTGCCTCGAAAAAAATTGTTTTCTTAGAATATATTGTTGCAAGTGGAAATGCGGATCGTGCTTTGCTATTTGATGGCTTCTCACTGTAATCCAATGGCTTTTAATCTCCAAATCCCTAGCTTCATTGCCACATTTTTAAGGGTTCGCCGGTGGGTTGTGCACTGTGCTTCCACGCAGTTTAGGCTCCTACTGTATAAGCAGAAGCGCAACCAGGAGGGCTGGGGGCTAAAAACCCTTAGCCAAGTCACTTAAAAACTTTAAACAAAATTACAAGCGTTTGAATCTGTTTTGAGTTGGACCTGAAAGTAAGAGGGGCTGGGCTATTCTTAAGTTTGCCATCCGAAAAAGCAGCTCAATAACAAGTCATGCTGTGGTGCATTTACTACAATCAACGATTGTGAGTGATTTCTTTTATTGCGTGGAATGTATTCACCATACGTTTTCTATACTTCCCATATGTCACAACTTTTGACTTATTTTTGCCAATCAACTCTGAGCAGTTCACTTCGGGACGTGGTTAATTGCAGAACTCTTTCACTCGGTTCATAAAAAGTTGCGGTCTTGCGGTGCGGACTTCAAATATTACGAAGCTGCGGACTTGCGGTTGCGGACTTCAAGAATCACAAAGTTGCGGACTTGCGGTTGCGGACTTCAAGAATTAGGAAGTTGCGGACTTGCGGTTGCGGATTCAAGAATCCTGAAAAGTCGTTGCGGACTTGCGGTTGCGGACTAAGCTTTTAAACGTCCATTTGCGGACTTGCGGTTGCGGATTAAGAAAATTGAAATTCGGTTGCGGATTTGCGGACTGCGGACTTAAAAAAAAACTTGCGGTGCCCAGCACTGGAAATGCGTGTAGTAAGAAATCGTTTAAACGAGTCGGCCGAGGTAGGGTTGGGATTATCTTTGACAATTTTTGAAGCTATAGTACTGAAATGATCACAGAATTGTTGGGCAATGAGTTTTGGATCATGCGTAACGTCATCGCCGACTTCTAATGTTTTAGGACATTGTTTGTTTTTTTTACTGGGCAAAAGAGAGTAGAGTGCATCCCAGATTTTGCGACCATCACCTTTACAGTTTTCTAATTCGCTATGAAAATATAGTTTTTTAGCCAGACACTTTTCTTTAGTAAGCTTATTTGCATAAGCCTTGTACGACGTTTTTGCGATTTCACTGCCACCAATAAAATGCGTTTTATTCCTTTTTGGCTTATTTCGAATGGAAGCCAAGATTCATTTCGAAATCCAAGGCTTGTGGGCAAGTTTATTTCGCTTGCGCGAAAACAATTTGAATGGAGCATTTTTGTCCAAGACTTTCGTGAATCTATCGTGAAAGTCGTTAAACACAATATTAAAATTATTTTCATCAACTTCAGGGAGAGAATTAAGGAATTCGGAGAAGGCAACTACTAGGTCATTTTTGAATGTAGTTGGCGAAAAGTTATTTGTATCCCTTAGCTTGATTCTTTTGCATCTTTTAACTTTTGGTTTATTTTTATCCCTAATAATTACATATGTCAAGAAATGGTCACTTAAGTCGTCGGTTCTAATAATTCCCGGGATTAGCTTGTGTGACAAATCATTATTAATAATATGGTCGATGATGCTTGCTAATGTGTCCGTTACCCTAGTGGGTTGGGTTATTATGGAAAAAAACCCTTACTAATTAGTCCGTCTAAATAATTCTGTGCAAGAGTAGAACGATTAAATTTAAAAAATGTCAAGATTTACGTCACCTAATATATATAAGTGGTGGTGTTAGCAAAAGGTTGTTCATCCAAAGCCTCGTCTAATTTCAAAATAAATTTTTTTTGCATGTGTTGGGATGTCTTACAAAACAATGACAGTTATGATAGAGTTTGTATAAGGTTCTACAACGTTCAACCAAATATCTTCACATTCCTCAATCCCAAGCCAGTTATGTCAAAATATTTGTCTGTTAAATATCTACTGATATCAAAAAAAGTAGCACCCTAGTTTGAGCCGTTCAAAAAATTGATTTTTTTTAGGGCCCCATTTTGGGGGGTTCCCGGTGGAGTTGCCCAAAAAAATTTCGGGAGAAAAAATTGCGTTTGCAGCTCAACAACTTTACACAAAAATTAGATTTCCATGTTTTGTGGTTTAGGAGAAGAAGAGCGTACAAAATTTAGGAAGAAAAAAAAGGAAAAAAAAAAAGAAATAAACCTCATCGCGACTAAAAGTGGGTTGGTTGGGATGAAAGGGTATCTTGAGACATACAACCGTATGAAATATTTTTTGCCGTACTTAAGCCATTTTTGACTGAGACCGCTTTTTACGCCAAACTTGAGGGGCGGTTTTCGGGTTTTAAAACCGAAGTCATGTGACCTATTGCCTCGAAATTGTGTACAAACATACAACTCATTAATCTCAAACTGCTGTCAAAATTTCATGTAGCTAGACCCAACCGTTCTCGAGTTAGTTCTCACTCGTTAGTTGGAAAATGGCCGAGTAAAAACAAAGGACCACGCGACGCGAGCGTCGGTCGTTCCAATGAATAGCGCTTGAGCGCAATAGAAACTTTTCGGTTTATTTATGTTTTGTTTTCCTGTTCATTTACATTTTGTTCATCAAAGTTTAATGGTTTATTTCATGTTTATTCACAATACTAATCATTCAATTTTCACCAAACCTGCTGTATTATCGATTAATGTTTTGGAACTAGATGTAGTGATCAGCTGCTCTATCAACGCAGATTGGTTCGATTGTGCCGATATTCTCATTGGGAGCAACTCATTAATACAAACATATCCGCTTTCTGTGATCAACCAGTGTTCGAAAATTGCCACAGGTAGCGAACTAAACTCAACTCCTTTTATTAACAGAATAGCTGGTTTTGCTTTTTAACGTTTGGTTGCATTTTTTAGTTGTACGACGACAACCTTTGCAGCAATCTCGCTTTACTTAAAAGTGGATTTTGCGTTTATGAATCGAGAGAGTTATACGCTGACTCTATGAGTGTACATTTACAGGTGTATTGGGCAAACCAAGCTGAGAAGTTAGATTATCCCACAGAAAACAGTGGTAGCGCGCGAGGGTTCTTATGCTCCAGTGTTCCTGACTGGCACGTTAAAACAGTAATTTCTTTTCTGTAAGTTAGTTTATTTAGCGAAAGCAGTGTTTGCACATCAGAGCACAAACAAAAATAGCATTTAGACCGTGTGAAACATCCGGCCAAGTGATACCAGCTCGATGATATCCGCTTGAGCCAAGAAGGTGCATAATTTACTGGATAACAACAGCTTGGGTTTCCATGACCAAACATTTCACATGATATATATAGTCCGCCCGGTCGCTATAAAACTCCTGGAAGCTGTAAACTTTGGGTGAGGCTACAGAAAAGAAATTCGAACAGCTATACATTAAGAATAATCGAACGAGTTTTATCCAAACGTAGCTAACTTTAAAGGGGTGAAGCATTCAGCTTCGATTACTTGCAAAAGATAAAAAAAAAAGATCTAAAATATACCTTCACTAAATTATAGCTTTCTACGACCTATCGTTTCTGAGATATTTCATTTCAAAGTTTAGGAGATCTCTTTAACAGCGTTACCAGTTGAAATTTAACTTCCAGGATTGGGATATCTTACCCAACGTATTTCTGTTGCAACACGATTCTGTTGCAGCTGGCAACACTGTAACGGAGATCTCCTAAACTTGGAAGTGAAATATCTCAAAATCAATTAGTGGTAAAAAGCTGAAGTTTGGCGAAGATACGTTTTGATTTTTCTTTGTCTTTTGCACATAACCTCATAGTTGGGTGCTTCAACTCCTTCAACGTATTTATGTACCCGATATTATGTCAGATCAGGCATCATGACGCGGCAGGTTTGACGCGAGACGTTTTGAAACGGTCTTAAAGTTACGGATTAACGTTAGATTTTCGCATCACAACGTCATGAGATCAGAGTTAGAATTAGGGTTAAAGTTAAAACCGGCAGCAAAAAAAGTCTTGCGTTAAAAAGTTGAGGATCAACACTATCTTTCGAGTTTTTTTCCACGATACTGGCACGTACCAAAAATTTTATGCATCTCTCATCGTGACAAACTTGCATGTTAGAGAGCAATAGAAATTTCGGAGAAATTGCACGTATAAGACTTTCTAGATTCTCTTTTTCTTTAGCACAAACAAATATAGCGCTTCAAATTATTAAAGCTAAGCTTACAGTATTTAGCTTCACTGCAATACGCTTTAGATCATTTATATGAAGCAGACATCGTGTTAACAGATGAGGCAATGCAGTATCTGCAAGAAATCGAGAGAGAAGACCAGCACCAGCAAGGCAGTCAGCATCAACGGTTACATCGTCGTGCAGCTGTCAATACGTTACGTCTTTGGAATCACTACAAAATAAACGAAACTTTCGTGATTCCTTATGTCATATCCGAAGAAATAGGTAATACGTATGAGCACTCGGTCATTGACTGTCATTGCTTCTCAATCGCCAGAAAAAAAATCACTCATGTACGTTTGATTCGGATATGAAGACAGAGAGTTACATAATTTAGCATAACTTGGATCGCTTCTCTTAATTTCGAAACCAGGTTTTTTAGTCAATTTAGAAAAAGTTGCTTCTTGAAGCATTTTTGAGGTAGATGACCTATAACCTTCGATAGCAAAAAATTAATCTAATCTTCGATTGTTTTAGATATTCACACCGAAAGCAGCACTGCTTTCACTTAGAAGAGAGTACACTGTTCTTGCCTGCCTTGCTGTTAAGTAAGCTAATACACAAATAAAACATTGCAAACAAAGCTACTATATAAAAGGTCATTGTGATTTAATTTTTTCTCACGCTTCTAAAATAATAGTGATTTGAAATAGACTTATCCTATAAACCACTTTGCGTCGAACAGTGAAACAGTTTTGTTAATCGCGCAGGTATTCCAGGAAGATGCGCGATAGAGGCTGCTGCGGAAGAGTTTGCTAAGCTCACTTGCTTGCGCTTGGTTCCAAAAACAAACGAAACTTCATTTCTTAATTTTTATAATGGAAGTGGCTGCAACTCGCCAGTTGGAAGACAGGGTGGACCTCAAAATGTAAGTAAATTAGGCCAGTCTGACGTTACGAATAATTTTTGAAGAAATATCTTTAGCTTTTTGGCAATTTTATTTATCTGAATTCGTTTTTCATCAAAGACCGCAGTTATTACGAAATTCTAAATTTTTTTTCACTTTAACTGTAATCATTCATCAAAAAATTCCGACAAATGCGGTATTGGCAGCATGTTGAGTTTCCTTTTGTACACACTTCCATAAACTTTTTCTTTATTTGGTATATTTTTTCTTAATTTTGATTTTTATGCTATCATGTCTGCTGAGAGTCCTATTGGATTATTTGAGTGTATTCTCTTAAAAGTTTTTTTAGGTTTCCCTCGGCCCAACATGTTGGTACAAAGGTACTGTTATCCACGAAATAATGCACTCACTTGGATTCTGGCACGAACAAAGCAGGCCAGATCGAAACGACCACATTCAAATTCTGTGGGAAAATATTCAAGATGGTATTTTAAAGTAATGCAGGAGCTGCAGTTGCAAGAAAATTTAATTGTTCTGGCTACAAAAGTAGTTTTGTTTCTTTGGATTTTTTTGAAAACTTTCTGCCGAGATTGATTTTCAGATGACTAGTAATTTCATTTCAAAACTTGTAAATATACTTTTGACCATAGGTGGGCAAGTTAATGCAAAACGTTAGCTTCGTTAACCACTAGTCCGTTAACAAACTTCACACCTACGTTAACGTTAATCCGTTATTTTCAGCTTTAATTGACGGAAGTTAATAAAGTCCGTTAATTCGTTAATATTTTTCGTGTAATTTACATTTCTTTTTATTCACTCGCTTCGAGAACACGTATTGGCGTTGTTGAGCTGATTGTAAGAAAATATTTATTGCTGAGGTGGTCTTTTTGTGTTTTGGAAGTTACATTTTACAGTCTAATCTAATTTCGAGATAAAAATAGGTTTAAATGAACTAACGAAGCTGCGATCGGAAAATGTTTGGAAATTGCGAACAGCGATAATTAATAGACCTATGAGGCTGCAGCTTATTATTTGCCACAAAAAAGAGCTCCTTTCTTCGCTTTCTTTAAACCTCGTGCTAATACGGAACAAGTGTTACCAGTGCATACTGGTTTGTACCGCTACGATGAATGAATGGTGCAAGATATTAACGATAAAAACATTAACGGAAGTTAACAGTTAACGGAAGTTACTTTAGTCCGTTAACAGAACTTAACGGAAGTTAATTTAGTCCGTTAACATGAAAAAACTTTTTAACGGATTAACGAGTTAATGAAAAAGTTAGCTTCGTTATTAATGGATTAACGATTAACGGACTTGTGCCGACCTATGCTCTTGACCAATTACGACCCTCTTTTATGCAGTGTATTGCAGTCTTGCACCGCTGTCCTACTGCATCATTCAGTTTACTGAATTTGCTTGATTACAGGCTATAGCTTCAGTTTTGGAAAGCATTCACGGACCGATCCTGACTACAATTTTTCGTCAAGTTACGACGTATCATCCGTCATGCATTACTCAAGCTGGGCTTTTTCCATTAATGGAGAACCGACTATAACAGATTTAAATGGAAATCCAATAAAAACTCAGGCAAGTTTGCGGGAGCAAAGTTATTGCAGCTAACTTAACTTTAGCGCAGTGTGTTAAGCAAAGTATTGCAGTTGCATGAGTAAATCTTGCTCCAATTTCAAACATCACTAATGTTTTTGATCAAATTTTTCAGCGATATGGATTGTCAGATATTGATGTCGAACAAATTAACCTTTTGTATGGTTGCAATGGCACTGGAATCGGGTTAAAAACACAACCTTCATCGATTTCAAATCATCATAATGGGCCAAAAGAATGCTCATATTGCCAAGATAAGCATGAACTTTGCTCCTTCTGGTCAAAACAAGAAGAATGTACCAAAAATCCTCTTTACATGATTCCATATTGCTGTGCTAGCTGTGGAGAAACCAATTTATTTAGAAGCAGTTTAGATTGCAGAGCAGATAATCATGATAACTGTTCTTATTGGCTCAATGCTGGAGAATGCTTGTCAAACAAAGATTTTATGGAAGCAGTGTGCTGCTTTAGTTGCAGAAAATATTCTAATGCTTCAAAGACATCAACTCAAAAACAACCAAGCTTTGAAAAAGCACAATTCTACGAAGATCGTTACTATGGTAACGTTGAAGTTATTGAAGACAGGTTAGATGTTGGAACAACAACCAGGAAAAGTAACGCTGTTGAAAACACTCTTTGTCTAGACTCGAATGCTTTTTGTGCTAACTGGGCCAAAGATGGAGAATGCACCAACAATCCCAACTACATGTTGTATTATTGTTGCAACAGTTGCAGAAACACTTCATTTACAGAAGAGAAATGCGTTGATGTTCTTGAATTATGCTCACATTGGGCAAACTTAGCGGAATGCTTCCGAAATGAAAATTATATGATAAGGAATTGCTGTTTAAGCTGCAAAAATTTTTCCTGCCAAGATGAACATCGGCTATGTTCAATTTGGGCAAAAGATGGTGAATGCTCTTACAATCCAGATTACATGCTCAAAAAATGTTGTTTAAGTTGCAAAAACTCAACAGAAACTCCACCTAAATCAGAATATATTGAAGCACCATGTCAAGACTCACATAATTTGTGTTCTTTTTGGGCAAGTTTAGAAGAATGCGTTCATAATCCTGATTACATGCTAAGAAATTGCTGCAAAAGTTGCCAAAATTACACTTTTCGTGAAACAAAAATTCGTAAGTGCTTCAACAACCATAGCATGTGCTCTGCTTGGGCTGAGCTTGGCGAGTGCCAAGCAAATTCAACATACATGATGCAATATTGCTGCGAAAGTTGCCAAGATCTAGTAATTTCTGGCTCTGGTGAATCTTTGTGCTTTGATGAAGATGAGCGATGCCGTCATTGGGCTAGCTTAGGAGAATGTTCGAACAATCCATCGTACATGTTGAACAGTTGCTGCTTTACTTGCAAACAACAGCAAGAAGAAATATTATGTGTGGACAAGCACATATTATGCTCTATCTGGTCTAAATTAGGCGAGTGTTCAAACAACAAAACTATACTCCGTGATTGCTGTAAGAGCTGTGGGAATGCTACCAATATTAATAAACCATGTCGCGATACCTTCAAACAATGTTTATATTTAGCTTTAAAAGGAGAATGTGAATCCAATCCGTTTATTTTTCAGCATTGCTGCGAAAGTTGCCGGCATGTTAGCGTTCAAAGTGACTCACATTGCTCCAACAATCATTGGATGTGCTCCTTATGGGCAAATGCAGGAGAATGCTCCATTAATAAGGCTTACATGCTCTCACACTGTTGCTTAAGCTGCAGGAACAAAACCATTGCTACATGTCAAGATGGCCATGTGTTCTGTCCTTACTGGGCAAACATTGGAGAATGCGCAGTAAACCCCTTGTTTATGCTTATAAATTGCTGTTTTAGTTGTAGTAATCATAACCAGACAAACAGTTCGAGTTTGTGTGAAGATATCCATGATAACTGTCCCAATTGGGCTCTCAATGGAGAATGCATCGCAAACGAAGTGTACATGCTGCGCTATTGTTGCAAAAGCTGCAAGAAACAGCTTCGACTTTTGCATCACAATCACACTTGCTCTGATAAACATGAATCGTGCTTGTCGTGGACTCAGCAAGGAGAGTGTGAAAACAATTCTCAATTTATGATGAAAAACTGTTGCTTGAGCTGTGCCACAAGTATACCTCATTCAAAATGCCGAGATATCAATGAATTTTGTCCCGCTTGGACCGCAAGAGGAGAATGTAGCAATAACCGTGACTATATGTTCTTAAATTGCTGCCAAAGCTGTCAAAGTGTAGATAAAATGTTGAATTTTAGTTGAGGAAAGCAAAATACAAAACTCAATGATTTAATGCATTTGCCACATATTGAAACAAAATTGCTCTAAATGGACCGCTTGACTTCATATACTAGTATCTTACTCTGGTCTGCGTGTTTGGTGTGTTTATCGATCGTTTTAGTTGAGTAATTGGCAAATATTTTTATTAAATGGCTCCATTAATTTGCATGGGACGAACAATCATTCACATTTTCTTTTAATACTTGCAAGGCTACTACGAAAATCTTGGAACATGGCTTTTAGATAAATCTTATGGCTAATTAACTTTTGTGATATTCTTGTAATGGTAATATGATATTTTCAATAAAACATTTGCGATAAAGCATTGAAAGTATTTAATAAATACGTATTTAATAAACAAAAATATTTAAAATATAGCTTGAAAAGAAAATGCGTGTATCATTGAGACGTTAAAAAACTTATTTATGAATTATGCAAACTTAACACTATTGAGCTAAGTTTGCTGTGTTAACTTTGTTTTAAAACAATCAGTTAGAACTTTTTCGTTGCAATTAACATGTTTTTTACTATCCAGATTATCTGGCTCGTTGAAATGCCCTTTAGCAAGATGAGATAGAAATCTTCGCAAGCTACCAGAAAAGCAAAATTACTCGCCATTTTTGCTGGAAAAACTGCTATAAAAGAAATGACAAACATAAGCATTAAGCAGTCCATGTTGCAGCAGCAAGAAGGTCCGAAAATCTTAGGTAATAAAATATTTAGCTGATGCTGCTTACTCCAAACAAAAATTCATTGATTTGAAAATTGTTTTTTCATTAAATTTCCTTATGGAATCGAACAGAAAGAAAGTAGGTCGTTTTAGCAGATGCAGTGTTAGACGAAAGCGAAAAACTTGAAAACTGATTAACTACTGCAAGTAATTTGCAAAAAAAAAACAACAACATTGGATTTTGCAGTTAGAATGCTGCAGCGCTCTTTTGCACAATCATACACTTTTTGGTCCCAATCACATTTCCAATTTTCGAGAGCTTTTTTGTTCTTTTCTTCTTGTACGAACGAAATCAAGAATTATGCCAAAATACAACTAATCGTTTGTCTGCAACAATAAAGCTAAAACAGTAAGGTTGATCAATGAATAATCTGGACACCACGCAGTTGTGTCTGAAGAAGAAAATATACTGTAATGAAACTCAACTGAAGCATAGACGATTAGACGTGGAAGAAGTCGCTACAAATTAGAGTCAGAGGTTCGCACGTTACTTTCCCTCAGTAATGTAAATTACCAATTTAAAATCTATTTATAGTAATTATAGTTGCATTTAAGCATACGACGAAAACAATCATTTTTGATCGAAAAGTTTAAGATTTGCAAATATTAGCTGTGTTTGAATGAAAAGCTTCTGCACTGATCACTAAAAAATGAAAATTGATAGAAAGATTTGTTATTGTAATGTGAGGTATCGCAAAGCGTAGATACTGTAATGTGAGTGAAGGAAAAAGGCTTTTACAGCAAGGTATCTAAATATTTGTTTTTTCCAAACCTATAGTGGATGCAAGCAAAAGATTATAGAAAAAATTATGTGCCATCCATTTTGCTCAAGACTATTAAAGCGCTGTTTAGCGCTGCCAATTAGTTGCAACGTTTATCTGTCTTAACGTTTTTGGGTTCCAGTTGCAAACGTTTATGCGTTGGTGACGTGAGCGCCAAGTTCGCTCTGCATTATTTTACGCTGCTTAACATGTTCAGATAATATGGAAACATAAGCGCTTACTGCTTTGTTTAAATTCGATCAAATAAACATGATGTCGATGAAATGTGGATAACCAGACATAACAGCATGATTAATTATTCTCAAGGCCTGTGTTTTTTTCAATTATTGATGCAGTATGAAAACAGTGCAACAGAAGCGTTGGGTTAAGGACAACGAAAAAAGACGTTTACTGGAGTTTCTTAATTGTACCATAACGCTGTATGATTTTCCGCTCAATTTCAGGCCCAAGTAAAGACTACGAAACACTAGATGTTCATTTTCCCGGAGGAAAATAATACGGGACTTCGGCCAGTTAATTTTCACCAGCTTTCTCCGCTTCGTAATTCGAAAGTTACTGATATTTCTGCAAAACTCAATCGTATGCAATGCAAACAAAGTGATTTGTCAGATCAAAAAACTTTTTTTGATTTTAAATCATTTGTGGTTTGGGTAAAACAGATGTCCGACTAAGTATTTGAACCCAGCTCTGTTCAATCACGACAATTTCAAACACTGGGGTCTTTAACCATTGTCCCAGTACATCACATGAATCTAGTTGAGAAAAATCAATTGTTAAATTTAACTTTCAAAAACTGATTTTTGGGGAAGTCCATTTCGGGGGGTTCCGGGGGGTTGGTACTCTCATACTATGTCAAAAATTTGTCTCTTAAATATCTACTTATATCCAAAAAAAACTAGCGCCCTAGCTCAAGCCGTTCAAAAAATTGATTTTTGGGAATCCATTTCGGAAGGTTCCGAAGGGGTGGTAACCCCAAACTATGTCAAAATTTTTGTCTCTTAAATATCTCCTGATATCAATTAAAAACTGGAGGCTTAGCTTAAGCCGTTCAACACACTGATTTTTGGGGGTTTATTTGGGGGTTTCTGGGGAAAGATGGCACTTCCAAACTATGTTCAAGTATTTGTTTGTTAAATATCTATTGATATGAAAAAACTAGCGCCCTAGCTTAAGCCGCTAAAAAAATTTATTTTTGGAGGTCCATTTGGGGGTTCCGGATGGTTGGTACCCCCAAACTATGTCAAAATATTAATTTTTCAATTAAATATCTCTTTATATAAAAAAAAACTAGCGCCCAAGCTTAACCGTTCAAAAACTGATTTTGGGGAGTCTATTTGGGAGGGTTTCCGGGGGAGTGGTAATTCCAAATTATGTCAAAATATTTGTCCGTTAAATATCTATTTATATCAAAAAAACTGGAACCTTAGTTTAAGCTATTCAAAAAATTGATTTTTGTAGAGTTCAGTTGGGAATTTCCTAGGGGAGGGAGGGTACCCTCTAGGGTGTTGCAGGCGCCCCATAACAATTAAAAACTTGTTTGTTTAAGCTGAACCAATTTTTAGTATTGCAGTTTGATCAGTAGATCATGAATACCAAGTTTCAAAAATTTTCATCAATGTTTACCTCCCCCGCCGGGCCGATTTTGAGGCCCACTTTTCCAAAATTTTGCCTTTTTGCCACTAAAGGGCGATATGGATGAGTTGTGTTGATGGACATGTTTTTAAAAGATGCCCCATGTTAGTCTCCACCTTTAAAAAAAATTGAATAAAATTGAGTCATTCTATCCAGAGACATTGCTATTTTATTACACTTTTAATAAGCGTTGCAGCCACCAAGTGGTGAAAATTAAAGTTGAATATATTAAATATTAAGCCTTTTGATGCTGAATTTCGATATATTATTCATTTCAAAACTGTAGAAGTGCATTTTAATGCAACGTTTGGTGAGTACCAAATCCCTGAAATACTGATTTATAGGTATTTTAGTAAAATTATGTACGTAATGCTTAGTTTTAAAAGATTTAAATTGATTTTCCAAAACATTTCGGTTGGGTGGGGTTATTACAGCCTCTTGAAGAAAATTACTACCAACTATTTCAAAAGTTCTTTCAATAGGCAATTTATTTAGTTTTTGAAATACGGTACAGAATCAATGGTAGTTACTAGACTAAACTAAGATTAATGAATGTTGCAATTGCACAGTATGGGTATATTAGTTCACATGCAATATGAGTGCCCGAAGTACTGATGACAAACTGTTATTTTACATGCCACATGTTAGTCTCCATGTTTTAAAAAAAATTGAATAAAGTTGAGTCATCCTATCCAAAGATATTGCTGTTTTATTACACTTTCAACAAGGGTTGCTGCGACCAAGTGAAGAAAATTATAATTGTATGTAACGATAATAAGCATTTCAATGTTAAATTTGTGCATACTGTCCCCTGCAAAGTTGCAAAATTGAATTTTGATGTTTGTTTTAAGGCATTTAGTCACTATTCGAGTATATTAGGTATCCTGCTGTTGTAATCTAAAATGGATTGAAATTAACAATATTGCTATTATGTTTAAGAGTTCGTCACTATGAGTTACTTGATTTCAAACATCCATCAGTTTGAACTAAGTTTTTGGATTTTCAACTCTACTGATTTGACTGGCAAAGCAGTACATTCTTCCTATATTTTTAAGGGCAAAAATTATTCAGCAACAATGCAGAAGCACCACATTAAACAAACTGGAAAGGACGTTTTCTTAGGTTAGGGATTTTTCTAAAATTGTCTTCCACAACCAATACACAATTTTGTAGATTTTCTTTTTTTGAGAAGCAGGTGCAGAAAATCAGTAACCAGCTTGATCCCTCTTACTGTGGGGTCATAGCACACTTGCAGGCTGTAGGTAGTATCTTTACCATGGCATAACCACACGCAATCTTTTTTAAAGTTTTTTTTAGCATCACCAGCTTACGAAATCCTGCGCCAAATCTTTTTAATAACTTTCTTTCAGCATTTGGAGTTACTTTATGACAGCGAAAGTTTCTCATCTTACAGGGCTAAGGGAACAAGCTATTCAGTTAAATTCCAGGTATGTCTGGCCTTCAAGAGCAGACAAGACTAGATGAATTTATTTCGTCCCTTGGTAACAGCACAAAGTAGAAATTAATTGACATTTGTTTAAGAAGGCAACAGGAGAGTTGCCAAGAACCTTGTGGTCATTAAGTCAAGCAACCACTCTCTTCATCACAGTAGAAATTCATGCCAGTATCATAAAATTTTTTCTTACTTTGTCTTAGAATTGCAACATTTTGAAGACTTTCTAGTATACGACGCGTCGTGAACATGTATTGCAATCTTTACATGTACACAGAGAACTGTTGGTAACATGAAAAGAAACATGTAAACTACATGAGAAAGTTTTTGTTACAAAATTGAACTTATTGTACAAGAATACTTTAAAATCTGTGGGAATGCAATTCCAAATCTTGACTCCATAATACTAAACACAACTCTGTTACTAATTTTGTGCAGAAACGAAGAATGTGTTAATTGAAGAAGTCAGCCAACTGCCTCCTAGCTTGACTAGAACCATCAATAGTTTAACAAAAGCAATTGTGAAATGAATTTTTAGTTTTGTTGTATAAAAAACAATACCCAAATTTAGCAACTTCAAATTGAAACAATGGAGTACATTCCCGAAATCAGTCAATGATTCTGAAAAAGTACTAAAATTTATTTAAGGATAAAATCGATTTCGGTCTCAAAAGACCATCAACAGTTTTTGAAAAAAAAAGTAGGTCAGAGAATTAAAAAGGGACAAAAAAGAGCAACAACCCTGCTTTAAAACTTTGCAATACAAAACGAAGTCAGTGCGTAAAAGAATGAAAACAAAAGCGCAGTGCCACAATGTACTTCATGTTTCATTTATTAATGAACCGCCTTCACAAAATCGTCATTTTGTACTTCTTCGATCTGAGTTTAAATCTCTGGATCTCTCCTATCAACAATCACATTAAAATTGAACAAGCCATCAGTTTGCAGAATCTAAAACTATGAGTAAAAACTATGAGTAATATGGGTTCACTGAATCGCTCAAATGAGTACCAACAATGCCTCTTATCCCCTGATCTTGTAAAGAATTTTAATTTTTGCATAAAGCAGGATACGTGGCTCCCCACATTATTGTGCAATACAATAGTAGCGCATGTACTAAAGCATAGTCGAGCTTTAAGGAAACGTCTGTTTAGTTTATTTGGAATTTTACCTGAGCAAGCTGCAGTTTGTCATCAGTACTTCGGGCACTCATATTGCATGTGAACTAATATACCCATACTGTGCAATTGCAACATTCATTAATCTTAGTTTAGTCTAGTAACTACCATTGATTCTGTACCGTATTTCAAAAACTAAATAAATTGCCTATTGAAAGAACTTTTGAAATAGTTGGTAGTAATTTTCTTCAAGAGGCTGTAATAACCCCACCCAACCGAAATGTTTTGGAAAATCAATTTAAATCTTTTAAAACTAAGCATTACGTACATAATTTTACTAAAATACCTATAAATCAGTATTTCAGGGATTTGGTACTCACCAAACGTTGCATTAAAATGCACTTCTACAGTTTTGAAATGAATAATATATCGAAATTCAGCATCAAAAGGCTTAATATTTAATATATTCAACTTTAATTTTCACCACTTGGTGGCTGCAACGCTTATTAAAAGTGTAATAAAATAGCAATGTCTCTGGATAGAATGACTCAATTTTATTCAATTTTTTTTAAAGGTGGAGACTAACATGGGGCATCTTTTAAAAACATGTCCATCAACACAACTCATCCATATCGCCCTTTAGTGGCAAAAAGGCAAAATTTTGGAAAAGTGGGCCTCAAAATCGGCCCGGCGGGGGAGGTAAACATTGATGAAAATTTTTGAAACTTGGTATTCATGATCTACTGATCAAACTGCAATACCAAAAAAACGTTCAGCAAAATCGGTAGAGGTCGGGGCGCCTGCAACACCCTAGAGGGTACCCCCAAACTATGTCCAAGTAGTTGCCTGTTAAATATCTAATGATATCAAAAAACTAGAACCCTAGCTTAAGCCATTAAAAAACAAGAGTTTTGGGGGTCTTCCCAGAGAACGAAACCTAAAACTCCCTTATCATATCTAATGTCGAAACAAAAAATACTAAAAGAGATTTTGTCCTAATCAAAAAAATTTATGCTGGATTCATTATGATCTTGGAATGAGAAAACCGATGGCCAAATAGATACTTGAACCCAGGTCAATCCATTTAACCACTAAGACACGGCAGCATACGTGTGCACATAACAACAATCAATTATTAAAAGTCACGTATTAAACTTCGTTATCACAAGTTTTAGGCGCGTCTGCCCCAAACCACGAGACGTAGCGCCTCCAAAAACGCAGGTGCACAACTTCATACATAGACTTATTATATCTCCAAATTTCAACTTTCTTGCTTTGGCGATTTTGGAGTTTTAGTTTCCAATAAAAAAGTTCATAAATAAATAAATAAAGAAGAAAAAAAAGGTCAGAATCATCAGAACTTAAATTTGGGAACTGAAACTGCATTCCCATGCACTTCTGAAGTCGAAACTGTTATTCTTTTGCTGCAATTAGTTTTCGAGCTAGAGGTGTTAAACTTACGGTTGGCATTTCAGTTTTTGGCTTGGAAACCCTATCACGTGACCAATTGCCGCCAAAATTGACACAAAGAATGATCCATACGTGCCCCATCTAACTTCTAAATTTCAAGTTTCTACCTTAAACCGTTTTGAAGTTGTAGTGTTTTCGACCTCTGGTTGCCGAATTCGTATTTTTGCACGGAACAAAATAACTTCAGACGCGAAGCGTCGAAGATCTTCAGTAGAAATTGGAACGGTGTTTTTGTCCGAATCAAGAGAAGATCCAAAAGAAAAAAAACGTCTTCATCTGTAATTGGGACGGTTCTTGTGTCCAAATTTTCTTGAACTTCGAAAAGAAAGAACATATTCTGTATACCAATTGCCAATGGAAGGACTATTTTCGATTTAAAGTGCAAAAAACAGTCTCAAAAGTACTAAAAACGTGCTGTTTTTCATGCTCTGCATGCCAATGGGGGGATTATAGCTCCCTCCCCCTGGCTACGCTACTGGTACTGAGTAAAATTTGCAGGCGGGACTTGAGCATATTTTTCTTGCTCCTTTCTGCATGGCCACAGCTCTGTAGGAACTGTTATTCACAACTTCAATGCTTAAAGTCCAGCATCACAAATAGCAATGTACAGCATTCTTGGTGGGTGGTAAACGCTGGTCGCACATTGATTCGAAGTTTATAATTTTGGCGGCTCATTGCCTTTTAACCGAAATAGCAATTGGAAAATTATGTTATGCAATTTATTTTTTCTGCATTTCAGTAAATAAACAGCACTTGCAATATTATAAGCATTAAACAGGATGCGGGTTAAAAACATCCCGGCATTACTTCAATGCATCTCATTTTCTTATTTTAACATTTAAAAGAACTAAACTCTGGTTTGAAAATTGTATAGGCCGACATCTTTTGGAACAGTAACTGGATCTACAAAATTTTGAACCGTGAATTTTACTCGTAAGTAATAATCACCAGAATAACTTACAAGTTTAATTTTTCCTCTAGATGTGGACCTTTTGTTTAACACTTGTTAAAATGCTGTTTAAACTTTAATCATGTTTACCGAGGCAACTGACGATCGAAAATCAAGATAAGAAATTTTCGCGTCTAAAGGACAATTTTTGAAGTCTACAAGCTATTTTGCGGACTCTTATAAATTGCATTACGAAGCTAAATTTATCGTAAATAAACCCTGGTGATATTGAAAAGGGAAAAAGTGTTCTTTTAAGTTTGCGTGATTTCGCTGTACGCAAATGAGAGGCGGCAGGAGTTTAGAAAGCAGCCAAAGACGCGGAGTCTTATTGAAAATGGCGTTAATTACCTATATATTCTCGATCTCGCTGATAACCGAAGCAATGGTCCCAATCAGAGCCTGCCCTGAGCCACAAGGAGATTGTAAATGCAACTCAGCGGAAAAGTAAGTGATGTGTAGTTATTGTTAATGTTATATTCAATTTCAAAATGTTAAAACAAGCTATTACGATTGCAGTAAAGAACTTGAAAATTTTACATTCATAACTGCTCACGTTTTTAAACCTGAAAAAATTATGAAGCAAAAAACAAATTATGATTAGTCTAATTTGTAAATTTGAACAGAAAATAAAAATGGAAATAGCAAAAAGATTTTTTGAACATTGAACAGGCTAAAAGCAGTTAGCTTTTGGAATTTGAAAGTAATTTCAAGACCAAAATTAATAGTTGTTTTTTCTATAAAGTGTTCTGCTTATATGAAACTCATACAAACATGTCCTACAAATACAAAACGATCAAACAGATTCAACTATTTCTTATTTTCTTAACGGTGTGATACATGATACCGGTACTACTGTATATCTTATACCTGTATAATACTGTACTGTATATTTACGGGATATCGGCTGCAGTAGTCTATTTCCACCATAGCACTCGTACTGTAAAACACCTTTTTTTTTACTACAGTTATGCACGTACCGGTACCGAAAAAGTACAAGAAAGAACGTAATTGTTTTAGTTTATTTCACTTGTTTTCATGACCACGAGTGCATTTTAGCACTACTCTAGAATTTGAAAATACAAGAATGAAGAAGAACTTAGATGTCTCGAAACAAGCTTTAAAATACTATTCGAACTATATTGACTGATTCACATTTGTGGTTATAAAGCTGCTCAAAAATTAGAGTTCGGTCTACATTTCGCCAACCTATACAAGCTGACTTTATTATGGCATGTAGGGTTTATTGTAACACAGCTGCAGTCTATGTTTGGTTTATTCTGTTGATTTGATTGTTTGATTTGAAGTTTTGAACGAGCGTAGTGCAGTAATGGCCTGATGAAGCAGCTGGTATGTTTTGAAAAAATGATTGGCGAAAGCTTAATTACTATGTGCATACACAGAGATGAGCAAGATCACCACTTTTTGGTGATATGGAAGCAGGGACATAGGCAGGGGGGAGTATTGGGGGCAACTGCCCCCCCCCAAAATTTTACTTTGCCCCGGAAAAAATTTCGGTTGAACGTCATTTTTAACCCTTAAAACCCTAAGCCTATCTTACCAACGTAACACACTGAGTGGGGTCCTTCAGAGACCCCAACGTTTTTAATGGTTAAAAGGTTTGCTGATTGGGATAATTCATTTTGAACTGGACCTGTAAACTTTGGTGAGCTCTATTACTGTGACTCAATCAACATTTAACATGACCAAAGTACTTGAAAGTCTTCAGTTTATTTTATTTTTGAAAAAAGATATCCACTCAAAAGCATGTACCGGTACACCAAAAAAAAGTGAAGGTGGCAACAGTAACCGGTCAACATTTTTTCGTCATTTTACGGAATAAATACAGTCTTACCCTCAATTAGGGAATGACAGACGTTATGTCACAATAACTCAAATTTCCTTGCGGTAATAAAAATTTTTTTTTTTAGTTTGAAAAGCATAGCAAGTGTAATTTGAATATTCCTAAAAATCACTGTTATTTCAAAAATCAGACGGACATTGTCAAACAGCTTATTATTCTCTGTCAGCTTCACAGTATCTGGTACATGTCACAGTTGTTTCGGTAACTCTGTGCTGTTCACAAACGAACCTTTTGCATTTGGAACACAGAACGCTGAATTTTCGATCGTTGCTTCAGGGACATTGGAAGCATCTGCCTCTTTTACGTCTCTCTGCAGGCCGTGCCTCCGATGATGTACAAGAATTGGAAATGCGTCCAGTAGAAACTCCCATGCTTTTAATAGCTCGGATGACGTGAATCTGGAAACCAATCGGATTACTTGCTCTGCGCAAGATATTGGGCTTTGTCAGTTCTTTTCCCAATGCCATCAAGAAGTGATACCTTCGATTCGGTTTTCCACTGTTCCAGTCTCGGTTCTTCAACATCCAAATGATATAACAATTTAGTGCTCCAATGTCAAGCATATTCATAAACAGTCTGAAAGGCCATCTTGAGGTTCGTCTGGCGCAAGTATATTCCCTGACCAACTTGTCTGCATTGTCCACTCCTCCTTTGGTTCGGTTATATTCAAGTATCATGTTGGGCTTTTTATGATCTTCATTAGACACCGAGTTGTCAAGATATTGAGAAGACAGAACACGAACAGTCTTTTTTTTTTTCGGCACATAACTCACAACTGCTAGTCCATCCGAAAAAATGAATTTTGATGACAAAATATCTCGTCCCTTTGCTATTTCCATAACCGCTGGAATGTCAGGCTTCTTTGCTCTCATTGTTCCAGTCATAGTGATCTTTTTCTTAAGCAACAACTCTGCGGTTGGGACTGACGTAAAAAAATTATCTGTGGTAACACTTCTTCCAGTTCCAAACAATGGTTTCATCATATCGCAAACAACTCGGCGTCCTTGATTTTTCTCTGGTGCATTTCCAGGTAGTCTTCCAGTATAAACTTGAAATTGTACAAGTACGACGTCTTCACATCAGCAGCAGCCCAAACTTTGATTCCATACTTAGCTGGTTTAGATTTCATGTACTGTCTCATTGGACATTTTCCTCGAAAAGCGACCAGTTGTTCATCTACTGTTACTTCTTCAAATGGCTCAAAGAGCTTCTTGCAATTTTCCACAAATCCATCCCAAATCTCACGAAAAGCAGCAAGTTTATCATTTTTCTTTCTTTGGTCACGTGTTGATTTGTCATCAAATCTGATAAACTGAAGAATGTGAACAAATCGGTCTCGCGGCATTGAAGCAGTAAAAACAGCTCGGCGAATGGATTCATCAGTAGTCCACATTTCAGATATTGCTTCTTTTCGGCACTGAAGAGCTCCAGCTATCAATAGCACACCAAAAAATGCTCTCATTTCCACAGGATCTACATTTTTCCACGTTCTTATTCGGTTTGAAAGACCTTTAGCATTGACCTCTTGAATAACATTTGTAGCTTCAAGGTTGGTATAGGTACATATGGCCTCTACAGTTTCGTCACCAACAAACAAATTAAAAACATCTTGCATACTTGTAGCATTGTCTGTGATGCGTGTTGGTCCTGGAGATCCAGTGATAATATTGCAACTGTGCCTGCAAGTTACTGGAGGTACAGAAATCTTCCACACTTTTCCTGATTTTGCAATATACTCTTCACACTCACCAGAATCATCATCTGATTCTGTACCGCTGGCAACGTCACTTTCTTCAGAGTTTATTTCAAGATCGTCTTCTGATTCAGATGTATTTCCTTGTGGTATAAATTCGTCATCAGATTCGCTCAATATATCTTCTGGGTCACTTATATCAAGTTCATCCCAAATTTCGGCAATATCTTCTTGCGAATTTATATGGCGAGCCATTTTTCAAAAAACACTTCACTTACGAATATATACGACCTAAAATTTGCTTTTAAAAGTCTGAAAAACAACATTTGAAATTTATAACATAACATACTAAGGGGGGTCCCTAGAAGACCCCACGTAATAAAACCTTGTATTTTATCCATTTAATTTTTTTTTTTTTAATTTTATTGGTTTATATTAAACTTGAGTAAGATTCTGACACATACAAGAAAAAACAAAAAATACGCTACTACAAGTAAAGCGGGACACCAAAAAATTGATCATTGGGGTCCCTGAGGGACCCCCCTTAGTGTTTTAAGGGTTAACAAAATTTCATGCATTTTGTGCCTAAATACGTTTCCTAGCCCCCCAAAAATTTTCTTTGACCCCCAAATGATTTAGAACAAAATGCATTAAGATAGCCAATTTTGAGTAAAATCATGTTTTAACTCCTCGAAGACCTTTTTTTTGTTCTGGTCTTCACTGAAATTTGGTAGCAAAATCAGCTCTTTTTTCCGTGGAGTTCTTTCTTTTTTACTTTTGGAGATCTTTACCAAGCCATTACCCTCCAAATTTTTGCTTGCCCCCAAAAATTCCGTTCTGGCTATACGTGCCTGTCTTTAAGATCAAGATCAGATTATCCAAAAAATGTGATCTTGAAGATCTAAGACCAGGGCCGACATGACAGAACGTGCTAACGAGCTCGTAAGGGCCATTCTCGCTCGCTAAAAAGCGCTAACGAACAAAAAATCTTTGTAGACAAACTGCCATTTCTTAGCCGTCTTACCCAACACACGTTAAAACTGCTCGCTCGAATTTCTTTGCGAGATGTTTGTAACTTGTGTTAGTACGTAATAAATATTCTCGTTATGACGTCAGATGCATTTTTTACTTCAAAATAATGCGTTTAAGCGTACTGTATGAACAGCAATTGTTATGGAAAAAGATACTACGGGCCATACAATATCATTCTAAGCTTGCCAATTCCTCGACTGATGATAATTAGTTAATTAGTGAACGGCAGAATTCGATTATATTTTTGGATCAATGTTAAAAAAGAACAACTTTTTCCATACTATAAGTTTTTTAAATGATATAACGCGCCCTTGAGGTTGTTGGTGGGTAAACTTATATGACAACAGTAACTTTTGGTTTCAAAATTGTTTAAAAGTGAAGAAGTCGAAGTGCACTTTTCTTTTTTAGAACCAGAAAATCTTGAATTGAGACTAACTGTTTTTAATTTTTTGCCAATTTTTAGCCTCATTGTACTTGATTTTTAAAAAATTTTGAGAGCATTGATGTCAATTTTAGCGGCCATGTTTGTAGCACTGTTTGATTCCTAATACTCTAGTCTCCTTGAGTAAAGGCTTTTTTCTTGCTTTTGCAGCATCGTAATATTGCAAAAGCGAAAAAGTAAGCTTTTTTCAAGTTGAACAGCTGCCTAAAAAATTTCTCAATTGCTTGCGCAGAGCAACAGAGCTCTACAATCTTGAATACTAGCAATTTTGCTTGCAAACACAAAAAATCACTGAAATTTTATCGTTTTGAATCAGCACAAATTTTAGATTCTTTGATAAGTTTGATTTTTTTTGTTTTTTTTTTTTGTTTTGTTTTTGGTTTATTTTGCTGACGAGGCTGGCATTGTTTTTAATTTGTTCTTAAATTTTGAGCAAAAATGAGCCTCGTGTTTTGCAAAATCGTTTGTGTGAAAGGAGTGTATTGCTATTTTTGTCAACTGGCACTACTCAACATTTCTTTATCAGTCGAAACAGCAAATGGTTCTCAATGCAATTCGCTTTTTTTTCAGCAGTTTAATAGCAAACATGGCGACGATTTACGACGATTTTCTTAAATTTTGAGCAAAAATTGGCTTTAGTTAGAAGTTTTCAACATTTCGCCATTAAATTTCTGAACCAAAAAGATTTCTCGCACGCTTAAAGAGCAGAGGTGGAGTCGAGGACACAAGGCTCGAGGCCAAGGCCAAGGACACAAAAAAAATCCGAGGCCAAGGACAGGAATGCTCGAGGCCAAGGCCAAGGACACAAATGCAAGTGTTTTCCTAAGAAAAAAAGGTCATAAAAATTTTTTTCCGTCGATCTTCAAAAAAAACGGTCTAGAAAAACATTTTTCAGCCGATCTACAAAATTTAAACTATTCAAAAAATAGTGCTGTCCTCGAGCCGAGGACAAGGCAATTTTCGAGGACTTGAGGCTTCGAGGCCAAGGACTTGGAAAATGTGTCCTCGAGGACGTCCTCGAGGCCAAGGACGTCCTCGAGGACTCCACCTCTGTTAAAGAGTGCATCAAGATCTTCTTTAAGTTGGCGAGGAAAATGTGACGTTTTTTTACTTGAACTGCTTTCCGTAATCGCTCGAAGCAACTCAGTGAGAAAGAATGACGTAACGGATTTCGCAAGGCTTTACACACACGTGCAAAAATGACCTCTTACGTTTAGTGAGTATTTCGTTCGGTAGGGCCTCTTAAAAAAAACTCGTTAATTAAAGAGAAGGAGGAAATTTCTGTCATGTGGGCCCAGATCACCCAAGCACTGTGATCTTGACGATCAAGATCGTGATTTTGATCTTCAAGATCAAGATCATAAAGCATTCTGTAAATCAATAAAATAGAGTTAGGCCAGAGTGTTATGCTCAGGGCATGGTATGGAATGGAACGGAAACTTCTGTATGGAATATGGAAGATGCCAGAATGGAATGGAATGGAAGATTTCAAGAATGGAATGGAAGACAATTATCTCTTTGAACCACGTTTTTAGTGCTTTTGAGGCCGATTTTTGCTCCAAAAATGAAAATAGCCCCTCCCAAAGGGGTTGGCGAGCAAAGTTGTGAAGGACTTGGTGGTATTTGGACCAGAAAATTGGATTTTTTTTTTCTGGAGCTCACCTAAAGTTGGTCAGGAAAACTAAGTGAAGACCTTTTTTTTTGGAGGTGATCTAATTTTGACCGGAAAAACCGTTTCAAATTTGGTGAAGACCTTTTTTTTTTGGAGATCTTTTTTTTTTGAGATCACCTGATTTCGACAGAATAACCGCCTCAATCTGATTCAAGACTGATGAAAATTTGAGTCAAGTTCGTTTACTGTTCTTTCAAGCTTCCAAAAAAGCCCCCCTCCTCCCCCTTTGCGAAATCCTGGCTACGCGCCTGCGTACGAATGTCGGGTAGTGATAAACATTCTCAGAAGTATTCAACATTTATTGTATTTGCATACGCATATTATTTTTTGGCATTGCGGTACTTCGGTTGTGTGTATTGCGCAAACAGTGTGCGAATGTACGTATTGCATCATAATAAGCACATTGCTATTTGCAGCCTTGATGCTATAGACTGTAGAGTGTAGATGACAGCTTTGACATGTTTTTTCACTTCGAGATTGACAATTTTCCCAGTTGTAATTTTTTTGCATATATTTTTAGGGCTTTAAGGGAGTGAAGCATACAGCCACTTGCAGTAGTTTGAAATAACTAAAATTGAAATATAATTTTTTTAATTTTTTGCGCTCATTGTGAGACTGCGGTTGCAAAGATCTGAGTTATTCATCAAATACAAAAAGTTAAGCCCCCCTAAAAAGTTTTTGGAAACCCTAAATTTGTCCTATCAGCCTGAACTTCAACGGAAAAAGACAGATTGAATATTGTTTACCCTTCCAGTAATATAAGATGACCTATCCAATTTTGTTGAACACCCCTCTTTTTGTGAAAATTTAGGCTGGGAGAACAAACTCAAGGTTTCCAAAAAAGTTTTTGGGAGTATTTCTTTGAATTTGCTGAATATCTTTGCAACCGCAGCCCCAAAATTAGAACAGAAAATTTCAAAAATTTTATTTCAATTTAATCTATTGTAAACTACCGGAATTGACTGGAAGCTTCATCACACCCTTTAAACTTCAGGTATTTTTTGGTGTTAAAGCTTGGTATTTCTGTTACGGTAAATGTTCTTTAGCAGTTTGGTAATGCCAAAATTTATAGATGGTGTGAATGCAAACTTGTACGGTAATCATTTTACCCTGTGCATACCCAGTAGCGTACGCAGGATTTTCGAAAGGGGAGGGGGGGCAGGAAATTCAGAAAAGTTGAGATTAATGAAGGCCAGAATGAAAATTTTCTAGCCCGAAACCAACTTCGTTTTCCTGCCCAAACGTAGGTGAAGACAAAAAAAAAGGTCTTCACTCAAATTCAGTCCGGTTTTTGGGTGAAGACCAAAAAAAAAGGTCTCCACTCAAATTCAGTCCGGTTTTTGGTCCAAAATTAGGTGAAGACCAAAAAAAAAAGGTCTCCACCCAAATTTAGTCCAGTTTTGGGCCAAAATGCAGATCTTCGCCCACCGTTTCTGTGCTCAAACCTTCTACCCAATTACAAAGGGGGGGGGGGGGCCAAGCCACAATTTTGCATACTATTCTATGCTAATTATACTATCCTGGCGACCCAAAGGGGAGGGCCATGGCCCAATGCCCCCCCCTGCTAATACGCCCTTGTTCATACCAGATACCGGTCGTTGCATCTTTGTAATGTTACGCACACCTCCGCGATTGGTTGTTCACAAAATTGCAAAGGTTCAAATTGTGCGTTGCGTTGCTTCCAGTCTAAAAGTTCTTTGGTGTGGAAGTATGAAATGAAATATGGAAAAAGATTTTAGTATGGAATGGAAGATTTTTAGTATGGAATGAAAATGGAATGAAAATTGCCAGTGTGGAGTATGGAAAAATCATCTTTCATTCCATATCATGCCGTGCTTGGCCTACTAGCCTACGCTACTACCCTAGCTACTGGTAATTAAGTCCAGGTATATAGCCTAACTAAGCATCTTAGAACATTTATCCTGACTGGCGCCGGTTGCTGTCAGCAACCTAGCTTTTTGGTGTCATTAACAAAGAGTCCCTGGCTTCTACCGATACTGGCACTGCTACCACAACTAGCACTTGTTTTTTCAGTATTAGTTCCTGGAGATTTTCCTTACTACAAGTAATTTATTAATGGTGTGCAAACAAAGAGTGCTACTGTCGATATGATGTCCCAAGCCTGCATACATTCCGTTGTTAACGAAGCTGATTTGTAAATAATTTTCTCCTTAAGTTAGCAGGTTATGTACTGCCGTATTGGTTCGTACCTGTCCTATACGTACCACGGCAAATGCCGAATACTTTCTCCACTTTAGATTCCATTCTATGTCAGAGCCATGAAATAGATTCAGAATATCGCATAACCTGGCCTCGGCAATGCTTATCCTACGCGACATTTAAAAATGAAAGTGATCTTGATCTTCAAGATCAAGATCACACAAAAAATGTGATCATCAAGATCAGATCATTAAAATAATGTAATCTTAAAGATCAAGATCAGATCACTATCATGATCTTGAAGATCAAGATAGCGCCCATTTCTGATTGTCTGTGCATACATACCAGTTGTGCAACACCATCGAATTTTCACATATTTATATAATTCTTAGGAGTGTGTCTTGTACTGGATTGGGCTCATTAACAAGAAGGCTCCCAATAGGAATTCCCATAGACACAAAGCGGTTGGTTGTCAAATATTCATCTCTAAATGTGAGTTCATTGGTGATTGATAATACAGTTTTTGCTTGATATCGATTGACTATTATGCATGAATTCTCAACGAACGCGGCAAGAGGCAAAGAAAGAATAAGTTTATTAAAGTTGCTGAATAACATCAAAATTTGTCAGTTTTTGCGACGTTTCATATTTAATAAAAAAGACAGAAGATTAATTTAGTACATTGGAATTTTATGGCCACTGGAGTAAACTCTCGATAGAGTCCCCGATAACTTCATCATTGCTCACTGTAATTTGGTATGCTGACATTTTGCGTGAATATTTCTAATAACTGGGCGACACGATGTGTTTGACCTCATATTCATTGGCTCATTAAGTTTTCATAGGATTCTTAGTCACCTGCATATGAGAAAAAGCTAGCCAAATTGAGTATAATTTGAATAATTACGTCCGCGGACTTTTTTCTCTCGTTCGTTGGCTTAAAAGATAACATATAACTCATTTAATGAGCTTATCTTCGAGCTTATGTAAGCTATTACTTCAACTTAATTACAGTAGACTTTTAGACGCTCCTCTTTTTCCCAAGCTCTTCTGCAAAAGCAAGCCGCTGGAAGCTAGCTGCATCGGATTTATGATTTAAGTGTTTGGTTAATGAAAAGCTTTGGTAAATGAAAGTAGATCACTTTTAATTATTAATGATTACTTTTCAAAGCCTTGCATTTTCTGATCATTTTTGACTTCAAGGCTTTCTTGATTCCGCCAGCAAATATTCAATGAGTAACTCAACATAAACGGCTTGCGCCTGTCTCAGCCACATTAACGCTAAGTACCTTTTTTTGGGATTCTGTTGGCACGCCATTTGTCAGGCTGGGCCACCACAATGGGTACAGATTGCTTGGCCCCTACGAAACATATATCAAACCGGTACGTAAAGTGTTTTCTCAAGAACATGACGAATTATTGCCAGTTTGAGAATCGAAATGAGAGTCGGAAACCTTTTTTTCGATCTCTACTACGAAGCTCTACCAACTGCGGCTATCAAACAAATTAATGAGCTAAATTGACCAGTTAACTTATCCGCTTTTGAAGCGACTAGGATTTAAGATCCAGCCTAGTCAATTCGTTCGTAGTGTTGGTGCAAAACTAAAATTTGAATTGCGTTTAGCGACTTGGACCAAATGCATTTCGGGATTCCTACATGCTGGAAAGCGTTGACTTGTCCTACAACATGCTAGAGGAGATCTCAGAAAATTCTCTTCGAAATCTGATTCATTTAGATACTCTGCTGCTCTCTGGAAACAGACTAAGGTATGCTTTACTGACGTCTCAAAATTTGGCGTACCGAGCCTATGTATTGCTTACTACGAACAGACGCTATGTGATGCGAAGCTTAGAAATTATTTTGACGTTGTCCATAACTTGCACAAATCTCAACCTGATCAAAACTTAGCTGAGACTTTCATTTGGCTGTTATTTTTATTCTTAAACCAGGGAAACGTTTGTTTCATTCTTAAACCAGTCATATTTTTGTTTAAATAGACTCTAACAAACCATTCTGTTTGAAGTGACTGAGAGTGATTTACAAAAATTAATTGAAACGTTTCAAATTTACGTCATATATTTGACGATTTTTTCCATTAATTTTTCTGATCGTACGTTAGTGCTTAAACTTGTAGTTTCTGTTTTCTGTTCCGATTAATTATATTGTCATAAGGTTTTTGGAGCCTTCTATTTTCACGAAACTGAGTAACCTAAAAGTGCTTGACGTTTCGAAAAACCGAATCATAGTGCTAACTCCGGAAAATTTCATTCATCTTTCGAATTTACAAATCTTGGATCTTCGTCAAAATCCAATCATGTGCATTTCTCCCAACGCATTCTTCGGACTTCACCTGCTACAGCAGTTGATGGTAAGTATTGATGTACGCTGGTTGTATTTGTTCCTTCATGCGAACAAATCAAGTATTGCAAGTCTATTGCCAAGCCAGGTCACCACAATAATATATCATAACAATCTATAGATTAGTCCCAGGGGAGCCGAGAGCCAAACGTGGGCCCGTGGTCAGCTCAAAAATTAGGCATCTCCAGTTTTGTGTACTCCAAAACAGAAGGGGAAAATGCCACAGTTTTCTCCGGATTTTGATGCGATCTCTAAAAAAAAAAAAAGATCTTTTATCTTCCAGATACTGATTTCTCAGTGTCATTTCGATGGGCCCTCTGAAGCCCATGGGCCCTTTTCTGGGACCCCTGAAGCCAACGGGCTCCGTGATGCGCCTCCCTGAAGCCCATCGGCCCCCCTAAAGTCCAGGGGCCCCGGGGTCATTGTTCCCCCTGCCCCCCCTCTCAAGGCCCTGATTAGTCCCAATGGAGACAATGCATAAAGTGTCTTTACTAAGTACACAACAACGCACTGCCTGTTCGGGAATCGAATCAGGAGCTAGCAGCATTTAGATCACAAACCCGACGCTATACCCCCAATTGCATGAAAGATAAATTATGAGAAGATGAGATCTCTTCAAGATTTTCAATAATAAACTTCATGAAAAACGCACTTTCAATTCATAACCACATCTAGGATTTCTGTACAAGCAAAGATATTAGTGATAGTCCTTACAACTAAGCTTGTCTTGAAGTAGAAATAGGTTTTTGAAATCAAGTTTGTTTTTTTCGTGAAGTTTGCGAAGTGTTTTTGATGCAAAATACAGTAAGATCTTGAAAGTTCTTTGATGAGTTTAGAAATTGTGACAAATTATACAACCGAATAAATACACATTAATATATTTTCGAAGTTTATCGTTTTGAAATGATGATGGAGAAAAAGTTTATTGTCTGGAAGATTTATAGGGATTTTGTTCCAAATTTCAGCGGTAGAATTATCACATAATGATTGCAACAAATTTTGTAGTTTGAACATTCTCTCTACTATTTGAATAAAACTGACTATGGCTATCAAGTTATTAACCAAGCGTCTGATAGCAATATGTTTTGGGTTGCTCTTTTCCAAGATGCTTTATTACGTGCCTGCGATTGTTCTTAAGTTATTTCATACCAATGATTCTAAAATTTTTAGCTTTCGAACGTAAGTGCAAGTTTGGATCACCAACTTCTTAGCAGTTCTCCCGTGCTAGTGAAACTGGATGTTTCCTACATGAAGTCTTTACAGTCAATTCCTGAAAACTTTTTTTCTGAAAACTTGTGGTGAGTTTGATTTTAAACCTCATGGCTTATGCTATTGCACTGTACCAGATCAATTTCTTCGCGTATCGCCTATTGCTGGTGATTTCGTTGATTTTTCGACGTTGTTGATAAGAACTGAACATTGAAGCCTGCTAGTTGAATCTGAGCTTTGCTGAGTGCTTAGCTGGTGGCGCGAAATGTTTCCTCAATGGGCCTTCGGCCTTAAGGGTATAATTTTCAATTGAGCAAGATTTGCCCTGAGATTGCTGATGAAGAGAATGATCATTAAGGTGACCCAGCATGCAATACGCACACAACTTGCACAATCGCATGTCTTATCAATTTTATTTTGCTCAGTTTCAATGACTTTTGCATTTTAGGTTACAAGAACTCTACTTTGAAAATTTACCGCAACTTGGTAATTCAGGCATCCCTGATGATCTGCTGATGGGCCTAAACCGTTTGTGGATACTCTCATTCAAAGCTTGCAATCTTTCCCATGTTCCAGTAGCCGTTCTTGATCATGTAGAGTGGAGCCTAAAATCGTTGGACCTTTCAAAAAATCCTTTGTTTTATTTGGAGGCAAATGACTTAACGGTAAAAATAGCAATCAGAAAATGATGTAGTTGTTGTATAATCTGTTTAGTTTGTCGTCTTATGACAAAATCAATGTACAATAATCACATAGTTAGATACAGAACTGAGATTTGAGCTTTCATGCACTACAATATTGATTACAAAGCAACATACTTCACCTATGGTCCGTTTTACTGAGCGAGAGAGTTATATTTTGCATGTAAAAGCAAAACGAAAAAAATGCATACGGCAGCATCCAACTAATTCGTCGGTAGCGTGGTCGAAAGGATAAAGGCATCATTTTTACGACGACCCTGATCGTATGATCTAGGTTCAACCCGCACCCCGTTCATGCTGTTGCGTCCTTGGATAAGACGCTTTGCAATGATTATCTCTCCTTGGTGGTTTCGAACAAGCAGCAAATTCAGTAGACAAGAATTACAAGAAATCCATATGAACATTGGATCACAAAAAACTCCTAAGCAGGTGTGGATTCCTCCAAGCGCGAATCAGTCATTACAATGAAAATGTGCGAAATGTCCAACAGTTATCAGCTGACACTGTACGATGACAGGAAGATAAATATGCACTACAACTACAAATCACTCGCGTAACAAGCGTGATCGGTAAAACGGCACTATTATGCCCCATGCTCATCCGAATTTATGACATTTCTACTAGGTGTGGGATCGCGACTTTTTACCATACTTTCTCAGTTTGCAAAACTTGTGTTGGGGTAGTAGCAATTTACGTTGGGGGAGGCATTGCGCCATTTTTAATATGAAGAGCATCCTTTTACCGGCACGAAAATGCAGTAGCGTCTCTAAGGGGGGGGAGGGGGAGCGCCCGCCCCGGGTGTCACCATTTTGGGGTGACACCATTTTATGACACCAATCAAACAAAAACGAAAACAAATATTATGTTTAATATCGTTGAAAATATTTAGCACACTAGAAAGGACTAAAAATTGATTTGAAGCATCTTTTGAACCAGTTGTTTAGAGAGGGCGCTAATTTTTCAACAATACAACTCCAAATCAGTAAAAACTTTGAAAAAATCGCCAAACCTAAGCAATCAAATTTGATCGCTTGTTGAAACATGCGGAATATAGGTTTCATAATAAAAAATATAAGCTCAGAAATAGGGGGTGGTTGTTCAGTATTAGTTAACTGTTAATTACCAATCACTTCAACTCAAATATCGTTCCGTTAGACCTCGCTGCATCAATTATCTTTTTCTATTAAATATAGACGAAATGAATTACTCCTTGTGAGTTTCATTGAACTATAAGATTTTATGATTTACGGAACCAACTTGTAAATAAGAGAACTGAAATTTTACCATTAGCCATCCACACCGATCAGTGGTCGAGTGGATAGAGCGTCTGCTACTGAAGCGGTAGACTCGGGTTCGATTCCCGGTCGGGTCGAGCCATAGACTATAAAAATTGGTATTCACAGCTTCCCTGCTTGACGTTCAGCAATTAAAGGGACAGTGTGAAGCCTCCGCCGTGTGTGGTAGACAGGTGGGCAAGTGGCAGCTTAACTCGAAGACCGAAAGGTCCCTTCGCTGTCTCCTGGCCAAGGCAACTTGGTGAATAAAATGTAATTACAATTACCACATAGCCATTTTCTATTTGAGATTTATACAACCAGTTTAATCATAGGAACATGGTGAATGGAATTCTAGAAAAATCTAATCAAAAACAATACAGCCAAAATCAGGGGCGTCGCCAGCTTAGCGAGATCAGGGGGGCAAAGCTGAAATCAGGGGGACATAGCTGAAAACCAGCGTTGAACTTGACCCAAATTTCCATTTTTCCTAAATTGGATTAAGGCGAATTTTCAGTGAAAATCAGGTGATCTCCAAAAAAAAAGAAAAAACAAGGGCTTCGCCGAAATCCGAAGGCTTTTTCTGGCCGAAATCAGAAATTTAAACGGTTTTTCCGGCCAAAAACAGATGATCTCCAAAAAAAAAAGGTCTTCGCCGAAATCCGGAGGCTTTTTCCTGCCGAAATCAGAAATTTAAACGGTTTTTCCGGCCAAAAACAGCAACTTTTTCCTCCCAAAAACTAGCACTCAAATCTCGATGGGGGGACGCCTAAATGGGGGGAATCTCGAACTGGTGAGGGCGATGCTCACCTTTAAGAAAAAATACAGTGGGGAGGCAAGAAATAAATCGGGGGGCAAAAATAAAAATCAGGGGGCAATGCCCCCCCGCTGGCAACACGCCTGGCCAAAATACTGTAGAACATATTTATTTAGACCAGTGGTTCTCAACCATTTATGGTTTGTGGCCACCTTCTAGAGACTTTCAACACTAGCGGCCCCTTGCTCAGCAATAAAATTTTCTGTCCGTATATAAAATCGATTGAAAACCAAAAAAAATTTTCACCGTAATGTAAAAGGATTTTTTTCCCGAATTCGATTGAAGCTCAAAACAAGATCTTCACGGCAATTTGAAGGCATTTTTTTGGCGAGTTCGATTAAAAATCAAAACAAAAAAAAAAGTTTTCACCGCAAGTTGGTACTGTGTTCGGCCGGAATTTGAGATTTATTGTACTGAAGCCACTTTTTCGTTTAATTGTCCATTAATTGTCCCTTCTTCGTTTAATTGTTCGTTTAAAAAAAATTTCGTTATTTTTGGTGGTAGCCCATTGTTAATGTCTCGTGGCCCCCTTGGGGGGCTATTTGAGACGTTTCGGTTAATTTCTTTAAATCATTAATAAGCTTGACAATGGTTTAAAGAAATTAACCGAAACGTTTCAATAAGTATGTTCTACAGTATTTTGTCTGTATTGTTTTTGATCAGTTAAATCATGTTTTTGCACTGCTAATTTCTAAGCCACATTTCAACCGCATTAACTTTTATCAGAATAGGTCTGAAATTAAAGTTACTTTTGCAAAAAAATACAAAATATTTGAGCGCTGGGGGCTCTGCCCTCAGACCCCCGACAAGCTTCCTTCTCATTGCAGATTCTTGGCTAAGTGCCTCAGTCTAATCATGTTTTTGCACCGCTAATTTTTATGCCATCAGAGTTCTCCCTGATCTCACGTTTCAAGAGTACTAATTTTTATCAAAATAAGCCAAAATTAAGTTATTTTTAGCCAAAATAAGCCACATTTTGTAGTGCTGGGGGCTGCGCCTCCAGACCCCCTAATGGCCTCCGGCGGAAGGGGGCGGAGCTCCCAGAAGCCAAGCCCAAAACAACCCCTCCCACTTCAGATTTCTGGTTATGCCCCCGATACTAAACGTGTGCTGCTTATACTTCCAAGGTTTAGAGTCTTATAATGAGAAGTTATTGAGCTGTAGTCAAATACCAACCACTATCTACAGTAAAGAAATAGTACCGGTATCTTTAATATAATAACCTTTTGCAGCCTACTATTCATTATAAAGGGTGACACCACGAAATTCCGCCCCGGGTGTCACCATCCTTAGCGACGCCATTGCGAAAAGGGAAGAAATTTGGTAGAAAGCTTTTTTGAGGTTACCCTTTCGAAAGTGATTTACGGAATGGCTGTATTAGGATTGTAACCTATTTTAAGACTGTTTAGTTCAATTCAGTTGGCTTATTTCATGACCTCAAGTTCATTAATCATTAAACATCACGTGTAAAAACAGGGATCAAGATAAACATATATAGAAACAGCAAAACGATATACGTTTAAATATGCAGGATGTCTGCCTGGCTGTTTCACCGAATGCATTGTGCATACACATTATTTGTGATACAAATAAACTAAAACGAAATAAGAACACACCTAAAAAATTAGTGTAAATGTGCGCGAAAAAAAGATAAACACACAAAAAATATTCAATAATCGTATTTGTAGATGCCAAATTAAATTGTCACGATGTTTAGCATTAAGCTGTATTTTAGAGCAACTTATTTACGATTTGGATTTAATACTTAAACAGATCAGTGCCATTTTGATAATATGATGTAGACTTGCAGACGAATAATCAAAATTTACATGCACATTCTAGAAGGATACTGATGTACCGATAATATGATACATAGTCAAAAATTTCAGAAAGAAAAATCAATGATGTTAAACCGATTGGCCCAATAACAGTTGCAACATTATTGTGCCAAACCATTAACTACTATGCATGTTGTGAGAAATGCAAGCAAATTGCATAGTACAAATATGGAAGACAACACTTTTTTGTTTTTTTGTTTTTCTTCAAAAACGGCTTATTATATTATGCTGTTAAAGTTCTGGCGTTATATCTCTAAGTCAAAATAATCTGCTACTCTAACCCGAATCGGAGATGATAATCTTTGCAGTTTCGTTGTGACATTAGGGAATTTTCAATGAGGCCAATTGGCAAATCACTCATTATAAGAAAAGGGAAAATTGTCAAAACAATGTTACACAATTTTATACAACAAACTTGGATATTCAGATAAGCATTTCACTTGTGTCTACCATTTTACAGCAGTAGTTTTCCGGTTTTTATTTGCCTTAGCATTTTACTTGGCAGAAAATTGTCATTAAGTAGGAAAAAGCTGCTTGTTTGGTCTACCACGACAAATTAATATGTTGTTTTTCGAATTCGGAAGAGTTATTATTTAGGTCATTAAAATTTCAGCCATTGTAATTGTAATTGTTCTTGGAGTTGCAATACAGTACTTTGACTCTTTTGGATAGGCGTTTAGCAGCAACTAACTTTTTTTAGATCTGCACACTCTTCAAAATCGAAGTCTTACCAGTTAGCATTAGCTAGGACAAATCAAAAGTTTTTTCATGCGTTTTCTCAAAATTATTTTATAATTTTTAGTCTCTTTATGTTTTGGAGTCGCTCAACCTCCAGCATACAGGTTTGCAGAAGCTAGAGGCAAATGCTCTCCACCTCCACAGTATTTCCACTATCGACCTCAGAAATAATCTCTTGTCCACGTTGGAAGTAAGATTTCAAGTTATGAAATTTGCATAAAATTCCGCTTCGTGGCACTAAATCGTGTAACAGTTTAAGGCTGATTACTGGTTTGTGAATAATTGAAACTCACAGCTCTTTTGTGAGGATGAGAGCATAGTACAACGGAAGTCACACCCAGAGATATCTTTAGCGCTGGAGAGCCCGAAAGAAAAGTAGCCATTTGCCTATTGCTCAAGAGACGATTCCCGCCATCACTCCATATGCAACCACTGCTAAATTGTAATTACATTTTATTTACCAAGTTGCATTGGCCGGGATACAACGAAGGAATCTTTCGGTCTTCAAGTCAAGCTACCACCGGACCATTTGGCTACCACACACGGTGGAGGTTTCACGCTGTCCCCTTAATTGCTGAACGTCAAGAAGGAAAGCTGTGAATACCAATTTTTCTGGTCTTTGGCTTGACTCGACCGGGAATCGCACCAAAGTCTATTATTCTCAGTAGCAGACGCTCTATCCACTCAACTGCTGATTAGCTATTGCGTCTCCTCTTAGGTCCGGTTGGAAAACATTCCTTCAAACTAGCACTTATCTTCATTCCTGACGGATAGCGCATGCTGATTGGAAATCGGAATCGAATTTTTGGGGCGGGAAAGGTTCGACTCGTACTGATCCTTGGCAGCAAAGCTGTCCGTCAATATAATTGGTCAAAATGGTTTGTTGTATTGAGTGCGAAGAAAGAAATGCCGAACGTTTTTCGTTCGATTTTTCCTTTATGTTCCGATAGTGTTTAATTGCTTTTGCACATTTTCAGCAGCACTACACAAAAGTTACTCCGTAGCGATACCTAACGGCTAGTGGTTAGTATTTAATAAGCACCTGGAAGTTGGGTCAACCTTGTCAATTTTACATCTGCAATTAACTTTTTTTTTCTTTTTCTACACTATCTTACAAATTTTCAGTTTTTAAACTAAATTGTGTTTTAGGAAGATACGTTTGGAAGTAGCATTCCTTCTAAATTGGAAACTGTTCGACTTGGGAGCAACCCGTGGATATGCGACTGCAAATTGCGATGGTTGTCCCATGCAAAGTTCTTTCAAAAGACGGACACTCCAGCTATATGTACGGAGCCAGAATTGATGCAGGGAATAGACATTCATTTCGCTCTCAAATATATTTACGACACAGAAAGCTTTCAATGCCGTGTAAGTGTCAATTTGTTCAGAGTAAAAAAAATCCCCAACATCGTCGCATATGTGTCTCTTGTTGTCACTCGATTTTCTGAGAATAAATAAATATTACTTTGTAAATTATAAACAACGCTGAAAATCATTGCAAACTGTAATTACCTCTACATTTACCAAGTTGCCTTGGCCAGAAGACAACAAAGGAACCTTTCGGTCGCTCTGTCAATCTGCAACCTGCCTACCAATCTACCACGCACGGTGGAGGCTTCACATTGTTCCTCTTGTTGCTGAATGTTAGGCAGGGAAGCTGTGAATACTAATTTATATAGTCTTTGGTTTGACCAGACCAGGAATTGAACCCAAGTCTGCAGTTTTAGTAGCAGACGCTTTATCCACTCGACCACTAATGGGCTTAAATTGTCGTTGAAGCTTGATACTAAGTTACTAACAGTGACAGTGGTGCTAATGTTAAGAGACAAAGGGGTTGTACGCCCCAATATTGCTAGTGCGTCTTTACAGCTGCCGTTTGTATTAATGCAATTTATTTGTAGGTTTTTGTTATTATCGTGCTAGTTTTAAAATATTCTCAATCAGTTTAGTAACGACGCAAAAGTTTACTAAGTTGATTGGTATTCATTATAATTTTTTACAGGTATGAAACTTATGAATTGAAATACAATAACTTTTTTAAATCACAATTATTGTAGAATAATTGTAACTTTCAAACAGCTTTATTGCCAATTAATCATGCTCTTTTAATGACTAAAATTAATCGTAATCGTGTTTCTTTATCTTTTTAATTAAAAATCTTCCAGATTCCAAATGTAACATATTTTGGGATTCAGTCAAACGTGGTCAACAGCATTAACCTTGGACCTTATGGGGCTCCATTTAGCCAAACCCTTTCGTGCCAAGCCAGTGGCTATCCCAAGCCAACAATTTATTGGATTTTGATTCGATCCAAAGCGGGAAACGGCATTGATCAACTTAGCATGCCACAATGGAAAAATATCCAGCGTAATCCCGAATCGCTCTTCAAATACACGTCTCAATGTGATGTCTGTGAAGAATCGTCCACTCATTCTCAGGTACGCAGAGAAAGCAATGAACCAGGATACAAACAGAAGTGTTATTTTGTCAGTTCGCAGCGTTTCGTGAGTACCGATTGCTAAACTTAGAGAATCGGTAAAAATTGCATACGAAAACTTCTTGCAATTTTGGCTCGAACGAATCGTTTGCCAACCGATCAGTGGTCAAGTGGATAGAGCGTCTGCTACTGAAGCGGTAGACTCGGGTTCGATTTCCGGTCGGGTCGAGCCATAGACTATAAAAATTGGTATTCACAGCTTCCCTGCTTGACGTTCAGCAATTAAAGGGACAATGTGAAGCCTCCGCGTGTGTGGTAGACAGGTGCGTGGCAGCTTGACTCGAAGACCGAAAGGTCCCTTCGCTGTCTCTTGGCCAAGGCAACTTGGTGAATAAAATGTAATTACATTCACACAGAAAACCAGTAACAGATCCAGATGCTATACAGAGTTTGAATAGCATCAATGGTTGTAAGCCTCGTTGACAGTAGCGTAGCCAGGGGGGGGCGGGGGGGCTATAGCCCCCCCCACCATTGGCATGTCAACCAAAATGCAGAACGAGAAAAACTCTACGTTTTTAACACTTTTGAGACTGTTTTATGCACTGGAGTGGACTAAATAGTGATTTAAAACATTTTTTTGAAATATACATTCAAAGGGGGGGGCTAATTTGTCAAAAATAGAACTAACAAATAAATAAAAACTTTGAAAAGTGGTCAAAAATACTCAATCAAATTTGATCGCAAGAGTAAAAATGCTAAACATAGGTGTCATCAACAAATATACTATAAACTAAAGAATAGGGGGGGGAGGGGCTATTCCGTAGTAGTTAATTACCAATCATTTCTCTCAAATCTCTTTTCATTAGCCCCCCCCCACAATTATTTTTGTCTATAAACTGTATACAAAATAGATTACTCCGTGTGAGTTTTATTGAAGTATTCAATTTTATAATTTACCAGTATCTAAACAAGAGAATTAACATTTTATTTTTAGCCACCTTCCAAATAGCCCATTTATGCCACCAGTTTAATCATGTTTGCACTGCCAATTTCTAAGCCACGTTTTAAAAGCATTATTTTTTAATCAAAATAGCCCTAAAATGAAGTTATTTTTGCAAAAAAATGCAAAATTTTTGAGCGTTGGGGGCTCCGCCCCCAGACCCCCAACACAGCTCCCCCATTGCGATTTCCTGGCTACGCGCCTGCTCGTTGACGTCACCAGTTTTGATTATGTTCATTCACTTTAGGATAGAATACTGTCACACAACCAGAGAAGGCGCTAAGAAGGCTGAATCCTTTTTCCCCCTTTAGCCAAGTTACTTGAAAATTTTTATCCAATTATGCAACCTCATAAACGTTTTTTGAATTTTACAAGTTATAGTGGGGATTGAACAACCAATTTTTTCAAATGGGTCACCATTCTTAACAATCTAATTCTTTTTAATGGTTCTGTAAAACGTGCGAAATTTCATTTAAGTGGTGGTAAACTGGTTATTATTATTACGTCAACAGACTTTACTATGACCTACGGCGGTCAGTCTGTAATGCAATTCAGATGCATTAATATGTTCATTGCGCAGGATGTTGGATACCTTTTTCGAGCAAAGAAATTCTAATTTTGGTTGAAGCCCCTTCCTTAGCAAATTTTTGGTAGCTGGCTTTGTTGAAAACCGTTGTTTGTCACAAATTGGAGTTCCAAATCACCAAATTTTTAACACTTTTTTTTTGTGATTTGTGTGTTTGGTGTTTTACCGAGAAATACAATGAAGTATGGGTGCATGAGTTTGTCTATTTGTTTTATTGCAGATCAGTTAGTGTACGTGAGCTGCAATGAAAAGAAAAACAAACTCATTCACTAATTGGCTTCAATGTCAGTGTTTTGAAATCCTTTTTCCAAATAAAATAAATTCTTCTTGATTGATAGACAATCTTGTATATTGGCTTTTAGCTTTATTTCTTTCCATGTTGGTTTAAAATAAAGAAAACCATATGCCGCAATTGTCGAAAACTATTCTTTTTTCAGTTTGATATTCGAGTGGATAGCAGTGGAAATCTTGTATTTCATTCTGTTCTTCCAAGTAACGCTGCCGGGATATACATTTGTGTGGCTGAAAATGAAATAGGAATGGATCAGAAAATGTTCTTTATTGTAAAATCCAAGAGCTTGTTGAGCCGGAAACATTACAAAAGATCATTGTTTGACAAACTCGCCCAACTTGAAACAAAAAACTCGAAAAATATATCACGCAATGTTCCAAAAATTAGTACTTTGCAGGGGCTCAAAACACAAGTATTTTATGGACTTGATACAGATATTTATTCAAAACTCAAGGAGAATTGGCACAAAGTTGACAGGATTTCTTTGACGGAGTTACCACACGGGATCTTAAGTTCCAATATTCAAATAGGTAAAAGCTGTACTCAAAACATATCTTGTAGCAAATTAGCGGGAAAGTTCAATTTTGCTAAATCAAAATCTTGGCCGTCATCAAGTCAAGCAAGGAATGGATTTAGTAATGACGAATCATACTCCGCTGCCTCAAGTGAACACAACTCCGGTAACAACTCTCAAGGAAGCAGTAGTCGATACGTTTCTGGTTTGACTCTTATCGCGTTTACCATTGCACTTCAACTTCTAAAATCCGTCACTTAATATTTGCCATATGTAGGTAATGGGTAGTTTTTGCCATATATAGGTAATAGGTTGGCATCAGCCTGGTAGTTGAAACTTCATTTTTGAAGCAACACCTTGGTGCTTGAAAAAGCGAGCGAAATCAGTTTTGAGATGTTCACGTTTTCTTGAAGACTTCGATCTGTGCGATCTCGGAATACCGGTCTTGAGAGAGAGACCAAAAACGCTAATGTGGTTTTGGTTGTTCATCTCCGTTTGAGAGACTTTTAGTTCTAAATCACGAAAAAGTTTGCGTTTTTACCAGAGATTTAAAATGTGCTTTTTTATCAGAGATACGCACTGCTAATAAAACCCACAATTCCTGAGGTTAAAAATATATTCTATACAATTTCCACTTGATAGATGATACATGAAGCATGTGCTAAATTATACTTACTGTAATTCTACAAAAAACTCAAGTTTTTCTCATTTTGACAACTTGGCTATTAATTTTTTATGTCTGGTAAAATGAAAAATTAAATATAGTACAATTGTAGTACCTTTATGGTCAACCTGAATGCTTTGCAGGTTTGTTTCATTTGGTTTTCTATCATTCGCGTTTGAGAAAATTTGAAAAAAAAGCGTTTTAGGGGGATAAACGTAATAACCAACTGCAAAATAAAAGTTGAATTTTAGTTTTTTTTGTTTTGTGCCACTCTATGCTGTAAAACTCATACCCATCAAATTAAGTCTGTATTTGATACCCATTACTGTACCGGAGTTTTTTTGTCAATGGGTATAATTCGTATTATTGAAATTGCTGCGCAATATCTCCTCGTGTTGAACAATGCATATCGTATGATAAGTGGATAACATTATTTCCGCGCCAGAGCCTTAAAAATTTACTGCCAAAAAATGGAAAATAAAATAAAACAGTAAATCGTTTACTTCTGGGTAATTAGGATTCAAGTAATTTGTGCGAGGTCTTCATTATTGAATGCATCATTCATCTACTGTTAATTTAATGCAGACGATAACGTGGTAGAGTGAACAATCCGCGCGGTAATGCATTTCCAAGCCTAATAAATTTTTCATAAATTCGCTGTAAGAGCTAGCGAGCTCCCAACTTTTGCACCAAAATTTAACGGATTAAAAAAAGATCTTCACCCGTTTATACTCCGCAAATTTTAGCGGCCCAGTCGCTGACAGTTGACAGCTTCTCACCCAACGGCAGACCACGTACCAACAGATTTTCTGCTCTACACTCCAACCCAAGCACGATACAGATAAAATGATCCAACTGGATGAGAATACAACCAGGCGCTGCAAGAAACCTGCCCCGACATTAGACGAGAAGCTCAAACAACCAACCGAACGAGCTTCCAATCTGTTTCATCCATTTTTTGTTTTTACGGCTATAAGGGCTCACTTCCGGGTGAGCTCTGAGCGGTCTGCAAACCTTCGGGTAACTACGAGAAAATTTTCCAAACTCCTTGTGGGCTAATTCGCCAGTGAAGGCAGCTCTTAGGATCATTGAAAAAGTACAGTAAGAACACTGTTGTAACTAGTAAGCAATAGTCTCACGGCATGCTTTCGATGTCACATGGCGTTCATAGCTTCAGCCGAGCTCGGTGCATGTTTTTATTGATTTTGTTGTAATTTCTTTTCACAAAGTGCAATGCACTCACGAACTGATTACTTGCGTTTTTGCAACAGTTGAGAATTGCGCACGCCCAAAGTTCAAATGTTTCAAGTCGGAATAATCAGAGATAGTGCTGATGCGTAGAGGTCTGCCCTGCAATAATATTCTGGCGGTTATCATAGGTTATGGTATTATGTACATTGTACAATTAACAAAAGCTTTCACATTTTTTGCAAAGGTTAAAAAAATCTTGAGATATTTTTAGCAAAGCTTAAAAAAATGTTTTAGAGTAATGTTTTAGACTGCTGTAATTTCTTAATGTTATCACTTTTTTCTTTTTTGGTGAAAAATTTCTTAAAACTCTTTGTTATAAGACCTCATTAGCAAGAAAAAGACATGCAAGAATCAGAGTTGTAAACAGGCCGACTAGTTCAGGCCCGAACTCGAAAACTAATTTAAAGACCAAATTATTCCCCTAAAAAACCTGAAAGTTAAGTTAGGTCTGAAAAATTTAACAATGTTGCCAAGTTATTTTGATTATATTTTTGTGCACCTAAGACAAAAAGTACGTCTCAAACCCGAATGAAGCCCGAAATTTTGTCAACTTTATGCCCAAACCCAGCCCGACGTTCAACTCTGGCAAGAATAGATCCAGACAAAGTTAACCTAAGTTAAAAATCAGTTCGAAAGTCGTCAGTCGTCCTACGATTTATTATTGAAAATATCAAATGAAATCTTTCGTAGTGCTCGTTGTATTACACTACCCCGAAGCGTGTAAGGAGTTTGCGAGGCTCACCTCACCTCCTATTTCAGAGACAAACGTATTACCGCTCGACCTACGTTTAGATTTAAATCGGTTTCTCATTTGTTTTGCTTGTTGTATAAGGTTTGATAATTTCTTGACCTCAAAAATAAGCGTAGGTCGCCCAAGCATATCGTTCCACCGTTTTGAATTTGAAAGAAAAACCGAGACTTAATGCGTATATGTTTTGTTCAACCAATGAATAGCATAACTTCGATGACAACAATAGGCAAGCTACGGTAATTGTCTTTTATGTCATCACAGTAAGCCAAATGTTCGATGTCGAAACAACGGGCAGCTGAGCTACATAAAGTTCAGGTAGAAGCTATAGAAAAATTGCTTAAACATTGGAAAAGTAGTGTTATTTGACTGAAAGGCTTACTTGCTGTAAAACGCTGATCAGATCGAATTTGAATCAAAAATCCTTTTCTGCAATGGATGGTAGCACTTCTGAAAAAGCGATTTTGCCTTCAAATCCAGCTGATATTGATCATGAAAGTGATAAAGATAGCACTATGACTGAAGAAAGCATTCTGGAGGAGCTAGAAGGAGAGCAATCTTCCTCCTCAGCCGAGAGCGAAACCGTGCTAGACTTGACACCAAGTAATAAATCTACGGAGCAAACCGACGAACCAAGACAATTGATTAGTTCGGCAACTGAACGTCGTCGATCTGCTACATCTGACAGTTCAAAATCGAGCAGTTCAACCTCAAGTGATACACTTGAACGCAGCAAATCCAAATCACCAGCAACTACTTCCGATGAGGCAGATTATTTATCCAGCAATTTCGAAGCAGAGGATGAATCTAAATCATCCACACCGAAAGCAGAAGAACACCCAAGCAATGGGTAAGTAATCTTAATTACCATACTCCATTTCAAAAATAATGCAATCAGTATCATTATGGATGTCTTTGCAATATTGTTTCTTCGTAAAATTTTGTTTTTTAAAGTGGGGGTGCTAAGCACCTTTTGCAATTGGAAAAGAATTTGATAATTAAACAAGTAAAGACAGTTCATCACAGTAACGTACTGAAAATGATGTTACTCCTGAACAATAACATTCTGCGTTTGTGGAGACACCCAACGCTGTGACAACTGAGCTACGCTTCCGCTACGTCATTGCTATAAATGTACGGCCCCGTCCACACTGTGCGTAAAATCGTAAGGTTACAAGCGTATTTTTTAGTTTATTTTAAACAGAAATTCGATACGCCCAGCGTACCGCCTTACCAGTGTACAAGCTGCCATGCAGTTGTTTGAAATAACCTAAGGAGACGCTCGTATGCTCACGATTTAAGCACAGTCTAGACCGGGCCTAAAAAAGAAACATTTGTCTCTATTTTCACTTATTGCAAATTAAGTGAGCAACAACAAGCGCCATTATGATTTAATCCCAAGTTAATTTGTTATAACTTGCGATTGGCTACGAAGGGAGAATAAAGTTACGTGAAACACATATGGAATCGTAGCTGTAGGTTATAATCCTGTTGGAAGATAATTTTTTGCATTGTTTGTTTGCAGTCGTCGTTTTGATGGCTCTTCCTTAGGCTTCCGCGCTGGTAGCCTGTAGGTAAAAACATCATTGTTAAATTATTATTAAAATAATCATGTCACTGCTAAGCACTGCACTGGCATAAAGCTCAAAACAGCTTTGTTTCAGTCCTAATTATAGCTAATGCGACCGCTTTTTTTGGATACTTGAGCTCATAGCATTAGAGGGTAAAATATTAGGAACGTTTAGAAACTGATAAAATATTTCGCACGTAAAAAATTAATAAAATAATTATTTTCTCTAGAATACTAATTAGTTATTTTCCGCAAGAGGGCACTATTGAAACAAAGTATAACATCTAAGAAGGTACTTATCGTTCCTTTTCACCAACTGGAAGGTCAATTCTTTTTCATTTGGCAACCCAGTTCAGGGTTTTACTTTTTACCCTAATTTCTTTGGTCACAAATTCATAGTACAAACGTTTATAATACAGAAATTTTTCCGCAATATGGTTTTGGAGCTTCAGATATACAGTACAAACCGTTAACCGTAAAGTAAAACCTCTCCATCAGCATCACAATGACTTTTAGAAGTTAGAATTGTGCAAACTTTTTTTGGTTGATGCCAAAAAAATACTAAGATTGACAATCTCATTTCGAAAAGTCTTGCTTTATGTCTTTCAAGCTTAGCTAATCCATGGCATTTCCGATAAACAATAAAAGGACCAAGGCTAATCCTAAAAAATGCTAGAAGTTCACTACTTTTTTAAGTTAAACTTTAATTAAAGTGGCTGTAAATATTGTGAAGTTTATTTTTCGACGCATAAATATCCTCATTATGTTGATATAGGCAGTGCATCAACCTTTAATATTTGCATTAAATTCTATGTTTCAAAGAAAAATGTTTGAATAATTTCGTTGTCCTTCTTAAAATATTTGCAAAAATGAAGCTTTACCGGCGACAATTTTTTTAATCGGACAAAAAATGCTGCGAAACTGCTAGGTAGGCTTTAAGTTGCTAAAGTTGGACGCAAATTTAATTGTGAAAAGGCGCCAAACTGGATTTAATTGCTTGAAATTAGCTATTAGTTTCTTTGTTTAATAACTCTAAAGTATTTATATTACAAATTTGAAGTTTACTTTTGCGTAAACTGCGGTTTTTGTGGGAGGTAAAACTCATAATGAGAACAATTAAAACAAATAAAAATATAAAATTTTGAAACTCCAAAACAGATTTAAAATTAAAAATTACTGATTGCAAATTTCTAATATTCCCATCAAACTGCGATAAATTCAATTCAAGAAAAATCGTAAAAAGCGATGCAACCACCACGAAACATCTCACTGCTTCCGTTATTGATTTAACCCAGCAATAAGTCTTTTTTGCAGTAAATCAGTAGCAAAATGGGGAAAAAATTGCTGAAATTTATTCTACTCGGAGTGTAAAGTCAGATCTATACTGCGCGAAAAATCGTGAGGGTACCTGCGATCCTTTATTGTTTGTTAAAGCCACTTGCGGCGTGTTCGCTTGTACGGCGGTACGCCCGCCGTAGCGTACTCAAGTTCTGTTTAAGGTAAACTAAACATACGCTGATACGCTCGCTTTATTTTACGCCTAGTGTAGGCCGTGCCTAAGCAAGTCCATGCAACAAAATAATTACATTACACTCAAAATAAAGTCAATTTTGCGATAATGCACGTTCATTTCTGGATTCTACAATCACAATTTTTTGGCAAGAATACTTGCTTCAATGATAATCAATTTTTTTAGGGAAAATCCTTTGCTAAATCTCGCAAAAACGTAGAATTAGCATTGTTCGATTTCAGAACTGGCAATGCGTTGCTGTGCCCTTGATTGGAAAGACTCTTTTTACGCTTACTTCCCATTTGGGCCAAGCAGTCTACCCGTAGTGGTTGTCACAGGCCCGGCGCCAGGATAATGTGACTGGGGAGGAAGAAATAAATTTTGGGGGGGCACGAGAAGTTTACTTATGTGAATTCGAACGGGGCACGGGAGCACGAGAAATTTATTCCAGTGTGGATCAAACGAACAAGGTAAAGACCAAAAAAAAAAAAAGGTCTTCAGTTCAAAAATTTCCACAAATTCTGGTTATCGTCTCAAAATTCTTGCAATTTTTCACGAATTCTTAAGTGAAGGCCAAAAAAAAAAAATAGGTCTTCGTCCCAAAAGTTTTATGAAAACCGGAGTGAGCCAACAAAAATTACAAAAATACGGGCGGTAAACACCAATTTGGGAGTCTTTGGCCTCGATTTGCACTCCAATGGCCCCGAGTCTGTTAATTTCTTCGGGGCACAGTCCTCGCTTGGGGGGGGCACAATTTTCGTTTGGGGGGCACAAGCAGTCATTTGGGTGGGCACGGCCCCGGAATGCCCCCCCGTGGCGCCGGGCCTAGGTGATCAGCCTGACGAGACTTGCAAACAGAATCCAAAAAGGTGCTCTGCGGTGGTGAAGTTAGACATTAGTGGAGTGCCTGGATGATACACAAGAAAGCATTTTTTTGCATGTAAATAGCTTAGCAAGAGTGGTTAACATTTTAGCAGAAAAATTCTTATCGCCTAATCCGGGCCTCTACAAAAGCGCAGTGGACAAGTTAAATATGGCTATGGTCTATTGCAGGGTTTCCCAAACTGTGTGCCGCGAGAGAGCTGCAGGTGTGCCGCGAGATTTTAAAACGTATACTTATTTATTCATCTTACTTCTGGGTTTTGAAAAAATAATTGGCAATTTTTTTTATAAAACAAAGTGTATATGTAACTGCATTTAACCGAATAACTACAGCACAAAATTTACGTAGCCTACTGTATCAACTTTTTATTGTTTACAACAGTGGTTCTCAACCCTTGATAGTATGTGGCCCTCTTTTAGAGACTCTCAACACCACTGGCCCCCTACGCGGCTTCAAAATTTTCTACTCCAGTACACCTAAAAAACAAGGTCTTTACCACAAATCGAAGGGGTTTTTCTTGAATTTCGATAAAGGGGATTTTTTCGTCCAATGTCCGTGGCCCCCTGGTTGATGTCCCGTGGCCCCGGTTGAGAACCACTGGTCTATAATGAACTCACAATATGGTTATACCGGCACAGAACGTTTTTTACTGACAGTGCTAGAGCAAGATCGAAAGAGCAAAGTTTTCAATACTGTGAGGCAAATGTGAACTGAACATTTAGTTTAAGACAAAGCAAAAGGTAATATGGATAAATATTTAGGCATTACTAGATAGGAAAGAAATACAGACAACAAGAAAGTGCTCTCAAAAAAGCGTAAATCATCTAATGCCTGTCGAACTGAGAGTATATTTGTCTGATACTAAGCCCAGAATTTAGAGACTTAGTGCTCAAAAATAAGCACGTTTCTCATTGAGTATTCTGTGCACTATATTGATTGACATTAAAATGACTTCTGAATTTTTCTATTCTGCATAGATCGTTCAAGTTAGCAGTTTCAAAGAAAATTTTTTAACCAGCAAGGTAAACCCAGAACTATAGGTTTTATACAGCAGTTCTACGTGTGAAGAAGTCGAATCAAATAGTTCTAAGTGTGCCGCAACCCAACAAAGTTTGAAAACCACTGGGCTATTGAATATTTTACGTCCTGTATTTTATTTTAAGCTTAAATGTACTCATCACTCGCCCTATTCCTTCGAAATGTTTTAACCTCAACCATCGCACAAACTCAAATAAGACCAGCTGTTTGTCAAATTTATCACGTTCTAGATTTAAACAACTATTATAATAACAGTTTAATGTGGTGACAAAAATTGGCTTAATTTGTCGATGTGCCTTCACAAATTATTTTGATTCCTCCCCAATGATTTCAGTAATTACTTTCACGATTATAAAAAGATTATTTGTTGATATTTTCGAAAAAATCTGAAGCGCGTCATTTTTGACATTGCCACAATCATAACTTATCGAAAAAAATGTGTTGAAAATTATTCTCTTCTGTCACGATTCTGTCTCCACCATCCCCTGTAAATAATTATAAGAATGTCATTGTTTAAATCATTTGTAAATTGTTTAACTAAATGATCGTTGGTAAATTTGTTGTTTGAAACTCGGTCAAGAACCTTTACTGATTGAATAGGGAAAGGAATTAACAGTACAGTCACAATATCATAATTTCGAACAAATATCATCGATTGAGTTCTTTCAACAAAATAGCCATTTTAGTCATGCTAGTTTTCTTGCATAATTGTAGTACTACTGCTATATGCTGTTATATACTACAGCTTTGCGTGTAATTTTTTTTTGCATTCGCTTTCAGTATTTGTTAAATTTTGTTTCGTTTTTGGTTCCTCACTCTTTCAAATTGCTGAGATAATTGCGCGTAATAAATTTCACAGTTTATCGTTTTGCAAAATTTTTTGTACGATGCTATAATATAAAGTTTCAAAATGGTTCCGAATGAAATTGATTTAGGTTTGGCTTATCGTTGATGAATGCCATTGTGACATTATATAAACACGACTATTTTGAATATAAATATTAAATATTTCAAAATTTGTTTACGTTAAATAACAGTTTCAGCTTCGAAGAGATCTAAAAACTATTTGTTTATATTTTTCAATCTCATCAATCGTTTAATTTCATAACTACAATCAATCACTTTCATCTTTCTCATTGTATTTTCATCTGAGCAAAGGATTTATGGCACTTGCCAAATGCCACCCATTGCTTTTTAAACAAAAATTTTGGCTTAAGATTTTACTTTAATCTTAATTTTTAGTTTTCAAAACATTAAGCTAAATTTTTAATGTACCAAATGCAAAATCTACATCATCAGTCAAAGACTTTTTCAACAAACCATTAAAATTTTTCTTTTCAACAACGAATTTTCCAGTAAAATAAGTCTGACCTTGCCCAAAGTTAGATGTAATCTTTGGTCAGCGTAAATAATACACCGACAACAATAGCTTTGAACCTGCATGACTTTACAGTTCAGATAAAGGAATAGAAGAGCACAGAGCATATAGCTTTTCTTGAAATCTGTAAACAATCAAGGATAGAAACAAGGTTTTTCTTTGTTTAAATCAAAATTTTAAACAATATTGGATTTTGCGCAAAGTTTTTTTTTTAATCTCAGCACTGAGTTCGTTTTTGTCCGATATTCAGCAACCAAGGCAAAATGAATTGAAGAACTATCGAACTACTAGTAGAAGGCCGATTATCCGAACGCTAATCAATCGAAACGCCGATTATCCGAACACTACTAAAAATAAGTTATTAGAGCCTGATGTCTATGAGCGAGAAGCATTCGAAGCAGAAAGAGGCTATTCTTCAACATGCAGCTAAACTTTGGTGATAAGGATGGCTCTAAAAGACGAAAAAACTCAACCTAACAAAGAGTGATTCCTTAATCGCTCTAACGATGTACCGTATAAAACACAATGTGTGAGTACTGCGTACGATGTTTGTTTGTTAGACTGCATTTTGTTCAGTTACCTGAGCAAATCACTTTTCCGAACTACCCCTACTCCCAATTAGTTCGGTCTGTTCGGATAACCGGCGTTTTAATGGAGGCTCAGTTCTTATTGGTTGTTGCAAAGCTAGTACATTAAGCAATTCAGCTTGATACTCAATTTTTAAGTTCAGTTTTTAAAAAATACCGGTATGTTCATCAAGTCCAAGATGAGAAATTGCTTTTTAGCAGATCCAAAAGCTTAAAATTTCTGAAAATTTTAAGTAATTTTGGAAAATATTCTCTATAACGTTCCCTCTCAGAGCTTGCTTAGTGTGCGCGGAATGAAAGGCCGCGTAAGCTCTAAAATTTAAAGGTCTTTGCCGCAATTTGGTTGCATTTTAGCGCAGAATTTCGGAACTTTGCCCCACATTCAGGCAATGACCAAAAAAAAAGAAAAGGTTTTCGCCGCTAAATGGTTCTAATTTAGTCCGGAATTTTGCCCCCAAATTCAGGTGAAGACCAAACATAAAAAATAAAAAAGGTCTTCTCCAGAAAGTGGCACTGACTTCGGCCGGAATTTCGGATCACCTTGATTTTGAAAACTATAGTTTTCTCAATTATGGGGCTTGCTTTCGATTGAAAGCACGTATTTACCTTGTCTTATCAACACTTATGCAGTACGCGGCAGAACAAAAGTACTGCGCGGGGGTTCAAGGCTATCTGCGCAGCCGCGCAGCTTAGGAGGCAGCATAGATTCCCTCATATTTACCCACTGTCAAATTTTAAACGTGTTTTTAACAGCTGCATGCTTTGCTTAAATTTTTTTCGAGCGCAATCGACGAATGGCAATTGTGTTGAAAACGCCATATTGCAAAATACATCTGATATGAAAATATGACTCATATTTGAAAAATTGCTTCTGGTTTATTCTAATATTAAGTTAGAAGATATTATTTGCAAGAAATTGGGCGTGTTTGATGACTTATCGCATAATTTATGACGCAAAACAAGGACAATTACATTGTTTTAAGCTTGACTGAAGAGCTTATTTGCGAAATAAATTTCACACTCTCATTGTAATTATCTCGCTTTTTAAATACCACCTGAAAATTGCGCGAATTGGAAAATTTTCGAATTCAATTTGTTTTTTTTTACTGGCATTTTGAACAATCTATTAAAAAACTCGATGACAACATTAACATTGTTTTAAAAAAATTAAACATGTTGATAACGTCACGAAATTGCAAGTCGCCGCTTCGTCTACTTCTCCCACTCATTTAAACTGCAGTTGAAAGGTAAAAAGAATTAAGTTTGAAATTACAAATTTGCAACTTGCAACATAAAAGTCTTGGTTTGAAAAACTGACTTTCGTTATTGCGGTTCGAGACTAGAATTTTGCTAAATTGCAACTCGTTGTTGCCCTTAAAAAATGAAAAACGAATTGTTTAAAACTTATTGTTCTTCCAGTATAGTTATTATCTAAAATATCATCTACTATGGAATAAATGATTCATTTGTCGTTTTGCTCCCCAGAATCAGCTTTTTGCTTTTTTAATAAAACCATAAAACGAAGTTAGAAAGTGTTCAGTTAATGCATAACACATCAACCCAAAAGTTTCCCCTAGAAACCTAGTAGCTAACATCGGCACACATTTTTTATAAAAATCAGTATATTTTTGGTTTGAAGATGGCTAGCTGTTATTAAATTTCAGAGGTGAGCACAAATAACATTATACCAAAAGCGCAACGCAACAAAGCGCAAAAATATTTTTAACCAGTAAAAGCGCAGCGCAAAATGCGCAATTTATTTTTTTTAATTTCTGAAGCGCATCGCAACTTCCGCGATGAGCTTTTTGATTCAATTGAAGCGCAACGCAATTCCGCAATTGCGGAACGGCATTTTCGTACCAAGTTAAAGCGCAACTTAACTTCCGCAATTGAAATTTCACAACACAATGCAAATAACCGTATTTTTTGCAAGTTTTGAGTGAAAAGAGTAAATAATCTGCTAAAGAAGGGTTACATTTATCAATATTTTGATCGAAATGGAACAAAATTAAGGTCAATGTATAAAATTGCGCTTTTAACCGAAAAAAAAATTGAAAGTGCTGCGCAATTTAAGCGCAACAAATTTTAAAGACTTGAGTCCGCAACGCAACTTTTGCAATGTTCCAAAACAAAAAATTAAAGCGCAACGCAACTTTCGCAATTGTGGAGGTTGCAGAAGTTGCGCTTTGCACTTCTAATTGCGCTTTGCCCACCTCTGTTAAATTTTCACAATTTTTCAGTCTCATCTGTTCTAAACTTTACTGTAGATTAAGTGACACAAATTTATTCCTGCTGGGTTAAAAGATATCTTTTTCTTCGAATCATAATATTACAATTAAACATTAAAACAAGTCGACAATGGCAACTAAGAAATAGCAAAAAAACTCTACGATTACGTACAAATGCGTATAGCATTAGCCCGTGTTCTTAAAGAGATACTGCTCGAAACCGGTTTTATTGAAGAAGTGAGAACTACTTGAGGTAATAAAGAAGTGCTCCAAACCTTTTTCAACAATTCCACTCATTCGCGAAAATACGTTTTAATCCGTTTAACTCCGTACCATTGGCAACTCTGCATTTTGCAATTTTGTGACATCACAAAAGGCTTATACTGTAGATCAGTACTGGTGGCCTAGGTCGAAAGGTTTACTCAGCAGTAGCCAAATTTTCAGATGTGTTATAGGCATAGGTGGGCAAGTTAATGCAAAACGTTAGCTTCGTTAACCACTAGTCCTTTAACAAACTTCACACCTCCGTTAACGTTAATCCGTTATTTTCAGCTTTAATTAACGGAAGTTAATAAAGTCCATTAATTCGTTAATATTTTGCTTTCAATTTACTTTTCTTTTTATTCACTCGCTTCCAGAACACGTATTGACATTGCTGAGGTGATTGTAAGGAAATATTTATTGCTATGGTGGTCTTTTTGTGTTTTGGAAGTTATATTTTACAGTCTAATCTAATTTCAAGATAAAAATCCAGTAAGTTCAAATACACTAACGAAGCTGCAATAGGAAAATTTTTGGAAATTGAGAACAGCGATAGTTAATAGACCTATGAGGCTGCAGCTTATTATTTGCCACAAAAAAGCGCTCCTTTCTTTGCTTTTTCTTCTATAAAACTCGTGCTAATGCGCAGCAAGTGTTACCAGTGCAAACTGGTTTGTACCGGTACGATGAATGAATGGTGCAAGATATTAACGATAAAAACTTAAACGGACGTTAATAGAACTTAACGGAAGTTAATTCAGTCCGTTAACATGAAAAAACTTTTTAACGGATTAACGAGTTAATGAAAAAGTTAGCTTCGTTATTAACGGATTAACAATTAACGGACTTGTGCCCACCTATGATTATAGGCTATACTCACTGCTACCAGTTGGTAATGGCGTTTCTAAGTCTCGAGAATTTTTGCTAAATTAGATCTTTTGTGATGTCACGAAATTGCGAAATGCATGGTTGCCAATGTTATGGAGTCAAACGGAATAAATCGTATTTTTGCAAATAAAGGGAAATGTGGAAAAAGGTTCGGGCATCTCTTTATTACCTCAAGTAGTTCTCATTTCTTCCTTAAAACCGATTTCGAGCAGAATCTCTTTAATTATTTTTTCCAAACTGACGTTGGCATTGTTCTTAAGTTTTGAACAAAACTGAGTCTTGCGTTCTTATTGAATTGCTTTTATAAAAAAGTGTAACGATGTAAGCTAGACTCTGGACGATTTTCGATTAGGCGTTTGGACCGAAATACGCTGAATTTGATTCTTTGTACTGTGGGTTTAACTCTTGCGCATAACGTAAAAATCACGTAAAAGTAAACTATTAGGCAATTAGGGCATAATTCCGATTCAGCAGATTTGCTTATCACCATTTACGTAAAGGAGGGGCTAATGAGAATGCTAGGTGTTATGAAAGCAAAAAAAACACGAGGTAAATTTTGCTCTCAATCCTTTCTATCTCAAGTATTTGTTTGATTTGCACGTGGTATAACGTCCTTGAAAAACAAGACCTTAATAAACCATCGATTCAATATGTCGGTTAGTGCAATTAATCAAGCAGCATATGGCTAATAGGCGAATAAATATTGTTTTATTACGTAACAGTTACCTAAGTCGCTGTACATAAATTTCACGCGCTTTCTTAGTTGTTTCACTGCAAGTGCCTGATTGCCGAAACTGATGCACCAATAATTATGTTACACTTTTTTACAAACAATTTCATTAGAAAACTCTAGGCTTATTTTTGCTCAAAATTTAAGAACAAATTAAGAGCAATGCCAGCCTTGACATAAAATTATTAAGAATGCAGGCAATATTTACAGTAAAATTCTAAATATCAATTTTGATTTTGCTGGATACAGTGTTATACGGTCATACCGCACTGAAATAACCAAATTTATGCAATCATGGCTTGTAAACTGCACTGTTTTGTTCTTACCATGCAAGCTTTTTGCCAAGTTTTTTACCGAGCAAGAAAAAATTTGTGACTCTTTATTCCTTAATCAAACTTACGAATAAATTATGATCAAATTTAAGAACAGCAAGCCTCAACCCAAAATTTACTTGTTCTTATAAAAGAAAATATTCAGCAATCTTAAAATACGTACTAGTGCTAGATATGTAATAGAAGAAATTCTTTTTCATTCATTTAATTATACCAATGGTTTTCAACCGGAGTTCCACGAAATCCAAAGACACCGGCAGTACAGTCCAGTGGTTCCGCGACGTTACGAGTAAAATGGTCGATGGTTGCAGTTTTCGGCGCGACGCCGTTTTTCTTTCGATTTGTTCACAAATCTAAATGAAATTCGCTGAAAAAAAGCTGTTCACCGCCCGAAGCCTTTTTTTTTTTTTTTTGAGATCGGCACAAAAGTCGCAGAAAAGTGAAAAGTTAGAGGGAACACTGAATGTCACATTGTCATAACATTTTGTCAAATTGTTATGAAGTTCCTCGAGCCTCTGAATGTTTCATTTTGGTTCCAGTCCATCAAAAAAGTTGAAATCCAATAAATTATACGATCGAACCTGGCTCTATGTAATCTACGTCTGTTTAACCTTCACCTGCACTCTTTTTTGGATTCTGTGATAGTAATTACATTTTATTCGCCCAGTAGCCTTGGCCAGAGACAGCAAAGGGACCTTTCGGTCTTCGAGTCAAGCTGCCTCCTGCCCACCTGTCTACCACACACGGCGGAGGCTTCATACTCAGTGGCGGATTTAGGGGGGGGATGGGGGGGATGCATCCCCCCCCACCAGCCTAAACGTAACGAATCCGGCCGAAAAATCACTCTCAATTTTGCTGAAGACCTTTTTTTTTTTTTTTTTTTTTTGGAGACCACCTGATTTTGGGCGAAAAAAACGTTTGAATTTCCGATTTTGGCCGAAAAATCACTCTCAATTTTGCTGAAGACCTTTTTTTTTTGGAGACCACCTGATTTTGGGCGGAAAAAACGTTTGAATTTCCGATTTCGGCCGAAAAATCACTCTCAATTTCGGTGAAGACATCCGAATTTTTGAGGTTTTGTGCTTAAAATCCCCCCCACCAAAATTTTCTAGATCCGCCACTGTTCATACTCTCCCTTTACTTGCTGGACGTTAAGCAGGGAAGGTGCGAATATCAATTTTCATACTCTTTGGTTTGACCTGACCGGGAATTGAACCCGAGTCTACCGCTTCAGCTGCGGACGCTCTATCCACTCGACCACAGTTTGGGTTGTAAATTCTGTTTCGTAGAATTTCATCCGGCAAGACCACCCCGATGGTTGTAGTGCTTGACTCAATGAAAACCTGTTATTTGTAGTCCATAGTTTAGATGAATAGCAAGAATTGTCGTAATTGATTTAGAAGAAAACTATTTGTAAAGTTATAATGTTTGAACAAATAATTAAATTGTTGTCGATGCCTGGGGGTTCGTGATTACTGAATAAATACAAAATTTTGACTTTTTAGCTGGTAAAATTTTGGTCTTTATCTTAATACTTGAGCAAATTCTTTTCAATTTTTTTGCTAAAAATTTTTGCATTTTTAATGTTTAGCAAAATAGAAAAAAGAATTGCATTTATTTACTGTTTATGGACGTTAGAGATTTAATAGTTACTTTTAAAATTTTTATATGGGTTTATTTTCAAACAGCAAAGTTGCAACACTTGATGGCAGTATTTTCGGATGTGAAAATAAATAAACGAAAACAAAAAAACAACCTAAAAACACTTTTTAAAGATGCATGAAGAAAACAAGGTCGGGATACGCCCAGCTTGATACTTTTTTGATGACCTACGGGGCACTAAAGATAAGATGACGATGATAAAGGTCGGTTACAAAAATAAACCATATTTCTATAGTAGGTAACACGTAGCATATATTTCTGCTTTGGCTAATCTTTTTTGTTTTGATTTGGTACTTTTTCGGCGAAATCGATAAGTGAAATAGGCCTATTAAGTTCTTGATTTTAAGGCTCTTACGTCATATAAAACCGAAAGCGAACACTCGAATTTGCAAATCCATACCCAAATATTGCAATTCTGGTTGCTGTACCGTTTATTTTATACACAGTATACTAAATATCCGATTTATTTATAAATCTGCTGCGCGGAAATAAAGATGTTTCAATTTCCACTCTCAAACTTGCAAGCTGATGTACTGTACAGTATATTGTGTTAACAAACTGTGCGCTGGAATAAAATATTTTAACATTTAACAAACCTTTAACATTCAAAATTTAACATTCCAGCAGAAATCCATCAATTTTGATGATAATAACTGCGTGACTTATACTTTAGTCCGCACAGTTTGGAAGTAAGAAAAGGGACCGGTGTAAGATCGGAAGGCTCCAGTTTCGCAGAAAATTTGTATTTTGATAAACATGGTGGTATACATCCACAAAACAATCTCTCGAAAGTTTATTACAAAAAAGTTTGTATTCTTTAGCAGTCATCATACCTTGAATTTCGTTTTTTTATTTTTATTAAGTAAGACCATTTCAGTCTGTTTTTTTTTTCGGTCAAATTTGAGCAAAAGCATTGATGTGCTGCATTGCAATCCCAAATGCCAATTTTAATCTTAAAAATGCATAAATTTATGTTTTTGAATTAATCTGCTATTTTTGAAGTAATCCTATGATAATAACATGCTATTAGCTATGTTTATTTGATTACAAGTATATATGCTAAATGAGTTTAACTTTTAACTCTATTTTGTGCGGACGGTTTGACCAAAGCATTTTACTTGTGGGGAGGGGCAAAAATGCCCCCTTGTTTAGCTCTTAAACTGAAAATTAAGGGAACACCAAACCTGACTTGCAGCCTGGTATTTCCCAAATTTTTTTGGAAAAACTGATTTTAGTTGATGACGTTATCACAGTGACGTCTCGGCCATATTAAAATAAAGGCGGCTCAAATTTTGCTCATATCTATAAGTTTGTTTTGTAATATTGAATCATAAAATGCCTAAGTTAAATTTGGTTATGTCACAAAAGTTAATATAGACCAAAAATGCTCAGATTTCTAGAGTGACTTCGAAAAATCACAAAATTGGAAAACTTCCTCTTACCTCAGCAATCTCAAATTTTCACGAGTTATTTGGGGATAAATTTGATTCAAAGTCAAGTTAATTTGAAGTAAAAAATTTTTTTTCGAAAAGAAGGTCATAACGAAAAACCCAACGGGCTTTTTTTGCCCTCTACTGTGTAAAATGGCGTTAAGTTACAGTATTGAGCTATACTTTCACGAAAACTCAGCTCAATCCGTCATAAATTTTGACCATCGTAAATTATGCGGTAGAAATTTGACCATGATATATTCTTTGTCAATCTAAGTTCAGTTTTGAAACAAATGAAAAAAATTAAGCCCAAAATTGATAATGACAACTTCACTGAAAGCCGCCATATTATCTCGTATTCATCTTTTACCTCATAGGGTATCAGTTCAAAAAACAGCTGATTTCAAATGCGTCAGTTAATTGTCTTGATTGTACGGTGATAACCAATGATAAAACCATTTAAATGCAGCAATTTTTGCAATTTGAAATATTCTGCGAAATGCGAATATTTTACTGTTTATAATTTGATAAAGATAATACAGCTCAAAAATATTTGTACTCCATTCGTACGTTTGTCTTTATTTCTTTTGTCTGCAGCGTGGCAAAAATGTGACATTAAACCTTACGCATGGGAGTGACACATCTTTGTGCATGACGCCAATCTAGCAGACTGCATGGTTTACTCAACTTGATTTTGTTTCTACCAAAACAATAAAATAAACTAAGCACCAAATTATTCAAGGAGTAAAATGACTAAATGAGACTTTGTTTGGGTGCTCCAGGCAGTGACGCCATGCCGACTCAAGCGAGGTTTAAAAAGAGGACTTTGTGCTGCGAAAAGAAGGGTACTACGTGACCAAAAATGACCAAGGGCACGTCGTGACGAAGGGTACTACGTGACCAAAAACAGTACTACGTGACCAAAAATGATTCCGCGTGTCATCACTATCTTTACTAAATACGATTATTTTGAGACGGATTGAATACTTTGAACACAATGAGTATAGGAGTAGAACGATATTGTAGCATGATATAGTTAGTGCTATATCATGTGGTCAAGTTTCGATCAATAATATATTGTTCACAGAAGATTTATCACAGTACTATAACATTAAAAGTAGAAAAAATTAAAACCTCTAAAACCCAGCAGTTTGTTTTACCCGTAAATGGGATCATCAGTGTAAATTCTATTTGAACAAGATGTATTCCAATGATCCCGTTTATACGAGTGACAGACAGGCAGTTGGATTTTAGGTTTTAATTTTTGATGTTTTTAATACTTTAATACTGTAGTATACTGTGATATTTGTTCAAATTAGGCTAACTCTTCGTTATCAAGCACGCTTTGAAACCCGATATCAACCACAGATTATAATACGCTTTATTTTTTTGAATTTTATACTTTTAACGATTTTTGGCATGCATAAAATTATCATTATTTTGTGAGAAAAGTGAAATTAATGAACGCGAGAAACGAAAACATACTCAATAAACGCTTAATGATTTACAGTCGCTTTGCCAACATAGCCTGCTTGGATGTGCAGCAAGATTTTTAACATTTTTGATCTTATGCAGATCTTAGAAGTTAGTTGGCCAAGCAAGCTAGCTTTTTGTTTATTGCAAAAATGTTACTTTAATTCTTCATGCTTTATTTGGTCGTAACGCAATGTTGTGTAAATTATTATGCAGCAAAAATAGCTTGTTAACCTCCAGTTATCTAGCTTTTAAACCGATCCATAAGTATCATAGTCTTCTATGCCGACCTGTTATGTGAAGTATAATGGAAGCATCTTATCTTTTGAAAAAATTATAAACAAAAGCAGAAGATTTGTCGCAGAGCTTCGTGGTGTCTTCACACAACTTTATTTCAAAAGAAAAAAGAAGGATGAAAAAAATGATATCAAGCTAGGCATTGTAGACTTATAGAGCATTCTTTTATGCTATCTTTTATATATTATTTAAAAAATTTATCTGTTAAGTCAAGATTAAAGGCTAGAGTTCTCGTTGCCTCCAGGTTGTAAATACAGTACCTAGGTTACAAGAATAGTAAGTATCGCTAAAATATGAAATACTTAAATTGTACTTGCATACAGGCGCGTAGCCAGGATTTTGCAATGATGGGGGGCTGTTTCGGAAATGTACAACCAAACCAAAACGGTTTTCACTCGGAATCGGAACGGTTCTGTGTCCGAAATTTGGTGAAGAACAAAACAAAAAAAGGTCTTCACTCAGAATCGGACCGGTTTTGTGCCCGAAACAAGGCGAAGACCAAACCAAAAAAAAAGGTCTTCACCCAGGTTGGGAACGATTTTTGAGATCGAATTCTCTTCAAATCTAGAGTGAAAGTAGACACTTTCTTTTTGCCAATGCCAATTCTTTTGGTGGGCTATTTTCGTTTTTAGTGCAAAAATCGGTCTCAAAAGTGCTAGAAACGTGGTATTTTGCACACTCTGCATGCCAATGGGGGGCTGTAGCATTCCCCCGCCCCCCTCCCCTGGCTACGTTCGCTTGCCTATACACTGACTTACGTTGTGCTTTATACTTAGCTTTTTTCGCAAAACGTCAACTCAATGTATTTGCCGATATAGAGGCTGGATTCTGGAATTGTTAAACGTTCCCTTTTGTCTATTTCTGAAGTGTTTTTTTTTCTTTTTTTCTTTCTACTATTAATGACGGTCAATAACTTGAGTTTTTGTTTTGTGAACCTGTCGGTTTGAGTTTTAAGAACATTTGGGTTTAGTCCACCTTCAGACACTCAACATCACAGATCATCTCGATGAGGATAAGCTTCGGGCTTAAGATTGAAAAAATTTCAAGCTTAATGCGGGTCTGATACGTGTCTTGCGTGTTAGGTAGCTACTAGCAATAAAAATATAATCAAAATAACTTTACACCACTAAATTTAGAGTTCATTTATGTATCAATACAATTAAAAGTACACAATCACCATTGTTGCGCAATAATTTATTAATGAGGTGTTATATTTAGTCGCAGCTGCAGACTACAAATTTATAAAGAAAAAGAGCAACACGTTTTTTAAAACTAATTTAACTTGCAGGCGTTTTCCGACCTAGTTTGGGCTTTAACCGTTTTTTAGATTAGAGCCGAGTTGGAGCCTGAACTTGGCGGCCCGTTTGCAACTCTGGAATGATTTCTTTCGAAAGACCATTTATATTGATGGAGTTTCATTTTTTATTTTTAAATTTTAACGATTTAATATTATTTATTTCAATTGACATTTATAAGCTGATAAACATCCCTGGAAAAGTTTATTAATATGCGTGATTCTAAGAAAATAACAGAAAATAAGTGCGCACGTATATGCACCGATCCAACTTTTCAATTTGTCACTCTAAATATATACCATTCAGATTATATTAGTGCATATTTATTTAGATTTAGCTGCAAAAAGTAACACTGTCGCAATTTGCAACAATTTAGCCGCAAATCATCATTTGAAGAAAAGCGCTTTTTTTTATTTAGAGTTCAGAATTTTATTTGAGCCTCAAAGTGACCATTAAAAACGCGAATTTGTGAATTCAACACATTAATAATTTGATAATGCTTTGGCTAATCAAAAAATTCTCAGCAATGGACTATATACAGGCGTTTTAATTTGTTTTGAAACATTTTTACATTATGAAATTTCGGTAAGCACAACTTAAACACGTTTTTGTCAAAATAAACATAGCAACGAAACAGAAATATTTAGACTAAATCAAATTATATCGACGCTTAAAGGATGGTTTTAACACGTTATTATTTTTAAATGCTTGGAAATTTATGACAATTTAAAACATTACTCTAAGTTATATTCATTATATTCAAACAGAAAATTAATCACTATAGGAGTGTCACTTTTTTGTAAGAACAATTTTATAAAAACACGAGGCTCCTTTTTGCTCTAAAATAGAGAACAAATTAAGAACAATGCCAGCCTCAGTGTAAAAAAATAATTTAAGAACACGAGGCTAGTACAACACATTTCTCAGAAATCAGCTCTGTTTTAACGGCTTTTTTTATAATGCCGTTGTTGATTTTTCCTACTGTAATCATGGTCTACAAAAAAAATCCAAGTTTTAACCGAGCAAGAGTCAATTTCTATCACTTTATTCTCAAAAAAGTTAAGAACAAATGAAGCTGAAAATTTTTGAAAATTTATGAGCAATAACCAACCTCGACTCAAAATTTATGAGCAATAACCAAACTCGACCCAAAATTGACTGATGCTTATTAAAACAATGGGTACACTCGTAAAGCAATTTGAATCAGTTTGATAATGTGTTTTGATTTCCTTATAGAATGTTGTTCAATGCAATGTTACCGACGTTAGTTTTGCATTTAAAATACGGTAAGAGGAAATAATTTTACAGAGAAGCATAACTTGTTATATAATAGCTTTCAAGGCTTTGGTGTTTAAGGCATTCGGCTACTAATGATTGCAATAATTTACGAATTTGTGCTTTTTTCTTTCAAAGAATAAAAAGTATCAAATGTTACAATATTGTTGGATCTTTATAATTTCGGAAATAAACAATCAAACAACCAACTTCGAATTCGACTATCATTATTGAATTCTATGCATTAATCTCGAAAGATCAAGAAGATATTATTGTTCAAGAATATTATGCACAGCGGTGTTGTTCAACATCGAGATATTTTGCTGCTTTAGATCCAATCTACAAAAACCAAACAATTCTTTATTGTTTAATAAAAAATATTACGTCAGAAAACGTGCTTAGATCCGGCAAAATATTAGCATATGCCATATACGTTTACCCAAAGAAACACTTCAGTAGTGAATTGGTCAACCTGATTGCTCAAGAATCATGGGCTACGCGCAGTCGCAAATATGCAGCGTCGCCCTTTTTCTTTTGCTCAAAAGTAGCTGCGAGCGAGCCTATATAATCTGGAATCGTACAATGTTACCGCAAAGAAAAAGTGAATCAGCCAAAATCGGTCGGGAATAAAATTTTTGGATTTTATGGAAAGTCAGAAATTAAAAATTGCTTGGAGCAGAAATAAAGCAATATAATAATTGCATCCCATTTGCAAAATTTTGAAGAGGTTCGTTGAGAAAGCAACTAACAAAATACTGGAGAGCAATACTGCTATATTCTACAGTAGTCTAAACTGATAACATGGCAAATCTAAAAAAATATGACCACAAAATTTAAAACGATGTTGCAATAACAGAGAATAGAAACTAGAAGCAATTTTATTTTCACCACGAACTTTTTCTGTGCTGCAAAATAAGTAAATAATGCACTTTCCGAAATCTTACGTGGAAAGAATAAAAAACCTGCTTTACCGCTACTAAACAATCATTTATTTTTCAGCGTAATAAGTAATTCTAAGCTTGAAGAGAAAGATTGTGATAGCAAGAAAACTACAGGTGTATCTGTGAACAAAACAATACTGACGGACAAAATCTCACCTACTCCGCAAAAAATCCCAACCTCTTCAACCAGTTCAAACGAGGATTACACAGACGACCCAACAATGCCCGACATTGAAACGCTTCATTGTCCCAAAAATATCATGCGAGACTTGGCTGAACCAGACTTTGATATGTGGAGATTAGATAGGGACTCAATGGTGGATCACATCGAGTAAGTTGTCTGTCCGTTTTCTTCCTTTTTTTTTTCTTGTACTACAAATGGGAAGCAAGTGTGCTACAGTATATGCTCAGTGCTAGAATCATGACAGTGTTATCATATTACTGTACTAGCCATGACAATATCACAAGGCGAGGGAAAACATGGATGCAACGTACCTGTTGCATTCACTACCTAGAAGTTAAACTCACTGAGCGCTTTGTAATGCAACAAACTTTCAAGCTTTAAAAAAAACGGCAAAAATTTTCAAAGTCATTTTTGGAAAGTTTAAAGTTTTTCTTTTTGATTTAAAAACAAACTGAGGCCAAAAAGTTTTTAGCTTATTTTTGGTACATCCTCTTTGTTTATTTGTGAGACTTGTTTAGGTACATGTACCACGATTTGGGGATAGTCAGAGCTTGGAAAATCCCACGGACAACGTTGAAGATGTTTCTTTTGGGCGTCCGTGAGCGCTACCAAGATAATCCATACCACAACTTCAAACATTGCTTTTGCGTCACTCAGGTAAGCATTGCAAAAAATGACAGTTTGACAGATAATTTTTAAACTTATAAAAGCTTTAAATTCGTTTAGCTGCTGATTAATCAAAGGCGAAGTCTCTAATCCTCTTTAAATCTTTAGATGGCCTACAGCATGCTGTGCAAATTACGTCTTCGAGGATTAATATCAGTCGATCAAATGGGAGCTCTTTTGACTGCAGCCGTTTGCCACGATGTCGATCATCCAGGTCTTAGCAACACGTACCACTGCCACGCAAGAACACCGCTTGCAATTTTATACAACTACCAAAGTATTTTAGGTGAGTTGTATATTTTGAGTGGAGCACTCTTCAAATTTGTAGCTGTAATCAAAAGAAAAAACAATGATTAAATGTTAGAAAAATAACTGTATTTTCGGATAGCACACGCCGAGAAATTGCACTTGCCGGTGTCTTGTGTCTGCTTACAGTATGCGGCGTGTTTATCGTGTTTTGCTTTTGGTTATTTTCAAAACCTTTCCATTTCAGAACAACATCATTTCGCTGTGACCTGCCGAATTCTTTCAAACAAAGAACGAAACATTTTTCGTAACGTCCAAAATCGTGACGGAGTATTGACGGATATTGGTGACCTCATACTTGCTACCGATTTAGCTCAGCACAAAAAGATAACCGAAAATTACACCAATTGTATTTCTGAGGGTTTTGACTTCGAAAACAGGTCAGTTTGAAAATCAATTTGCTCGTAATTTTGTGTTTTTGTCATTTAACGATTGAGTGCGTTAGTCAAAAAAGGTCCTCCTACTTCTTATCGCTCAAGACACTTCTTTTGATCCCCTGCTTTTTCATTTGGCTTGCGAAACAAGCGTCTACGGTGCGTTAAATTGTGTCGTTATTTGTTTAAGTATTTTATTACGCATAAAAACAATCTTTTACGTTGTGTTAACACAAATGACACTTCATATCTCTCAAAGGCAATGTCGTTCTCAAATTTTAAGAGATTAAACAAGAACAAATTTTCGAAAGCCTTTTTCATTTATCGATTTATTTATTTTGCAGTGGCCACGTAATGGCGCTATTGAAGATGATCATCAAATGTGCCGACGTGTCAAATGAGGTTCGCCCCGAAACTGTCTCCGCGCCATGGGTGGAGCGGCTCTTCGCCGAATATTTCGAGCAAAGTGCTAGAGAGAAAAGAGAGCACCTTCCTGTTACCTCATACATGGATCCAGACACTGTAAGTGTATTTTTGCATCACTGAGCAAAAACTTTGAAACTTCAAAACTTTAAATTTCTGTCGAATCTACAAGACAACTACAATGAATAAAAAATTACACTATATTTCAACCAAAGCAAACCGGACAAAAAATTCTAAAGTCATTATAATTGTTGAAATTAAATAGTCTTAATTTGTAAATGATAGTCTTAATTTTCGTTTTACAGAACGTTGAATTTTCAATTAAATGCAAACAAAGTAACAAACATAAAGCGGTGCATCTACCCTGAAACGATCCAAAGATTTAATTTGCAAAAAAACTTTCTAAATTTGACGATTTTCCTTCCAAATGTTGAGGAATAGCTATTCGATTACGTCGGGCACTTAAACTAATGGCGTCATATTTTTAAAACAATGTGTTTGCGACTGAGCGTGGGACTGTTAACACCAGACTAATTTGTCGTAGTCGCTGATAAGATGTGCGGTTACGAAGTGACAGTAGCGACCTCCGCAAAGCCCAAATATTTGTCACTGACTTAATAGCATATTGTAAATATTTGCATGTTGATCTAATCTAATGTTCAGGATGGTTTGAGGCGAAAAAGTTGGACGTATTTTTTATAGCACAAAGGTTAAATCAACACTTTCATTTCCGAAAGACAGTTTTACAAGTTTTCAAACGATTTTCTCAAGCGGTTTACGATTTACTACTGCAAAAATGCATACTCTCATTAGATAAACTTCTTGGATATCTATAATTGCATGTCGTTAACAAAAAAAGCAAGCTTCAGCTGCATTGAACAAGTTCTCCGAAACTGCTGTTTCCGTACCTTTTTGTATCTGGATTTGATAAATTAATTAGGCGTTAAATTTATAGGTATTTGCGTCTACTTTGATTAAATTGCCAAAAAATTACAGCATGTTTATTTGTGTCGCCTACACGCTTACCGCTGCAAAACAACACTGTAAATAATTGAACGTAAACATTTTAATTACACCTTAAAATACAACTGCTTTTTTTTTATTGCCTTGTATTTGATGTTTTGATCCAATCAACTATCGCTCGAAAAACAAAAATAGCCTACAGGTAGCTAAAATTGCTTTGCGCAAAACGTATTAAAACCCCAATCGGTAGCTTTATTTTTTTCCAAAAAAAGACCAATAGAATTAAACTAAGATCACCAACTAAGATCACTCATGCCAGTGATAACCTCAGATCGAGTTGCAGAAAGATTTACAGCGATTTTGCTTTGGCCCCGTATTACACATGTGACCACAAAATATTTTTTTGTTTTTCGTGCTAGTTTGAAGTACCAGTTGGTTTTTTTTTAACAATATTTTCAATTTTTCATGTATGTTACATTGGAAGCTCGTCTAGGTAAATAACACGAAATCAATCTGTACTCATCAACAAGTTATAGGTTGAACCATACTGATAATTTGTTCCAATTTAGCGTGTGTTAATTGGGTGTTAAGCACTTTCTGGCAAACAGTTATTAGTTTGTTACAACATAATTACTCGATAAATGATAAATAGGGGTTTTTCAATCTATATTTTAAGTTGAAAATGCTATCTTGAACCAGTAAACAGCGTGCTTCTATTATTCTCGAAACTGGTTGTCACGAAACTTTTGGGCTGTAATTGGCACATTTGGAGATAATTTTTGAGTCAATTAGCTTGTAAATGCTAATATTAGACTACAGAATTGCTGCAATAAGCATGGAATTTAAATCGGGTTCCTTTTTTTCAGGTCAATATCTCGGAGTCTCAAGAAGGATTTATCCGCGGAGTCATGCTTCCCCTGTATCATCACTTAGGAAAACTGATTGTGGAAGCCCAACCTTATTACATTGACCCCATATACGAAACCCTCTCAAGATACGAAGTTCAAAACAACTCAAGAAAAAGCAAAGTCTAAAATTGCATTGCCGAAAATCGCTTAGAATCCGCTTATCTTCTATGCAATGCTACATGAAAAGTCTCCAAAACCTGGGGCACTGTCAACCAAGTTTAATTTTATTATTTCTTTAAAAACTAAAATTTAATTGCTGGTTTAAAGATCAGAGATTGCGTTATAGATAAAATGCAAATGCTGGTAAATGGACCTGCAAAGATGAAAAAATGTGCATAGTAGTTTAATACATGCATTTTTGGCAAAAAAAGCAAACATGTTGCATTACCTCAATTATTTTGTGGTATATTTAAAGTTTTTACTTTATTTTTAAACTTTATTGAATTGCGCTAATTCTAGATACAACGCAAGTTTTGTCTATCGCAGTAGATAGTGTAGGATGAAAGATAGCGAAAAAAATACAAATTAGCTCAACAACTAAAACATCATTAGAACTAGCGTTAATTGTATGGTACCAAAATATTAATTTGAGCGTAAATTACCACTGTTTCATTTGCGTTGTCGTTTCATTTCATCGAGATGTTTCTTTTGCTCGTATCGTCACTGTAGTTGTTTTATATGTTTTTATTTTTTCAAATATACATTTTCTAAGAATGAGTATGCTTGTTTGTTGCTTTTATCTTGGAATTTGTTTCACAAACGTAACCCATTTTCTTGAAATGTAATCGAATCACGGGTTCTCACAGCTGAGTTTCGGATAGAGATTGAATGTTGCCCGGAGTAGCACAACAGGGGGTTAAGGGAGCTGAATCCGTCCCTCTTCAGTAAGTCACTTAAAAATTTATTGCAAAAACTGAGAGAATGAAGGGGCTAGCGATTTAATTTCTTTGAAATGATTTCCAAACTTTTGCAACGTACTGTAGATCTATCAAATGGCTCCAAAATCGTGCAAAATGTCATCCGCATGATGTAAAATGGCTATTTTTTCCGAAAAATCTAAAAAAATTGCTCAAAGGCTGGGGCAAAATAAGCGCTCCTTCCCCAAAATCCTGGCCGCCATTCATTTTAAATGCATCAGTTTGCTCAAGATTTTGTTTTTTAGTTAGCTTTGAGTTTAAGTCAACCCCCGTAAACGAAATTTTAAATCAGGGCTGCGTACTTGAACTCGAAAAAACTCGATCATTTTCCCAACCTCAAACTTGAAACAAAATTTTCTAAAGTTCAATAAGTTCGTTTATCTAGCTGGCAGCCCTGAAGAAGCCAGAAAGGCAGAAACACGGTATGTCTTTCATCAAAACAAAGCTTCTTTTGGAGCATAACAGCGCTTCCAAGCTCGGTGTCTTAAGGCGGACGTACACAGTTTCCATTTTTTCTTTACGTTTTTGCTTTTCTATGAAAAAGTATGCGCTTTTTCGTCAGCATTTTTATTCGCACTAAGTAGACCGCTAGACATAGGCTACTGATAAAAATTTCGTTCAAAAATTTGGTGGATGAATGGTGAGAGCAATATTTCAAAAGAAAACTATAATCCTTTACAAAAAAAAATTCGGAAAACTTTTGTCTTGTGTGTAACAATGTGGCTAGTGCGGATATGGACATATATAGGCTTACAAAAACGCGGACAAAAAAGCAGCACATACTTTTTTATGGAGAAGAAAAAAGTACAAAAACGGATACTGTGTTAGCCCAACCTTACTTCTTGACAAGGAGTGGTAATAGTGCAGCTGTTGGCAAAGACTGAATCCGTTATTAGAATCAGCAAGATCTAATTCGTTAGCACGAACGTCGATTAACTTTAATCCGCCGATTAGCGATGTTCTATCTTCAACACCAATGAGCTTATTAGATTAAAATAAACTGACTTTGTAAGTTCAGATACGTTGTTCTTGCATTACTTTGTAATTATAGCAATTCGACCGGCAACTTGTTTCAAACTTTTCCCCTCAAGTTTTGTTAGTCCGCGTTGGTACACAAGAAATACGACCCTTAAAGCCTAATCATGAAACCAGCACAACATCACGGCACGTATAATTTTAAAACAGCTAAAATAATTTTAAAACTGCAAACTTTAAGTCCTTTTCTAGATTGAGCGATCACAAACAACTTGTGCTTGTTCTCTGTTATGTGATGCCATCAGGTACGTATAACGTAGAAACCCCTCGAAAAGCATTAAAAAATATCGCAGAAAATTGAGACAACAGATTACAAAATGCACCGTGTTTTGGAAATATCAATTTTGTTACAATGTAGGACATTACCTCGAAAATCTGTTGATGTTTTTCGACACGGATATAATTAAAATCGTGCTTTTCTCATTGGAAAACCAAAAATGAATTAAGCTATATAGACTGTAGGAGGTTAACGTTAAATTGGTTCAAACCAGAAATAGCTTGGCCTATTCACTGTGGTTCAAGTTGCTGAATAGCTACCGTAAAGATTTGTTTAAATTCTATTTGGATAATGATTGAAGATGGCTAAAGTTCTAGTCGAAACGTCTCGTATTAAATAGAATGTTTCAATCTAATTTCTTTGTTGTTGTTTTTTTTGTCATAATTTAAATGTGTTTATCTATTTTGCAAATCGAAAGATACAGAGACCGAAATCGAAAATTACGGAGCCTTAACCTCCATGAAAACTTTAGATGAAAAAGTGCTGTTCTATCAAGGTCCGTGATTAATTAATACTCAAAATTAGCTTTTTGAATGCCAACATACGTAATACAAGCTTCAAACCCAAATAAATACTGTTCAACATTGTCGACTTTCTTGTAGTGAAGTACAGTAAGTTAATGGTAATGGCACCTACCTTTGCGAAGTTAGAATGCCCACATATAAACACATAGACATAGTACCAAAACAGAAAACGATCTACAACGAAAATCAAGTCATCATTTTACAAAGCTTGGCACTGTGCTGCTTCGTACTATTGGTCCTCGTCAGCAATTCTCAGAACTTCCAAGGCTGCAAACTCGAAAAAATACTTTTTCTGACCTCGAATGGAACTATATGAGTTCAATAAAAAGCTATAAGTTAAAAAATTATCGGAAATATTTTTTGTTGATCATGCCGTTTAGACTACGTTCATTTGTTTATGCCATGGCAACTTAAAAAAACAAAAACAGCACGTAAACAAAAAGAGAGCGATTAAGTCGAGAACAGGTAGACTTAGTATTTTCGTCCGCCTGACTCGAACTAGAAAAACTTGATATTTTTGCTGAACTTGAACTCGAAAAAATTAAATTAGAGAACTCGGACTTATTAAAATAGGCTGAACTCGAACCAAAATCGATAGGGTTTGCATCAGTTTTGCCCAGTGAATATTTTTCGTCCGGGAAAAAATGAAGTTTTTGGTTGATGCCTTCTTCTGAGCAAAATCTTGGTTGCGCGACTGTTTTTGTTCTATTTTTAGTGCTTTTGAGACAGTCATTATTATTATTTTTTGAAGTGCTTACTAATCAGGACCACGCCCAGCTACTTTAAACAGGGGCTCTGCGCTAAAATAGTCACTTTGATACAACGTATCTGAACGCGATAATGAAATCAGTATATGCGTGAAATCGTCCTAAACAGAAAAATTAAGTTCTTTCCCTAAATATTTCTAGGATTAGACTTCTATTAATGTGGCCACCCATATCAATGCGCATCTTGAAAGAAGAGATTTGTTTTTTCTGATAAAGTCGTAAAAATAACAAATACTGAAATTCGTTATGTAACGATTTCGACTGTGCTGTGATTGCTATTGAGTACTGGACTAATGTTCGATCTTTTTGAAAAAAACAAAACCAAGCTTTCAAATCATATCCGTGAACTGAACAGTAATAAACCTACCGTAGTATAAATTAATGTTCCAACCACCAGTAGCCAGCCAGTACTATGCCCTTTTTTTATACGAACTAGTAAAATTTGGGGGGAGACCGACTGTTCTTAAATTTTCACAAATTTTCATACTCATTTGTTGTTAAAGTTTATTGAAGAATAGAGTGACACAAATTTAGACAAAGCAAAATAGTCAAGGCAAAGAAAACTCTGCTGACTGCTTACAAATACGTTGTATTTGCCACAGTTCTTAATAATCTGTTTCATTCTGAGGTTAGCATTGTTCTTAAATTTTAACTGAAAACGAGCCTCGTGTTTTTTATATTGTTCTTATAACAAAAGTGTATTCAGTAAATATTGGCAACCACGTGCAAGAAAAAACTCTTTGGAATCAGCTGCACAACACAGGGGCAGGGCCGCAGGGGGGACTTCAATAACTGTCCAGTTTGTCCGCTAGTGTTGATTTTGAAACCCTAATTTGATACAAGTAGTGTCTGCACCCATTGACTTAATCCACGGATTTTAAGTTAAATAAAGAGAAAAAAAAGAGGAATATTCATGCGCAAATTTTTCATTAACGTTTTTAAGGGTCAAGATTAGGGTTTCAGTTAGGGTTGGGGTAGATTAAGAATTAGTTGTAAGAGTAAGGAGCTGAGTTTACATTAGATTTGGGTCAAAATTAATGAAAAAGATAAAAATTTCAACCCATGGTTTTTTGAATGCAGACAGTGCCTTTAATATAGCATTCCGAGTAACGGTAAAAGCTGAAAAATTAAGCCCTAAGTATTAAAAACGCTATCTTTTCAAAATTACAGTTGAGCCATTTCCAATATCTACACTAAAATCACAAGGATACTTTCACAAAGACCAAACTGTTGCCTCAGCTAAAAGTCATTCTAGAGCAGCGGAAGGTTTTAGTCAAGAATCTACATTAACATGTGAAGCTCTTAAGGTAAAGCCATATACTTGTAGCTTCGCAAATCTTGCTAGCAAACCTCATCAAACAACCGGTGTCAAGATTAAGGCTTTAAATTGACACAATACAATATCTGGAAAAATAGTTCGTCTCGAATAAATTCATTTCTCCACTTCAAAGAGTTTCCAAAAACAAATCGGAAAAGTTATCACGAATATTTGACAAAAATAAGATGATAAACGAACACAGAGTTCCATAATTGATCGACTCGTTGACAGGTGCACAAGTTTTTCTTGAAGAAGTCAAAAGAGAGAGTTAGAATAACAAATTTGCAATGTTTCCATCTCCATGATATATCACGAAAGATTAACGAATATGATTAACTTCCAACACAGACTTATTCTATTCAAGAAAAGATAAATCAAATGGAAATGCTTACTGCCAGTTAAAGTAAAGACTAACATTAAGATGTTAATAGCGAATAGGAATTGATTTACAAACAGTTAACATGCTTTGGCAAAATTTTCGTTTTTGTTTTCCGTGCTGATCGTTTCATCACTTCTGGATTTCAAAAAGTCTGAGAATTTATTTTATTATCAAAAAAAAAATATCGACTTTTAACAACTTTTAGCATTTTTTGGAAAAAAACTTTTCGGTTCATGTGTCGAATGAAAGCGCAGTTCCCTATTCTTCCTTTCATTTCCCACAATTACAGCGAGATTGGTAGCAAGTGACAGCTTGAATCGAAACCCCAAGGTTTCTTCGCTATCTCCAGTCCAGGAAAACTTGGATGCAATTGTAATCGAAACCCCAAGTCCTGAATTAATTAGGCCGACTATGTTTTGCCAGGGTCGCGGAACTCGGGAAACAAATTCATTTAAAATTGAAAACAACGGATATAAACAAAACACTTTCATCTATCGCGCAAACAGTAGGCCTAACAAAACACCTGTTCGAAGAGCGATAAATATTTGCAGAAAAAAGATAAAACGAAAACGCTACGTGCCAACCGCAAAAATATTGACGCAAAAGAAATTGAAGAATCCACGCAAGTTCCGTATAGTGATTAAATAAAAAACACTTGAGATTAATTATACAATACACTGCAAACAAAAACAACGTATGTCATCGCCAAAATGATAAGTCGCAACTTGCTTGGAAGACAAAAACTTGATTAAAAAATATTATTTCCAGCCAGGAGATTCGAGTCTTTATTTCTTTCCACTGCTTCCCGTTGGAGGTGCTGCAGCAAAATTAACTAACATTAGAAGACAGAACATTCTATTTTTGAACAGCATCGATGTTGTCAACTGACTTGTATGGTTCAAACTAACACTTTAAATATAATTATTCACAGCTTCTCTATTAGACGTTCAGCATTAAAATGAGTGTAACAGGATGGAGTTACCACATTGAGCTGCATGGTAGTTTAAACGAGGACTAAAGGCAAAATTAATGGGAGGTATTTAAAGTTTGGTGAATCGTATTACACTACAGTGACGTTGACTTCATTTTTCTTGACATAGCCGTTCCAGAAATATTCTACTTCAAACACGACGTAAGGGCCTCTAATGTTATATCTTTTAATAGTTTTTATAGGCAACCTTGACGTTGATAGCCTTAGCATCGTTAGCGACGGCATCCCAATTCTAACCTAAAGCAACGCCGCTATTAGGCTACTGCATTGAGTCGTTTCGCTGCGTACTAATCACATTGATCTTGTCAGCACAACAGATCGGAGCTGGAAAAAAGAGTAGACTGTTAGATAGCTTAGCGATCTCAGTAAGAATCAAGCTGTCAGAAACATTTCAGTCTAAATAATAGCCTAGCCTAGCAATAAGGCTTTTATTACTAGGCTACAAAGTACAAACTCACACCTGATAATAAGACTACTAGTACTTGAGTAGACCTATTGTATTTGCTTACCATTTTGTGACCCTAGAATAAACTTTTCCATCTAAGTTGCAAACAATGGAATACTAGGCAAACTCTAATAACTCTACTAGCCTTACTTTTGCTTGTTCTTAGACGTTCGTTACTTTTCGTTATCTTGGCTACCGTACTCAGTCTACTCTTCCAGCGCGGATCTTTTCCGTTGACAACATCAATCTGATTAGTGCGCAGCGAAACGACTCAATGCAGCAGCCTAATAATACCGATGTTGCTTTAGATTAGAACTAGGATGGCGTCGCTAACGACGCTAAGGCTATTAACATCAGGGTTAGCAGTAAAAAATATTTAAATTTATGACATTAAAGGGCCCCGACGTCGTGTTTGAAGTAGAATATCTCTGGAACGGCTGGGTCAAGAAGGATGGAGTCAACGCCAACCCAGTCTTATGCGATTTGCCTAACTTTAAATACTCGATTGATTTTGCCTTTAGTCCTCGTTTACCTTAAAGGCCACCTAATGTTTGCAAAGCAATGCCCTTAAAATGAAATAGAAAATTATTACTAATCGAATTTTGTGAAACCGGTTTTGATACACGTTTTCAGTTTCAAGAAAATGAGTAGCCATTACTACCTTTCGCGTTTTTAAAAAATGACATGACGTCATCAGACCCAGGAGTTTGGTGCATTTGACTTGTTCATCATTGCAGAGAATAGGCAATTTTGCAAAGGCAAGTGATAGCAGCTTACTAGTCAAAAAGTGTTGCACAAAAAAGGCGTAATTAGCTCAAAGTAGTTACATTGCGAAGTTCTGAAGTAAATTACCCGTAGCAATCACCATTCACTACAAGTATTGAACAGCAGTATTACTACCGGTAATGACTCTATCACTCTAAAAACTACAACAGTACAAAAGTTTTTGCATTCTAAGGTTTCTGGCATATCCATACCCAATACTGGTATGCTACCATAGTGTAAAAAAAGATTTTAGACATAACAAGAAACTATTGAAAGCTTATAATTATGTAACAATATTTTACCTTTCTAATACCAGTAGCCACTGTAGTTTACTGCGTAGGATTAGGAATATACCGGTACCGTACGATACAAATGATACAGGTACCAGTATCAGATCAGTAGCCTGATTTGGTTTGTGTTTCAGTGATTGGTCTTGTTGGACCGGACAAAAAAAATGACCTAGTCAGATTGTTGAAAGCTTGGGAAGCAAATTACTGGTAGATGGGTAGTAGGTAGGAGTATTGGTACGTTGGGCTAATTATGGCAAGGAAGTAAGTATTGCCTGTACCGGTATGTTACATTGGTACGATAGGTAAAAATGTTACTATTACAGGCAGCATTTTTGTACTGCAATGTCATATTCACAGTATTGGAACTCGTAAAAAAGTAAACTGCACTCACTGGTAGTTGTCTGGCTGTGCAGATCTGAGATACTAGTACACTGATCTGATACCGGTAGCCTAGTCCGGTATCGCTAAACTATGGTACCCTAGCAGATTAGTCCAGCGTAATATATCACCAGGAGTAAAACATTTACTGAAACACAAACCAACCAAGTACTGATCTGGTGCTGGTACCATTTCTGCTGTACATATCCTTACCAGTATATTCCTAATCCTACGCAGTAAACTACAGTAGCCTATTGGTATTAGAAAGGTAAAATATTTTTACATAATTACAGTATAAGCTTTCAATTGTTTCTTTTTTTTACGCTTTGGTAGCCTATCGGTATTCCCATTGGATACGGATATGCCAGATACCTTAGAATACAAAAACTTTTGTACTGTTGGAGTTTTTAGAGTGATAGAGTCATTACCGGTAGTAATACTGCTGTTCAATACTTGTAGTGAATGGTGATTGCTACGGGTAATTTACTTCAGAACTTCGCAATGTAATTACTTTGAGCTAATTACGCCTTTTTTGTGCAATACTTTTTGACTAGTAAGCTGCTATTACATGCCTTTGCAAAATTGCCTATTCTCTGCAATGATGAACAAGTCAAATGCACCAAACTCCTGGGTCTGATGACGTCATGTCATTTTTTAAAAACGCGAAAGGTAATAATGGCTACTCATTTTCTTGAAACTGAGAACGTGTATCTAAACCGGGTTCACAGAATTCGATTAGTAATAATTTTCTATTTCATTTTAAGGGCATTGCTTTGCAGACATTAGGTGGCCTTTAAAGGCGTAAGATCCCTTCGACCTTCTGCTCGAAGCAGCTGGGTATATAAAGCCTAATCAATCAATCAATTTTAGGACAAGCTTTTGAAGCTCTCGGTACTGCACTGCCTTGGGTTATTTTTTTTACAAACATGGGCCGTCAGTTTTTGTGTCCTGAACTGTTTTTAATTCAGCATAGGAACTTATACAATTACTTGGTTTTAGAACTTGCCAAATCAAACCTGATTTTTCCAGTAACAAAAAAATTTATCACGGAGATAGAATCAGAAGATATCAAAGAGCGAAACCATCGGAAGTGACATTTAATTTGTACTTATTACATCAACATCTAAAGCCGGAATCGTATTAAAACGTAAGCTTGAAATAAAGATCTTTTAAAGCCATTTGAATGACATTTTAAAAAAATTTTCAAGAGTATCTAGACAAGATCAATGTCAAAGGAATTGACAATTCATTTTTCTTCCTATTTATTTCAGTAGCGTGTCCTAAATTTAACCAGCTATTAGCGCGTCAAGATTTACGTAAAGATTAGCAACCTCTGACCGTTTAGCCTTGAAGCGTTCCCACCACACAAGTGGAGAATTTGACATTAATAACACTATGCTGCAGTGGAATCCGACTAGTGTCCGAGATAATGGCATTTATAACCCGAATACATATTGGACTTGATTACTGAATTGAAATCAAGCTATTTTGTAAATTTTAGCTGTTACAAAGATTTTAACGCATTAATAAAAGCTTTATGTAATATTTTAACACGACCAGTAGTTGATTTGCCATTGACCAGGGAGAAAAAATTCTTCTCAATACTGCATTATAAAATGTAACTTTGCCAAAAAAAGGAGTTTAATGTCAACTACCGAAAAATGACACAATAGATTTTTTATTTAGAACACTGGCAGTCGAACGAAACACGAAAAAGAGAAAGAAGTCGCTAAAGACAGACCTAAGCTAGCATGAAACAAGTAGGAATGATGCTCTACACACAAATAAAAAACATGAACCAAGTAAATGGCTTTCAGCTCTATTTTAAATATTTTAAGCCATTGCGAACAAGAACAAGTAAAACATTTTGCACTTGTCACGACAAACTAAAGAATGGGGATTAGTTTGTAATCTTCATCCCTCTGTTGCATGTGCAAATCAGAAGGTGTTGCCACAGTGAAAGCAGAAAAGCTTGAAGTGTGATTTTTTAATTTCGCATAACTGTAAGCTGCATTTCAATATAATCCATCTCGGCTTAACTTTTGGAGTCATTACCTCACATCGTTCACACGAACTTTCTGCTTCAAAGAAATTCAAATAAAAAATAAAAAAATAAAACTTAATCAATCAACTTCAAAGATTATAAGATCAAATTTATCAGTGTCCATAAAAGAGCATCGAAAAAGCCAAAACCGTCAAAAAATATACAGAAATATAAAAAAAACGAGAAGTTTTAAAAGATGCGAAATATTACAAAAATTTTTCTCTGTCGCGTTTGTTGATGTTAACGCACTTCTTAAAGAAATTTTCACCTAAGTCAGATAATAAGGATTAAAGTTCACGGGGACGATAATTACTAAAAATAGCAGGAAAAAGAGATAGCAAATCAAGATGCAACCGATAGAATGCGAAAAGTCTTTCAAAAGCCCTGATTTTTGATTAGATTTCTGTTACTCGCTTATTTTAATTTCGCATATCAAAGGGACAATTCTGTAAACAACGAAATCAAGAATTTTGCGATGTCACTTCGTGAGACACAAATCGGAATACCAATCTTTTTCAGGGATTAAACGTAATAAAAAACAAATTAAAGCGAAATAGCACCCTCTGGCGCCGAATAAATTAAAAGTTTCAGCAAAGGAAACTGAGAAATTAAATTTCCTAATTTTAAACCACGGTTTTCCGAAGATTTAACCTATAATTGAGAAATATTCTGTGCGAACAAAAAAAGATAAAAGCCGGGCTCGTTAATTGCCATTTCATCAAAGTGAACGGACGGTCACCCCAAGCAAAATTAAGAGGCCTCATAAACAACTTTCACAAGACTATAAATTGGGGTCCGCGACAACTGACCGCGACAAACTGACCGCGAACAAACTGACCGCGAACAACGCCGATTGACTGAGAAGGGCGATCTTAGATATATTTTTACTATCCCCAGAGCCATCTTGCCCAAACCCTCACTTTGTGACGAAATCACAGCGACGAAATTACTGACGAAAACATGTAACGAAATCATTGCTTCGCGGTCAGTTTGTCGCGGTCGGTTGACTTGGCTCGTATAAATTGATGTGGAACCAAGAAATTTTTACTGCTGTTCTCAAAAAACTATGCTAAAAGGTGGCACATCAAGCTTTTTAAAAACCTAAAATCGCTATGTTGTGGTATAATTGTAGCAAATAGAGTCTGAATGTTACAAAAACTAAAAATAGAAGGGCTCTGCTTTTATGAAGCTTCCTATTAAAGCAATTTGTATTGAATCTATAACTGTAGATTAGAAAAAGATGTAGATAAAGTACATGACGCAGAATAATAGATTGCCAAAGCTTACCCGGGGAATTAACTTTGTTTATAACAACTTCAACTTGCTTCTCCAATTCATCCTTCTTCATCAGGAAATCCTCCATTGTAGCTTCCGGAGTGTTTTCAATCCATTCCTGCTTCTCGCTGCAGGCTCCTAATGTTGAGCTCTGTTCCAAGATAATAATTGTTTGCAGGGTATTCTTAGTGTTTTTATCTTTGCTAATTAAGCAAATACATACACTCTTTTTTTTTTTAAGAACACGAGGCTCATTTTTGCTCAAAATTACGGAACAAATTAAGAATAATGCAAGCCTCAGCAGCAAAAAAAAAAATTAAGAACAAACGGAAGAATAAATTTCAAATCAAAAAAAAGAAACTTAAATTTTGTAGAGATTTAAAACGATAAAATTTTAATAATTTTTCAGTATTTATAACCAAAAATACAATGGCTCCAAGATGATAGAGCGCTGTTGCGCACTTCGCTGCCACGTGAGAAAATTCTTGGCAATTGTTCAAATCAAAACAGCTCAATTTTTCACTTTTGCAATTTTATGATGCTGCAAAAGCAGCAAAAAAGCCTTTACTACAGCAGATAGAGCATTCAGTTTTACAAACATGGTTGTTAAAATTGCCATAGATGCTCTCAAAATTTAAGACAAATGAGCCAGCCTCAAGTCAAAATTTACAGGTTCGTATAAAAAGAGTGTAATTCTCTTGGTATCGGTACCAACCAAAATGCATAAATGGTTTAATACTGAGAAAGATTTCAGTTATGTGCAACTGCATTGCATTATATTGAATAATAATTTCCATTTGCTGCTTTAGCATAATTTTGCTTTGGGTCAAGCACCAGTACTACTAAAATACACATGGCCACAAGGACCAACAGGATCGCAAGCACCGCAAGAATTAAGATTAGTCAGGTTAGGATCCTTGCGCTCCTGTCTGCTTTAGTAGCATCCTACAGCACCTTCAGTTCATCGATACAAATAGATATCAAGCAAAACATTAGCAGCTCACTTTTTCTTCTTTTGTCAGTTTTACTCCTTGCATCTTCTCAGGATCAGCGATTAACTCTCGAATTTGAGCGATAAATGTTGCTAAAGTTGATTTTGCCACTGTAACAAACAGATTAAGCATACACAAATAATCTTATTCATCTCACAATAGTACAGTATGTGAGCTAGCAACGCTGTCAAAGTTCATAGCAAAAACTATTCTCGTCGAGGCACAAATAACAATCATAACAATCAACAATTCTTGTGAATCATCAAAGCTTCTCTCCTGACTTTCTACGAACCAAGTCAACTGACTGCTGCAAACTAACTGAAATAAACTGATTACAAACCAACTGATTGCCAGCATTAGGGTTAGTTGGGGATCAGATGGTTTGTGGTCGTTTGCCTGCGATCAGTTAAACACAACTTTTTAATCGCTACGTTGAAGACGCTTTCACTTCTAAGCAAAAAAAAAATTAACCACCATTTCTCTGGACCTTTTACGGAGGATTTGTCAAAATTAACAAGGCAATTTAGGCAACACAAAGGGCAAATCACTTCAAGCTAAATTAACCAATGCTTTGGTAAATAGTGCTGAATATCACTTTTCAAGACTATTTCAAAACTTGCCTAGAATATGGTACATACTTGCCCAATCAATGAATTCAATACAATCACTGTGTTGATATCGCACTGCAAGTTGTCGGGCAGTTTCACCATACTTAGTGCGAAGATCAAGATTTGCTCCATTACGTACCAATGTTTCCAAACAGGAACGATGACCCCAACAAGAAGCAAAATGAAGAGGAGTGTAACCTATACGAAAAAACCAAAATTAATTCAACAAAAACAATGTCAACTACATCTTGCTAAAACGTTTGCAAACTAATTTTCCAATCAAAAAAATTTCATATCAATTAATGAAGGCAATGTCAGGTGTTGAAGCCATGGCCAAAAGGCAAACTCGGAAATAAATATCTGGCTACCAGTACGCCACTGACAGTAGTAGTGGGCTACTTGCTGCTTAATACAACACCTTATCCACTTAAACAACCTAGTAAAACGGAATTCATTGCTGAAAAGGAAAGCAGAATTTCAGCAAGTTTCAGACTAATATGCAATAACAAATAATACCAGTTGGCTCCTTTTTTTCCTACTTAATAATATCCAAATGCTCTAAGCACCAACAAAACTTCAATAAAAAACACTGCAAGAATGCCCAAATAAAGTATTGACTCACTGGATGGATTTGCAGCATTGAAGTCTATGCTACGTTTAATTAGTTCTTGCAATGCATCAGTTCTTCCCAGCATGCATGCAATTTCCACAGGCGATCTGCCTTGTGCATTCTTAGAAGTCAGTAACTCAGGGCCTTGATCGAAATATTGATTGGTGATATCGTCAAATACTCTGGAAAAAAGAAAAACTTTAATCAGGTACACTACAAAGATACAGTTAGGCCTACCAATGGATATTATTCAACAACATGAATATGTTATATCTATTTTTATCCAAATATTCATGTATTTTTGACTCTAATATTAATAAATATTCTTTGGCATAAATTTTTTTTTGAGAAAAAGACTTGTTTAAACAGAATATTTAAAAAATACTGGGATTCTAACTGAACCATAAGCTTGTTATGCCAAAAGAGGTTGGCTTGCTAAATCAATAAAAAAATTATATATAAAAGCATAAATAGCCAAGAAATAAGCACTAAGTAAAAAAAAGACAAGATTTCTATCAAAATAAAGATATGATGTATATCTGCATTATAACAGACTCATTTAGTTTGCATTTACTTTGATAATAATTCTTGGTTATCATTAAGTATGCAGTGAAAGATTATGTTTTCTCCATCAATTCTTTCTTCTTTGTTATTATTTTCATCATCTGCTGGTAAATCTTGAGAAGGAGACATGATAGATTAATAAAAAGTCCAGAAAATGTCCTCTTAAAACTAGATTAACTACACCAATTAATAGTTTAAACCTTTTTAAGACAATGAGATGTGAAATACTAAGCTAGCATAATACCGGTACCGGCAATATTGGCTAAGTAATTAGCAATAACTGCTAAAAAACAATTCTGAATTGGTCAATGGTTATCAACAGCGAGTTACATTTTGCAGGTAAAATATATAGCACAAGATTAGAGACATAGATTAGCACAGGAGACTACAACTATGGAAACTAGTTTGTTTGCAATATAGCTACTACAAGCCTTTAAGTATAGCCTAAGTGCTTAAGAACCAAAGAACCCATCAACACCAGACCTATTCGGTAGCCTACAGTATGAGCCTGAAAATGGGCTTACCGGTAGGCCTTGTGGTTTGGCAAGGCGAATGCTGAACACTGAGGGTGATCGTTATCCTTTCCGAAATGAACAAGCCCACTGTTACTTGCTGTTGTTCATAATGGGGCCTACAGTAAGTAACCTCTGTGGCTTATTCTCATATTAAAAATAAAATTGATACAGTACTGAGTAGTGTAGACAGCAGGGCATGGTATGGAATGGAAGATGATTTTTCCATATTCCATACTGGCAATTTTCTTCTATTCCATTTCCATTTCATACCAAAAATCTTCCATTCCTTACTTCCATACCAAGGTAAATTTAGACTGAAAGCAATGTGTAATTTGCATTACACTTTTGCAATGTTAAGCGTACTTCTGCCAAAAATCGCTCACGAAGGTACCGGTAAGCAGTATGGTGCAATACATCTCATCCTGTATTTGAAGCACTATCGCAATGACCTACCATAAAAATTCACTCAACATAAAAATATCAACCATAGGCGTAACCAAGATTTTTGATTGGGGAGGGGGGCAAAACGCAAATCACATGCAATAGCAGCATCAGAAATTTTCAAAAGGTGGGATTTTATGGGACAGAGATACAGCAGAATGGAAGATCAGAAGCCGGGACCTGTGTGTGTGGCACATAACCATGATTTTGCTAAAGGGGAAGACCTTCAACCAACAGTAATAAAGTTTTTCTAAAATGTCTAAATTGGGAGACGTGGTGAGCTAACTAGTGTAAATAAAACAAGTAGCAGACGATGTTTGGGGGCAGAGTCCCCAGCTGCAGGAGATTATGAGGATCTTAGAGTGAAGCCCCCAGCCGCTGAGCGATCTTTTGTAATGCTTTGGAAAAAAAAGGCTATTTTAATATTAATGCCATTTGGATCACATTTCGCACGTTTTTTGAGCCATTTGAAAGAACCACATTCCTAAGATTTGCAAGCCAATTGAAAAGCTCCAATTGTTTAGTCTGGCCTTTACTTACAGGTCAAGCTCAAAACATGTTTAAAATCTTGCACTTTTGGCTTAAATTTTGTAAGTGACTCGGCCCAGTCGGGGGGGGAGCAAGGTACATTGCCTCCTTCAAAAATTCTAGAAGTAAATAATAATTCACTCGAAGATTTGTCTTGGAGATTTTTATCTTGAAAATAACCAGTTTTAGGAATATATGTACGACCAGGGGGCTCAGGCCCCCTCAATTCAAGTTTAATAATTTATCCAATAGGCATCTCCCTAGCTTTTTTTTTAATATTTAGTCGCGTAATAACTGGTGAGAGGCAGGGTTATTGTTATTTGAAGTTGGTGCAGTAGATGGTTGCTAATCATGTTAGAGCATTATGTTCATAAAATGGTTAGATAAGGGTCTGAGGTTGCAAATTTTAAAACCCTGAATTTCTCGCTGGTTATACGTTTAAATTGCTTTGCAAAAATTTGAAATAAGGTAGCCCCCTGGTTTTCGATATTAGTATAATTGTTAATTATTACTGTTGTAAGTGAAAATACAAAAATAAAGTGAAACTGAAGAAACAATAGGCTTTGTTCTCATTATTTTCATCATCAGTGGCATTTCAATTGGGGGAATGGATCCCTTGGCCCTCCTGGCTACGCCTGTATCAACCACTTAATTAACAAAGCCGTTAGGACTATTTTGCCTCCAAATGGCAAAATAGCCACTGCCAAAAATTAAACCTGTCAGCACCTGCAGCTGCAAATTCAATGAACATATTCTATGATCTGATGATCCAATGCCTAAACTGTTTCCACAATGCTCATGACCAGATTACCCTATTAATTTGTCACAGATGATTAGCTGCAAAATGCTTCCACATATTGTTCGTTATGACCACACGTAGGCCTATATACCGGTATTTGTCTGTAATGTAAATGCCATTTGCACAATCTAGTGTGGAATATACGTAGGAATATATCTAGTGTGGAATATATGTACGCCTTCCATTCCATACCATGCCCTGGTAGTCAGACAGTGCGACCATCTGCCATACACTACAGGTAATAAATGACTAGGCTGTACCTGATACCATTCATAATCAATAGCCATAGCCATTTTTTAGGTGGCAAGCTATTCTACTGAATATTAGGCCTAACCCATAGCTATTTACTGTACCGTAATTTAAATATTTTTACTTTCTGCTGCTAGAAGTAGGGTTCCCAAACCACGTTTTGAAAGGTGGAGACCTAAAGATCGCGCAAACTGTTCGATGTAGCGTACATGTCGTTATGACAATAGAATAGAAGAAAAAAAAAAAAAAAGGTGCTGCCATTGAATTTCAATTAATGTGTAAAAAGTAAGGAGCAGGAATCTTATTCAAGTATCTGATGAGTCCTAAGGACAAAACAGCAGAGGTGGAATCGAGGACACAAGGCTCGAGGCCAAGGCCAAGGACACAAAAAAAATCCGAGGCCAAGGCCAAGGACAGCCTTTCCGAGGACAGACACTCTCGAGGCCAAGGACAGGAATTCTCGAGGCCTAGGCGATCTCCACAAAAAAACTTTTTCAAAAAATTTTTCAAGCTCTCCACAAAATTTTAACAATTCAAAAAATAGTGCTGTACTCGAGCCGAGGACAGGCCAATTTTCGAGGACTTGAGGCCTCGAGGCCAAGGCCAGGGACTTCAAAATGTGTCCTCGAGGACTCCACCTCTGCAAAACAGATTGTTGTACTTTTAGCCTTCTACTGTGGTTTCATTGTTGAAATTAATTTTTGTGATAAAATGGTTCCCACTTCGCTTTTTTCAGAAGTTTTTTGTCAAAAAATCGAATCCTAGTCAAAACTCGACAGCCGAATAGAATTAATTTTGGAAAAGTTTTTAACCTCAGTGAAAGACCTATCTTTACTTGAAAAAAAAATATCCTTACCTTTACTCTATCTCCGACATTCGCAGCGGCAATAGCTCAGTAAATGGAGCATCGGGTAAGCCATCAAAAGATTGCCTACTCCCGAACTACGCATGCGCTTTTGTGTTCTTGCGAAAAACACTTTACGCTTATTTACCATAGGGGGCCAAGCGGTCTCTCCGTTGTGCTCTGCATTGGTGTGGTTAGATTGGAGCAGAGTGCCTGGTTTATAGACTATGTGATGCTTAACAACAAAAAGAGCTGAGTACATGTACAAAAGAATGGTTTTCCTCAAGACAGAGTGTGCTTGCCCAATTGTTGTACCAGAGTGTGGCGAGTCAAAAGGAGCAGGCTCCGATTGCGGTTAACCGGCTCGGTTGTACAACCTATGAGCTGCTTTGATCTGTTGACTTAAGAGGCTATCGGTTCCAATTATCTTTCGTTTGTGGTTATTTTACTGCTAGCTTCTACAACGCCACTGGCTGAAGCAGGAACTGCGACACACTTCCCCCTTTCTGAAAGCAGTGGTAGGAAGTGGCCTGCTAATGTCGGCTATAGCCTACTAGCGCCGACCATCCAATCACGTCGGGGTCACCAGTTGTGGCGAGTCAAAAGGAACACGCCCCGATTGCGGTTAACCGGTTTGGTTGTACAACCTACAAGGTGCTATGATCTGTTGACTTAAGAGGCTATCGGTACCAATTATCTTTCGTTTGTGGTTATTTCTTCTGCTAGCTTCCACAACGCCACTGGCTGAAGCAGGAACTGCGACAAGAGTTGTAAACGAGCCAACTAGTTCAGGCCCAAACCCGGCCTGAACCCGAAAATATACGCCCGAACCCGAAAACTAATTTGAAGCCCAAATCATGCCCGAAAAAAGCCGAAACTAAAGTTAGGTCTGAAAAATTTAGCAATGTTGCCAAGTTATTTTGATTATATTTTTATTCACTCAAGATGAAATGCACGTCTCAGGCCCGAATAATGCCCGAAATTTTTGTCAACTTTTGACCTGGACCCGAACCCAATCCGAAAAGCCTGACCCAACTTACTACTATGTTGTATAACATAAACACAAACGATCAACCACCAGAGGTGTAAAGTAACGAAAGTAGCTCTACTTAAGTAGCCTACTCAAGCATAATTTTTCAGTAACGAGCACTTTTCAAGAACTCTTCTTAGAATGTGTGGATACTTTCTACTTCACTTGCTTACTTTCAGCGTGAAGTAACGCTACTTAAATAGCTTTTTGATTCAGAAGAATACAAAGTAGCAAGAATGGCAGTATGGTACGGTACGTTCAGAATTTGCGTGCTACGTACCTCGCACCTTGAATCGTACCGTATTCAGTTCAATTTTTGAAGCGTATTGCACCAACGTACCGTATCCGTACCATTACAAAAAAGGCGTACCGTACCAGCGTACCGCACTTCCTAGCAAAAATTGAAGTGTACCGTACCGTACTTACGTACCGTACTGCCATCGTTGCTTTAAACTACTCGCAACTTTAACCGACACTGAAATCACTAGCCTACAAATCAGCGATTTCAATTCAAACATTTAGCGTCGGCTTTGCGCGAATCTTTATTGACGGCAGCACGTTGCATATAAAACGTACCGTGTATGTTTGGTACGTTTTGGCCTACTGGGCAAATTCAAACAGCGTATACCAACGTACCGTACCCGTACTATTACAAAAAAGGCGTACCGTACCAACGCACCATACTTATTTGCGAAACTTGAAGCGTACCGTATTGCCATCCTTGCAAAGTAGAGTAGTTTTAAATTTGAAGCACAAATTCGTCAGAACGGTTGAGTTTTCTGCCGGCAATTGTTCAATTAAGTTAAGTTAGCAAAGATATAATGAAATGATTGTAAGTAAATTCTGCGTGACATGTTATAAATTCTGCGTGACATGATTTTCAAATTGCGATATTTTGCTGTTGTTGTAGACTAGTGTCATACACTACAATTTATTGATTGAAAAATTTGTTTATTTTGCGTAAATACTTTTAGAAATACATGCACTTGAGTACTTTTAAAACAACTTTTTTATTTTTACTCAAGTACTTTTTTGGTCAATACTTTGTACTTTACTTCAAATGGTTTTTCGTTCAATTTGCAAAACTTTTACTTGATTAAATCAAATCAAATCTTTCATTATACTCGCTGTATTACGCCAAATCGTGTAACGAGTTTGCGGGGCACATCTCCGCGTCATTGCGCCCGGGCAACACAGCTTCATTCCAAGAAATGTTGCAGCGGTGGCGAGCCATTGGCAACTCTGTGTCCGATTTGATCGCAGCGAGATTTGAACTCTAGATCTCCCGCTTCAGAGACGAACGCGTTACCGCTCGACTAAGTGGCCGGTTTACTTGATTACACTTTTCGAATACTTTTTACACCACTGTCAATCGCTTAATAACAACACCAAGCATTTCATACCCGCTCACGACAACCTGCCAGCATTCAAATTTTCCTGAAGTTGAGCCAACTTTTAACAGATGCTTTAAACGAGCTGCAGCAATACTACGCAGCAAAGTACTTCAAGGCAAGCCCGGATAAACCTCAAGTATGCTCCTTCCACTTAAAAAACAGAGAAGCACACACCGACCACTCAACATCTTCTGGCAAGGAAAAAAAATTAGAAAGCTGTACACGTTCAAAAAACCTCGGTGTTACTTTTGATCAATTCCTGACCTTCCGAAAGTATGTCCCAAACAGTAAGACTAGAGTGAGCACCCGCGTTAACATCTTACGCTAACTTGCTTGCTCACAGTGGGGCTCTAACCCACATACCTTAAAAACATTTGCACTTGCCTCGTGTTTCTCAGCTGCTGAATACGCATGCCCAGTTTGGTCACGCTCTGTACGTGATCGACGGGTCGATTCCGTCCTGAATGACAGCTGTCGCATCATCACTGGATGCTTAAGCCAACTAAGACCAACTGTCTTTATATCCACGCTGGAATTACTCCTCGTGACATCCGCCGAAAAGTGGCGAGTAGAATTGCACGCCACAAGACCGAGCATAAGTCTAACCAAATACTTTATGGAAGAAAGCCATCAAAACAGCGTTGTAAGTCAAGGAATTGACAGTTTTCTAAGTTCAACTTTTTCCCTTGACATTCCCATGGAGGATGTACGTAAGCACCTTTGGAAGAAACAGCTGCAACCACAACGTTCACCGTAGGCGTAGCTGGGATTTTTGATTGGGGGGGGGGGGGCAAACCACAAATCACATGCAATGACGTTATCAAACATTTTCGAAAGGAGTTTTCATGGGAAAAAATATCGTAAAACGGAAGATTAGTCGTGGCCAGGTTTTTTGCGTAACCAGGATTTTGCTGAAGAGAGAGGGCTTAAACCAAAAGTAAAAATGTTTTGAATTGGGAGACGCGTTGAGTAAACTGACTAGTGCACCTAAAACGGCAGGGTTCGAAATTAACGCTTGGTCGCTTGCCAGAGGCAAGCTACTGCAAAATCGCCAAGGGCAAGTTAATTTCCGCCTTCACTTGCCCGGGGGGCAAGTTGACAAAATGCAGCTTTTTAAGCAAAGATTATTAGGAAATGCAAATTGCCGCTTTTTCTACAATATAACAGAATGGTGAAGAAAGCTTTTCCGTGGCTTTTCCTTGCTTTATTTTAGCGCAATCAACGCAATTAACGCTTAGTTTAATCGCATGCACATTATTTAACACCAATTATTCGTTCGATACTCAGACAACGCGTTTTGCTACTGTTTTGGCGTAAATGTTCTGTTCTTTTCAAACAAAAACTTTGCCCACGCTTGTACTACCCTGCCCTGTAAGAAAGCAAGATAAAAAAGTTTGGCAATTTTGTTGTAGTTTTTCAAGATTTTTAGCTCCTCTATTTTTGCAAAAAAATTAGCTTTTTAGCAGGTGCAGTTTTGGTAGAAAATGCTTTTGCAGGAAAAAAGCAGCGGGGACTAGAGTAAACGTAACAATTAAAACAATTACAATCTGAAAATTAATTTTTGCAAATTGAATGATTGAAATAGAATCTATTACGTCACTCTGATTTAAAAATCGCTCACAAGAACCGGATTTTCTCGAAATACGATATTATTCAAATTCCGTTCTTCTTGCGGATTTTTTTCAAAATTAAACAACATCGAAATTCACTGCGCCTATTTGTTTCAGGCAAGTTGAGATTTTTCCGGGCAAGCAAGCATTTGCTACTACACACTATTTACTACTTGCCTGACGGGCAAGTAGTTGAAAAAGTCAATTTCGACCCCTGCCTAAAACGTATCAGTGTAACACAAGACGGGGGTCTGCGGGTGGAGCCCACAGCCGCCGAGCGGTTTTTTGTATTTTTTGGAAAAAATAGCTATTTTAATGCCATTAAATCACATTTTGCACGTTTCTAGAGCAATTTAAAAGAACTAGATTTTTAACAGATAAAAGCCAATTGAAAAAACTCATTTGTTCAATTCTTCTTCTACTTCTTCTTTCTTCATTGCCCGCTTTTCCGTGAGGGTTGCGGGGGCAGTAGCTCAAGATTGAGCCGCCACACCTCACGGTCTTCCATCACCTCCATAAGGCGAAGTCCCAAGCGATTCCATCCAAGATCCTCAATGTTATCGATCTATCTAGTTCTGGGTCGTCCAACTGGTCTTCTACCATTTGCTTTGGCGAGTGAAGCTTGTATGGGAGTCTTTCCTGAGGCATTCTGCTTACATGGCCAAACCATCTGAGCTGAGATCTTTGAATTCGGAGAAGTAACGACTCGATGTTAAGAGGTTTTCGAATCTTGGAACTACGCACCTTGTTAAACAGTGTAACTCCTTCGATTCTTCGTAAAAACCTCAGTTTGAATGCTTGCACTTGTGATCGCATTCTTTCGGCCATTACCTAAGATTCATGACCTTAAGTGAGAATGGGGACAAAGACTGCTTAGAAAATTGAGAGCCATGCCTTTTTCGACAATTCTTCTACTAACAATTTAAATTCAAAACTCGTTTAAAATCTTGTATTTTGGAATTAAATTTTGTAAAAAGTGATTTGGCCCAGGTAGGGTGAAGCAAGGTACATTGCATCGTGAAATATTTTATCAGTTAACAATAATCCACTCGAAGATTTGCCTCAAAGGCTTTTGTTTTGTCATGAAAATAACCAGTTATAGGAGCACAAATGTACGCCCAGGGGACTCAGGCCCCCTTAATTTAAATTCAATAATTTGTCCAATGAGCATTTCCACTCGCTAATTTTTTTCGAAAGTATTTTGTCGCGTAAAAACTGGAGAGTTGGAGGCGAGTTGTTCTTAAAAAATGATACAATAGATGGTTACGCCTACTAACCATGTTATAGTCCGAAACGGATTTACATTGCGCGAGGTCGGGGCACCTGGCACTTTGAGTATTTTTGCAACATCTTTCTGCCGAATATCGGCGAAAACCAAAAAAAATCTTACCACCTGAGCGCGGGGCCCCTGGCACTGGTGCCATACGGTTAATCCGACCCTGGTTATTGCATTACGTTTATAAAAAGATTAGGTGAGGACCTGAGGTAGCAACTTTTAGTGCAAAAACCCTAATTTCAACCGAGCTTTGCATTTAAATTGGTTGGAAAAATTGAATTGAGGGGCCTGGGCTCCCTGGTCGTCAATATTATTGTTAATTACCGCTGTACTCGTGTGCTGTTGTACACGTAAATGCTAAAGAAACTAAAATTCAAGATACAGTATGCTTTTTTGTCATTGGTGATATTTTAATTGGAGGGGGCGCCCCCCCCCCCCCCCATCTACGCCTATGACTTTTACCTCCGGAAAGACTCTATTGACCTAGCGGAATCTCGGGCACCAGGACTCCAAGCCCCTTGGAAAAACTGGCGATGCCCCAACGGACTTCACACTGGAGTCCTTAGAACGAAGAGCACTTTGGCGAAGTAGGGTTTTCACAGCGGCCCCGTTTTATGCAAACGCGGAAGTTCAGAAGATACAACTGAACACCTACAGACTCTACTTTCACAAGTTCGCACCAGCCAAGATCTGTGCGAATACAACAGTGTATGCAGCAAGGGAAACTGTGGAACTGGGAATTGGAAAGACTTTGCGTAGAGACTCAATCATCATAGACTACGAACGAACGGACATTCTGGTGTGAGTCCTGTATAATATGTTCGAAATTGTATATTCGACTTCGATCGTAACTTCGGCTGATTAGTGTCACTCACCTTTTCTGACCCCGAAAACAAAAACGACCTTTGAACGGTTTCAGATAAAAACAACTAGTTTGCGCAATTGCGCTGTGGTTTGTTTGTATGATGGAACTGCGCACATAACAATTTCCTGCAAGTATGAACAAGTAACAATGAAAGAGTTGCAGTGTAAGCAAGAATGCCTTTCACAGAAGACAACCTTTTTTTTAAGAGCAGCAAAATAATAACAAAATTTTGAACCACTGCAATTGCAGACAGCAATCGAAACGCCAAGTCGAGGTTTACTTTTAACAGAAATAAACTTGCAACAGTAAAAAACAAGATACTAATACTGTAAAATACAGATCTATAATCATTTCATTTCAAATTGAAAACTGTAAATGATTTCTGTTTATATTTTGTCTAAGAAAATGTTCTCCTCGAAGATCTTTCACCATAAAAAAAATCGTCAGACTTTGATAAACCGAAATATAACTTCATCATAATGCATTTTTTGTAGCAGAAACTTTTAGCGTATGCAGTACAAAAGCCTACAGATAGTATAGTTTACTTCAAAGATGAAGCTGTATTTAGGGTTATTGGTTGTTTTATTGGCTGTTTACGTCGAATCTTATCCTCCACCGAACTTGACGATTGAGACCGAAGTTTTCTCTGTTGCTGAAAGCGAAGCCGACAGAGGGAGCAGATTTGCCAGATGGTGGAACACAGCTCTTAGTACTGCAGATGGATTATGGGACAAATTCAAACTTCATAGCTCAGGAATCATGTAAGTTTGACATATAATAATAATTGCAATTTAAATCCTCTTGAGATAACACAATGTGTCAATGCATCTGACTAAGAGTCGTAGGAACAATCAAATAAAATAGCAGAGGTGGAGTCCTCGAGGACACATTTCGAAGTCCTTGGCCTCGAAGCCTCAAGTCCTCGAAAATTGCCCTGTCCTCGGCTCGAGGACAGCACTATTTTTGAACCGTTGACATTTCGTTGGAAAACGTCAGAAACCTTGCGGAAAATCTGCAAAGACCTTTTTTTTGGTTTCCTCAAGTAGAGATCGCCTGAAAAAAATTTTTGAAGACCTTTTTTTTTCTGAGATCGCCTAAAAAAAATTTTTGAAGACTTTTTTTCGGAGAACACTTGCGTCTGTGTCCTTGGTCCTTGGCCTCGAGAGGGTCTGTCCTTGGCCTTGGCCTCGAAATTTTTTTTGTGTCCTTGGCCTTGGCCTCGAGCCTTGTGTCCTCGACTCCACCTCTGTAAAATAGCTTTACAGAAATAACCTTAGTACACAACAGAGTTATCAATTCTACAGTAACAAGCAGCAAAATACTGGCATCAAGCAGTGGTAATATCGTCAAAGGCTATATTAAAATAATATGCTTTTAAAAGTTTTTGACAAGGGACAAAGTTTTAATTTCACGCAGAGATAGTGGCAACGAATTCCATACCTTGGGTGATACATACGAAAACATGGTTGCGATGCAGCAAAGTTTCAACTAGTTACCGTTTGAAGCAGCCAATTATCACCATTAACACGCAAGCTATTTCATGTCGAAACAGAACGAGAGTTGATTAAATTTTCAAACATTTAGAAGCATAACCATGCAGGCATTTGTGCGTGAGCAAAGCAATTTTGAATTAAATACGAAATTTAACTGGTAGAAAATGAGGGCTTTTCAATATGGTAGCATATCCATACGCAAAGCAGAACCACGAAGTCCGAAAATAAATCTCATAGCAGCATATAGTCTAAAACTTTTGTCAACTTGTTTAATACATATTCCGGTAACTTATAAAACAAGGCATTGCAATACTCAATGTGGGACAATATCAAGGTATTTCAATTTTTTAATAGAGTATTTAAATTTTATAAAATTTTCCAACGCACAGAGACAGTTTTAATAGATGGTGGAACGACAAATTCGAATTTAAGATTTGTTAAGAATACGGTAAGACCTATCATAACTGCTTAAAATAGAATCATTGGGGGGTGGGTAGGTGTTATTTTTCTGAGTTTGAGAGATGAATTACACGATTTTGTTTTGATGGATTAGAATTATATAATTTTTGTACAAATGTGAATAAAATTGAGGGACTATTTTATAGAAAATAATATGCCAAAGAGGATAAAACGAAAATGAGGAACATTTAAGCGCGCATTTTTTATTTATCTTTTTATAAAGGATTAAGAGTAGGGTTTCAGTTGGTTTTAGAGTAAGAACTTGAGTTTGGGTTACATTTGAGTCAGAATTAACAAAAATCTAACTTAGATCAAAAAATCTTCAAAATCGTATGACTAAAACAGCGAATTTTTAAACACTTTTTAGATTTGAAAGTAAGTTGGTAGGCTGCATAGTTCACCTGCATAGGGGTGGGCCGCGGATTTAATAAACCACAAACCTTTGAAAACGTTTTTTGCAAAATAATTCTGCTTTATTGAACTATAAATTTTTGTCATATATTTTACAAAAAATTGCACCCCATTCAAGTTTTTGACGTTTGACATGAATGGCCAATAACCGCTTCCACATCCCTGGTTCTGCCACAAATATTCGAGTTTAAAATATTTTTAACTAGTAATGCAACCACTTTTCAGAGAAACCACAAATGAAAAGCAACTGGCATTGCGTCAAGAACTTAGCGATCTGTACGACCAAACCAAGGCAAGAGTAACGGGTCTTTTCAGCGATGATCCTTGAATAAAGATCGAAATCAAGCTTCAAAATTTTGTAAATAAGCTTTATCTAGAACTGAGTTGTGTGCTGGAACAAATCAATACCTTTACATACGCTTTCGTTGTTTTTGTGCTCTGGATCTATAGTACTATTTTTAGCGATTATGCTGAATCTTGTTCAGCAGTAGTGTATTCTCTTGCAAGCTGCTAATTGATGTCTACTACTAAGCTGTAGGATACTTAATTTAAAAATTCAGACTTAATTATTTTGAATCTCAGCATTGATTTTCTTGCGTTTGCTATTTTGACTGTGTTGAAGTTGAGTCTTGCGGTTTTATTTTCAACACCAAATTAAAATTTGCTAGCCATGATAATTGGTTGATATAGTGTCAGCTTTCTACATAAAAATGCAGGTAAATTTAACATTTTATTGACGCTGGAGTCTAATTGACGCTGGAGTCTAATTTTAAAAAACGTCAAATTTGTATTATCAGAAAACAACAGTTTAGTATGAGTAAAACGCGTTCAGACATCAACTACACTTCTCTTTGAAGAAACAGTAAATATACTTTTTTCTTCATATTCCAGTAAATTTTGATTGGAGCTGGCTGTTCTTAAATTTTTACGACTTTTTAGCCTGATTTATTCTTGACCTTATTTGAAAATAAGGCGACCCAAATTCATTCTGAGTTGGATAAAAGTTCTCTTTTGGTATAGCTCATAACTAGGCTACTGTTAGACAAATAAACAATGGCAATATATAAAAAAGCCAAAAAACCTCCGCTGATAATTTAAAAGCGTTGTAATAGCCTGTGTTCTTAATTACTTTATTCCACGCTGAGGCGGGTATTGTTCCTAAATTTTGAGCAAAAATGAGCTTCGTGTTCTTATAAAACAAAAATAAGTGAAATTATGACAATGCAAATTGCTTCTTTTGTGCTTTAAAATAATTGCTTATTGTCAGTATATTGTCGTTACGCAAGCAACTCGTCAAGAACGCCAAATTTTGAAAAGAAAATTATACTTTTACCAAAAATAATACGAAAAGTAGCAGATAGTTTTGGAAAAGAAACGAGTTTCATACGCAAATTTTCAATAAGCATTTTCGATTCCAATTCGATTAAGTTCAACAGAAATTACAGAAATAAAACTCCAAATACAATTTTGTAATTCAATTTTACAAATGTATTTTGTTTGTGGCGGTCGTCCAGCTTAGAAAATCTACAAAATCGCTACGTTTAAGTACATTATTTAATCAAACACTAGACAAACGGTCTTAATATCTGAAAAGGTCTTAATATTCTAACTGCAAGCAAATGGCCAAATTCTACGCAGTTTGGCGTTGGCAATAGCATAAACAGTGGACCGAAACGCTAGCAATATTTCAATGATTTTGGTTGTACTTGTAATTAGATTACTTGATAATTAAAACAAAAACACTATTTCATTTTAACTTCAAACACTTATTTCAAGCTACAAAATGGCACAAAAAATTAGTACAAATATGAACAGTAAAACAGTACAAAATATATGAATGAAAACAAATCACATATTACAAAACGGCAATATCACTGCTAGATTCGTGTTTCTTTCAAATTAAAGCAGTCTTTCAGCAGGGTAGGTAAAGCGACTAGTTGGTAGAACGCAACTTTGGAACCTGAAATCAAGAAAGTGTAACTCATCAATCCGTGGGCGCTATGGACTCTGGTACATTATGCTAAAGTGCAAACTCCATATCATTGCTTCCGGGACTGCATGTTTAACAATTGTTTTGGTTCAACAAAGAAGTTGGAACAAGTTATGCAACACAACGATCGTTGCTTGCACAATTGCGAACCGAAAGCACCGTTCAAGCAATTAAACGGAGTATTCTAGTCGCTTCACAGACAAAAAAAAATCGAGAAACTGGATTTGCTAAAATGGCCTACCGCTTTTCAAATTTTTACAAAAAGTTTCTGAAGCATTGGCTTCAGTAAGACAAGACTGAGAGCTTCCGGTATCACAACTTAGCCCAACGTTGCTACGATGGCAAACCAAAGCTCAGTATATACTAGGGATAATACAGCGGGCGTGCAAGCGTATCGTTTGTTCGTTTTAATACTCTAGCTTTTTCGCAGGTGGGCAGTACGCCGGGCGGGAAGTTGCTGTTGGTTCAAACCCTGGTACGCTTATGTCGCACGTACGCCAAATGCAAATCAAGCCCAAAAAAGTTGGTCTTCTGGTAGTAATGCAGCGAGAAGTCATGAACAAACCAAATCTTTCATTATACTCGCTGTATTATGCCAAAGCGTAACGAGTTGGCGGGGCCCATCTCCACCTCATTGCGCCCGGGTAACACAGCTTCTTTCGAAACAATGTCGCAGCGGTGGCGAGCCGTTGGCAATACTGTGTCCGATTTGACCGGCCCGAGATTTGAACCTCAGACCTCCCGATCCAGACACGAACGCGTTAGCGCTCGACCAACTGGCCAGTAAAAAAAACATGAAAAACAATAAAGTCTAACAAATAGATATCTAACGTAGCGCTCTAAACAGACCATATTAAGAGCGCCTTGATATCTAAAATGCTATTATTAAGTTCCGGTATGATTTACCGTTGAACGTGTGTGAAAGTCAAACACAACTTACCTGCAAATGGAGCTTCATCCATCGAAAAATAGAGCATGATTATATTTTCCACGCAGCTGAGGTAAACCTAGCATATTCTCCGTGTTTCCCATGCTGCGCAGTTCCTTTTGTGAAAGCTTATTCAATCGAGCACTAAGACGACGTCTAATGGTTTGCCGTCGAAGTTGATCGTGGCCCACTGAAGACTTTTTAACCGTATTTGTACAGTCCAGCATAGGCGAATAATTCCAGCCAGTAGATTTAGTTGCAGTATCGTTGCTCATTACACGGGATCTAAAACAGCAAAAACTATAATGGTTGATGATCATCACTTCCCAAAGACCAAACATTAAGTAGATGCAACATACTAATATATTGAAATCTCAATCTGCGAGTAGCATGGAAGTATAGTTGAGCTATGTTCGCCATCTTATTGCTGGTACAAGTAATTACGCAAGTGGGATTAAAAAGAAAACAACTAAGGCTCTTTTTACCCGTTAACGGTGGCCAACTGTGTGGCTACGTTTTTTTGTTTTCGGTTATTTGTCAGTGATTGACCAAACATAAATCAGCCGATTCGGTCAAAATTGGCAAGAATTTCAATTTAAAGCCTAAAATGATGCTTGCAATGACAAAAATGACCAAAGTAATTTCTGAAAACCGAAAAACTACGTCCAAATTCTGATTTTTGTGGTGATTGGGTAGCCACTGCCCATTCTTTGAATCGTAAAATTGCTTTGATCATTATCCGATTCAACTTCGATATTTCTAAATGATTTTGGTAGCCTTGAAAATTGTTGATCATGATAGAGGGCAGGGCAGTCAGGATTTTGAAGCAAGTGTAACCCTATAGACGAATCACATTTCAATTGATTTAGAAGAGGCTTGGCTTTGCAGTCGCGTCTAGGAAGAACTTTTGTTGGCCTTTCTTTGTTTCAAATTGATTTGGATATGTTGAATGAATCTCTCCTGCAATCCTAAGGATGTGTGACCCACGTACCGACAATAACAGCGCCACGACCTAGCTCTGTTGTGTGATGGACACAGCATACTCGTGAATTGAGGGTAGCATTCTTTGAGTAGTGTGGAAATGGCCACTTTTCTTTGTCGTGTTATGCAGCCAGGTTGGGGTTCTGTGAAGCAGCATTTTTGGTGTTCCATGGTCTAATCCACACAAAAGAACCGGGCAACAACAAAGACCCAGGGCTTTCTTCTTGCGAGCAAAACTCGCATGTGACGCTCTGAGAATCCCAGAACATGATAAAAACAGTTTGTAACGGTAAATCAAGAGCAGAACGCGTCTAACACTTAAAATTCACGCACACACCAAGCAGCAGCATCACCATCTTGATGAAATATTCTCATCTGAAATCAGTTCTTTCAATAAGTCAGTAAACGTTGTCACTGAATGGCACAATAAACACATGCAAAATCGAAATAATTACTTTTTGCAGGCGGCTTCTACGTTTTCGTTGTGCTTTATCGCTTTGGCAAGTTCATTGCTGTTTGCAACAAACGCTTGGATTCCAGACGAAAAAGGGCTTAGCTTGGCATTCTTTTTTTCATTAAGCTTTCTGAAACGAAAATTCTAGTTGACTAAAAAACAAAGTTTTAAAATTCAAAATTTTTGGCAGCAATTTAGCTAGTTCTTTTTTGATTTGGTACACAGCTATTTTGGGCTCTATCTAACGTAGTTTGATAAGCTAAATGACACATATTGCTTTCATTACAAACTTTTTTTTGAAGCATAATATAACCGATAAAGTTGAGACAAACCTTTTCCTTCCTGCTGAAAAAGTTACAAAATTGAAACCAATAGCAAGATTATGGTCAATGCTTGATCTAAATAATAAACAAAGCAACTGAGGGTCTTACAACCAAAAACCAACCTCACTTACAGCAAACATTCTTTTTCTCCTGCTAGTATAGCATAGCAAAACTGAAGCTATATAGTCTAAGTGATATACTCTTTCACTTAAAATATACTGGATTTTCTTATGATACAGTATATCCATCAAATATGAAAGTTAGGCTTATATTTTCAGCAAAACTTCATTGCTCTGGTCTATGCTGTTATATTTCCAATTGTTGTCGTAGTATTTTCCTTTTTGATGCCATTTCAGATTTGATGTAGTAGCATAATATGTAAAAAAATCTCTTTTATTTTCATACACAACAATTCTACGAAATTAGAGAGCACAATTTTATGATTTTGGAAGTGAAGATTGGCCTATTTCTTTGCAAAAGTTTCAATGTAACACAGTACGAATCGATGCCTATTAGAACTTAGAAGATAAATGAGCCTCTTTAAAGATCCAATTGAAAACAATGTGCAACTTCTTCAAAGCTAACAAAATTATTAACAAATAAACCTATGTAGCGATTTGGGGGTGCTGATCCAGAGGTTCTGATTGCACTCAATAGTTCTTATCAATCTGGTGTTTTACTGTATTATATTGTTAATAATGCTGCGAGCTTGCGACAATTACAAATTATTATTATTATTACATGCGAATAATAATGCGACCAATACATATGCAACCTCGGTGAATTATATTTCCGCCGGACTTGATGATATGCAGCTATCGCGGGCAGAAGTATGAACTTTAGTCAATTTATGTGGCCGATAGCTGAAATAATATTATATCATCGCTATTTTATTTCTAAACTGAATTATCCCACTACAGGACCATGCTTACTACAATACTTGTGCCCTAGTGGCTACATATCTCCTCCCCAGATTTTTGAATTTAATGGACGAGGGAGGGGAGAGGACGTTAAATTTGAAAATCGTTAAAGCTCTGGCGAAAATTCAAGGTCAAATGTCATTCAAGTAGCAAAATACATACCTGAAAATAACTAAATATGACAATAGCAACAAATATGAAAATAGCAATGTACGAAAATAAGAATGTATATAGATATAGTGGTTATATGAAACGCACAATTTGGTTACATGAAAGATATATGTGATTTGAGCGGTTACACGAAATTTAGCAGTTCGATTTAGGCTAAGCAATTCGGGTTGTTTCTATGATTTAGAAGGAAAATGTTTTGCATCGTGTGCCAGTGTTTGGCTTTCAGCTTCTGCGCCGGTAAAATTAAAAGTACATGCGAAAAAAATCATAATACATTATGCAGTTATTTGAAATACACAACGCGATTACATGAAAACATACACACTATACTATCCAATGCGGTTTCATGAAAAATACATATAATTTGCAAAATTCAATAAAAAAGTGTTTTTCATCACAGGGGTAAAGTAAAAGGAATCTGCAACCGCTGAAAAATTCCGAAAGCAGTTTCCATTTGCATGCGACCAGCTATAGGCTTCCCTCACTTCGGGAAGAAAAATATGCGTTTGTTGGAGTCTGTGAGCTCCGATTATTGCGCAAGGACAAGACATACATAGAAGTGCCCAGAACTTCGCGTCTGGCGTCGGCATGTTGCCGTAATGAGTTGCGGGAATGTGCTCCCTAAGTTGATTGCTGCAGTGCAGTTGCTTGCTTGAGACAATATACACAACACAAAAAGTTTAGCTGAGCGCGTGCAAATGTTTTAATTTAGTCTTTCTTGGGTTAAAAAAAAAAATATATATATGTAGCGTTTTGCTCACGTCTCAATAAGGGAAAGAATGCTCTACACAGCTGAAAGAAAAATCATCATAATTTGAACATTTTAAACAGAAATTATCGTGGTTGCTGCTAATGGTAACCAAAAACATTGCGATACTATACACTTTATTTCATGGAAAACGGGTTTCTATCAACTAAAAAGCATGCGATGTAGTGAAAATCATCAATCGTCTATTTACAGCACATGCCATTGAAAGAAACACTTAAAAACGAATGTGTTACAAACAATATTATAACATGAAGCTCATAGCTGTAGGCGAATAAACTTATTAATAATAGGGTAAAAAATACATGTACTTGCCGAAGCAGGCGTAGCTTGTTTTTTTTTTTTTTTTGTTGTTAGGTTTCAAACTTGCTGTCGTAGTTATTGGCTCGAATCGGACTTAAATAGTTCGTAATGTGTTGAGTTTGGAATCGTTTGCGGAATTTGGCGATTACTTGGGCCTGGCGGTTCTGTGGTTGCTTTGGTCAATCCGGTTGGGGGGGTTGGTGGTGGTCGGTTCAGTCTTACAGCTTTAGATGTTGCTGCCGAGGTGCTAACTTGATCTGAGGATTGAATTTCGGAGGAAGTTGTTACTGGAACACCATCGTTGTTCATTGCTGGGTTTGGTTTTTTGTACTTCGCAGATAGTGTCCCCCTTTTAACAAGGTTTTTTTGGATGCCTTGAAAGCTTAAGTTCATTTAGATCAAAATTACGTTTTCTTTTGCTCATACGTTAGGATAGTTGCGTAGTCAATCACTCTTACTGTTGGTTTCTGGATTCGTCTGCTGATAGTGTTGATTCAGTTGCTGATAATGCTTCTGATAGTTGCTGATTTGCTCGAAATTTTACTCGATGATGATTTGCTCGAATTTTTGCTCGAGGATGATTTGCTCGAATTTTTTCTGCTTTCTTTGATAATTTGCTCGAGTTTTCGGCTGTTTTTTCTTCCTGGACTTTGCTTTATTCAAGCTTTTGGCAGGGATGCCAACGTAGGGATTTGAGGGTGCTGATCCAGAGGTTCTGATTGCACTCAATAGTTCTTATCAATCTGGTGTTTTACTGTATTATATTGTAAATAATGCTGCGAGCTTGCGACAATTACAAATTATTATTATTATTACATGCGAATAATAATGCGACCAATATATATGCAACCTCGGTGATTTATATTTCCGCCGGACTTGATGATATGCAGCTATCGCGGGCAGAAGAATGAACTTTAGTCAATTTATGTGGCCGATAGCTGAAACAATATTATATCATCGCTATTTCATTTCTAAACTGAATTATCCCACTACAGGACCATGCTTACTACAATACTTGTGCCCTAGTGGCTACACCTATTAAGCAAAATCTGCTTTTATATTTTTACCTTATAACGGTCTATGACCAATTTATGGCTGATTCAACAGCTCCAGATGCTTAAAGTAGTTCAGTTTTGTTTCATAGAATTATAGTAATTTAGTGAAAAGCTTTGATAAAAAGACACTTTAGGTTTATTAACTTTGACCACTTCAACAACAAAACACATGTTTTAGTAAAATAACCTTAAACCGGTAATCCGTCTTGATCGTCTGAGTTTACTACATGGAGTAGCAGTAAATGGGTTGTCAGGGGTTTGGGGAGTTTGCATCAGTTGCTTTCTGTAAATTTGATAAGGTGTCTCAAGGGATGCATCCTTACGAGTTTTTTTCAATTCAACATTTTTGTTTTGAAATTTCTGAAACACAATGTAAAGATCATATCAGTAGTGTGTATAAAATATATTGCAGGAAAAAATACCATAGCCATATAGTACTAATAGCGGATGCCAGTCTTTTCGTCATCTAGACACTTCGTCAAGGTCACTTCGTCATCTAGTGACTTCTAGTACCAGCAGTCATTAAAGTATTCTACTATCCCCAGAGCTGCCTTGCCCTAACCCTCACTTTGTGGTGAAATCACTGCGATGAGATCACATGGTAACTGTTTGGGTTAGGTTTAGGGCTAGGAACTAGATGACGAAGTGACCATGATGAAGTGTCTAGATGACGAACTGACTGGCATCCCTAATAGCAATAGCATACCAATGCATCGCAGTATTAGCTTTGGTCAATGTTATTATGTCTGGGCTACCACAGACCAGTACGTGTTAGATGTCAACTTTACAGTTTGGGAAATGTAACAACTAATTCAAAATCAGATTTAACAGTAGTCAGGTAGTGTGCAAGATAATTTTTTATATTTAAAAGCCATTGTGAACTCAGAACTAGTGACACACAATTCCAGTTTTAACATACCGTAAAACCTCTATTTGAGCACATTGGCGCTCTATTTTTCAACCCTTGCCCTATAGTGGCGTTCTAACAGAGATGGTGTTCAATTAGAGGGTGGCTCTCTACTTTTCAACCCTTCCCCACTAATGGCGTTCTATTAGAGGTGGCAGTCAAATGAAGGTGGGGCTCAAATAGCGGTTTTATAGTAAGTTTAAGTATTACTTACCGTATTCATTATTGAGCTGTAAATTGAACTAGTGGCAAAAAGGCAAATTTATTTATCATAGAATTTTGGTCTGCAGAATATCTTGTTTCCTCGAAAATAAGACCTAACCCGAAAATAAGATCAAGCCCGAATTTTAAAAATAATTTTAATATAAGCCCTACCATAAAAATAAGACCTAGGCGATAGGACAAAATTTTTTTGTCCTTGAGTGTGCTTTTACTGTTTGAAAAGTTATTGTGGGAATTTAGGATAAAAAGTAGTGCTAGTTAATGAATAGATTAGCTGAATAATGATCATATTTCCATCATTAATGTAAAAGGTGTGGGAGAGGAAAAAGTTCAATGACCTGAGATAACATAAATATCATGCCACTATTCAATTATGAACAGCTGTTTTCAAATGAAAATGTGTTATTTATTTATAGTTTGTGTATTTGAAAATCTCGTTATTTTCTACTTCGCAATTTTGTTTTTGATAAATGAAATAATATCCCCCTAAAATAACTAATAAGCCCTGGTGTTACTTTTCGAAAGAAAATTAATATAAGACCCTGCCTTATTTTTGGGTAAACACCGTAGGATGTTGATTTTTTTGTGGTTTTGGATCTTTTGGCTCTGGTTTATGTCTTGATAACAGTATCAGATTAAATTATCAGCTTTTAAAAATTTTTAACGCCATGCTAAGTCACCTACCTTTAATTTTCTTCTTGAAGATTTAAAAGGTGATTGCAGACTACACAATCCATGATAAGACTTTAATTTTGTCAATATTACACTGCGAGGACGCAAAATCATGTGTAACTTTCTTCTGATTATTTGGTATTTTTGTGGCAATGAAGAATTTGCACATGTGCTTTTGCTTAGCAAAGAATACTTCACAGAATTAAGTTTTAAATTAGCCATTAATGAAAACTATACCAGACACAGCCACCTCACTGCTTCAAACATACAGAACTAGTATTCTACGGTCCATAAAAAGCCTAACTGAATAATCAGATTAAACATTGAAACAAGGAAAAACAACCCTAAGTAAATCTGTCATGATTTTTATCCTTTAGTATTAGGAAGTGGCTATTTTGCCTCTAGAGGCAAAATAGTGTTTTTCCTCTGTTTGGGTTAGGACTAGGGTTGGGATTAGGGTTAGAGTTTGGGTTAGGGTTTGGGTTAGGATTAGGCTTAGGGCTGTTTTGGCACTTGCGGCAAAATAGCCAGCAGGACTATTTTGCCTCCAAATGGCAAAATAACATGGGGCTATTTTGCCTCTAGAGGCAAAATAGCCACTGCCTTAGTATTACACTTCAAAAGGCCTATATAGTTTACACTGCTCCATTTCAATGCCAACTAGCAATGGTATTGGGTACCAGTCTGCAGTACAGTTGAACAAACAGGGCCTTCACAGCTTCAGCCTTAGCTACCGTGTTTCCCCGAAAATAAGACAGGGCTTATATTAATTTTTACTCCAAAATATGGCACTAGGGCTTATTTTCGGGGGATGTATTATTTTGATATATCAAAAAATGAAGTTACAAAGTAAAAATTACGAGATTTTAAATACAGAAATTACGAAAAAAGATCTACATTTACTTGCCATTAACATGTTTTTTATTCAGAAACTCATTAACAACAATTTATTCAAGATTCAAGAACTAATTCAAAAAGATTTTTTGAAAAGGATGGCATACACCGCATTAAAGCAGTTTGAATAACTATAAAAAAAGAATGTTTGACTCTTTCGTCTTTCTGCCACTCTCAACTAGGGCTTATTTTAAGGGTAGGGCTTACATTAAAATCATCCTCAAAAATCATGCTAGGTCTTATTTTGTGGGTAGGTCTTATTATCGGGGAAACACGGTAAGTCACTTAGAAACTTTAACCTCAAAATGCAGGCATTTTAACATGTTTTACACTTGATTAGTATGGTACTAGTAGCCTATATCTGATATGTAAGGGGTGGAGGGATAAAGGGGCTGCGCAATTTAATTCTTCAATTTCCCGTGACTTGCTTCCAAATCGTAGCAACTTACAGTAGTTAGTTTTTTCAAAATCAAATGCCTCTAATAAGTAGGCCAACCGTAACAAAAACGTGCAAATTGTAATCCAAAGGTGTTAAATGGGTTATTTTTCTCAAAAAAAAATCACAAAATCCAGCAGCTGGGGGCTATGCCCCCAGATCCTCGCCTGTGATACACTTAATTTGTGCCAATTTGCTTAGCGCATCGTCCAATTGCCTATTGAGGCATCCAGCATTTCACATTCGAGAATCTTTTGACAGGAAAAAAATTGACTTTTGGTTCAAGCTTATGTTCTTGAGTTGATTTCACAATAGAAACTTTTTTTTTTACCACTGTTCATTGTTTAGTTGCTGGCAAGCCGATAATTAGGCTAAGAAATGGGTTGACCTAAATCCATAACTTTATCAGCTATGGAGGCAAGGTTGCTTGCGGTGAAAATGTTTCCGTACCAGTAATAATTTGAATATACCGCGCCACAAAGTGCTGACTCAGGAAAGGATTTTGTCTAAAAAGCGGAGTCAAAAAGTACTTACTGAAGCATATAATCATCAATGGTCATGATTCAAAAATGAGGAAATCCTGCCATTGGAAAGGTTTAAATTGAACTTGAAATCAATGATTTGTGACACTTAGCACCTTTTATTGACCATTTAAATATTTGAAACAGTATTATACACTTGTGTTATACTCAACTTTGTGCTCTTTTTTTAAATTCGACTCCGCATCAATTCGATTCCTAGCAACATCCCACGCCAATAAATCTAAGGAAGTGACAATTCACCGGAGACCAGTCATCGAAATTCCGAAGTCACTGCCACAGTATATACGCGCAGTAAGCCTAGTTAATATACTGTGTCCTAGTACAGTAGTAGGCCTAGTGAGTCCGCTAGTGGCAAATGGCAATCGGATGGATCCAGGGCAAATTCAAAATCCTTGGCAAATGCCAAAACACCTTGATCGCCTTGGCCTATGGTGGCACAATACGGTACAGAATAGGCCTACTGTGTTAGCTCAGACCTTACACTACGATTACAGTACAGTATACTAGGCTAGGCTACTCAATAGGCATGCTGATTATGACTAAGAAAGGGAAAAAAAATTATTAGACCTTGTAGCGTATACCTACCGAGTACTTCAGACTTTGTACTGACAGTTGAGTAGGCCTGTCAGCCTGTAGCTTACTATAGTTTCCTGTAAGCTACAGTATATCTGACATAGCGTACAGACATTAGCCTATTACTAGCAAACTGTGACGGCTTTTCTGAGTTAAACTTAAAACTAGCCTGTGCCACCCACAGGAGTGCAGAACAGGTACCGCTACTGGGCTACACTAGTCTTAGTAGCCTAATCATCCTGTGAGTCTGGAGTAGACACCTTTCCAGAGGTGGGCCAAATAACATTGTAGCCTACCAAAATTGCAGCACAAGAGGCACAATTTAATTTTTTTTATTTTATGAAGTATAGTGCAACTTCCACAACAAACTTTTTAATTCAATTGAAACATAATACAACTTCGTGATTCTGAATTGTGGAATGGGATTTTTGTACCAAGTCAAAGCGCAACCTAACTTCCAGAATTAAATTTACAAAAGATAATTTGGAAATTCAGCATTTTTGCTATTTTAGACGGTAAAAGAGAAAGTTATTTGCTAAAAAAAGGTTGACGTTTGACGACATCATGATTGAAATGAAACAAAATTACAATACAGTATAGTTCAAAGTCAGAAGTAATTTAGGCAAAGAGATGAATTTGCAATACCATACTAAAGCAATAAGCAGCAACTTTGCTGGATTCAACATTTTTATTAAAAGCAAAACATATTGAACGTTTTCGGCTTAAATCAATGAAGCCCTCATCAGGATATTATAAACAATAATACATAAACATCTGCAAAGGAAAACAGAAGCATTATGGCAACATGAGGAAATACTTTAAATTATTATCTAACAAAATAAAAATGTCGTTCCAGTTTTGGAGCAAAGCAATCATACTGAAATTATAATTAAACAATATAATACTGCGCAAATTTTGTACGCTTTCAAAGTTTCATCCTATCATTCTCAAGAAAATGAAAACAGAGATGAATGTGAGACTTGCTTTTTTAAAGTTCTGTATGTAGGTCCTGCATCCAAACAATTTACAAAAAGTCTGTCTGAACTTGTTTATTGGGAATTTGGTTTAAAGTTAAGGGTAGTTTAAGATACATTTAAGATCAATCACTCTTTCCAGCTGAAAACAAAAACACAGCATGCTCTCTGCTCCAATGTTGTGTACCAGTTTCGATGTTCATGTGATACAAACCTTGCCTACATAGGCATGACCACTCGACATTTGGATGCAAGAGCTTGTGAACATTTGGTTTTAGCTGGATTGCGTAAGAGTGCTATAAAAGACCACATACGTGCATGTGCCACTTGCCATGAGGAAAAGTACACTGTAAACTCTTTCCAGATTTCAAAAAGATGCCATACGGAGTATGAAACTAAAATCCAAGAAGCACTTTTGATTAAAAAACTAAATCCTAAGCTAATTAAGCAACTTTATGCTAAAGGTGCAGCTTTTTTGCTCAGTATTTTCTAAGTTGCCAAATTTTCTGTTAAGTCATAATATCATAAGTTTGTTCTTACCTTGATTTGTGTTGATTTTCTCTTTATTTCATTGCACTTTGACTATCCCATTAATAGTTGTTCTAACTAAATTGGTTTATTTCACGCTAAAACCTTTATGCTGTTGCTTGTTTGACTGTAATTTTATTATAATTGCTTTGCTCCAAAACTGGAAAGACATTTTTATTTTGTTCAATAATTTTAAGTACAGTACCGTATTTGATGGCATATAGGACGCACGGCATGTAAGACGCACCCCATTTTAGCAGGTCAGATTCAGGAAAAAAAGTATTTAGTGTATTTAAGCATATATTGTTGAAAATAGTCCAGCAGAACATACACAAGCGGAAACATAGCTGCATAAAAGTAAACACCGGTAATAATGCAATAATACTAGCAATAATATAAAGATACATGGAATTTAGGGTAGGTAGAAATATTAAGTGTAAGGTGGGTTAGTAAGCGTCAGAGAAGATTATCCTAGGTCTACGGGAGGTCTCGAACTATACCTACACCACATAATAAGATGCAGGAAAATTTTTTGAGCCAAAATTTTGCAAAAAAGTGCATCCTGTATGCCGTCAAATATGATATTTCCTTATATAATGTTTATTATTAGTCAGCTGCATGTAATTTATGTTGCCGCACTGCTTCTATTTTTCTCTGCAGATGTTTATGTATTATTGTTTATAATATCCTGAAGAGGGCTTAATTGCTTTAAGCTGAAAACGTTCGATATGTTTTGTTTTTAATAAAAATGTTGAATCCAGCAAAGTTGCTACTTATGCTTTAGTAAAGTCAGAAGTGTAATGTAAACTTGTCCTACTGTATTAATCAAAAAAAAAAAAAAAACAGCGCAGCGCAATTAATCCGCAGCAAATTTTAAAGTCATTAAGTCTGCACTGCAACTTCTGCTATGTCTCAAAATAAAAAAATTAAAGTGCAGCATGACTGCTGCAATTGCGGAGGTTGCGCTTTGTCCACCTCTGCACCTTACTGGGTTGCTGTAGTTGCATAGGCCTCTGTAACTACTCTCAGATTGTTGGCTTTCATGTAGTACTAAAATAGCCTACCCTACTGTAAGTTCAGAGTTGAGTGTTAGTAAGTGATTGAGTTGCATAAACTCGTTAGGGTAATGGTGCTATTCCCTGGGAGTTGTGACCTGCACTCTGTCAACTGATCAACTGACTAAGCTAACTGAGCTACAGCACAGTATGTAGTTAATACACTGTAGATGAAAGCCTAACACTTTGTCTGCTTTCTATTATTGTATGGTAGGCCACTAGACCTACTCTGTAAGTACTGGTCTGTGGTGCTTTAGCCTACTATATCAGATAAAAGTTTACAGTTAAGCCCATTCTTGATATATTTCCTCAGGTCTTAAAGTGTAGGTCTAACCTATTTCATAGAGGATTGTAAGTAAACTCTCTTCTCTGTTCAAATCACATGGTAATCTTGTCAGTACTGTCAGGAGTCATTACTGACTTAAATACCATAAGTTATTAACAAAGCAACAATGTATCACTCTCAGGCTCACAAGCCTTAATAGTTTCGTTGTACCGGTACTCAAAATTGTTCAATCGTCTCCAACAACCTGACATTAACAACAGCAGAGGTAAGCTATGAGTTTAAGCTTTGTTTCTTTCCACAAATTTGGTTAAGCAATACCAGTACTGCAATAGTGAAACATGGGTAAAATTAACTCTGATGATTTCCAACAAAAGTCATCACTTCTTGCAGTGTACTGTTAGTTGCTTTGCAGTGTACTGTTAGAGATAGGCATATTGCTGATAAAGAATAAGATTCAACAAGCTTGAAATGTCGTTATTGATTAACCTATCTTTTATAGCTGCAAAATTTGCTTCAATCTGGATTGACAACAAGCCATTTTATTTCATTGGAAATGAAAACAAGAAGTACAAGAGTTGTTGCAAACTTAAGTGATAGGCTGCTACATTATTGGCATTCTGTTTGTTTGTTTTTTTGTATTCTTCAACCAAAGAAGCGTTCAAGATTGATAAATATCCCTTTTCTGCTTAGATTTTGGTACAACCAAATGTTACAAATTCCATGACTTGTTATACCGGTACTAGAAAGAATCTTTAGAACTTGTAAAAATCCTTACCTAAAAAGATTGCTTTGAGTACCATAATTACCTAAAAATTCAGTACATTTAAAAAAGTCTTTATAACACTTTCAGTAATTAGGGCTGGAGATACAAACTGGGTTAATTTTTTTGTGGTCTCAGTTTAATTTCATGTCATTTGAAAAATCTTGATTAAAGTTATGAATTTTAAGTTTTTGCAGGTCAAGTTCTCCAAAATTTTTTTAGGTCAAGTTGTTTAAAAAACAAAAATTATATTAATTTTTGGTTAATTTCTGTTTTTCCTAAGTAGATTTTTTGCGTTTTTAATTCAAGTTTGAACCCCTGATTTTGGTTTAGAGAACAAAAAAAGAACCAGGGATATCTTGACAACAAGGGGATGCTAAGGCTTATTTCATGCTTGACATGAGAAGAGTTAACGGGATTATAATTTAGCTGCTTTTGTGCAATAATTGGAATAATGACAATTAATGGTAATAATTCGTTTATAGCACAAAAGCAGCAAAATTATAATTGGATTAATGACACTTATTGGTAATAATTCGTTTATTGCACAAAAGCAGCAAAATTATAGTCCCATTATTATCCCTTCTAATGTCAAGTGTGAAAGAAGCCTTTGCATCATCTCCGTGGTTTCTTGAAATCCCTGAAAAGAATGTTTCCTCACACAGTTCTTAAGACAATCACTGTTTTGCTTGAATATTTGTCACTATGAGACTGAAAATTATCTCAGATCATATTACATATGCTAGTGATAGATAGGCCAAGGGAATTGGTGATCATATTTGATATAGGGAATGTACTGATTCCAAAATTTTTGCTGATTCTTGTCAAAATGTCGATTCCAATTCTTTGATCAAGTTGAGAAATAAAGATCTTATTATATATATGCCGGGCAAACTTATTTCAAGTAGATCCATGTTCAAATTAAAAGTGACGCTTGCAAAGCAATAGAACCCTTATTTGTTTCTTTCTCATATGATTTGTATTTTTTCTCTTCACTTAGCATGTGTCAACACTTTCGTAAAAAATTGTCCTGGCTTGTAAAACAAGCAAATATTAAACAATATCATTGGGAAAAAATTGCAATGTTGCTATGTTTGAAGAATCGGCAAATATCGGCCATATTTTATCGATGCCAATTACTAAAATATTGCCAGTTGCCAATTCCAATGTCAATTAATTGGCACATCCCTATTTGATATAGTTGCAAAGTTAAAAGTCAAGCTAGTGGGTATTGTTGGCTTCATCTTGTAATGCTATCTTGTTTCAAGTTGCTTCATCTCGTTATGTTGTAGGCTTTATCTTGTATGTGTGTTATGATATCCACTCTGGTCAATGCTGTTGAGCACTTTTTTGAATCGATTAAATTAAAAATCTTTTTTTAATCATATAAAAAAAAAACTTTTTATTGTAGATACTGAGCTGGATCATTTCATCATGCAATCACCTACTCCTTTTATTGAAGAAAATCCTTTTCAATTGCGAAAAATTAAATCTTCCAGTTTGCTTTTTGGCCATTCCAGAAACTTCAAGGTACTGCGATCAATAATATCTTGTTTATTTAGCAAATAAAGTTACATTTTGTTAACTAGCTTAAAAAAATAATTTCTTGGCCAACTTCTAGCAAGCTTACTAGACTATGTTGTTTTAACTGCACTGCTCCCAGAAGTTTAGCAATTTTAGTACTTGTATTGTAGTTTAAAATTCTGCTTATAATTTCAGCTACAATGCAGTAACTTTTTCTGGTTTGGGCTACTAAACATTTTTTGGATAGCAAGTGGGAAAATTGGGCAAAATTCGAAATCAGACTATGATTTATGAAACAGGCTATGATATAGATCCTGGCATTATATTTATGAAATCCCTGGTGAAGTTCTCTTCTGAGAGCGATGTTACAGCAGCATGTTTGAGCAATGCTTTGATGAAAGTTTAATTGCTATGATAATAAAATATTTTAAAAATGACTTTATTTGATCCTAGTGGTTTAAAGTTTTAAACTTTTAAAACTCTAGTTAACTACATTTTAAGTGATAATAGACTGATAGAGTCTGCACTTTGCGGTCTCTCTTTACATCATTTAAGCGCTTAGTGTTCACTCTCAAGTCAGATTTAGCCCTAAAGTACTCATACGTTGCTGTAAACTCTTAAAGGCTGTTTACATTGATGCTCTTGGGTTGTATTAAGCATTTTAATATTAAAATCAAACTGATACCAGTACGCTATCATATTCATGTTAAAAGCATTTTTGAAGTGTCAACTTTATTAATTTATGACATCACAACAGCCACAACATAATTCCTAAAACCCTCATTTGAAATAGTATGCCTATATGTCTTCCAATTTTAAGTATGTAAAATTTATTTCGTGCTTGTAACTAGGCTTAAAATGTTTGTGTTTTGTTAGAATGTTGAAACCTTCAATCTCTCTCCTGGATATCGTTTGTCAAGATCTGCTGGAAAAATCTACGTTTCAATTCAAACAAAAGATCCTCCACCGCCTCCAAAGCCTGCCCCTAGGTTTGTACTGTTCCATTTTTGTTGATATATATGATTAGCTTTGTGTGTTTGTGGTGGGTATTTCCTCGTTTTTGCACTTCTTAATAGGAACTTTAAGTTATGGACAGTCTCTAAAAAGCTTTTGTAGTCGATGTTGATACTAATGGTTTCATCAAGCCTACAAATACGTTTTCAAGCGAGGAATACGAGTTAAAACTTTTATTGTATTGTTAAATTCAGTGTTAATTTCTCGCAAAAGTATTTTTTTCACAAGCTAATCGTAGAAATAGTGTTCTAGTAGATCATTTTCTGACGACGGGTTTCGAGATTAGAGTATTGAGTGATAAATGAATGAATTTCACTTGTTGATTTGAACAATAAGTGGATTTAAAAAACCACTTAAAGACATGTTCATTGTAAGAGTTTCTTTAAACAAGCACGCTCTTTTGTTGCGTATATTTTCAAACAATAGACAATCGGTGTACTCCACGCTAGGTTTGGCCATTCAACATTTCGTCCGTGTTTAATTTTTCATCTACAAATTCTATATATTTACACAAACACAGAGCGGAATTTTTCAAACCGTGATTTTGCATCTCTTTGATTGCAATAAACTCAGAGCATCTGTTATCTATCGCACTGCTATCAGATTATTTTGGCTCTACTTCGATGTTATTTCCACCGGGCTGTGCCCAAGTGATGTATATTTTTACCTTGACATTTCGTAGTTTGGCTTACGTACTACTAGTGTCGGAATTCAAGTTACTACTAGTGTCGGAATTCAAGTTACTACTAGTGTCGGAATTCAAGTTGGTAGTAGAGCTGGAATTTAAGTATGCAGTTCCTGAATCATTTTGGGCGTTGCCCTTTTTCTTTTGGTTTTATTAGCTCATCGCATATTTATTTATTTTTTGCAGAAAACTCAGCTATTCGGAAATGTAAGTGCATAGCTTTTGATCAAAAAACAAGCAACTAAACCGAACATAATTCAACGAACTACAATCATTCACCGAAGCATTTTGATCTGTTGGTTGTGTCGGTTATGACGTTTTGTTTAATTGTTCATATTAGCGTTTCGCCGTTTTCGGCATTCTTTCCACATGTTGTTGATGCAGTGATATCTAACAGAGCAGACTCGGAGAATAGCATTTTATGCTAGTTTTTAAATATAATTGTTAATGCCAAAAATGGTACTTAATACAGTTTAAAAATCGATGCATTAATAATTCAATAGCAAGCAGTAAATAATGGGTTGTTTTTTGTTTCTTCATATTTTTTTTATACTGTACACCACAAAGTGTAAGCAATTCGACTACTAGACATTGGCGTAACCAGCACAGCAATACTTTTACATCTCTGATGACATCTGATGTTAATGGTTTCGTCAATACATTTTTGATTAGTTTATTATTTTAGGGAGACTCTTTTAAATGACCTTCGCGAACAAGTCACTTTGCTATCTACTTACTTAGAGGAAGAAAGACTTCGACATGCTGGAACAAAAAAGAGAGCTGCCCTCGACCTTACCACGTTGGAGCGAAACTTGCGTGAAGCTTTCGCTCAAGAAATGCTGCAAACTAAACAGGTACCATAGACTGGTAACCAGAATAAGTCACAATCAAATCTTTCATTATACTTGCTGTATTACGCTGAAGCGTGTAACGAGTTTGCGGGGCCCATCTCCGAGTCATAGCGCCTGTGGGCAACGCAGCTCTTGTCGAAGAAATGTCGCAGCGGTGGCAAGCCGTTGGCAACACTGTGTCCGATTTGACCCTCCCGAGATTTGAACCTCAGACCTCCCGCAGGACCTACTAATTGGTTACCAAATTTAATTAAAATTTGAATCAGCCCAATTTGGTTTCAGTAAATTTTGTCACACTAGTCGTAATGACATCTTTATTCACCAAGTTACGTTGGCTTGGAGACAGCGAAAGGGACTTTCGGTCTCTGAGTCAACTTGCTTACTGCCCGCCTGTTTACCACTCAAGGTAGAGATTTCGCACTGTCCCATTAATTGCTAAACGTCAAGTCAGTTACACCAAAGGTTTTTGCTGCACATATTTGAGCTAGAGCTGCATTGCAGCCATTTGACGTGATTTTTAAGAATCTGCCTAATTTTGTTTGTCTAGTTTTGGAGAAATGGCAGAAATGCAGTAACGTTGTTTTTTCAAACCCAGGGAAACCTCAAAATTTTACCGATTTAGATATAGTGTAATTTCTTCAACGGGTTATTGTACATTTGTACAATAACTTTCATCAATATGCGAATGTTTAATACTTTTGGGAAACACAAAGGTGTAACCTGTAAATCTCTGTTTAAACAGACTAGTGTGATATTTTTCCAGTTGTGACCGGTAATTTCTCGTTTTCTTTAACAGAGCCACGAAGAAGAAAAGAAATTGGTGGAAGCTCGTAACGCGGGAAGGTTAAAGCAGCTCGAAAGCGAATTAGAAGGCAAAATGGACAAAATGCAAACGGAGTATCGAATGCTGCAGGCCTCTTTTAAAATCTATCAGTCAACATTGCAAGAGGAAATGGAGGACGAGATGAAAATAAGGGTAAATAAAACTTCTGATTTAATCTTACTGTGCCGCTATTTGTCGCATAAAATCTCAAGTATCGTTTCATTGTTTTAAACAAAATTACTGAACGCTGGGCGTGCTGCTTAATCTGTCACAGGCCTACAAGCTGTAGTTGGTAAAAACAAAGATCACGCTGGTACGCCTGCAAATCTACGCCAAGTAAAAAAGCTGGTTTTAAGTCGTCTGAACATAGTTTTAGAGATTTAATTTTGCGAAAGGTCAAATTATTCAGGGGGTTTTCAAAACTTTTTTCGAAAATTATACTGCTAAACTAGTTATATTGGTACCCCAGTACTGACAACAATTTCAATCTTTTTTTTTGCGTCAAGTTTGGTTCAGTTTGGCTCAAAAATTTTGTGGTTGTTTAAAATTTGGACTTGAATGCACTTTTACGTCCAGTGCTGCCAATGTCGCGTCATTTTTGCGATAATCCTTTTAAGATTATTTTCTTTATAAGAACAGTTTTATAAAAACACAAGGCTTATTTTTCCTAAAAAATTAAGAATGAATGTGGCTGAAAATTTAGAACAGCCATCCTCAACTCAAAATTTACTGTGGTTCTTATAAAAAAACTGTATTTTATGTCTATTCTTACCAGTTCCTTATTGTAGCTGGTCAAAAAATTTCAGCTGCTTTGCTCATGATCTATAAGCTGATTTTTATTCAACACTGTCGAAAAGTGTCGATTCATTTTACTTAGACTTTGAGAGGTAGGGCGTGTGCTAAGCATGCAGAACAAAGATCATTTTCCGAAGCATTTGTAACCCACTTAAATTATTTGAGTTTTTTTTTAATATTTTTTTGAAATAGATTTTTAGCTCAAAACGCATATCTTTTGTTGAGCAGATCTCAAAGCAAACTTTTGTTTTAGACTATCCCTAACTTCGACTAAGATGAAGTTGTACTATTAAACGTTAATGCCGTGTTGCTATTGATATGGTACCAGAATTTTTTTTTGTAGCGTGCAGAGTTGGATTGGGAAAAAAAGCAGAGTGTTGAAAAAGCGTTGGGTGAATGCAAGAGCAAAATGGAAGATATTTTCTCGCGGGAAAGGGAAGAAATGCGCGGAGAATTCCGGAAAAATATGAACGAAATGATGAAGTAAGCTGCATGATTTAGGTTTCCAAGAAAGATACCTGGGTCATTCCATTATAATTCAACAAATTTGGATGCAAAATCAAACCCTTATCTCTTCAAATTTCTTTGTTATTTATTATGTTGTGGTGTTTTTGAAGCAAACCCCAAATCAGTTGGAATTTTTTTGATACCTTTTTCGTTTTTGAGATAGCGGGATTCAAAAATTTGCATTTTTTCCACTAGTGGCGCTAGAGCGCAAAGCAATTTTGGACTTTATATGTTACTCTTTATCAGTTTTTTTGACCAAGATATCCATTTATATGTTTTTGGAGGCAAGGAATTCAAAAATGCAGTCAGATTTGCTGAAATATGAACAGAAAAAAAGTTAGGGGTAAAATTCATGCTGCAAGTTCCGAACCTCCACATCACTTCATGATTCAACATTTTTGATTCTCATTTGTTGAAATGTGTAGTGTGTAGATCTAACTTGCTTGCATTAAAATATCTTTTCTGGAACTTTTTTGTGGAGCTCACTTAAAGGTATTTTGTGAAGATAGCCATGACTGCATTCGGCTAAGAGCATTTCAGCATATTATGTACTGATGTGTGGTGTCGTGATATCTGAACACAATAGTTAGCAATATGTACTGTATTAATCATTATTTATTTTGTGAAACAAAGTCCCAAGTGCTCTTGTCTTGAACCCCCTTAACTGAATTTAATTTGCTGTATATCATATGTTTTTAGGTTAATCATCGAGATTTGTACATTATACGTATGAAACTTTGACCTTTAGTTTCATGGCTTTAAGATTTAGTTGATAGCCACTTATATTATCACGCTATATTAATTCATCCCTTTTAAATATATTGTTCTAACAGTTACATTTGTGGTAAATACAATTACATTTTGATTGCACCATTAACTTTTCTGTGATGTAGCATGATGTAAAATTGCATAGGACCACAAGAGTAAAAATGTTTAAGTTCAACAAATAAATGAAAGTGGATCTTACTAATTATTGGTTGTAAAAAGGAAGACAGGAATAAACTAAACAGAAGATAAACAGGGTATTGGGTGATTGTCTCTCAAACATTGATCGTCTCACTTCTCATTTCTACATTTCAAAATGTCAATCGAAATATTTGACTTCCCTTTAAGGACAATCTTCCTTCAACACTTGATACATGCATGGTGTTGCAGATTTTGCAGAAAATTCTATGATAATTCAAGATGCTGTCCAGGTATGGCACTGGAACAAACAGCTATGCACCATTCATCCTGTGCATGGTTCTTTAATATAGCAATGAGCAGAAACACTTTCATATCAAGTCTTTTGCATTCTTCTCTGATTATTTACATCATGACACTGCTTTCGTTTATCAATTGCAAAAATTTTTGTATCAATTTTTGCATGAAAGGTTTAACCACCTTACCATGCTACAATACTTTTCAGACGGCTGTGCTTCTCAATACAAAATTATAAAATCTTTTTGAATTTAACATTTCATCATCGTCACTTTGGATTGGATATGTTCTAGAAATCACATATTCAAAGTGCCTCTCATTTGATCTATGACGTATCTGACAAGCTTCTTTTCCACATGTTTGCCTTTAGTCCTAATTTGCGTATATCACTTCTCATCATTGCACTTCCTATACCATCATCATGTGATAACTTGTTTCAAGTGTTTCACATGTTTGACACGTTGAAACTGAGCTGATTCTTTAATTTGGTGTGGAACAGTGCGCACTATTTATTTTGAACATTTTATTGCCTTAATGTTGAAAGTCAGCCGGGATGATTTTAGTAAAAATTTGCTTCATTTGTTTTAAGCTGCCCTGATATTATTTTTACTCACCATACCTAAATATGTTTATCTAATCGACGGATTGTAGTTGTGGTCCTCTTCAGATTGGGCAGTTTTAGAAATTTAGAGTGAAGATCTGTTGGGTTCCCCACGGGGTTACCGCTATCTTCAAATTAGATTTGTAACGGTTTCGTAACAGATGCGACTTGGAACTTCTATGCCACAAGTCATAGCATATCTCCTTGTGATGGTCTTGGGGGCACCATGAAAAGAAAACTTGTTAGCGAAAGCTTATACAGAACAACAGAAAACCCAATAATAACTGCAAAACAAGCATTTGAGTACCGGTACTGCAAAATTTCCATGCCATAAATTGAATTTTGAAAATTGTAGAACAGCTTCTTGAATCAACAAGAATTACACTGCAACAGCGATATGATGGGGCTTCCACCATACCTGGAACCAGAAGTTTCCATGTGTTTATCCCCAATGGACTTGACATAATTTTTTACAAGCGAACTGCTGAAGATCCACAATTATCTGGTACTTACTCTTTTTTGAAACAACCTGGAAAAGCTGTTCGACTACATATGCAAGATTATGCAGCAGTTCTGAATGGTGGGCATTGGTGGATTGGTTTAGGCAATTGACAAAATTTCTTCAGAAGCGAAAATGAAATTTATGACTCCACATGGACCACCGAAAACATTTTACTGGCCTGTCCTTTCTTTAATATTCTGAAAATCGTAAATTCTCCTGCAGCAACATCTCAATGTGGACATATGTATCAACTTTCTGATTCTGACTTCAAAGCTATTCGCAAACTACTAGAATAGAACATCAATAATCACACTGAAGACTGATCGAACTAATTTGTACTTTTTTTGCTTCTTTTTGAGTCATTAAATGTGTATGAATAGTGATTATGTTGACCAATTAATGACAAAATCAGAAATAGCAGATCAATGTATTCATCGTTGGTGAATACTTTTGTTTAAACATAAATTGAGTTATCATTTTGAGCAAAATGTAGCATTGCTTTGCACATCACTGAAATAATATAATTTGGCACATATTTTATGTCAAAATCATGGCAAAGTTAATTTTTTACTAAAGTTAATATTTTTGTGCATACTATTGGAGAAATGATATTGATGGCTACCAATCACATCTTATAGTTATTTGAATTAGAGGCAAAATTTATGAGTTAAATTTCTGCGTAAAATACACATGAATCTGTGACACCAGTGCATAATATGCTAAAATAATTTTTGCCTAATTCAGTCATGGCTATCTTCACAAAATACCTTTAAGTGAGCTCCACAAAAAAGTTCCAGAAAAGATATTTTAATGCAAGCAAGTTAGATCTACACACTACACCTTTTAACAAATGAGAATCAAAAATGTTGAATCATGAAGTGATGTGGAGGTTCGGAACTTGCAGCATGAATTTTACCCCTAACTTTTTTTCTGTTCATATTTCAGCAAATCTGACTGCATTTTTGAATTCCTTGCCTCCAAAAACATATAAATGGACATCTTGGTCAAAAAAATTGATAAAGAATAACATATTAAGTCCAAAATTGCTTTGCGCTCTAGCACCACTAGTGGAAAAAATGCAAATTTTTGAATCCCGATATCTCAAAAACGAAAAAGGTATCAAAAAAATTCCAACTGATATCAGATTAGTTTTGAAAACATTACAAAATATTAAACATGATCAAATTTCAAAAGGTAGGGGTGTTCACCATTTGTTGAATTATAATGGAATGACCCATCTGACGTGTGATACAGTATTACCACAGTTACCAAGTACTGTTTTGTAATTAGTTTACTTGCCAAGTTACCTTGGGAAATAAACTGTAACCTGTAATTCACAGCTTCCCTTGCATATATTTTACGTCCTGCATTTGAAGTTATTGTGTCTTTCTCTACAAAAATAAATTCCTTCCTACCTTGGCCAAGAGACAGCGAAGGAAACTTTTCGGTCTTCGAGTCAAGCTGCCATCTTCTCACCTGTCCACGGTGGAGGCTTCACACTGTCCTTTTCATTGCTGAACGTCAAGCAGAGAAGCTGTGAATATCAATTTTTATGTTCTCTGGTTTGGCCCGACTGGGAATCGAACCCATGTTTATCGTTTCAGTAGCAGACGCTCTATCCACTCGACCACTGAGCGGTTGTTTTCGGCTTCAGTTAAGTCGTACTGTACTTTATCTAAAGAATTTTCAAAAAAAGCCAACAGACGGCGGTCAACAGCATATAAGAGAAGATCATTATAAAACAAACAATGCCAGGTTTAGCTTTTTAAATAATGAATAGTTTTGACTCTTGCTGTTTTTCCATCGTGGGCATAAATAACATCGTATATGGCTACAGACACAGACTAAAACCACACTTTTTAATGCAGAGCACATCGGGAAGAAATTGAGAAGCTGTCTGATCAAAGCAAATTTGACAAGAACATTGCAGATCTAATAAAACGATCAGAACGGCTCACTGCCGCAGAGGAAGAAATTGAACGAATGAAGAGCGATTTGAAAGAAAATGAAATCACTAGAAGATTGGTGACCACTGATCTCGAAGACACAGTAAGGGACAAAAGTTTTTTTGTGGTTTCAAATCAGAAAGACGATAAAATACGTTTTGCTGCGAATAAAGTAAATGTTTTTTTATTATATGGTAATTGAAACCGTAAGCTTATGAGCGAAAGGTAAAATTAGTAAGATTGTAAAAAATCTGTACTAACTTTTTCTATCAAAGTTTCATCGGCTGGACTTTAACTAGAGACAGTTCAAAATCTCCACGAAATCCTAACTTACTTTTTCAGGTTTCTTCTAATGACAGTCTTTTGAATTGGCGACTATTTTTCCTGTGACTACTGCTATAACCAAGTTTCCATATGTCACGAGCTTGTGCATTAAAATTTGGCAGTTCTGATGTTCATACTCTTTTTCAGCGTCTCTACATCATAAAAAATGATAAGAAATAATGGAGAGTATATCAGCATCAGAGGACTGCTAAGGTTGAATGTATTGTACAAGGCTGTGACATATGGAAACTAACCGATTGACACATGCTGCAAGCCAAATCAACTGAACGCGAAGAAACTGACCATCAACATTAGGGTTAGTTGGCGGTCAGTTTAATACGATCATTGATGATACAGTAACTTTATTCTCAGTGGCCGAGTATTGACGGATATGAACTTTTTGTGACGTTTCGATCATTGATAAGAGCACTAATGGTATTCGTCAGGAACGATGTTCGGAACGTAGAATGCTGCATTCAGTGGTGACGTACGTTTAAGTGATTAGTCCAAAACTGCATTCGAGTACGCCATGTCCAAAACCGTATTACCACTAATATCCAATCTTCGTTCGAAACTCAGATATGAAAACGTGGTTGAGTCAAAAGTTAAACTATGCAGTTTTGTATTTTTTTACTTTCGGTTCAAAAACTAATTCGTAATTTGCAGAAACGCAAACTAAGTAAGTTAGAATTGCAATTCGACGGGAAAGTGCGAGAAGTCGAAGACCACCATCGGTCGTTCATCGACTCACTAAAGCAGCAGAAAGCTGACGTTACACGACGCTTGGTGCGAAGTTGCGAAGAGCTGCAAGTGGAAAAAATTGCTCGTGAAAAAGCCGAAAAATACCGTCAAGAGGCCGCCATATTTACACTAGAGGTGAGGAACTTTCCCGTACTGATAGCCAAATGACTGTTGTCTTGATGCATTACGACCACGTGTCGTACAGTTGTAGGTAATCGTGACAGTAATGTTTCTGCCTAATTCTAAAAGGTGTGTTTGCGTGCAAGAGAATAGCTATACTGATTTTGGCGACGTTGTGCATACGAAAATACAATCGGAATGCAGAACTAGTTTTGGTGTATGTAGTGATTCTTGCTGGCTTTGATTCTCTTCCAAACAAATTTAATTGTTCCAAAAAGAAATTTTAATTTATTTTAGACTGTATTTTGCAAGACTTCCATTTGTAACACTTTTTTGTTCTTCCAATTATTGTATCTTAATTCACCAAGTTGCCTTTACCAGATCTTTTGCGATCTTCGAATCAAGGTGCCACTTGTCTACCACACTCGGTGGAAGCTTCACACTGGCCATTTCAATATTGAACGTCAAGCAGGAAAGCCGTTTATACCAATCTTTCTTCTTTGCTCTGATCCGACCATTAATCACACTCTAATCTATCATTTCAGTAGCAGACGTTCCATCCCCTCGACCACTGATTTTTGATACCATTGATTTCTAAGATTATTATTCGAACTATTGCTTTAACTTGAAATTTTTTTACGTGCAGAAAAAACTACTCGAACTTAGTTCTGGGCAATATCAAAGCGTTTCCCGTGTTGGTAAAGTTGAGACCAAACCAGCATCCACAGACACATTATCTAAAGAATCAAACACAAAAACTTCTCCAAAGTTACTTCGGGTGCTGAAAGACAACCAAGATTGGCAGAAAAACAAGTCCTCTGATTACGAGAGCGAAGTCTCGCATCTGCACGATGTCATACACGAAAAAACCGATAAAGTTTCGCATTTAATCGACGACATAACGACCATATTATCTGGAGTCGAAGCTGGTCGCTTACCGAAAGTCTTAAGCGACATGTTAGTAGATTTAACGGAGTCCGAAACAAGAAGTAAAATGGCTCTCAATCTCGATAGTTCGATTATGTTAAGTAGTGCTCTGGATCAAAGAGGTCCAAGAAAAGCTGCTTCCATTGATAGGAGTTCAAAATCATCAAAAGACGGTATCGCAGCAGCCAAAAGGAAACAATTAAAGCGTGGTTCAAAATCTCGTTTTCACCAGAATCAAATCGAAAGCGGCTTGGAGATAGATCACGCAAAAGCAAGCGGAGTCGAGTACTCCGTTTCAACTCTGAGCGCCTCCTCCAGAATAGAGGCAAATGCGTCATTTATGGACTCAAAGAAATCACTATACGGCGAAGATCAAAAGGAGCCTTTCGAAGAAATACATGGCAGGGTTTCTCCTCTTAGTGCAGATCAGAGCTCTACCACCGGATCTTTATACTCCAGAATGCCTAGTGATTTCTCAAAATCGCCCGACGACCACGATCGGACTGGCGGAGCTGCCAAAGATTTACTTCACGGTGAAACTGGAACTCAAACTGGAAAGAGTCACAAACACATTGGTTTTGCCAGTGACCCGGCCTTTAACAAAAAGCAAAAACGACCAATGGGGCTTTCAAAAGCCTATACTCAACCAAATATGGAATTTGTTGAGGCTACCGATGTTATCCCTGGAAGATGGCGTGGGTAAGGACATTTTTGTATAGCTTTTGTACTTAAAAGAAAAATACTGAATCGTCTTCACTGTTTTGCAAATTTCTCTTTGATGTCAAAGTCAAATTTGGATTTGTTCTTAGGCTTTTGAAAATAGGGAACTTATCTAGCCCCTACTCAGCCATTTAAATATATTTTGCTGGGTTAGTTTTGGTATGTTTTGATTACAAAAAGAAATCCAAAACCGTTGCAAGTATAAAGAATATTATTTTGCCGAATGTGAAACTGGAGTGCTCTCAAGAGTATGTTTCGTTTCAAAAATGCCCTTGCGTAACACTTGTCATCAGTACTTAAATTGTAAAATTTTGCATGGGGGGACGCTTTTGTAGCCTTGACCAAACGCATTCGGAAAGCGAAAGTACTTTAGTGAAGATTACGTTGCTTTTCCGAAATTAGGTGAAGACCAAAAAAAAAAGTCTTCCACGCAAATTTGAAATGTTTTTTCTCAGAAATCAATTTTCCCCGCACTTTCGTACTATAATCGAATTTGTAGGCTTTATTCATGCTGGCTGGCTCTTTTTCGTCTGATCACCCAGCGCTCAAATCTCGATGGGGGGACGCGTCCCCCCTACAATTTAAGTACTGCTTGTCAGTTTAGAAACGCTAGTGTTGAACTGTATTTTAATGTCATTGGCAGTTGCGTTAATCCCTGTTTTAACTCGAGTTTTTGCATAACCGTTTGCCTCTATCTATGACAATATGTTTGATTTTGCCGATTAGAGGTCAAGTGGATAGAGCATCTGCTATTGAAATGGTAGACTCGGTTCAATTTCCGGAAGGGTCAAATCTAAGACTATGAAAACTGGTATTCACAGGTTCCCTGCTTGACCTTCAGTACCGTAATTAAATGGACAGTGTGAGCCTCCACGGTTTGTGGTAGACAGCTTAACTCGAAGACCGAAAGTTGCCTTTGCTGTCTCATGGCCGAGGCAACTTGGTGAATAGAACGCAATTACAATTTGGTTGTTTTTAGAACCTTTTTGTGTCGTGACATGAACGGGAGACCACCGATTATATTCGAAGTAGAAGAGTATAAAGCGATGAACGCAACTTCTCCCGACCCATCCAAGATAGCGAAGAAATTGCCAGTTCACTCTTCCAAGATGTCTGCTGCAAACGTGGGACCAACAAAGCCCAAGGGTAGAAGAACAATTATATCCCGTAGTCCTTCGCCCACTCCTGATAAGTCGTCAAAATGAAGAGATTGCTAGCGATGGTGTCATTTTTTTGATCATGTTTGGTTCAATATTGTAACAGACTGCCAAACTAGTGTATAAATCATTGAAATTTCTGATTTACTGTCTTTTGAATCTAATCTGCCAAATTGAACAGATGCTTATTGGTGCATTATTTTATGATCATGATATTGCTTTTTTGAATGTATACTCAACACCACTGTCGCTTTGTTTTTTCCTTGATGAATCACTGTGCACGAATAGAGGTTTACAAAAAGACCAATGCAATGAAATCATCAAAAACATGTACAATTCGTATGATGTTTTGGTAAGTCATAGCCGAAACCAGTTCTTAAATTGTTGGGGTGACGCGTCCCCCCATCGAGATTGAGCGTCACCCCATCGAGATTTGAGCGCTGGTTGACGAGAGGAAAAGGACCTACAAAGTCCGGTCGAATATAGCACCAAATTCCGCGGGAATACTGATGCAGAAGAAAAAACACTTCAACCGTCGGCGAAGACCTTTTTTTTGGCCGGAAAAAAACCTTAAATTTCTGATTTCGGCCAGAAAATGCCTTTGAATTTCGGCCAGAAAATGCCTTTGAATTTCGGCGAAGACCTTTTTTTTTTTGTTTTTGGAGATCACCTAATTTTCACTGAAAAATCGCCTTAATCCAATTCAAGATTAATGAAAATTTGGGTCTAGTTCGTTTACGGTTGGATCAAACTTCCAAAAAAGTCCCCCCCCCCCCCTTGCGAAATCCTGGCTACGCGCCTGATCTTCACTAAGATTCAGTCAAGGCTGCAAAACCGTCCCCCCGTGCAAAATTTTACTATTTAAGTACTGGTCGAAACCCGACATAAGGCCACAGAGACGTAAATCGGCAATATGCGCTAACATTTTCGTGCTTCGGAAAACAATTATATAAACAAAAAAACGAACTTGATTATTTTTTATGAATATTTATTTTTAAAATTCGTGTCTTGAGCATTTCAAATTTTGAGAGTAAGTTGGGTTTCAAAATTTATTCTTTCAAGAAAATAAAAAACGCCGAACAGATCAGCGATTGTTTTCACTCGCTATCACTCTACGGTTGGACTTAATCTGTAAGCAAGTAATACTACTTAGTCTTTTGTCCCGCTGCGAAACAAATGCAAATTTATTTAAAAAATTGACCGATTTTGTTTCTTTGATTACATAATTATTTTCCTAAGCACGAAAACGTTAGCGCAGATTGCAGAGTTACGTCTCTACGCCCTTATGCCGTAGATCGGGTCTGAGTTGCGTTAAAAATTAATGAATGCGCTTTTTCCACCAGCATATTTACTGCACAACCCACTCCCACAATTTAAGCAAATCCCTGTAATGGTGTTGCTTGTTGGAGTGGTTAGAAATCTGGCCACAGAGTCGGCTTCAACCACATGGGATGGGGCAAGCTACAGTTCAAAGTATAACAGCAGAATTAGTGCAAACAGTTATGAGTAATTAGGGTTATAAAATTAGTTTTTTTGAGGGAAACCGCGAAGAATCGGTTTGGCATCAAAACCAAAACATCGGTTTACTAAGAGTCCGATGCCAAAGAAAACACATTAGAATCGGTGGCGTCGCTAGGGGGGGCGGCCCGTTTCGGGTGTCACCATTTCGGGGTGACATCACTTTATGATACCAATTAACGAAAAAGAAAACAATATGTTTAATATCATTGGAAATGTTCAACACACTTGGTGTATGAAAAGCATCTTTTGAAGAATTTTCTTAGAGAGGGAGGCGCTAATTTGTCAAAAATATAACTCAAAAAAATTAGTAAAAACTTTAAAAAATCACCAAAACTAAGCAACCAAATTAGATCGCTAGTTGAAACATGCCGAATGAGGCTTAAAAAAAATATGTATAACAAAAAGTACAAAAAAAGCTTGGAAATAGGGAGGGGGGTTGGCTATCTAGTATCAGTTAATTTCCAATCACTTCGACTCAAATATGTCACGTTATTTTTGCAAAAAAATACAAAATTTTCGAGCGGTGGCCCCCAAAAACAGTCCCTCACCAATTGCAGATTTCTGGTTACGCGCCTGATACTAAAGTTGGCCGCCATACTTTTAAGTTTTAAAATCTTACAATGAAAAGTGGTAGAGCTAGCCAAATAACTACCGCTACTAACAGTAACGAAATAGTACCGCTATCTTGAAAATATAACCTTTTGCAGACTACTATACATTTTCAAGTGTGACAGCACGAAATTCCGCCCCGGGTTTCACTTTGACTATCCTTAGCGACGCAACTGATTAGGATTTAGGCTACCCTGTTTAAAAGTGCCTGAACTGAAATAATGAAAAACGCCCACGAACAACCTCTTATGCAGTGATCAATGATTTAGCAAGTTCAGAACGAGTAGATTTATATGGAAAATAATGCTTAGTATAGATCTAGCCAAACAAAAGCCAACCTACACAAGCTTCACAAAACTCTGAGCGAACAAAGCGATTACCGCTGTTCCCACAAACTTCAATGGACTACTCTATTATTCAAAACATACTCGTCGGTATAAATAATTTAAAGCCAGCGCTTTTAGTGTGACAGTACCAACTAGCGAGTAGCTTGTTAGGTTGAGCCACTTTGCTGAATATACGCATGGAAGAAAAAACAAAAAAGACTGATTTTGAACATACGGTCTTCTAGTCAGTGGCGTGGGTAGGGGGGCGGCCAGCTCTGGGTGTCCCCATTTGGTTACTTTATTTGGACCGAAAACGCACTCATTTTCCGGCGAAGAACTTTTTTTTGGTCTTCACCTTTGGACCAAAAACCCTGCCAATTTTTGGCGAAGATCTTTTTTTTTGGTCTTCACCTACTTCCAGACATAATTTTCATTAAGGGCGTCACATCATAAAGGGTGACAGCACGAAATCCCGCCCCGGGTGTCACCATCCTTAGCAAAGCCTCTGCTTTTAGTGCCTTTCTATCTTGTTTAGATGCAATTTTAATGTTGTTTTGCTGTATGGCTTTTGACTAGTAACGGTTTTGGCTTAGGGTACCGGTTCAATCTATGATATTAAATTGTACTTTATCATTGAATGCATACTGCCTAATCGACAAAATGCATTTTACATTCGATTCGAATAAATCCCACGGGAAAAAATTACCAGCATACACACATGCACCACAATTCCACAACCGCTCAAAGTCGTGCTATTTATAATAATCAACCTCTAAACATCCAACCTTATCAAACCATGGTCAAACACTTCACACTACATAACGACATATGCTACAACGCACACCATGAAACATCTAAGATTTACAGCATTCGTTTACGGCTCATTAAAGTTGATAGATAAATGGGCAAACATAACGGACATTAATGAAAACTGAAAGGCTGTTCTAATTTACTGAAAAATCTACACAAGCAGGCACCCATAGAATCACAATTTACAGCTAAAACTATTCAAACAAAAACGGAAGTTGGCGATGTGTTCTGACACCACAAACCAGTCTTAGAACAGCATGGCAAAGCAAAGTCGTTCGGTAAACAAACTAGGCTAGTTCCTTAACGAACTTTCATGTGATCGTGACCCTAAGGTTACTATTGGTTACTAATCGTTCAGCGCTTTTGAGTACAACACTGTAACGCTGTAACACAGCAGCAAATATGATAGTTGATGGAGGTGTAATAATCTGGACCCTTCTTGCAGTTATCATACTATGGCAACGGTAACATCTGCAGTTCTGCACATAACGACAGACTTTGAAATGTTGAACGAGTGTATGAACCACGCAGTTTGAAACGCAACTTCAAACATTGCTCGAATGACTGATTATTACTGAGTCGTTACATTTAGGTCAGACTAGTTAGTCGATAGAACTCGGCATTCGAATCGAGAATATTTCATACAATGGTAAAGGCTGATTCAGTTCACGCTAGTTTGTGAGGTCATTTCTATGAAATACTCATATACATTGAGTGTAAGTATCAATTTTGTGCTAACTGCGGGGTATCAAACTGGTTAAGAATTTTCGGTAGCTTAAGCGCTTGAAAAGGCAAGACGATACTCCATTTATCAATGTCAAACATAACCTCGAGCAGTGAATTGGTCAAAGTTTACCGCATACATACCGCGGTTAATTATTAACAAAACACAATCACCGGTTTATTGATTATGCCACAAGCGTAGAATGCCGACCCACGCGACATACAGAACATGAAATGCAGACTTAACATGTATGCTTAATTGCTTATACCATATACTGTATACTAACTTTATGAAACTGCAAAGACTTCGTCAATTTTTGGCGTTTGCCGGGAAAAAATATCATACGCCAACCTTATTGTACAATTCGAAACATTTTCTGTTTTACCATTGCATCAGATCACACAATGTGCTTTTACCAAACTTAGTTGATTGTAAATACATGTCGATCGTACATTAGAAACACTAAAATGGATTTTTCCAGTAATTTGTTAGGATATTTTGTCAACACTTATAAATGTAAAATACAGTGCCTGAAAAATGTGGCAGCTTTGACCCCAAATCATCACTCCCGTAAACAATTTCATTGAGATCCTTCAAAATTTTTTAAATCACTTGAAAAAAAATCTTAACTTATTAAAATCAAGTCTACTGGAAAGATTAACAAGCAGTAACAGGTTTGCTTTCTTCACCGTGCGTCAATTTATTAAAACACATTGATTAAAAAAATTCTAGAGACAAAGCTTACTTAATGAAATGGGATATCGATCAATTGTTTGTAAAGCATTCAATATCACAATCGCTGTAAAGCCAGCTTAAGGTACAAAAGAGCAACCTCTAAACTACATTGTACTTCCTACTGAAATAAAAATACGCACAAAATCGCAACATTGTAATCGATTAAACTCGCACCTTTTACTATCAATGTTGATCAACCACCAGCACCGGTACATTCATTAAAACAATTTGACAACAAACGAAAAATTAAGTTTGGTGCATTTGCAATTGTGCATTGTACAATCATAAACGAGTTTGGTTTAATTCCATAATAAAGACAGATCTAGGGCAAGAATTCGTCCGAACAACGTTTTAAAGCGATACTGCTCGATATCGGTTTGGTTGATGAAATGGAAACTACTCATGCTAATAAGGTAATAAAAAAATGGTAATAACTCATGGTAATAACAAACATTTTCCACAATTCCGTTTATTCGTGAATACAATATAATCCGTCTGATTCCGTACTATTGGTGATTCGGGATTTCACAATTTTGTAACATCACAAAAGGCCTACTGCAACTGCATATCAGTGCGAGTAGCATGGATCTACAGGTACCAGTAGCCAAGTTTTCAAATTTGGTTAGGCTACTCACGGCTACCAGTTGATAAGTTGTGGGTATTAGATTAGACCTACAGCACTGTATCATTGCGCTAGTTTGTGATTAAAGATCTGAGATTAGCCTACAGTATACAGTCAAACCTCGATTATCAAACATAATCCGTTCGAAAAACTGTTCAAAAAGTGATTTTCGTTATAAATCCGAAATAATTTTACTACTTCCACTAGCTTTCTTTGGAGCTATGATTAGGGGCTAATACACTATGCAAAACCATAAAAAATCAGTTAGATAACAACGAACACGTCTGCTCCGAAGGAACTTTGAATTCGAATGCCGACGGATGCAGCATGATGGCGCGTTCGTGTTCGCTCGGTTTAGTCATGACCAGAATTTATTTTCGAAGTCTGAGACGTAAAAATCTCGAATTTTTTGGTCGAAAACCGACTTGGTCGAGAACAGAATCGTTCGTTAACCGTGGTTTGACTATATTCTGTTATTTTTTTGCTTGTTGTAAAATTACTTTGAAAAAGAGTTGGCAAGACTCTTTATAAGACTAGTAGGTCAGGGTGGTTTTGTTTCACGGCTGCTATAGTAAGTAATAGCCGAAAGTGTGCGAAAAAATTTTCAAAATCAGCCTTTTATGATTTAAAAAAATGCGAAAAGCAAAGTTGCCAATGGTACGGGAGTCCCGGATTAAATAGTATTTTCGCAAATAAAGAGAATAGTGGAAAGTCTTGGCGCACCTCTTTGTAACCCCAAGTAGTTCTCATTTTATCAGCCATATTGCAGCAACAGACAAAATTTTTAAAAACAGATATCATTGTTTATTACACGCTAAACGTTTTCGACCATTTTCTCTGGTCCTCTTTAGAGCAAAATAATGTCCTCTTCAGAGCAAAATACCATTCTTCTGGTCCTCTTCAGAGCAAAATAAAAATTTGTCTTCAAACTGATAGGATGTGATTATTTTGCTGTGAAGAGGACCAGAAAAATGGTCGAAAACGTTTAGCGTGTAATAAACAATGATATCTGTTTAAAAAATTTGGTCTGTTGCTGCAATATGGGTGATAAAATCAAGCTCTTTACCGAAGATTTAGTTCTCATTTTTTCCATAAAACGGATTTCGAACAGTATCTCTTACAAGTTCTAAGACCAAACCCCATACAGCGGGTCAAAAAGTTACAATTTCTTTAGTATATATGACACTTCGAGTATACCGGTATGGAAAGGATAAGCCAGATTACATTATAAATGCCAATAAAGTAATGAATGCCACAATTGCAATATTCTTAGTTTCAGAAACACATGTAAATTAATGCGTCTTTGCAAACAACTTATTGAATGACAAATTTAGTTAAGACTACATCTGGCGAATAACTGCTGCAAATTTGTAACGTTTTAATTGGTTTCAAATCGACTAGGTTGCCAAAATAGCGACAAACACTAAGCCTAAGTTTAGTAAGTGCAGATTTCAGACATCAAACAACAAGTTGAAATACAACGAGTGCGATATTGGCAATAGCGTAGAATTGAGTGAATGAAGTAGAAAAAATTATGACAAAAATTGGATCGATTTCATTCAAATTATCATCAGCAATTACAAAAAAATTATTTGAAGGTGTGACGCTACGAATTTCGCTTTCGCACGAGTAAAACAGATACCAAAGTTAACAATGCGTTAAAGTATCATGCGCGAAATAAATTTGAAACCAAATTAACTTTTGAAAAAAAAAATTTGGAAAAATCTATATAAAATAATGTAGCGGTAAAAGGCTTATGGCACCTAGCTACTTAACTTCGAAAAAAAAAAACTTAAAAGTTAAAAACAAGCACCAATTTCAGGTAAAGTTTTTTCGGAGAGCAAGATGGATGGTATGCACTCAAACATTTTGCTAATACAGTAAAAAAATATCTCAAACAAGATCTTTTAAAGACATTATTGCATAAAAGCAAACAGTTATAGAGTTAAAAATTACGATATTGTTTACTTTCTGGCAACAACTTGCGATGTAAAAACGATGTAAAACGCACGATTGGCTGGACTTTGTTAAGACAGACGTATTTCAGATAAACTATAGGAACATTCAAACGCTCAAACTTAACTCTTAAAATGATAACATGGGAACCTGTTTTAATCACACTAAGGTTCTTCTACAGGTGAACGGGGATTGACTGTCGTCGTTTATACCAAACGGAACCCAATCCACAAAGACTGATTGAAGCTATAATTGCAATAAAAGCAATGAGAGACCCCAACAAACCTCTGATTCTTATGTCTGAAAAAAAGTAAACGTTCAACTTAAAGAAATGAAAAAGAAAGGGTGGCATAAATAAAGCTCCCTAACTGGTATGCAATTCAACACCTCTAGCAAGCCAAGGTGGGTTGTAAACAGGAGCGTCAAAATTTATTAACTGCAAAAGCAAATTTATACTCTCACAATTTGCAGAATGTGTTAGTAATGTGCACAACACACCACCACCAATTAATGGTAGTGCCTCAATGGCAATTATTTGCTTGCGACAAAATTCCATACTTGCTTGAGACAAAATTCCATACTAGTAAAATGCGCTTTTGCTTGTTTCGTTATTGTTAAATTCTCAGGCAATTTTGTCTCACTAACAAGTAACAAAATCTTACTTCTGCACACCTTCGAGGAGGTTTTTGAAAACGTATTGAACCAAAAAGCTACACTTCTTCGCAAGCTTGACAATATACATTCAAGAAAAGTTTTCTTCATATATAAGCGCATTTTGCTGGAACCGATTTTTCAATCAATTCTCTGAAAGGTGTTAGTTTCGAAATAGCAATGTCACGTGACATGTGTTAATTCAAAGTAGTTAAAAGGGGTGGGGATTTACATGTTAACAAAAAATACAGGGTGTCCATAAAGTTTCTTTACAATTTAAAAAAATTATTACAAAGTGAAATAAAGAGATATCGCTACAAGGGTTGTTTTATGTTGATCAGTATTTCATAAAGTTTTTTTTAACTCTAAAATTTATTTTTTCAGATAAAATTTTTACGTGTTTTACATAAAATTTTTACGTCTTTAATACTTGAGTTAAATAAACCCATATAAAATGACTACTCTTCGAACAAAAGCGCAATTTGTATCTTGGTTTATTGAGACAAAATCAGATGTTAAGACCCAGGGAAACCACGGACCGAAGTATGGAAAAGACCCACCATTATGTCCTTCAATTCATTTCTGGCACAAGAAATTTATAAAGATTGGGATGTGACGACTGTCACCTCACCGAGAGTCGAAGCCTTGTTCTGTTCAACCAGCTTGTGATGCAAACGCCAACAGCGACGCGAAGTCACGTGATTAGCATCGCAAGCTGGTTGTACAGAACAAGGTTGTGATGCTAATTCTGTTCAACCAGCTTGCAATGTTTCCTCTAAGAGCTTGCTTGATGTGCGCGGAAAGAAAGGCCGAGTGAATTTCAAAAAAAAAGGTTTGCGCTGCAAACTGGTTCTATTTTAGCCCGGAATATCAAAATTTGGCCACCAAATTCAGGTGAAGACCAAAAAAAAAGTCTTCCTGGTTCTATTTTAGTCCGGATTAACGGCTTTTTGCCGAATAAATAAAAATTCTTCGTCGCAAATCGGGACCGACTTCGGCCGGAATTTTCGGACTGATTGACTACACCTTGATTTTTTAACTTGTTTTTATCAAATCTGAAGTACTGAGTGGGGTACTTCAATGCGCGGCAGAACTAAAGTATTGCCTGGGGTTCTACGCTATCTGCGCGACCGCGCAGCTTAGAGAGAACATAGCCAGCTTGTGAGGGATCACGTCTTTTCGGTGCGACCATTTCGGCGCCACCTATTTCGTTGCCGTACGTTTTCTGCACAGATCGTTTCGGCGCCAATTCGGTGTTCTTTGACAGTTCACTTATTTAGGGTTTGGGTTAGGGTTAGGGCTTTGGGTTAGTGTTAGTAAAAAGCACAGAATATTGGCGCGGAAAAGGGCCGCGCCGCCGAAATGGTCGCGCCGAAAAGTCGTGGACCCAGCTAGTGATGCTAATCAGTGACTTCGCGTCGCTGTTGGCGTTTGCATCACAAATTGGTTGAACAGAACAAGGTTTCGGATTCTCGGTGAGATGACAGCCATCATATCCTGTCTCCATAAATTTCTTATGCCAGAAATGAATTGAAGGACGTGATGGTGGGACTCTTCTGTACTTAATTCTGCAGTTTTGCTGGGTCTGAACATCTGCCTTTGTTTCAATGAACCAAGATACACATTGCGCTTTTTCTTGAGGAGTACCATTTTATGAGTTTTTATATAACTCAATCATTAAACACGCAGAAATTTTATCTGAAACACGTAAAAATTTTATCTAAAACAATAAATTTTAGTGTTAATAAAAACTTTATGAAATACTGATTAACATAAAACAACCCTCAATGCGATATCTGATCATTTCACTTTGTAATAATTTTTCGAATTGTAAAGAGATTTTATGGACACCCTGTACAACTGCCGAATTTCAATGGTTTTAATTTTGCTTATTAATTTTTTAGGCAAGATTTTGGGCTTATTACGTTGAAAACTTTGCATTATTTGTAGCCTTTTTAACGCAATATTGTTAGACCAATGTTCAAAATTGTTTGAGAAGCATTGACAAAAAATCGTAACTCGTCGCAAGCAAATTATCGTCGGTAGGACGGAGTCAAAACTAAGTGAAATATATTTTTAGAGCAATGTCCAGAACTCAAGTTTTGCTAGCAAAGTGCATCAGCTAGACTAGACTAAATAACTTTATGCCAAATATCAATCACTGATTTTAAAAAGCTAGCAGTAAGTACGATCAAAATCCTAAAAAAAAAAGTTATGGCAGCCTAAACAAAAAACGAAGTACATGAATACCGGTAAAAATAAATAATTGATTGATTCAAGCTGAATATTGGTATTTTTCATGATAGGAAAAACTTTATCACTTTCAATGCTAGGAAAAACTTCAAAAACTTTCAATGCTAGGAAAAACTTTATCAAGTTCGGGTAATGGGTATCTATCTGGTTGGCCTGTTGAATATAACTATTTTCAATAGAACGCACGTAATATCATAATACTCAAGCTTTTTACGTGTCATTTCAACCCCGGCCGATTTCGCACAGTCTTGAGTAACTCAAACGAAAACGATTAACAGTCACCCTACTGTCACGCCGCACATAATGATCGCAAAAGTATGATAAGCATAATAAAGTAGAATTCGCCCAATTCGACTCTTTTTTCAATTGGAACCGTGAAGCGCTTTGTTCATCACTTTTGCATTCGAATGATGGTAACTGGCGATTTCTAGAGCAAACACTAAATATTTTTGGCACTTTAAAGAAACAATATTTGAACTAATCTTATAGTAGTTGCCCTCAGAAGCAAAACACATAGAACAAACAATGAAATCGCACTTTCTATCGCCAGTTCAGGGTTTGTTTAGTTACACACGAGGCGCGACAAACTCGAAAATAGAAAATAGACAATAACTATGGGATTAGTGAGATCAAAGAAATCGAAAATTAAGACTTCCTCAACCAATGCTTGTTTTTGAACAGCTACTCTGTAGGTGACGATAACGAAAACTGATGATTTTGTCGGAAAAAAAACTGCATGTTTTTTTGTTTTTTTGGTAAATGATAGAATGCTCGATTTTTACCCACTATACATGTTCGTTTGCCTAACTCGTCATTTTGTCACATTTTGAATATCCTCTTGCACTAACGAATTAGGCGAATTTTATTGTAACTTAACTCACCTTCACAAGTTGGGCTCACATGATTAATACTATTACAATTTCCGCAAAAGTTTGGTGCCAAACATACTCCAGGACCACAACCATTATCGCATACAGCTGTAAAACCAACAAGTTTTTCAAAATCCAGAAACGGATAGTACATTGTAAAATGGAACCGTTTTGCTCCACATCTCTATGTAAGAAACCCAGCCAGGTAAACTGACCGTGACAAACTGAGCGCAAACCAACGGTTTCGTCACAGTGATTTCGTCACAAAGTGAGGGTTTGGGCAAGATGGGTCTGGAGATAGTAAAATATGCTTATGATCGCTCTTTTCAGCTAATCGGCGTCATTTGGTTCGCGGTCAGTTTGTTGCAGTCAGTTGTCGTGGACCCGTAAGAAACGGTGTTGAGAAGTAAATGGCATATAGATAGCGATAAGCATTGTCCTTTGTCACATTGCATCAAATCTTCAATCAATTGCAGTAATCAATAATTGAGACTTTCAGTGCAAAACCATCAGCTTAAGCTTTCTTTCCAAATCAAATCTTTCACTAAACTTGCTGCATTATGGTGAAGTGTGTAACAAGTTTGCAGGGCCCATTTCCGCACCATAGCACCCGTGGGCAACACATCTCCTTTCAAAGAAATGTAGCAGTGGTGGCGAGCCGTTGTATGATTTGACCAGCTCGAGATTTCAATTTCAGACCTCCCGCTCCAAAAACGAACATGTTGCCACTTGACCAACTGACTGCTATATAGCTTTCTTTCCAAAGTGACCAAATTATATCCAAGCTTGAACGATTTAAAATTTTTCATCAGCTTGGACGAGAGGGTAAAGTAAAAGGTGTCATTTTTTATGACAATCTTGATTGCATGATATGGGTTCAACCCACACCCTGGTCACATTGTTGACTTGAGTGTGTGGATAAGACACTAAATCCTTGGATAAGAGTTGAGTCCTGTAGACAAGAAACATGCCATAATAGATGTCACAAAACAAGGTACCAGACAGAAGACATGTGCCTCATACTCAAATTAATTGAATTTTTTTTTTTTTATCAAAAATTCAAAACAAAATTCAAATTTGTATGAAATACCAGAACCGATAATCAGATAGGTTTTGGAATCGTAAATTGAGCTAGGCATCGGTCTTGGTATTGAAATCAGGTAAAATTTTGGTTTCAGTACATCACTAATAAAAAATGTGTGGATCATCAAATAAGCTAGCACCTGACAATGTCTGGTGGCAGGAATATAAATACGCAACAGAAAAGTTACACTGATAAATGAGTCATGGTCGAAATTAGATTAGCAATGTTCAAAACTGTAAATATTGCTGAAAAGTTCATTCCTCATTATACTTGTATTAATATCAGTACTTGATTTGAGTCGCAAAAAATTCGAATAAAGCGCTAAAGCATACCTTCATCACATCTCTGACCAGTATAACCGCCTACACAACCAGAAAGACAATTTCCATTATCAAAATCGCAGACTGGATCCTCTGCAATGCGCAAGATGTGATGCTTAGGTATGAAACATTATAAATTGAATAGTTTGTTTAGGTATGAAACAGGATATTTCAACAAAATCGATTTTGCACAGCCTTGAGTTCAATAACGCAAAGTTTTAAAAAAGTCATAAAACATAATTCAAAGCTTAAGGCTTAAATTATTATTTGAGATAGACACATTATGTTTTCATGTGCTTTATTAAACTTGTGGCTTTTCTGTCCAATCGATCATATTCAAAAGACAACAGCATTCAGGTATGAGCACTAAACACTTTTTCTAGTAAAATGAAACTGGTATTTGAAAAACAGAAAAGAGATAGAAAAGATTTAGTCAAAGCGATATGCTGAACAGATTTGTCAATTGCAACCAACTTCATAGGTACTAGTATTGCATGTTTTTTTGTTTTTTTTTTAACAAATTCATATTTTCAATTTGCAACTTGTAGTAATTTCTGATCACAAGGGCAATGTAATTCTGAGCAAATTATGCAATGTGATTAGAAACTTGTTTTTATGTCTACGTCAAACCTGAATTTTCTGGAAGACATTCTCCACAAACATTCATGCAATCCATACCCCAGTATCCTTTATCACACGTTCGATTTTGTGCAAGAGCGGCTGAAAGAATAAATTTATCATTAAAAGTACTGATACTGGCAAAACCTTCTTGTAAACTAGAACAAAAAATAAAATCAAAATTGTTGAATTTCAAAAAAAAAGTAGGGTTGATGTGTGGATTCTAATATATTGCAGTTAAAATTATCAAGCAATACATTAAATCTAAATCATGATAATATGGTTAGTTGGTTATGGACCAAGAGAATAGCACAAATGCTTGCATGTTTGCAGTTAGTGAGGCATTACAACAGTACTTTTAAAGCAGGGTCAGAATGCACCTAGCCTTCAAGGGGGCCCATGAATCTGTTCTGAATTTGCATCTAGTAATTTTATGGATAAATGTTAATTTTTTTAAATAACACATTGTTTTGAATGTGTTGGAGAGTTTGAAATGCAATTATGCATAATTAGTACTTTATGATGTGTCACAGTAAGTTGATGCAACATATTATCCACATTGTGACATCACAATGGCATGATCAATTGCAAGTTAGCTGAATTCAACTATCTTCATTCATTTGAGATCTCAAGCATCATTCAGTGAAAGCACCCGTATACCAACCAACTAATTTTAAATAGGTAAATCAGGAAAGTATTCACAAGATTACATTAAAGAAAGTGGCTAGTGTTATGTTAAGTAATCCCCATAAAGAGAATATTGAGCAAAGAGTGAGCGGCTGAGCGCTCATTTACTAATTTTTCAAAATATTAAGGTGTGGGTTAGATTTTAAATTTGGTTTAAAACTTAGGAGTAATGCTAGGGTTAGAGTTTGGGTTAGGTTTAGGGTTAGGATAGCAATTTTCTTATTCTTATATGACGTACCAGACTAACAACAGCCTCAGCTTACATTAAAATAAAATTTACCTCTGTGACAAATGGTTACAAAAAAAATGCAGTGCATTTTACATCTAATGTTTAGTTATGTTTGACTAGGTATGGCCTGAATGATTAGGCTGCGTATATGCTAGATACTACAAAAACAAAGACACTACTACTTCACTGGAAATTGTTATCTACTTTTTTATTAGTTTTGAACCAAACCTAACCCTAACTCAAAGTCTTTAAGTAAAACTAATCCCAAACCTAACCCTAATTTTAACCAGTGTTCCCTATAACTTTTCACCTTCAGTGTAAGTGTCGGAAAAAGTGCGAAAGAACTTAAGTCTTTGTGAAATATATTGTCATAGCTAATGATGCAATCTTTGAAAAAAAGGTCATCAGTTGGAGAACCACAATTTTTCTGTGGGTTTCATTTAGATCTCCAAACAAATAGAAAGAAAAGAGTTGTCGAGTCATAAACCGCAGCTATCTACAGTTTTTAGCAGGAAATAAAACCACCGTAATTTTGCAAAAACCTGTATAATATTTGTGCAAAAATGCTGAAAAAATTTTTACATTTTCTTGCTCTTATAGGAGATGCAAAAAACTGATCTAAACCTTAAAAAAAGCAAATGAAAATTGAGTGGATAACTATTTATCATTTTTGTTTTACTCTCTTTAACTTCAAAATTATCAGTGAAATAGTCACACCCATTAGAAAATTAAGCTAACATTTATAATGGGGGGTCAGTAGTTTTCTGAAGGCAGTTAAAGAGTATACAATGACATAAGCATTGAGAACTACTGTGCTACAGCAGTGAAGCATTGACTAAAGCATGATGAAATTGCACTAGAAAAAGAACTAATTACCACAGCACAGAGCAATCCATATTTGATATCAGATATGTACATTACATTACCAGACCTCCACTATGCTTGAATGTAATTTAATCAGCCAACAAACTCAAAACTATAAAAATTCTCTTACCTGTCATCATCACTGCGAAGACTAAAATGCGGTACATCATGTTTAGTTTAGTTGAATATATGCCAATTTAACAAAACTAGCCTATGACTTATGGTACCGTAATAACTAAGAGACAAAAACAGCATAAATACAATCAGGAACAAGATATGAGTTTGCCAGCAAACCCAGTGAACGACCGCCGCATAGCTAATGCTGTGATGCTCAAAAGTATTTTTTGTCTACCGTAAAATCAACAATTATTCAAAAATATTTGATCATGGAACCTCCAGAAAAGTAGAGTCAAAATATTTGTCAGTTAAATATTTCCTGATATCATAAAACACTGGCACCCTAGCTTGAGCCGTTCAAAAATTGATTTTTCAGGGGTCCATTTGGGGGCGTCCCTGGGGGGGTGGCACCCCCAAACTATGTCAAAATATTTGTTTGTTAAATATCTGCTGATATCAAAACAGACTGGCACCCAAGTTGAGCCATTCAAAAAATTGATTTTTGGGGCCGTCCATTTGGGGGGGTCCCCGATGGGGTGGCACCCCAAACTATGCCAAAATATTTGTCTCTTAAATATCTACCGATATCATAAAACACTGGCACTCTAGCTTGAGCTGTTCAAAAAATAGATTTCTGGGGGGTCCACTTGGGGGGTACCAGGGGGGCATGGCACCCCCAAACTATGTCAAAATATTTGTCTGTTAAATATCTACTGATATCAAAAAAAAGTAGAACTCTAGCTTGAGCCGTTCAAAAAATTGATTTTTGGGGGGTCCATTTAGGGGGGGTGGCACCCCCAGGCTATGTCAAAATATTTGTCTGTTTAATATCTACTGATATCAACAAAAAGTAGAACTCTATCTTGAGCCATTCAAAAATTGATTTTTGGGGGGTCCATTTGGGGGGTTTCCAGGGGGATGGCACCCCCAAACTATGTCAAAATATTTGTCTGTTAAATATCTGCTGATATGAAAATAAAGTAGCACCCAACTTAAGCCGTTCAAAAAATTGATTTTTTGGGGCCCCATTTTGGGGGGTTCCCAGTGGATTACCCCAAAACATTTTGGCAGAAAAAATTGCATTTGCAGCTCAACAACTTTACACAAAAAATTAGATTTCCATTTTTTGTGGTTTATGAGAAGAAGAGCGTACAAAAATTAGGAAGAAAAAAAAGGAAATAAACCTCATCGCGGCCAAACCTGGGTTGGTTGGGATGAACAAGGTATCTTGAGACATACAACCATGTGAAATATTTTTTGCCGTACTTATGCCGTTTTTGACTGTGACCGCTTTTTACGCCAAACTAGCGGGGCGGTTTTCAGGTTCTAAAACCGAAGTCACGTAACCTATTGCCTCGAAATTTGGTACAAACATACAACTTATTAATCTTAAACTGCAGTCCAAATTTCATGAAGCTAGACCCAATCGTTCAGGAGTTATAAGCAAAAGTCTTAAATTTCGCACTCATTAGTTGGAAAATGGCAGAGTAAAAACAGAGGAACAAGCGAAGCGAGTGTCGGTCATTCCAATGAAAAGATTAGCTACAGGCTATGGTAGATTCTGATGATTTTGACTGGAGCATTATTAGACTGTAGGATAGATGGAAACACCATTAGATCTCACAACAGATTTATTTCTTCTCAAAACAAGGCTAATCCATCGCATTAAAATTTGCAGAATAAAGTTTTTTAACTTTTTTTTTCAGTTAGTGTGCCACAAATTTTTTAGAAGTTTCTTAGTGTGTGCAACGAAAAAAAGTTTGAGAACCATTGTTGTAAGTAATGGACTAAACTTGAAGTATGGTGACATACCGTATCAGTATTATTGGTACTGAGTACCATCAAACAGGGCAACTTTGAACCTTTTTGAAGCATTTAGACACGTCACTTGTGCCAGGTTTAAGCAACACAACTGCTTATAGACTAAACGTAACACTTAAAACCTCAGTAACTGGCACTGCCAAAACTCTAAAAATATTTCGCTATGATAAGCCATATATTCTATCCCAAAAAGGGCTCAAAGTCACCCTGCTATTCAGGGCGACTTTGAACCCCCAACCAACATGCACTTAACCTTCACTTACAAGGCCTAAACGTTCAAAGTCACCTTAGCCTGGAGTGACTTACTGACTTTAAAGATTTTTTATCAATTTACGGGCTTCCAAATACATTTTTGCACATAGACGAAACGAATTCGACGGTAACGTTTTTTTTAATTGGACGTAGTCATTTTTTGTTATTAATGAAAAAAACTAAAATGATTTTTCAAATATATCAATGCATAAAAGCGAAAAATAAGAATTTATACATAAAAAAATAATCAATGGTGGTTTTAAAAGACTGTAATTGCATGCATAGCATCTTAGCCTCCAGTGTGGTCATGCGTTAATTCAATAATCTAAAATACCATGACGTCACTGAGCAGACACGTGTGCGAGTGGTTAGAGTGGTGGACTGATGATCACAAAGTCATAGATTTGAGCCTGCATTCGCCCGATGAGACACAAGGATGTCGAAAAAGTCGTAGATTGGCTTTTTTCAGTGAAACCAGGTCAACTGTTACAGCCTAAATAAATTCAATCTTTTCATGAATTATTTTGTTCAAATCATGACATCATTGTCACGTGACCTTGTGCTAGTCAAGCAAAACAAAAAAAATTGATCAAAATTTTTAAACACTGACCTAGTAAGAGACCACTCAACTTGGTCTTACAAAGTATTTAACTCACAATAAAGTAAAAGTCTGAAATTTCGCACTCGTTAGTTGGAAAATGGCCGAGTAAAAACAGAGGAACACGCGACGCGAGCGTCGGTTGTTCAAATTATGTAACAGAGGTGGAGTCCTCGAGAACGTCCTTGGCCTCGAGGACACATTTTGAAGTTCTTGGCCTTGGCCTCGAAGCCTCAAGTCCTCGAAAATTGCCCTGTCCTCGGCTCGAGAACAGCACTATTTTCGAACCGTTGAAATTTCGTTGGAAAACGCCAGAAACCTTGCGCAAAATCTGCGAAGACCATTTCTTTGGTTTCCTCAAGTAGAGATCCCCTGAAAAAAAATTTTGAAGACCTTTTTCACCAGAAAAAAATTTTTGAAGACCTTTTTTTTTTAAATCGCCTGAAAAAATTTTTGAAGACTTTTTTTGGGAGAACACTTGCCTCTGTGTCCTTGGTCCTTGGCCTTGGCCTCGAGAGGGTCTATCCTTGGCCTCGAAATTTTTTTGTGTTCTTGGCCTTGGCCTGGAGCCTTGTGTCTTTGACTTCACCTCTGTTATGCAAGCTACCAAATTAGTAAACGAACGCTTATTGATTTCCTTTAAAAAACACAAGGATTTGAAAATGTGCATCGCTTAACCTTTTTGAGGAAGAACGGCTTTATTTATAGGCCTACCTAGCGAAAAAATACTCTCAACACCCGCACTTAAAGAAACCGGGGTGTTAGAAAATTCCACTAATAAAGTCATCATGTGGGGGCAGGCGCGTAGCCAGAAATTCGCAATGGAAGGAACTGTTTCGGGGGTCTTGGGGCAGAGCCCCCAGCGCTCGAAAATTTTGCATTTTTTTGCAAAAAATAACTTAATTTTAAAGCTATTTTGATAAAAAATATTGCGTTTAAAACGTGGCACGAAAATTGGCAGCGCAACATGATTCAACAGGTTGCATAAATGGGCTATGTGGGAAGTGGCTAATGATAACACTACAGTTCTCTTGTTTACAAGCAGCTGAATCATAAGATCCTATTATTCAATAAAACTCACACGGAGTAATCTATTTCGTTTGTAATTTATAAAGAAAAATAATTTGGGGGGCTAGTGGAAAGATATTTGAGAGCAGCGATTGGTAATTAACTAACACTGAATAGCCCCCCCTCCCTTATTCCTGAGTTTATATTATATTAGTTGATAAAACTTATGTTTGGCGTTTTTACGCTAGCAATCAAATTTGATTGTTTATTTTTGGGCACTTTTTAAAGTTTTCATTGATTTGTGACTTTAATTTTTGACAAATTAGCCCCCCTTAGATATATGTTTCAAAAGATGCTTTAAATCACTTTTTAGTCAATTCTAGTGCTAAAAGCATACTCAAAAGAGCTATAAACGTATTTTTCCTATTCTGCATTTTGGTTGACAGGCCAATGGGGGGGGCTATAGCCCCCACCCCCCCACACCTCCCCTGGCTACGCTACTGTGTGGTGGTAAAGGAATGACTTCGGAGACACGGTTTTTTCTGATGGCTCGTCAAGGAAATCCTTTACAAGCTTCGATACATACTTTGTGCTTCTGAAGTAATTAGAATCACTCTCTAACGAATGGAGCACGCTAAAAAATCGTCTAGTTTTTTGTTCAAAGAAATTGAACCTTCCAAGGTTTACTTATATGAGCTATACCAATGCTGTCATTCCTGTTTGCAAAATCTTTCAAGTTTTCCCGGACTAGCAAAAAAGTTGTGATTAGCAGTTTTTATTGTTTCTTGTTTTTGAATTACGGTAAAAAAAAAAAAGTCGGACTGTTGCGAGTAACGCGTTTAATGCCTAAAACAAGAATAAGATTTTTGAGTGACGTATTTCTAAAAAGACAATTACAAAAATAATCTTTCTATTTAAAATTTAATTTTACTACCAATTTTTAAATTACTCGATTGGAAATTTTTGTTGAAAAATTGGCAAAAAGTATTTCATAGAGAAACGTTTCAGTCAAAGAAGACCGCTGCGGTAAACCGAATAAAAGTTTTGCAAGCAATAGACGAATGGAATTTCCCATGACGAGGTTTTTATGGACCTACTACCTCGTCATAGACGTAGCCAAAGGGAGGGAGAGGCAAAAAGCCCGCCTCCTCAAAATTGAAATACCACCAATGATAAAAATAACAACAACAAAGCCTTATGTTTTTTCAGTTTCTTTTAGCATTTCCGCGTGTACAACAGACTAATATTAATATTGACGACCAGGTGGCCTGGGCTCCTGCAAATCAAATTTTTGCCATCCAATTTAAGTGTACAACCCAGGAGCAATTCAAGGATTTTGTCCTAAAGGGTGCTACCTTAGGCCCTCATCAAATCATTTTGTGAACTTAATGCAAAAACATGACTACTTAGTAACCATCTTGGTCCGTCGCGAATGCTGGCGAACGTATGTTGAGTTGTCGACCGGGTTTTTGGCGTCGAAGCAGCAGACCTACTAAACTTCTACAGCGATAGTCTAGATTCACTCGAAAATTTATAAGGAAATCCTTTCGCTATTGATAATCCAAACACGATGTTAACCTTCACTAATTGTCGTCACCACACTCATATAGGCTAAACTTGAAAATCCACCAAGATGTACACAAATTATTGTTTCACTACGTTTGAGCAACAGAGTTATCCTCGACTAATGTTCAGCAACCGTTCAAGTATTACTGGGCATTTTCGAGCCTTCACTTTCAAGCATTTCCGAGCAAAGAACAACTTATTTGTTCCTGGGTCTACTTGACGCTAGTCTGCCGTCAACTGCCTAACGGCTATTGCTAAACACATACTGCATCAAGTGTAGTTGTTACGTCACAGTAAGGCATTGAAATAATAACAATTAATTAAAGAACTTGTACACAGCCAAAGGGTGCGTCCGGAACACATCTATTGCACCAATTTCAAATCACAATCCACCTCATCAGTTTTTATGCGACAACAAAATACTTTTGACCAAAAAAAATTAGCAAAGCAAAATTATTATTGAACAAGATGGGAGTTTGCCAGCAAACCCAGTGAACGACCGACGCATAGCTAATGCTGTGACGCTCAAAAGTACTTTTTGTCTACCGTAAAATCAGCAATTGTTCAAAAATATCTGATTATGGAACCTCCAGAAAAGTGGAGTCAAAATATTTGTCAGTTAAATATCTCCTGATATCATAAAACACTGGCACCCTATGCTAAGCCGTTCAAAAAATTGATTTTTGGGGGGTTCACTTAGGGGGGTTCCCGGAGGGGGGGTGGCACCCCCAAACTATGTCAAAATATTTGTCAGTTAAATATCTACTGATATCATAAAACACTGGCACTCTAAGTCAAGCCGTTCAAAAAATTGATTTTGGGGGGGTCCATATGCAGGGGTCCCCGGGGGGTGGCACCCCCAAACTATTTCAAAATATTTGTCAGTTAAATATCTGCTGATATCATAAAACACTGACACTCTAAGTTAAGCCGTTCAAAAAATTGATTTTTGGGGCCGTCCATTTGGGGGGTTCGCGGGGGGGTGGCACCCCCGGACTATGTCAAAATATTTGTCTGTTAAATATCTGCTGATATCATAAAACACTGGCACCCTAGCTTGAGCCGTTCAAAAATTGATTTTTGGGGGGTCCATTTGGGGGCGTCTCCAGGGAGTGGCACCCTCAAACTACGTCAAAATAATTGTCTGTTAAATACCTGCTGATATCATAAAACACTGGCACTCTAGCTTGAGCCTTTCAAAAAATTGATTTTTGGGGCCCCATTTTGGGGGGTTCGCGGGGGGGTGGCACCCCCGGACTATGTCAAAATATTTGTTTGCTAAATATCTGCTGATATCAAAAAAAAGTAGAACTCTAGCTTGAGCCGTTCAAAAAATTGTCTTTTGGAGGGTCCCTCGGGGGGGTGGCACCCCCAAACTATGTCAAAATATTTGTCTGTTAAATATCTACTGATATCAACAAAAAGTAGAACTCTAGCTTGAGCCATTCAAAAAATTGATTTTTGGGGGGTCCCCGGGGGGGGTGGCACCCCCAGGCTATGTCAAAATATTTGTCTGTTAAATATCTACTGATATCAACAAAAAGTAGAACTCTACCTTGAGCCATTCAAAAAATTGATTTTTCAGTGGTCCATTTGGGGGGTCCCCGGGGGGATTACACCCCCAAACTATGTCAAAATATTTGTCAGTTACATATCTCCTGATATTAAAATAAACTGGCACCCTAGCTTGAGCTGTTCAAAAAATTGATTTATTTGGGGGGTCCCTGGGGGGTGGCATTCCCAAAGTATGTCAAATTGTTTGTCTGTTAAATTTCTGCTGATATCATAAAACACCGGCACCCTAAGTTGAGCTATTCAAAAAATTGATTTTTGGGGGTCCATTTGGGGGCGTCCCTGGGGGGTGGCACCCCCAAACTATGTCAAAATATTTGTCTGTTAAATATCTGCTGATATCATAAAACACTGGCACTGTAGCTTGAGCCGCTCAAAATATTGATTTTTGGGGCCGTCCATTTGGGGAGTCCCCGGGGGGATGGCACACCCAAACTATGTCAAAATATTTGTATGTTAAATATCTACTGATATCAAAGTAAAGTAGCACTCTAACTTAAGCCGTTCAAAAAATTGATTTTTTGGGGCCCCACTTTGGGAGGGTTCCCGCTGGAGTTGCCCCAAAACATTTCGGCAGAAAAAATTGCGTTTGCAGCTCAACAACTTTACACAAAAATTAAATTTCAATGTTATGTGGTTTAGGAGAAGAAGAGCGTACAAAAATTAGGAAGAAAAAAAAGAAAATAAAAGGAAAAAAAAGGAAATAAAAGGAAAAAAAGAAATAAACCTCATCACGGCCAAAACTGGGTTGGTTGGGATGAAAGGGTATCTTAAGACATACAACCATGTGAAATATTTTTTGCCGTACTTAAGCCGTTTTTGACTTAGCCGCTTTTTACGCCAAACTAGCGGGGCGGTTTTCGGGTTTTAAAACCGAAGTCACGTGACCTATTGCCTCGAAAATTTGGTACAAACATGTAACTCATTAATCTCAAACAGCTGTCAAAATTTCATGTAGCTAGATGCAATTGTTCTGGAGTTATAAGCAAAAGTCTGAAATTTCGCACTCGTTAGTTGGAAAATGGCCGAGTAAAAACAGAGGAACACGCGACGCGAGCGTTGGTCGTTCCAATGAATACACATTTTACCATCTTGTAAATACTGTAATTATATACTGGCAGTGACGATCGGTGGCAAAAAGTTCTGGGTATTCAATTACAAATTTATTTCGTCGTTTATTTTCGTACATGAAGTAATTGCGCATCCGGTCTGTGCATATAGAATTATGGTCATACGTATAGCTGGCATTTGATATTTATACTGTGTTTGTCCTGTACTATTTAAGAATAAAAATTGAAAGACAAAGTTTGACTGGGGGGAGTAGTGAAAACACGTTTGGGAGTTTTGGCTTGAATTAAGGGTAGCGTAGCTGAAGTTAATTTTTCTCGTCTCGCTTCAGCTGTTGAGTGGAATTAGTATTGTGGAGGTGTAGAAAAATGAAAGAGATAAACTTTAATTTCTACACTCAATGCTACACTCAATCAGGGGCGTATTTAGGGGGGGCATTGGGCCATGGCCCCCCCCCTTTGGTTTGCCAGGATAGTATAATTTGCATAGAATAGTAGGCAAATTGCGGCATGGCCCCCCTTTGTAAGTTGGGCAGAAGCTTTGAACACACAAATGGTAGGCGAAGACCTTTGTTTTTGGCCTGAACCCAATTTTGGGCAAAACATCGGACCAAATTTGAGTGAAGACCTTTTTTTTGGTCTTCACCTAATTTTGGACAAAACATCGGACTAAATTTGAGTAAAGATTTTTTTTTTCCTTTTTGTTTTGTTCTTCACCTAATTTGGGACAAAAAATCGGACTAAATTTGAGTAAAGATCTTTTTTTCTTTTTTTTTGTTCTTAACCTAACTTGGGACAAAAAATCGGACTAAATTTGAGTGAAGACCTTTTTTTCGTTTTTTTGTTCTTCACCTAATTTTGGACAAAAAATCGGACTAAATTTGAGTGAAGACTTTTTTTTGGTCTTCACCCAATTTTGGATAAAACATCGAACCAAATTTGAGTGAAGACCTTTTGTTTGTCTTCAACTAGTTTTGAACAAAAAATCGGACTAAATTTGAGAGAAGAGCTTTTTTTTATAATTTTTTCATTCTGATCTGTGTTCTCAAATTTTCTGAAGTTCCTGCCCCCCCCCTTTTTTTTTCAAAATCCTGCGTATGCTACTGCACTCAATTCAAGCAATTGATTAAAACTTTTAACACACCTTTACCTCATTCAATGATCAATTGGCTGTAAGAAGCAAAGAAATAGTACAAGCTGAAACAGCTTTGGCCGTTTGATTAGCAATTCAGACAAAACTGTTTATTACAACTTATATTTATTACTTTTATATACTTTGCCTATTTGGGCTTCTACGTATCCGACATATTTAAAAAGACTGCAAGTACTTCAAAACAAGGCGATAAGAATAATCTCCGAAATTCAGCCACGTGAATCTATCATTAAACATTATTTTAACTTAAAAATTTTTTAAATTGAAGAACAGCATAATTTTGAAACTGCAAAGATAATGCACAAAGCTTCCACAAATTCTTTACCGTCTCCACTTAATTTATATTTTAAAAACGTAGATAATGTTCACAATTGCGTTACCCGTGGTTCTTTTCATAAAAACTATTTTCTCCCCCGATTTAAAACAAAAAAAACTCAACGCTCAATTATGTTCCAAGGTGTATCCATTTGGAATAAAATCAATCTTGAAATAAAAAAATTGCGTTACAAAAAATTTTGTAATAAATGCAAGACAATTCTATTGCAAAAATATTGCTAAAAAAAAACGAACACATTCTTACTTCTGCTACAACTGGTTTTGTAAAAGTTACGTTAAAAGTAGTGTTTGTACTTAGTAGCTTTTTCCTTTTTTTAATTTTTTTATTTCTTCCTTCCTTTTTTTCCTTTCTTTCGGCTGTTTTTAGGGCTCTAGATCTAATAAAGATATAAACCTTTTGTCATTCAATGAGGCTGCTCGACTCGAAGACTGCTCGACTGCAGGTGGCTGCTCGACTCGAAGACCTTCTTGGGTCACTTCGCAGTCACTTTTCGCATTGTACATATCTGATATTTAAGTTCTTGTGTTTGAAATTTTGGGTAGAGTAATAAATAAAAATTATTCATTCATTCAGTCTTCCATTCCATACCATGCTCTGGTGATGATAGGCCTAGTCGGTTGGTTTTGGATTAGAAAGAGAGAAGTGAATCCAGCCTGAGATGAAAATCTGCTAAACGGCTAAATGGTTATGATTGGAATTGTATTGACTTGACTTGAAAATATAAGTGCGTATTTTTCTTCAGTCGTGAAAAAAATATTTTCGAACTTGCTGTGTTTTTCTTTACTCCATGGGAGGTAGCCTATAGCATTCATGTAATATTTCTTGCTCTGGTATAGACCTACAAATTGGTATCTCTTGTTTCTTCAGTATTCCGTGTTAACTATAGGCCTACGTGTGGGGCAGATGAAGCTCTTCGACAAAAAGAACTTCAGTTTTTGGAATTATTTACAGTGCTTTGTTCTTCAGGACAGTAGGCCTATAATATCTAAAAGTTCACTTACGATACGTGTACGTAAAAAAAATTTGCTTGAGCTTGAACAATGGGCGTTTCGCGCGTATCTAGTTGGAACTAACAACGCTTGCGTTGCGAATTTCTTTGTTTTTAATCGGCCATTTTCCAACTAACGAGTGCGAAATTTCAGACTTTTGCTTATAACTCCAGAACAATTGCATCTAGCTACATGAAATTTTGACAGCTGTTTGAGATTAATGAGTTACATGTTTGTACCAAATTTTCGAGGCAATAGGTCACGTGACTTCGGTTTTAAAACCCGAAAACCGCCCCGCTAGTTTGGCGTAAAAAGCGGCTAAGTCAAAAACGGCTTAAGTACGGCAAAAAATATTTCACATGGTTGTATGTCTTAAGATACCCTTTCATCCCAACCAACCCAGTTTTGGCCGTGATGAGGTTTATTTCTTTTTTTCCTTTTATTTCCTTTTTTTTCCTTTTATTTTCTTTTTTTTCTTCCTAATTTTTGTACGCTCTTCTTCTCCTAAACCACATAACATTGAAATTTAATTTTTGTGTAAAGTTGTTGAGCTGCAAACGCAATTTTTTCTGCCGAAATGTTTTGGGGCAACTCCAGCGGGAACCCTCCCAAAGTGGGGCCCCAAAAAATCAATTTTTTGAACGGCTTAAGTTAGAGTGCTACTTTACTTTGATATCAGTAGATATTTAACAGACAAATATTTTGACATAGTTTGGGAGTGCCACTCCCCCGAGACCCCCCAAATGGACGGCCCCAAAAATCAATCTTTTTGACGGCTCAACTTAGGGTGCCAGTTAAATTTAATATCAGGAGATATGTAACTGACAAATATTTTGACATGGCTTGGGGGTGTAATCCCCCCGCGGACGCCCCCAAATGGACCCCCAAAAATCAATTTTTTGAACAACTCAACTTAGGGTGCCAGTCTGTTATGATATCAGGAGATATTCAACTGACAATAATTTTGATTCTACTTTCCTGGAGGTTCCATAATCAGAAATTTTTGAATAATTGCTGATTTTACTGTAGACAAAAAGTACTTTTGAGCGTCAGAGCATTAGCTATGCGTCGGTCGTTCACTGGGTTTGCTGGCAAACTCCCATCTAGTTGGAACAACCGACGCTCGCGTCGCGTGTTCCTCTGTTTTTACTCGGCCATTTTCCAACTAACGAGTGCGAAATTTCAGACTTTTGCTTATAACTCCAGAACAATTGCATCTAGCTACATGAAATTTTGACAGCTGTTTGAGATTAATGAGTTACATGTTTGTACCAAATTTTCGAGGCAATAGGTCACGTGACTTCGGTTTTAAAACCCGAAAACCGCCCCGCTGGTTTGGCGTAAAAAGCGGCTAAGTCAAAAACGGCTTAAGTACGGCAAAAAATATTTCACATGGTTGTATGTCTTAAGATACCCTTTCATCCCAACCAACCCAGTTTTGGCCGCGATGAGGTTTTTTTCCTTTTTTTTCCTTTTCTCTTTCCTTTTTTTTTCCTTTTTTTTCTTCCTAATTTTTGTACGCTCTTCTTCTCCTAAACCACAACACATAGAAATCTAAGTTTTGTGTAAAGTTGTTGAGCTGCAAACGCAATTTTTTCTGCCAAAATGTTTTGGGCAATTCCAGCGGGAACCCCCCAAAGTGGGGCCCCAAAAAATCAATTTTTTGAACGGCTTAAGTTAGAGTGCTACTTTACTTTGATATCAGTAGATATTTAACATACAAATATTTTGACATAGTTTGGGGGTGCCACCCCCCAGGGACGCCCCCAAATGGACCCCCCAAAAATCAATTTTTTGAATGGCTCAAGGTAGAGTTCTACTTTTTGTTGATATCAGTAGATATTTAACAGACAAATATTTTGACATAGCCTGGGGGTGCCACTCCCTGGGGACCCCCCCAAATGAACCCCTAAAAATCAATTTTTTGAATGGCTCAAGCTAGAGTTCTACTTTTTGTTGATATCAGCAGATATTTAACAGACAAATATTTTGACATAGCTTGGGGGTGCCACTCCCTGGGGACCCCCCCAAATGGACGGCCCCAAAAATCAATTTTTTGAATAGCTCAACTTGGGTGTCAGTCTGTTTTGATATCAGCAGATATTTAACAGACAAATATTTTGACATAGTTTTAGGTGCCACCCCCCCAGGGACGCCCCCAAATAGACCCCAAAAATCAATTTTTTGAACAGCTCAAGCTAGGGTGCCAGTGTTTTATGATATCAGGAGATATGTAACTGACAAATATTTTGACTCCACTTTTCTGGAGGTTTCATCATCAAATATTTTTGAATAATTGCTGATTTTACGGTAGACAAAAAGTACTTTTGAGCGTCACAGCATTAGCTATGCGTCGGTCGTTCACTGGGTTTGCTGGCAAAATCCCATCTAGTTAACTATAACGCCAGTGCAGTTTACGTTTGTTAATGCTTAAGTATTGCTATGTGGTGCAGTTGACGTAGATGACCGAATGGTCTTCCGCTGCTTCCTGCCTGCCTATTTTTAGTGTATGGCAAAATGACCTTGACTTGACTACCCTTCCTGAGTTTGGTTTACCTGCAAATAGAAAGTTTAGCCCAGAGATTTCAAGTCATCACTCTTCATCTTTAAGCATGAAATGGAAAAAAATGCAGTAATTTTCGAATAGTTTTTATTACTAAAATTGTGCGTATGTATCAATATTGTATTTGGGCGCAATAAACAGTTGTACAATGAAAAACATGGACATGACCAGTAATCGAACCCCAGTCTCTTGACTATACGGTGAGCAGTAATTAACAGCTATACCAAGTTTGTAAACTATCATGTCTCTCAAATGTTTTGGCATTCAGGTGAAGAATACACTGACTCAATTTCGTCATCACTTTGACTTGAACCTTTCCACTCATATATCAACATTAGCTGTGTTCATTTTGCCTTTTTCTGAATAGCTCTTGCCGGCATCACTACTTGATCGTAACTTTGATGTTGCGCATTAGCTCAGTATTATATGTTAGTACGACTGTATAGTATTTTTGCGCTTAGCAAAGAACAAAATGGAATGTTGCGCAAGAGAGAAATGAGAAGCGCTAGTACCACCTCAAAGACCAACTATACTGTAACTTTTTCAATTCTTAAAAAAATCACTTCCTTTCCTGTTAAGTAAGAGCCTACATCATGCCTCATTATAGTCATTGGTTTAATGGTATTTCCAATACGTCTTACCATAGGATATTCTATTGCACCGGAAGTCAAAATATCTTTTGTGGTTCTTCAAACCGTTTATATTTGCATTTTACGACAAAATTGTTCAAGGTAAAGGCGTCGTTTTTACGACGACCTTGATTGCATGATCTAGTTTCAATTGCATCCTCATCAAGCAGTTGCGTCCTCGAATAAAGACACTTTACGATGATTTCCTCTGCTAGGTGGCTTCGAACAATCCGCAATTTTAGGAGGGAAGAAGTCAAACATTAATCGGAAAGCTTGGAATACTGTTAACTTCTAAGGGGGTGAGGATACATCCAAAATATAAGCGTCACCGTCGCGTCCTCATGAGTGGAGAATAACATAAATCAATCAACAACATGTATTCTAAAGTACATTTCCAGAGAATACGCTGTTGATTGCTATCATCCCTGCCAAGGTTTTCTTAGCGTCAGGACTCAGCGGGTAGGCAGAGAAATTGTGCTGTAGGTAGAGCAAAGGTCAAAAGAATGCCGTGTGTTGGGCAATTATTTGTGAGATTTCGAATTACGTCTCTTTTTGAGTTTTGAGTCGTAGGCTACTTTGATTCTGCAAAGGCAGCAAGCGAGTGTCAAGATGCGGCAGCTGGGTTTTATATGATGTCCAGGCCCGACCCCACTGAGGAGCATTTCGGGGCCGTGCCCCCTAAAATCACTGCTTGTGCCCTCAAACGAGAATTGTGCCCCTTCAAGTAAGAATTGTGCCCCAAGGAAAGTAACAGACTCGATGCCACTGGAGTGCAGTTCGAGGCCTGAGACCCTCAAAATACTCATCATTACCCCATAAATCGCAAACAGCTACTATTTTTCGCAGATTCTGCGGTGAAGACTTTTTTCTTTTTTTTTTTGGTCTTCACTCTAGAATCGGTGGAATTTTGCTTAAGTTATGCAATGAAAACCTTTGCTTTTTTTTTGTTTACTCTCAAGTTCGAGGAAACACAGTTTTTGTGCCCTCCCCCCCCTAAAAATTGTTTGTGCCCCCCTAGTCGCGCTACTCTGGCGCCGAGCGTGATGACGCCTATTTGTTTTTCCGGTTCCATTATCCATCCATTATGTACACTCTAACCATGAAGCCGAAAAGGCTAGTTGTAAGCACAACACTAAAAATTATTGCCCAATTGATGATCAATTGCCGAAACTATAGCAACTACTATTTGGTCCATTTCGCGCAAGCTAATTACTAGGAGCTAGTTGAGCAAAACTTATGCAGGGAGCTGCACTCAAGCGTAATGGTACGTCGCTTTCGTAAGCTAAAAAACAGCTAGTGCGTAATTGCTATCCCCTCAGGCTGGTATCCCTGCCCCAACCCTAACTGTAATACAAGGTTTTGAAGCAAAAAAATAGCTTCATGTACGAGTATTTCCTTCCCAGTTCTTGGGTACTGCATTACACGTGTCTGGCCCATCCGCGAATCGAACCCAGGTGGGTAGGGCTGGTAGCTGAGCATACCAACCACCACACTACACAACTAGCAACATTGCAGAGACAAAACGTCATATTTAAACCAAATGTATAAAAAAAATGCCATGGTTCGTGCGTGAGCGTATGCATGACTAGCTTCTACTAACCTAATAGTCGAACGGAGTCCTTAATCCGTCAAAAACAAGGCTCGAAAAAATCAAAGAAAAAAATATCTTCCGCGCAACGTATACCGGTATTCTTTCGATTCTGGCTGATACTATTTAGCGGTAGCAGACCTATCATATTAATAGACAAGAGGGAAGGGCTTAAGCAGTTGCGCTGGTGCTGTTCCGTATTCGGTCAGTGTGTGCAAACTGGTTCCTGAATTTAGAGAACCTCAATTCAATTTATTTAGGCATCTGTTTTTAAAAATTGTTTGCATAGAATTTTGTGCTTTTGCAAATGAACGTGTTGCTACAATAAAAATATAATATGGTAGTGACTATTTCACCGAAAATTTTCAACTTAAACAGAATAAAACGAGAATGAGAAATATTCGTCCGCGCTTTTTTCATTTGCTTTTTTAGGGGTTAAGATTAGGATTTAAGTTAGGGTTCGATTTGGGAATAGCTTTAGACAGTTGGAGTAAGCATTTGAGTTTGGGTTAGATTTGAGTCAGAATTAATAAAAAACTGGAAAAAATTTCCGGTGAAATAAAGCCTTCATAAAATTTATGTCTAGAGAACCAATTAGTGATTACAAAACTGGTTTCTGCAAAATTCTAATAAATAATAGCCTCACTGAGTCACTGTGCCTAGCTTAATAAAGCTTAGTAAAGCCTTAATAGCCTCACTGTGCCTAGCCTAGCTTACATAGCCTATCTTTTGTAGGCTACATATCTTTGAAACACTTTGTTTTAATTTTGCATAAAATTTTTTATCATAGAAAGTACCGGTAGCAAACTGAGAAAATCTAAAGGAAGAGGCTTGGCGAATGGAACATTCGCGGTACTTTTTTTTCCTCGCGAATGGAGCAGGCGCTATGAATAGATACTACAGGGAATTGCTATCCCCTCAGACTGGCATCGCTGCCCTAACCCTAACTGTAATGAAAGGTTTTGAAGCAAAAAAAGGTTGACTACCACATATTCTTTCCGTATCCGTATACTCCGCGTTACCTTCCATTTGACGCTTTTATACCTCCGACGGGAGTCGAACCCGGGTTCATCAGTTTGCAGTTACGTGCTCTAACCACTACGCTACGCAGCTTGCACCGACTTAGCGATAAAATGTCGTATTTAAACTAAATGTATGAAAAAGGCAATGTCTCCATTCGCGAGGAAAAAAAAATACCGCGAATGTTCCATTCGCGTAGTCACTTCGAAATCTAAAAGCTACTTTTTTAACCTTAACTCGGTGAGGTGGCAGTAGACTTAGATGACCTTTCGGTCCTTCGCTGTCTCCTCACGTGACCAAGTGACTAAATATCACTTTGACTCTGCAAGTTTGTGTGTTGGTTTTGAAGGAATTGCAGGTTTCAGTGCTTTGGTGATAGACCTAGAGGAAGTTGGAGTTTTTTTTCTTGTGATGTGACGTCACTTGGTAAATAAATAAATATGATGATGAAGCTCACCACAGATCTAAAGAGGCCTGGCCTTTCTAAATTGTCTTGACTGACAGTGGTTTTTAATAGGCTATCAATATCATTAAGTTCAAAGCTGTAGTAAAGTCAAAACCTAATTCTGAACTGGCTCAAAAGTCAAAGCAGTTCAGTTTTTTTACTTAGGCTAGTGTACTGGTTCGTCAAAAACAAAAGTACCTGTATGCATTTCAACGTAAATGAAACTTGTAAAGTCTGAAGAAGCAGGGTTGTTTGATGAACAGATTGAATCCAGTGTCGGCAGGTCTGCTCATGCCTTTTTGATGTAAAAAAGTAGGGCTGAAAATATTTTAGTTTATGATATTCTACAGAGCTTGTTTTTCAGTTTTTGTCTTTTGTTTAAATGTACAAAATTAAAGTACAGGTATGTTAAGTAGGTCTATGCTACACCTACTTAAAAATTTTTAATACATGTTAACTTATTTTTTGCATTTGTTATGATGCTTTGTTACAGCAACATGACTAGGCTATAGGCTTAGTGCCTTCTTAACCATTTACAAATAAGTCTAAAATTATGATTCTTTTTGGTTAAACTTGGTAAATACTTGCAGAAAAGAAAAGCAGTTGCATTGCATTGGTACTAAAGATTGAAAGTGAAAAAATCAAAATACTCTATCATTTAAGAAATACCGTACCATAAATAGAAAAATTACAATAATAGTAAAAAAATTCTTGGTAACTACAATGAGGTATTTTAATTAGAACGTAAACCACATCTGACATACCGGTAAGTTTCCATAGGCAGTGGCTATTTTGCCTCTAGAGGCAAAATAGCCCCATGTTATTTTGCCATTTGGAGGCAAAATAGTCCTAGCGGCTATTTTGCCGCAAGTGTTAAAATAGCCCTAAGCCTAATGCTAACCCAAACTCTAACCCTAATCCTAATCATAATCCCAACCCTAGCCCTAACCCAAACAGAGGAAAAACACTATTTTGCCTCTAGAGGCAAAATAGGCTCTCTGATCTAAGCTATTTCCCGAATCTAGACCTAACCCTAGTGAGCCCATGCATGAGAGGAGTGAGAGCGTGCTCTTGCTCATACATGAGTTGCAGAGATTCCGAAAAAAGTGGAAGGATCATACTTAACGATGTCCATGGCAGCTGGTACTAGGCTACCCCTTTTGAACTGTTGCAATTGCAACTCTTGCTGCAAATAATGCTGTACTGGATTTGGTTCATTGAAGAAAGAAAAGTTTTCTGGCTGCACAGCTGCAGTCCAAGCGGCTGAATAGCTTGCAATCCAAAAAGTAAAACTATCTCATTTTAGTTAAAGTTGCAAAGTTATGTTGATTAGGCTGGAAAGTTGGACTGTAAATTTGCAGACTCATGTTGACCGAAATTGCTTTATTTAGCACATGATCCAAAAGTTGTTTCTTTGGCATTTTGAAAGCAAAACGTTTAGTTGGTTTATCAAATGAGGCAATTAAAGAAACTTTTTGATAAAAATTTAATGTAAAAGTAAATTTCTTTTGTAAATGTTTGTTGTAATGCCAATGACAGCAAACACAAAATTGTTTTATGGGGTTACAGTCCCGCTGTCTCCTTTGACAAGCCGTCCCAAATCAAGTCAAGTAATAAAGATAGCTTAAAATTTTAATGTTAAAATAGCAAATTTTTGTTAGTTTGCAGTTATAAAACAACTATTTCATTTTGTAGCAGTTGATATTTTTCCAAAATTAACTTACGTGTTATAAGTCTTTTCAATGATTTAAAATCACCAATATGATGTTGTCTGCAAAAAATGCTGCTACTGTAAATGTCTGGGTGTAGTGACGTATTTTGTATGAAGTGGTACAAACTTACTTTACCTCAACCCTCACAACATAACACAGTACAGTGCACGTCAAAAATTGAATCGACCTACACTGTGTTATGCTATTTGCTCTGGCCTTCCCTGCTAAGCACTTTTTTGAATCTGTTTAATTTTTTAGCTTTGTTTGAAATTGATTGAAACGTCACTCAGTAAGCAAAATATTGAGTGTGGTGTATACCCTGCCCCCAAAAAAGTTGAAAAATCAAATTTAATTTAGAAAATCTGATTTCTAATTTTTTCTTTTTTTTTATGATAATTTTTATCAACCATGATTAATAGTTTTAAATGGATTTTTTTTGTCACAGGTTTTACGTCCAGTCCAAATGATGACTTATGATCACCTCTGAAAATAAAAGTAATTCATAAAATCTGCACAGCAGTTTTAAATGACTTTAGGCTAGCAGGCTAAAGACAGCCTTAATTTCAAACCTTTGTAGCTCTTTTTGTCACTCTGTGTATATATATTGAAAGTTTTCAATAAAAAACAAATTTATTTTTTAATTATTTAATCCCAAATTGAAATAGGCTTGGTAGCATTGTTTTTACACCAATGTTGTATCTTTGTTGTGCAGTGTGTATTGATTATTCCAGTAGTTTGTAGCTTTGATAAATTTGCGATGAATAAACTTTGCAGTTTGGTTAAGTTATTTAAATTTAACGAGATATTTCTGCATTTAATGCTGGTATTAAAAAAAAAAGAATTAATGCTAGATAATTTTAGAGAATGTATATATGCAATAAATGTTGTCTCGTTTTTTAGGCCTATACTGCTAAAGAGACTTTTGTTTAATAAGCTAGTTTTTGTGTGGTTTCATATACTCCTTTTTTTCTTTTGAAATCCCCATAATATCTATGGAAGGTGAAAGAGCCGAGGTAGCTCGTATTGTGATTAGCCATGCCAATTCAATTGGAATTGACACAGGCAACATTCTAAACTGGACGATGTTGAAAAAACACAGATTTCACCCATCGATGACATCGACAGATGAAGTAAGCTGGAACTAGTTTTACTTTTAACCATAGGTGGGCAAGTTAATGCAAAACGTTAGCTTCGTTAACCACTAGTCCGTTAACAAACTTCACACCTCTGTTAACGTTAATCTGTTATTTTCAGCTTTAATTAACGGAAGTTAATAAAGTTCGTTAATCTGTTAACATTTTGCGTGTAATTTACATTTCGTTTTATTCACTCGCTTCTAGAACACGTATTGATGCTGTTGAGCAGATTGTCAGGAAATATTTATTGCTCTGGTGGTCTTTTTGTGTTTTGGAAGTTACATTTTAAAGTTCAAGATAGAAATAAGTTCAAATGCACTAACGAAGCTACAATCGGAAAATCTTAAGAAATTGCAAACAGCGATAATTAATAGACCTCTGAGGCTGCAGCTTATTATTTGTCACAAAAAGAGCTCCTTTCTCGCTTTCTTCTACAAAACTGGTGCTAATACGCAACAAGTGCTACCAGTGCAAACTGGTTTGTACCGGTACGATGAATGAATAGAGCAAGACATTAACGATAAAAACCTTAACGGAAGTTAACAGAATTTAACGGAAGTTACTTTAGTCCGTTTACAGAACTTAACGAAAGTTAATTTAGTCCATTAACATGAAAAAACTTTTTAATGGATTAACGAGTTCAAGAAAAAGTTAGCTTTGTTATTAACAGATTAACGATTAATGCACTTGTGCCCACCTATGCTTTTAACAGTGACCGATGTTGCTTTACGTAAGAAGATATCAAATGATACCTCTAACCCAAACTTTAACCTTAGTCTTAAGTCAAACCCTAGCAATAATTGAAGTATATGAAAGAGTAAGTATGCAAATGAGTGCCAACACTTAGCTTGCTTATTCTTTTTATGGGCATTACATAATGTACTGATAGTGTTAGCTACTTGGTTTACTTTGATGAAGTTCGTTAAAAGAGAAATGTTTAAATTCCATAGTAGGCTTTTACTTTTCATTCTGTAATAACTTTTTAGATGGTGTAATTGTGTATGTACTTAAAAGTTTACAGTAAAACATTTAATCAAAATTCTTTTCCATACTGCATTGAGTTTCTGTGATTTAGTTTTTGAGAGTGCTTTTTAAATGTTTGTTGACAAGGTATAGTACTTATTCTTTGCCAAAGGAGTCGCTAAAGCATTGGGCTGTTGGCGGAAAAACAAACAAAAGTCTGCATGGATATTTTGTACATAATGACTCATAGTTGCAACAATATACTGTAATTTTCTTTATCATAAATCAAGCATCATACCAGCAACATAGTAACATCACAAATTATTAGCCTTTCACTTTCAATCAGTTACAGTAGTTCAGAAATACTAGCCCAGCTGTTACTTAATTTTTGCAATGATGTTGATAAAAATTGCCCCAGTTTAAAAATGTATCGAATTTATTCATTTTTGTTTAGCTAATGGACGGCCTTCGTGCTGCTGTGCAATGCTGGATGAAGAATATGATTGTGGATCCTTTGAACATCCCTGTAAGACTATATTCTATATCCTGATGCTGATATGTTATTTTTTAATTTTTTGCCAGATCTTGAAATTTAAAGTCTAAATTGATCTTTTGGTTATAACCTATTGTGAATATTCTACATTAGTGCATGGCTTTCAATATTAGTGAAATTAAAACCTTTTTTTAAATTTCTTGTTTTTTGTTTCTTTTTTTTCTTTTGTTTTTTGTTTTGTTTTGAGCTTATGACTCTCTTTTTAAATCCCCAATTAAGGAGTATAAACTTTTAAAATATAATTTTTAAACTTGTAAAGTATAATTTTATCTTTGTTTAACTTAAAGTAAACATACAATTGCAGAGCTCAACTTGCTGTAGTATGTAACAAGTACTTTTATGTTCATGAAAGGACAACGTTTTATTTCAGGAACCGCAAAGTACTGTTAGTGTCTCTAACACTGAATATGTCACACCTATTGATTTGGATCAAAGAGAAAGACTGAAGCTTTCGGTGAAAGTTTTCTTGTGTAATTGGCGCCCGGAATTTATTCGACATGCTATAGACAAAAGTGAGTTTTTGATTGCATATTTTGACCCTGCAACTTTTGCTTTGTCATTGCCCTATCAGTGACCTGTAGTAACCTAGCACAAGCAAACATCTTTTTTGTTTGTACCATTTTATGTTTGCTTCCACTATCCACACTTCCTTAATTTGTTTTTTGTGCACAAGCTCAGCAGCTTTGCAAATGTGAAAGTTTGTTAAGTGTCCAAAAATTTCATCTCTTAATTTTCAATGCGATGCGAATTTATTCCATTAGGCTTAGGGTAAGTTCGTGTATCAATGATTTTTACTATCCGGATAACGGATATATTCGTATACATGAAATTTAGCTGTTCGGTTAACCGGATAATGAAAATCATTATACATTTTTATTGTGCATAATTATAAGCACATGCACAGTACGAGTGAATGTGAAAAATCACACAGATTGAATTTAACACTGTGTCTGCCACGCATTCCTTGCAAAGCACAATGCATCGGCCGTTGAGTCTTTCAGATGTGTACATCCACCTTTAGGCTCCTGCAGATTTACCTTTACAAGAAATCGTGTTAAGCAGGTTTTACATTTTGCCCTCTCATCCCCATTTTGTTGATGGTTGAAACTAGAAAGTAGTCCCACACTTTATTTTCAGTATTGAAAAGTTTAAATTCCATCTCTCAAGTATAGTCACTTCAAACTATATGTTGTTTTCGACTGAAATCTTTTCACAGCCAAACTCCATACACTTCTACAAAGCACACTTTACAGACTTGACCTTCAATGCGAGTGCTGTCATGTATTAAAATAATTATTTCCTTTGCTTTTGTGTTGTAACGGAAAAGCTCATTTTCGCATTTTAGGAGCTGTTGAAAATAATTATTGGCCAATGGAAATGTGAACAAAGGCTTAATTGCGCTCAGTGGGAGTCGGTCTGCACGTAACAAAGGAAGTTCAAACTTTCTACAGCGCTTAACATCGTGGCAAAACGCATTATAGCAATGATATTCTTTTATCCGGTTAACCACAGAAGCATATCTGGATATCGGATTGTAAAAAAAAACTCCTGGTTAATCGGTTAACCGTTATTCGGATAATTTAAGCCAATTAGGCTTCATCAAAACCTTGTTACTGTAATTTGCTAATTTCTGCTCATTTAGTAGTATGAGTTTTGGCAAAGCAAGTTTTTTTTTTTTTTCAAAAACCAGTAAGTTTGCCACAAAATACTCATCTCGATACGAATGTTTTCAATATATATTAGAAAAAATTAAAAAAATACTCCCAACATTTTCAGAGTGTATGTGTGCGTAGTAAAAATATATCCACTCGTATCTGAGATTTTTTATTGAGCAATAACTGTGTTACGTCATTATTTTTTAATGAATGGGCTTGCTTGTTATTGTTACAGCGTGCTCGTGACGATTTCTTCCGTTTTCCTCAACGGAAGCGAATTGGTAGTTCCGATTTTTTTGTATATGCCACAAAGCGTGACTTGACCTCTCCAGTTAAAGTTTTTTTTTTTTACGTATTTAGTACGTCTATTACTTAAATCCAGTTTTCACTAAGAGGATCAAATAAACTCTTTAATATGTTTTGCTTTTTTTCGGCGATATCTGTAGAATGTTGTAGAGATGCTGTTAGTTTTTAACAGTGAAATATATATAAGTTTTCTGCAGTAAATCAACTAACCAATAGATTGATGATTTAAACAAGGGTGTGGTGAAAAATTTTACAATTCAATTGATTGCTTAAATATTAGGTGAACGCAGTTTATCTGGCCAGTTTTTAGTTTCACAATTTTGTTTTGCTTTTTCAGTTCTATTATCACTTGGCGTGAAACAAATCGATTCCCTTATTGTTTCGTTTCCCATCACTCCGACATCGAACAATATTCTAGAAACAAATAATAACCATGTCAGCCCATTGGCTGGGGAAATCAATAAAATAAAGGTACTAAGCACTTAAGCAGTACACCAATGGCACTTGTCAACTGAAAGTAATGCTCAATTTGCTGATGCAACAGCATGTCAGCTTAAGTACATTTGTTAAGTTCGTTCAATAATAATTCAAGCTTATGTATTAGTTTAAATGCATACTGTTGATTCAGTTTTTTAAGCGATTTCAAGTCAAATCTGCAGATAGAAATTCTGGTGACGCTTGATTTACAATCTGCTCAATTGCATTACTGTTTAATTCTAAACTAGCTGTTTCCTAATTCAGTTTAATAAATTTTGAAACGGAAAGGTTTCACGATATATTTTTTTGTTGGTATAACTGTACCAATACTTAACTTGTAAACTTAAAGGCTTACTGTGTTTTTTCTAATCCACTACAAATTCATTGGTGTGCATCAGAAGCAGCTTAGGGAGTAGTAATTGTCACGTTGCTTAACAAACCTAAAGAAGATGTACTTTCAAAGTAGTTACCATGGACAGATCGAGCTTCAGTTTGTCTTCATTCAAAACTTAAACTATGGGCTAGCGAAAGCAAACCAGGAAAACGAGGACGCAGTGGACTTTGCTTTCAATTTAAAGTCAATATTTGGTTGGGATTTGCGAATACAAGTCCGGAAGTTTAATTGCCTTTTTTTCGCGTTTAGCCTATATGGAAAGCACTTCAAAACGCCGTTGATAATGAACTTGTAAAGCAAATTGGAGTCTGCGACTTTGATCAAGAAGCTTTGGAAGCTCTCGTTAGTTGGGCACAGGTTTGTTTTAAATCGATAAGATCTATAAATTAGTGCTTATCAGTTATTAGGTCTTTTGAGGCATGTGTTTTTTTCTATAGAAATGAATATTTTATTAAAGCTAATCATCTTAAAAGACTTAAATAGTTTCAAAAATAAAAACACAACTCTACAAAATGGTAGAGTTTAGATTTGGCTTGTTCCAGCAATTTAATTTCCGCTGAAACTTTGCTTTTTCATGCAGTAAAAAGAGTCAAATTAATAAATTCCAGGGGAAAACCGGTCAGTCTTTTTTTTTGGCTTACCGGTATGTTGTTTTTATGCTTTCTTAGTTAACTTTCTTTTTTCCTTTATTATTATTGCCTGCTTTATATCTTCTCTTTCAAGAATGCTTGAAGCGGCCTTGTTCTTTTTTATTAAATATACGTTTGTTTTCTGTACAAATTCAAGATCTATTTAATTTTAATAAGTTTTGATAAAATTTCCGGGGCCTTGCTGGGGGTGAAAAGAGTTGATGACTAATATCTGGTGAAAAAAACTATTGACTAATATCTTGTGCTCATAACCTTTGGACATACGATCTCAGATTTCAAATGTTTTTCTGAAAGGCGCGGCAACCTGCCGACAGAATTTCATACTCATCTGATTCAAATCAATGTTTACTGATTCTTCAACGCATTGTTACAATGAAGTTGGGCGGGTTGTAAGCGAGAAAATAATATTTAGCACCTTCAAACGTGCTGTAGTGGATTTTACGTCAAATAGACTTTAATTTTTTTCATTAGTCATCCATATCTATTACACACAGGACTGGCGTGATATCAGTGAAAAGAATTCACTATTGACCATTTAAGTTGTACTGAATAAAGTCTTTATTCTTCTAAGGTTTTCAAATATCGCTGACCGTTAAAATTGTTTGATATGTAACAAAATCCTAGTATCAACAAACTTTTATTGTGACTAAAGCGTTTTAGTTACGTAAAAGATATTTAGGATGTGCGTCATGAATTTTCCGCTTGTTTTTGCCATAATATTTTTCACTAATCCGGTTTCGGCTACGTCGTGCGTGCCCAAAACACGCTCGGGGCTCAAGACGTATAGTCGGCATGACAATGCGTTTTTGAGAGCTCGTTTTGAATTTCGTTCAACCGCACGAACTCTAAAATATTTGCCAGTCATTCGACCGTGTTAGAGGTGTGCAGTTTTCAACACGTTTTTTCTATTTTTTGCCAGTAAAGTACTTTTGACGTTTTATAATTTTTGCATAGTTGCTAAAACCATATGATTTTCAAAAGTTTATGCTTGTGCGTTGGGTGCGTTATGGCTGACAAGTCAGAATGACTAAGCGCAAAGCACAAAAAGATTCATGATAGTGCAATTTTTGTGCAATTTTCTGCTGTGCTTTTTTGCTGTTTAATACTGTGATTCGTAAAATATTTGTGTTCATACAAAAGACAAGTGCTGGATTCTGAAATTGCAGTTTTATCTTTCATTGTAGTGGCTGTATTACGCCGAACCGTGGAACGAGTTGGATGGACCCATCTTCACGTCATTGCGCAAGGGCAACACAGCTCTTCAAAGAAATGTTGCAGCAGTCATGCATAGTTGCTAAAAATGTCCCGTTGCCCAAAGGTTGAGCTGTTAACAACGCTATCCGATTTTACCGGCGTGAGATTTGAACTTTATACCTCTCGTTCCAGTGGCGTTTGCGTTGCCGTTCGTACAACAGATAGTGAGGGAATCATGCCTTTTGCGGTTGGCATATAGTGATTTTAGCAATATCAATCGGATTTCGAAACCTGTATTGAGTGCAACTCATGTTACTTTAATTGCTGTACCGTTTTTATGGTTATCGTTGTTTTTTGGATTCTGGCGTTTTCGGACTGGTTTGAACTTAAAACATTTTTTTTGAAACGTGTTTAGGATTTGACTGACATTAATTTTATAGTTGTAACTTGTAAGTACATTTTTTGATTCAGTGACATCCTAAAAAAAATTTTTTTTCGCAGCAACATTTATTCAGGTTAAATTTAATGAACATTGTGGTTATCTATAATAATTGTATGTACAGGTCATTGCTGAGCAGTAGTTTTATGCAACAAATTTTGAACGTTGTACTTAACTGCAGATATACCGTACACCATCGAACAAAGTTAAAGAGAATGTAACTGTTATTTGGCTATAAACCACGTTTTCTTTAGAGGTTTTAGAGAGCATCTTGAACTGAGCTATTCAAGTTTTTGCTTAGTCATTTCACACACGGCGAGACAATAGACGCGTTTTGACGCTGATGAAATATCTAAAGAATTGCTGCGTGTATGGAAGCTCTATAACCGAACAATACTAACCGCGAGTCGTATGTTCAGCAGCTTTTTGATACGAGGGTCTTTCAATATATACGGTGAATTTTTCAGTATAAGGAGTTATAATTCAGATAGAAGCTTAATTTCTTTTTAACATAGTCTCCCATTAATTTCACACATTTTTTCCATTTGTGCACAAGCTTTCGTATTCCCTCAGCATAAAAATCTTTAGACTGGTGTCTCATGCCAGTCGCTCACAACACTTTTGACTTCATTCTTGCTTTCAAACTTTGTGCCTCTCGTGAACTCTTTCATGGGACCAAACAGGTGAAAGTCTGAAAGGGCAAGGTCTGGGCTGTATGGGGGATGAGGGGCAGTTCCCATCTGAGGTTGTTCATGGTCTGCACCGTTTGGGCTGCCGTGTGAGGCCTTGCATTGTCATGATGCAAGATGACTCCTTTTGACTGATGACCCCTACGTTTGTTCTTTATGTCTTTTTTGACCTGTTTCAGCTGTTCACAGTAGTTGGCACTGTTCACAAAGCTTCTCAAGAAATCAAACTTTGGTGATTGGGCCTTGCATACACTGTTGACATTCTCCTATGGATTTCCACAGCTTTACACCCTTCTGCAACGAAAAACTTGATAACTGACCGCTCTTCAATCCTGGAGCATGATTTTTTATCTGACATTTTTGTTTATTAGCAAAAGTCTTAAACTTTTTTTTATCTGCAAAAGAAATTTCATCTAATGTGAATACGAAGAAAAAAAAAATTAAGCTTCTATCTGAATTATAAATCCTTATTCTAAAAAAATCACCTTATTTATTGAATGGCCCTCGTACTTATACAATGCACATGTTATGCGAGATTTTTTTATTGATTTTCTGCGGATAATTTATAAGCTTTTTGATGACGCATTATTGACAGTGGAATTTTTACATTTAACTCCAGTCTGTATCGTCTATTCAACTCGTGGTATCAACATATTAAGTTATGCTTTGACTTACGTCATATTAAAACGCTTCCGGATTTTGTGCGTTCTTTTTCAGCAAGTTTTGCATTATTCATTCAACCACATTGGATTGCAGGAACGAAGGTTTTAAACCTGTTTAATCTGCACAGTAATCTCGTTTCCGACTTCGCTAAAACTGGAGCCGTGGACTTTTTGAACGGGACATTTTGTAGTTTTATTTGAAAAACCCTATGCGCATTTAAGGATATACATACCATATCAAAAATTACGCACATATCATTCAAAGGGACATTTTCACCTAGTTTTTATTGTTTTGCGTCGACTAATTACAAATATTTGACTTTTTCAGATCAAGCCCTCAATCAATCAAATAAACCTAACAAACTGCTGTGCCGTTCCTTCCGATCTCATTCAGTATTCGCGAGATAAAAATATCGATTTACTCACACACAATGACCCGCCAGGTAAGTTATTGTTCATTGTTGAACGTTAATTCATAAGCAAGTAAATTGTAATTTAACAACCTCTAGGTCGTTACGATATATTAAAAGTTTATGGATTGGTATCAAGTCATATACAGTATATTTAAATCTTCTCTTTCCTTTGGTTTTTTGATTTTGTCATGCAACGCATCAAGTGACGTCTCCAGAATTCCTTATCTCTTTATCGTTATTCCAAAAATACAAGTTTCAGACTTTTCGTCCGTCTTTACCATTTTTTAAACATTTTTAACGATAGAGATCAAAAAATAGAGGTATCTTTTTTTATCGTGATTGCACAGCTTGACGAAAAACTTACCAGTACAGCCGAACATCAAAACGGGTATTCTGTGTTGGTATGGTTACTGGTTAAACGGACGGAGCATCTGGTTCGAACGTAGATGAAAAAATCTACTTTCACATGCAAGTATCAATGATTAGGCATTGCAGTAGCAAAATCCATCTTTGAAATTGACTGGTTAGCTTTTGAATCAATCTGGAATAAGGCTTGGCAGGATATTCCATTGTACCTTGTACAGTATTTATTTACTCTAGGACCCCCAGGCCCGCGGTCAAAACAATGGTTATCTAGTAGTGACCTATAGAAAGATCGAAGTAGCTTTAGCGCATATTTGTTTTGCGCAACGTGTACGTGACCCCTTACTGCATTGGAAGGCGCTTCAAAAGTCGTTGGTAATACAATATTCCGCGCTCAATTGATACGCATGTTTGCACAATCTAATCTTGCCATGACTTGCAGAAATTCTCTCCGCCCGCAAATTCCAATCATTTGTCGCCGAAAGCACAGACGATTTAGCTCATAACTGGAACCCTTCTTACATAGCCCGGTAAGTCAGTCGCAGACTAGCGTTCGACAAACAAAATATTGTTGTGTAAATTTGCATTGGCGTGAAGTCTCAGGAGACAAAACATTCGCAGCAACGTACAACTGTTGGTTTTGTACTGCGAGTAAATATTGAGCTAAGTCTGTGTTTGAGTTAACTTATTGAGATCCCAATGGTGTGAATTTCGATGAACGGTCTTTTGTTGTCTGGTGCTGATTCACGGCAGTTTTATTTAATTTGATTAAAAAAAGTAAAGCCTTGTTTAAAACTGAAAAACTAAGACGAGAAGTGTTCTTTTAGTTTGAATCGTTTCATTGTGGACATTTTTTCACTAAATGAATCGCTTAATTTTATTTGGTTCTCGACATTTTCTTCAATTGTAACTACTTTAAAGCGTATTTTTAAAGGTTGTCAACGGTTTTTAATTTGAGGTAGCGCTCTTTTCTAATCAATCCAAGATCAAAATTCGCTCTTTCATTTCGGCAGCTAGTCAAGTTTCAATTTTCATGATCGCGATAAGGTAGCGCTATGTTTTGTGGTATTTTTATTTTTTGTGGTTTGCAAAACAAGTAGTTTTATTGAATTTTTTTTTTGCTAAAATTACAAGACTGTGCGAGAGCCCCATATACTGCGCTCCCAGTAAAACCACTTAAGGTTTTTAATTTTGTGAAATTATGCGAGTGGTCTGAATGTTTCGTCTTTTTTTTTTTTGGCAACTACAACCGAAAAACGTGTTGCGACAAACCAAAAACAGAATTTGCTTAGCTAAATCGAAAATAACATTTATCATTTAAATCAGCTATGGCTAATTTTGGCTATGCAAAACCTTTTTTTTAGAGATGCAAAAAGGTCAAAAAATTCCGTTAGCATAACTAGTTATCTAATTATCGTAAGGACACTTTCATCAATTTTTAAGCAAAAAGCAATTTTTAGTTCTATTGCTCTATGATATTTCGAAATACAATGCGAGTGTATTACTAGCATGCTTGCAGTGGAAGAAAGTTCGCTGCAAACTAGTCAAACCGTCATTATTTCTCTATAAAGTCACTATACGCTAAGTATGAAACGAGTAGGCAGGGGAGGCATCTCTCTGTAAACGCACGTGCGAGATATGATGAATGGTGATTCTGTTTCAGTTCGCAACTTCCTTGTAAAAAAGCTGTATGAAGCGAAGCCCCTACCGTGTGTATTAGATAAGAGGGCAGGTGCCAACTTGACTCAAAGACCAAAACTACCCTTTGCTGTTTCTTGGCCAAGGCGAATTTGATGAATTAAGATTTAATTACAATTACGGGACCTATTATTCAGTAATTCTTCAATGACAAGTTTTCTGATATCGTGTTAGGGTTGCACAGTGCACACGGCAGCAAGCACCGAAATTCCATGATCTAGTCACGACTTTCTTGGTTTGAAAAAGCGCCATTAGATGATGTTGGACCTTCTTTTAAATATTAATTTGAGTGAAGTAGTTTTGCTTTATTCTTTTAAGCAAGATATCGACGGTTTTTAACGCTGAAGGTCCAATTACAATTGTTTTACCCAAAGTTGTCCGGATCTGCTAGAGTTGATGGCATCTTCAGGGTTGACCATAGTGGGAGTTAATTGTTACAGTTTTGATTTTTGTTGTTACTTTGAGGGAAATAGATTGCTAACTCGATCTTCAATGTCTGCGAGGCGCACAGTACATTAAACTGATTGGCAAATAATGAGTTGACTTACGGTTACCTTACAAATTTCTTGCCTTAATTTTTAGATATGCTGTGCTGGTTCGTTTACGTGGTATCGTCCATTCAAAAGGTTACATCGTGTCCGCAGATCGGCAAAGCTCATCCTCCGGAGAAGATTATGGATTTTTCTGAGCTTCCGATATTGTCTCTTCGCAATGTGACGATAACGACTCCGCTGTGCACTGTAAATCAGGTTCCTTTTAAAATTTCAAGATTTGCCTTTTAAACCTCGTATTTCAATTTTTACTCGTTGTGTGAAAAACGTTTGCATAGGTTACTGCTGAATCAGATACCGTTTTTTGAAACTGCCGCTCATTTATTAGAATTTTACAGCTCTCGGTAACTGTCTCCTCTCATCTTCATGCAAGTTAAAAGAGGACTGCAGGCAAAATTAATAAGATTTCTTAGAGTTGAGACAAGAATATTTTTGTTTTAATATTGTATTGATGCTGCAACTTCGCGTTTTTAAAAGTTTATGGAGTTGAGCAAATATTGTCGTCAATGTACTTACATTTTCTCTCGCTGGACCAAGTTTCGTAGGCTTTTATATTATGCAACTAAGAATACAAAAAATCCAAGCTGTTAGACGACAATACGCGAATTACTGCGCACGCTATCTTTTTGCCAGTAAATTCGATGCACGTAATCAAATGGCGTACACAAATAACTCGCAGCTGGTGATATTTTAAACGCAAAAATATGATTTTTTGATTGTAGCAGTAACCTGGGTGCATCAAAATCTTGATTGCCTTGTTGATTAATGATAGAAAAGATTTGCACTTTTTTCTAAAGAAAGGTACCGCAGCACCGTAAATACAAACGATTGTTTCAGCGCTAAATTAATTAAGTGGTTGTTTCATTGCATTTTCAAACGGATATCGTAGTGTTAACCGTGGTGTGCAACTATGCATGTTGTTGTGCACTCTTATATGTTGCCGAAAAGATTAACTGTTAATAGAGCTTTGGGAACGGTAATAATACATTATGCTTTTGACGCTTCCTCCGTATTACCATTTTCTTAGCCTTTATCCAAATTCTGTGTTATCAGCGAAACCTCCGCGCTAGTTGAACCCAACAACTGACTCAAGAAGCTTGATTATTGAAATTCTACAGCAGCTGTAGATTTTTTAGTTCGTATAGTAGGTTAATTTTTGTTTTAAGTTGGGATAGCAACTAGCTTGTCCCCCCAGGGTTTTCCCGAACCTGAAAACCCGGGTTATGAGGTAATTTTTGAAACACGTGAATTTTTAGTGCAAAACCTGGGTTTTGTTGTATTATTGCACAAAAATTCTTACAATGTTGAAGAATTCGGCTGCAAAACATTGTGCGGGAAAAATGGAAAGGTTAAAAACGCATTTGATTGAAGCGTGGGCAAAAATACCATAGAACTTTTTTTTCTTTGCGTGGCATAATTAATGACGTGTGTAGGAGAATGCGGGCAGTAATCGTACGCAGAAGCACAACTAAACGCAGCACTTTTTCGATGCAAATAAGAACTTGGGTTTTCAGAATTCAAACCTGAGTTTAGGATAGACCCGAATTGAACACTCTAATAGCAACATCAGTAATAGATCGGTGAAAGCGTCATTTGCATGGAATGTTCTGCCCTGGATTTAACGGAAATTCGCATTTGTTACTATTCTTTTGTAGCTTAGGCCTACTAGTTTGTTTATTACTGCATTGTTCTTGCATGTGCCAATGTGTGTTGTAAATAATAAGTATTTCGATCAATAGTTTTGATCATCTCTGGGGTAAATAGACGCTTAGTAGTGTTTACCAATTCGTTTCATGAATTCCTTTGATATTATTTTATGTAGTTCTTGCTAATTTATACAAAATGCGCACAGTAATTCTGTAATGAAAGATTTAGTATCATTAAACAGTTAAGATTGGGTAGTATCATTTACCGTGGTTGTAGAAAGTAGATTCTATGCATTCAATGTAAAAAGACTGCACGAATTGTACGTGTGTTTCAGACAAGATGTATACGCTAAAACACTCAGTTCAAAATTTCGGTGTATAGTAAAATTATTAATAACCTACTTTTTGTTGCATTTTCGCCGTTTGTGTAAAATTTGCTGTTATTTTTTTGGTCCTTCTCCAATGGTTAAGTGACCACTTACTAGACTAAAACCACAAATAAAACTTTTTTCTAGTCGTTTTGCCTGTTCTCATTGGAAGTACAGGTGAAGAATAGCAAGAAAGAAGAGAATTAGTGAATACTAAGCGTTCACTTGGTGAGCAGCAAAAAAAGTACAGAATGTTATTCAAGTTATGCGTCAAAGAAGGATTGATGCCAGAATTTTGGTCGTTCGGCTAGCTTTACTTAACCACTTTTCCAAAGTTTCACGAAGTATATTCAAAACTACGCAAATTGAAGAAAAACAAATTGAAAGCACCCACATATGCGATAATAGACACGTAATAATACAAAATTTAGAGACTTGACCCGTTACATTTGCCCGACGCCCGTCTCAATATTACCGAATACTTTTTAAGCGAAAAAAATTTTGACAATATTGAACGAATTTGACTACGTCAGTTACACGCCCTCGCATCAAAAGAAATTGCAAACGACAGTAGAAATGCATCAAAAAATGCAGTACGACAGTTCGAGGCCCAAATATGGTAACGGTCTTAATTATCAATGGTATGAACGTCAATCACTAGATGCAATAATAATAGGTGTTATTCAAAGCTGTCACAAACACTGTGGTCAATAACTATTTAGTTATCTGTAGTCACTGGTCAATCACACGCCTACTCCGTACTTTTGATTTCAGCGTTAGTCAATAAGTTTATTCAACACACGTAATAACCGACGTTAGCAACTTTGGAAAGGTAGGTAGTTGGGCGACAAGGTATTATCATGTCTTACGTAATATTGCACAAACGGACCAACAATCACTACAACATTTTGACACTATGGTAGCCTTGCATGTTAAAAACATTTACTACATTACATTACTGCGCTTCAAATTAAATTCCATGAACATACCACTGTAGACTACGGGGCAAATTTAAACATTTCCGAAAACTTCCCCAAACATATTTCTAATGTACGCGGCGAAAAAGAGATTTAAGTTCAATAACTTGTACCGATTACGCTACAATATTGTTAATAATTGCAAAAACTTTCTACAATGCATTGTACTATATACTGTCATAAAGCGTAACTCAAATATCTAAGACAGCAATTTAGACTTGAATCACTTTGCAAGCTTAATTTCAATAAGACCAGCAGTTATTTAGCCTGATCAGTGATCATAATACTAGAGGAAATGGAAGATATGATAAATTTTAAAGTTTATCAATTTGGTTTGACAGGTCAGTGAAACAATGCTAGCACAATCTAACACAGGTTAGAAATCTAATTTGCGACAGAGAAAGAAAAATAGCTGAAATGGGACATTTTCATCCTGCGTCATTCAATGACGAGCCTTGCATAGAAAAGCCATGAATGGCTTTCAATCCATCTTTTCCGAATAATGATGAAAATTGGCAAAACGAAATCAATGCTCCTCACGCCTTTTCAAGAATTATGAAAAAATGCTTTTACTATAAAAGCACTCCTCCCAAAACATAGCGAAAGTTTCAGAGCCTACGATAGAACGCAACTTGGGCCATTGGTAATACAAAAAAATAGCTGTATTGTGGTGACCAAAGTGGCATAACAGCTTCAGGCAGTTACCCGAATTATTTTAATACGAATCATCCCCGCCAGCTAGGAACTCCTCCAGAGCATTTTCTTCGGCAGTTTTCTTCTTCGAGCTCTTTTTCTTGCTGCTTTTCACTTCAGTGCTGCTGTCAGCATCTCTGCTTTTGCTCTTTTTCTTCTTGTGCTTGTGTTTTTTCGTTCCGTCTTCGTCATCGTGTTTTTTCTTCGTCTTGCTTTTGTGTTTGGATTTAGAACTCTTGTAACTAGATGCAACTGCAACGTATACCAATGGTTTAAATTTAACAGTGTTTATTCTTACAGTATTTGATGCAAATAATTTACCGATCAGTGGTCGAGTGGATAGAGCGTCTGCTACTGCAGCGGTAGACTCGGGTTCGATTCCCGGTCGGGTCAAACCAGACTATAAAAATTAGTATTTACAGCTTCCCTGCTTGATGTTCAGCAATTAAAGGGCAACATGAAGCCTCAGCCGTGTGTGGTAGACAGGTGGCAGCTTGACTCGAAAGGTCCCTTCGCTGTCTCCTGGCCAAGGCAACTTGGTAAATAAAATGTAATTACAAAAGCACAATCAGAAAAAGCTAATTATCGAGCGGCTCAAGGAAGTCACCAAGGCGTTAGAAACTCGATCGTAATGCAACACATTACTCAGTGCATTACAATAACTTTAAATTTCCGTACTATACCAAAAAATGTTTTTCAAGTTTTTGAAACCTACCTTCTGGCGTGGACGTTGAAATCTGCTCTAGAAAATCAAGATCGCTTGTTTCCAATTGAAATTTCACTTTTTGGGTTTCGTTTTTTGGCTTTTCGGGTTTAGGGGATTCGGGGATATCCTGGTCTGATCCAAAATCTTCGACTACAGTTGACACCTAACATCACAAATCAATATTGTTTGAATTAACTGCGTAGGTTGCGTCAATCCCCACCTCCATCCACCTTTCATTCAGCTAACCACTGAATGCAGTTAAAGAAATTAGTACAGTTCTAACAAGGGAGTTTGCCAAACTGGGAAAAATAGCGGTACACGAACATTTTCTACCACTTAAACCATAAAACAGAAGAGTAACGCAAGCCAAACGATATTATGCATCAAATAGGCCGGGTTAAACCAAAGACCATAAAAGTTATTCACAGCTCCTCTGCTTGACGTTTACCAATAAGTGACAGCGTGAAGCCTTCATCGTGTGTGATGGACATTAGGGTGAGGCTGGTGCCCCGTAAAAATTGAAAACATGATGAATCTTAAAGTACTTTTGATATATGGTAACATGTTGGCTAAAAACTCCAAATATGAATTTTTGAGGCAATCGGACATTATTTAGGTGTTCCGCTTTTCGTTTCCATGGTTACGGGCCCATCGCAACAGTCAAATTTTGTAACTTGCTAACTGCTCATGCTAGAAAGTCGGTTGATGGCTCAAAAGATTCAGAAACCACAAGTTTCTACCTAACTTACAGAGGAACTATATGGCTAACTAGTCTAGTTTTTGAGATAATGCCGATTATATGCTTTTGTACTTGTATTCATAAGTGAATTGATAGGTAGCTTACTGTATACTGATATGGAGTGAAAAAATGAATGAACCACCCCATGAATTGCACCACATGTCTGCCATGATAGTATAACCTTAAAAATAGTAACTAAGCTAATAGTCAATCCTGCTAATTTTGCAATACTTTGTTAGTTCTAGGCTAGGCCCCTACTACTTCTTAGAATTTGTTTTAGAAACTGCAAAGGTTTCGAAAACATCACAACCATTGCTCTAACATGTAATAGAGGGAAAAATCTTTACTGGAGTTCTAACAAAGAGCTGGTTGTGATAAAAAATGTTCTACTGATGTTACTGCTTTTTTCAGATATTTCTGTTAGCAGATATACTAGCTTAAATTTAGCTTAATTCATTTTGGAATTAACATTATCATTGTTAAACCAAAATAAAGGCATAAAAATGTCTAAAAGGCTTACCGATTCTCGTTTGTTCTTACTGGGCTCTGTTCCGACTCATGATGACAAACTTATCCCAATCAACAAGCTTCCAACCAACAAGCAAGTGCTACTTTCATTTATTGCACGCAAAGAAGAATATACCTCAAATAAAACTAAAAAATCTATGTTCAAAGCTGCTATGTTAACTGTAACTGAATCTATTTTGCCAATTTACAAAAGGGCCAGAATTCCAACAAAAACTGATAAAAAGCTATCTCAAGACATTATCTCCATTTATAACCAGATGCAAAACATTATGAAAATTAAGAAAGCAAACAGAGATTTCGGAAAGGCAAAAGAAAGAATTGAATTGTTCAAAAAAAAATTAAAAGAAACCATGGTGTGTTGGCCTAAAGATGTATGGACTAAATTAGAAAATGAAGAAGATAAAGCATTTCTGATGTCTATGCAATCAGATCGTACTGCAACAGTGGTTGGTAGAGATATGAAAACTTACAATTTAGAAAACAGAAAAAGAAAACGAAAGGAAGCTGAATCAAAGTTAATACTTTCTGAAAAAGAAAGAAGAAATGAAAATGCAGTTGCTGTTCTTGAAGATAGCAATTCCGATGATTCAAGCTTATCACATTCATCAATTGAAGAAACTTCAGACATCCCAACACGAAAACACAAACGTTTAAAGAAAACAGGTATTGATATTTGTCTATAATGCGTACTAGATTACTAGTACTGCAGCTACTGTTGTATTTCGACAGGTAACTTTAAATTTTGTTGCAGGTGATAATTTGTTCATTCCTCATGACATTCTAAAATCACCTGAAGTTGTTGCATGTGCTGTGCGAAATCAAATTACACCCACGGCATTATCAGCAGTTGCTAAAGCTTTTATTTAAACATGTGATGGTGACGTTAACAAATTCAATTTGGAGCATTCTCAAGCACTCAGGTAAGTGCTTTATTGCTGTTTTCAATCATACAAAATTATTAACAGCTTTTTATTTTTAGATACAGAAATCAAACAGCTGCTGAAATTGCATTTGAAATACAGCAATCATGGAAACCACCACCAATATGTTCTCTACACTGGGATGGAAAAATGGTTAATTCCCTGAGCTCGAAGTATGCACAAACTGAACGACTTCCAATCTTGGTTTCAGGTGAGAATGATTTTGTTTTTCTACAATTAGGACGAAATTACATCACATTACATTTATTCTGTTTGTTTATTTTTCAGGGATTAATGGCATCAAGCTACTTGGAGCACCTGAATTGCCTAAAAATAAAGCAACAAGGTTCGGCCCCAAAGTTGCCCAATTATCTTACGATTTCCTTATTCGGTGGGATTGTGTGGAAAACGTTAAAGCAATGGTGTTTGACACAACATCAGCTAATACTGGCCATTTATCTGCAGCATGCATTTCCATTCAGGAAAAGTTGGGTCGACAACTACTATGGTGTCCTTGTCGACACCACATTGGAGAAATAATTATTTCTAGAGTATGGAAAGCACTCAATATCGAGCTATCAAAGAGTCCTGAAGTATCCATCTTTTCAAGGTTTAAGTCTTCATTTCATTTGCTCTCTACCAATCAAGACCAACAATTTTTTTGTAAATTTACCGAACATGATGAAAGGATTCCAGGAGTTATTGAATTTTGCCAGCAAATGCTAGAACAAGATTTTTGTAGGGATGATTACAAAGAGCTTTTAAAGCTGGTTTTGCTGTATTTGACTGGACAAAGTTTAACAACTTTCAACGTTCTTCCACCAGGTGCTATCCACAATGCCAGATGGATGGTGAAGATCATAACATCCTTGAAACTATTGCTATTGGAAGACAAAATCAAATCGGAGCTCCCAAAAGGACAAATTTTTCGAAATGCACAACATCGAAATAAAATATTTCAGTTTGTTTCTTTTGTAATGTTTACTTATTTGCCCTATTGGTACACTGCAAACAGCTCTCTTGATTCTCCCAGCAATGACTTGAAATTTTGGAACAACATTAAAAATCACAATAATAGCATCACTAAAAATGCAGCTTTAAACGCCTTCAAAAATCACACGTGGTATCTCACTGAAGAGCTAATACTTCTCTCATTATTCAGTTCGAATACAACGAAGTTGGAAAAGCAAGAAATTGTGAAAAACCTGCAGGACCAAAATCGCTCACAAGTATTCCAAAACAGGCATGGCAATGGTCACGGTAAACCTGTACTACCAAAAATTTCAGCCAAAGCTAAACTGAGCGATTTTGTTGGACCCTCTTCCTGGCATTTTTTTGAACACCTGGATATAGATACTAGCTTCCTTAGTGAATCACCATCTGATTGGGAGTTCAATGAGGCCTACAATGAAGCAAGAACAAAAGTAAAACATCTTGCTGTAGTAAATGATCCAGCAGAAAGAGGAGTTAAACTTACCCAAGACTTCCTCCACACAGCAAAAAATGAAAACACATACCAAAATGTGCTTCAAGTCGTGGAACATCACAGAAAACAAAATCCCAATCAAAGAAAGAAAAATAAAAATTAAACTGTTTCAAAAATCCATATTTTAGTGCTCATTTCAATTTTATGTAGAAATGCTTTGACTTTGATTTTGTTTAATTTGAACTTGAAATAAATAATATTTTCATAAAACGTTTTTCTGGTGTAACTCAAAAACTAGACTAGTTAGCCATATAGTTCCTCTGTAAGTTAGGTAGAAACTTGTGGTTTCTGAATCTTTTGAGCCATCAACCGACTTTCTAGCATGAGCAGTTAGCAAGTTACAAAATTTGACTGTTGCGATGGGCCCGTAACCATGGAAACGAAAAGCGGAACACCTAAATAATGTCCGATTGCCTCAAAAATGCATATTTGGAGTTTTTAGCCAACATGTTACCATATATCAAAAGTACTTTTGATTTTGAAAAAGTCGGGGCACCAGCCTCACCCTAATGGACATGTGGGCAGGAGGCAACTTGACTCGAAGAATGACAGGTCCCTTTGCCGTCTCCTGACCAGGGCAACTTAGTCAATAAAATGTAATTACAATTATAAATAAGTCAATTGATGATACTGCTGAAAAGAGAAAATAGGGTTTAAATTTTAAAGGAAAAAACTATTTGAACGCTGCTCTATTGAACTCTCAAAAAGTAGAAGAGCGAATAGCAGAGCATCGCACAAAATATTCTACATTTACTTGTAGCTTATAGTTCTAAATTACGCTACTTGTGTAAATATTATTAGGACTCCCTCACCATTGCATTTCCGTGATCGTCTTCGCTTGACGCTTCATCTGTTACGACTACGCTGACCCTTGTTTCTACATTGAGTTTGGCGGATTTTTCGTTTGGCGCCGCTATTTTGCTTCTTTTCGAGTTCAAACTGTGTGTGTTTTCATTCATAGAACTATGAATATTTTCGTCAGCGGACGAATAATTGTAAGTTTTTGTTTTCTGATTAGACGTTTCAATATCGCTAATATTGTCTTCATCAGGCATTATATAAGGAGTATTTTCTTTGGAGCTATCGCTGTCGATTTCAAGATGTTGCAATTTAATGTCCTCAGCGTGAGGTTCGGGACTGAGGCGAGATTTTGGTAACGATCGTGTGGAAACGGGAGTCGGAATCGTACGAGTAGCTTTGGGCGATACTTGATAATCGTCGTCGCTGTCGGAGTAGGAATAAACTTTGGGTGTTTCTGCAAAGAAAAAAGATTAAACAAATGATTCGAATGAACAAAGGAGTTTTTAAGGTCTGATAGGAAATAAATAATTTGCTTATATAATCAAGAAAATTCGGGCTGAGGAAAGATGTAAGCTTGTCTGAATGAGAATTTTTCTACTTGAAGATTGGACAAAAGTGGACTTTTTTATTCTTTTTCAATACCAAAGTTTTCGACAAATACTGCAACATATTCTGAGAATTTCTTCTGATCGATTCTCATATTAACAGAGTAGGAATCGTACGCAGAGACTGCAATCACATAATTAGCGTACTATACTAGGGGCCAAAGCTTGGTCCCCTATCTGAATCTTCGCTGTCTTCTATCCAAAACAAAAAACTACAAGCCAGTGTTTGTTGCTCAAACAACGTTAGTCTTGAAGTGTTAATGATAAAAGTTACCACTAGTGTCCATCTGGTCATCGGAATCGAGTTCCTCCTGAAATCCAGCCACCATAGGATTTCCTACATCCTCGTCACTGCTCGACTCCATGTCGTTATCGATGTTGCTATACAATACAATTTACTTAACAGTACATTGAATGATTTTTGAAACATTACCAAGAATTTCGAGATTGACGGCTGATCGGCTCTGTTCTGTGAAAATTAAGTGACATGGCAGATGAAAATTAAGTGACATAAGTCCTGGAAATAAACAAAATTTTTCTAAACATATTTTCAACGTATAAACTAAAATATCGGCTACTGAAACGGTACATTCTGGTTTGATTCCCGTTCGGACTAAACCAAAGGTTTCAAAATTGGTAATTACAGATTCCCTGTTGACGTTCAGCATTGGAGAGAAGAATGTGAAGCCTCAACCGCATGTTGTAGACAAGTAGCAACTGATTGTTATGACTAAATTGCTTTGACAAGCACCATTTGCTTTGTTCTAACACAACTTGGTAAAAAGATGTAATTAAAATAACTAGGTTTTAAACTTCATCATACCGTCTGGAGATCGCGGTGTCTGGTATTTCATTGAGGAAATTATCAGTGCCTTCATCGTCTGGGATGAACTTATCGATATCGACTGGTCCTCGTCCACTTGAAGGCGCTGCTGGTATAATGACCGGTGCATCTCCTTCACTGCTCTTTCGTACTTCTTGTTTAGCAGCTGAAGACCCTGAATTATTTGATGAATACTATAGGTAATTGCATTTATTTTCTAAACCACAAGCGTCAAACTTTTTCAACTAGTCAAAACTAAAACGCATAACCAGTTGTTTGGCTCAAATACGCTTTTGCAGAAAAAATTATTTAAGAGCAAATCATGTCTGGCAATGTAAAGTTTGGATTCCGCAAAAAATCCGAGAGCTTTTTGTGATTATATTTATTTATTTATTTCACAAACTACTTTTTGAGTTCCTGACTGGTTCCAAAAGACTGAAAGGATATTCGTCTAATTTCCAAGTTTATTATTATTAAATTGTTCATTTCAACTCAACCACGTTTGCACATGACTCAATAGTCAAATATCCGAAGTCACTTTTTGAGACAACCGAGCTTAACCAGTATGCGATTCACTTCCGGCTTTTCTCAATCAATACGAACTACAGCAACCTCTTTGTAGTCATTTTCAGCGATCAATATCTACACTGCTTTAGAAAATCAAGACGATGCAGAAAGCGCTCTATATTTCGTTTTCTAGCTTGATTTAGTTGCGTCTAATCGTAACGTTTGTAACCTTTGAAGAAACGAGACATGAATCCTTTTTTCTCCGGTTCTTTTTGAGATGCTTCAGTCGGGGACGCAGATGTCATCATGGAAGGAGAAAATAGTCCGCCGCTGTTGGGTTTCTGTAAAAAAAAAGCTTTTAATAAATGTTCTTTACAAATGCGAAATTCATTCAGACCGGTGTCTCAATACACTATGCAATTTTGTGTTGCATAAACGTACTTTTTTAAAATACAGTTAACGACGAATTATACAGCAATTAACCGAAGAGTCCTAGAGTTTACAGGTGTTGTACAGAATAATCCTTTAGAAAAAAGATTTGTCGGCAGCATGGCCGAGAGAGTTAAGGTGTCGTTTTTACGACGACCCTGATCGCATGATCTGGATTCAACTCGCATCCTGGTCACGTTGTTGTGTCCTTGGACAAAACGCTTTACGATGATTATCTCTGTTTGGTGGTTTCGCATAAGCAGCAAATTTACGTAGGACGAAGTCAAACGCCAATCGGAAAGCTTGGAATACGGCAGCGGCGCACCCAGGAGGAGGAGGTTTCGAGGGTCGAACCACTCCCCCTTTTGGTACTCAAAAAGCAACATAATTTAGTTGACATAACGCAGATTGTAACACTTTGCTGTATTTACTTTTAACTGAATAATCACTTAAGTTGTTGTTAATCCTTAAGATTGATATTTTTGCATTTGTTTCACCTACAGTATTGCTGACAGAAACATTACCTAACTATGTGTATTTGATATATCCATAGGTATTGAATAATGAATACATTATACCCGATCATAAAGTTCTGAAAAAACAGAGCTTGACGCTAAAAAAGGACATACGGCCATTTAGTAAAAAAAGTTGCCTTTGTGTAAAAAAACAACTACTAAGCCAAATGCACTTTTGCAAAAAAAAGCAAACAAATCAGCGGTTTGAAGATGAAACCTGCTACAAAATTACATTTAAACGTAGAGATTTCTAATCAGCAAACGTATTGAGGAATTTAAAAGCAGCTTTTAATAGCGACGGAGCTATCATTTGCAAATGATTTTTTCTTTATTTTTGCATTAACTTATATCAGATAATTTTTGCTGCATCACACATCATAATAACAACCCATTCTCTACTTCAATGTAATCAGCCGCATATAAGCTTATACAACCGCATTTTAGCTTTTCTTCATCATTCCAGCGTAGATTCGTAAAGAGAGCTGGAAGAAAAAGTTTAACCTTTAATCTAAAACAGTCTTTTTCAAGGTTACCCATTTCTAGCTCCGACTCTATTAAAAGCTATTTTGAAATTGTGTACCACTAGCAAATTTTTGAATTTGAAAACGTATTCACTTATAAGATTTAAGCCAAATATGAGATCTTTCAGCATTTAAACGCATTTTGGACTTGAATGTAAGTACGCAGGAGCTGATTGGACTGAGCAAAAGCAAATTCTTTCAAAGTCTTAGTGATTTAGCATAGTTTCTAATTGGTCTAAAAACGTCAGCAAATGGCGTTAAAATGGCTATTTTTTTTCCGAAAAAAATAGCCCAGCGGCTGGGGGCTTCGCCCCCAGGTCCCCATTCATGTTATCATGTTTAACATGTCAAAAACGTTCAAAATGTCACCCAAATGGCGTTAAAATGGCTTTTTTTTCCGAAAAAAAAAAAAAACTGCAAGAATTAACCATTGGCTGGGGGCTTCGTCCCCAGACCCTCATAGTGGTAACTTGCTCTCTCGCACGCAATCTTCACAACCAACAACTTTCAAAATCGTTATTACAGGGCTTTTGAATAAATAAATGCTTTAGCAAAATGCAACTATTATCGTGAAACCATGTTTGACTATAATACCGCGAATTTTCATTAATAGTAAAAATAAATTAACTACAATTGGGTCAGGTTGCTTTTTGAAAAATTGAACCCCCCCCTTTAAAAATTTCTGGGTGCGCCACTGGAATTCGGCCTACTCCAACGCAAGATTGGTCCAAAATAAAAACGCCACTGTCGCTTCCTTGTTAGTGGAGGATAAACATGGATCAATCAATCATTAACAGCCGCTGACGCTTGGACTGTTAAAAGCAACTGGTTTCTTCAGAGCACAGCATTCAAGACGAAAATGAACAAATCTTTTCCCAGCAAAAGCCCAGATTTATTAAGATAGCTTAGTTTTGACTAAGAGGTCTTAGGAAATAAATTCAAATTTCAAAAAAAACTAACGTTTTCGGGTCCGGCTTTGATGTTAAGTGAAGTTGGTGGTGACGTTATTCTAGCTGGTTCAGCCGGGGGGTTGGCAGTGTCGTTGACTGGGGGTTGGGGTGTAGTAGGTTTAGGAGGTGTAGTATCACGTCCATTTGAACTTGGAGCAGTTGGCTCAGGTGATTGTTTGACCTTCTTCGTTTGATTTTGTTTCTCCTGCAGCGCGCGAAGAAAACTAAAAAAGATTGAATTCCTGCCATTGAAAAACGAAACGATTCCACTTCGTTCGTGCATATGAACCAGGCACTCTGCGTCTCTCTAACCAACCAACGCAGAGCAACCTTGCTGTAGAGTTTTGTTTGCAAGTCTTTCATCGATTTGTGTCATCACAACGTGTCGACTGCTTGACACCAATCGAAAAACGTGTAAAGTGTGTTTCTCAAAGACACAACGACGCATGGCTAGTTTGGGAATCGAACCGGAAGTCAGCAATCTCTCAATCATTAACCGACGTTCTACCCACCGATCTGCCGACGCGACACAAAAGACTTAACTGGAATGGCTTCATTCCAAAAATCTACAAACTGGCATGACGCAATTTATTTGCTAGTGGTGATGCAAGTCTATTCGCTGCCCATTTCGCATTCTTTGCATTTTGGCTTGGATTTGTTTAAAGTGCATGGCAGTGTGACATAGTAACATTTAGTGTGCAAATAACGATTGCTCAGGACTGTCGCAACGCAAGCGTAATTGTTGCTTTATTCGGTTTAACTTTTATGTCTTACCAATATGATGTTCATTGTTCGTACTATATGTAATGTATCTTATCTGATGGTAAAGTAATTTTGTCAATTTGGTGCAATTTAAGACTACTGATAACTGTATGAAACCTATTTCTCTTTCGTAAACAAATAGCTATGTGATGCATCATACCAGTTCAGTTTATTTTAAGCATGATTTAAACTTTGCATTTTCATGATTGCTCTTTAATGGCATATCTTTTATGATTGCATAATTAAGTTTTTCTAAAAATTGTTGACCTTAACTGAACAACAATTTCTAAAAGCTGAGTTTCGAACAGAAATTAAATGCTGCAAGTAGCTCGGTAGTTGGTATCGGTAATCAGTATCTCAAACACTCGACCGCATACTGTCACTAAACTTCTTGTAAATCATTGCTGAAGTTGTAATCCAGATGCATCGGCTGAAGACCACCAAGAGTACAAAAGTAGTTAAATACTGCTAGATTTTGATCTTAGCACAACACCAAGTAAGATTCAAATGCAATCACCAGACCACCACTAGCATAGCAGCTACTTAGCAATTTTCTGCTGATAAAAATTGACAATCGATCAACTCACTGATCGTAACTTTGTTCATCAGACGTTGGTTCAAAATGAAGTTCTTCCAAGCAGCTTTCAACGTCTAAGTGATTTGTCTCTAATTGCTTCAACAAACTTTCCCTCTGCGAAAAGTATATTTTAACTTTAGATGGCTCGAGAGAACTTGTCAACAAAAGACAAAGAAAAGCTTCTACCTTCGAATTTCAATTTTGCTTAATGTTTAATGGTTTGTAGTAAAGTCAACTGAAAGTTTATTTCAACAAGACATTCCAAGTTAGTTAAGTGTAAAAAATCAATATCACAACTTCTATGTGGTTAAAAGCGCTACAGCGTTTAAATGCAAGCTGGTAAACGTAATAGCTACGCAAACTACCTCAAAACTTACCAACTGTAGTTTTACGACTGAAGGCCAAGTTCGTTTAAAATTGTGCCAATTCAATTCTATTCTTTCACGGATTAAACATCAAAATACTTTAGCGCAAAAATGTGTTCCCTACGAATTTGCGCCAACTATAGGAAGCATTTCATTACTTTGCGCTGTTTTACCCGAAATGGCTGGATTTTAATTTAAAAAAATACTTATTTAAAGTAAATTTAGATTAGAAAATTCAGAAATTCTGATTCAAAAATGAATTCAGAACATAGTTAACTTTTGCTCCATCAGCTTGGGAAGAACACTGATTAGACTTAAGAGATTAAAACCAAGAATCAGAATGTATCATTAGAGTTACCTGAACAAGCAGGAATGGCAGATTGAAAAATTTATGAATATATTTGAGGCCGAATCCTGATTTCATTGAAGATTCCAAAAAGAAAATATCAGCAGATCCAGCGGGTCTACAACAAAAATAGAAGCTGAACGAACCATTCTACATTTTTTCGAAATTAAAAAGCAATAGAGTCATGAAAACTTTAATCTACTAAATGGAAAAAAACATACTATACTTGTGCCAACTTGATTAAAAAAAGCTATAAATGAAACTGGTAATTGCTATTCACAAAGCATTTTCCAGTGAATCTTTAAATTGGTTCTTAACATGGTGAAGTAAACTATCAAATTTTCTAAGTACAGCAGTTGCTTTTTCGTTGTTTAGGAATTTGTAAGAAACAAATCACACTCTGAACTTGAATCGTCTCTTACGGCTGACAGTTGATAAAACGGGGACTCCATCTACTGACTTGGAAGAGCATTTAACAATAAGATTGAGAAAAACTACGTTGAAAAAAGAAGTAAATCCTATTGAAAAACTATAAGCACTTTTAAAACTTTGCACATAAAATTCGTTACTTATGCTGGGCAATAACGATTATTGAAAAAATATTCTAATTACAGCGTAAAATCTACGCAAGAATCTTTAAGCAAAAATGTCCGCTACTAAAGAAAGCTGATACCTTTCAATAGACTCCACCAGTGCCTGAAGTTTATCAAGATTAATTACACGATGAGAGCCCATATCTCGATGGTTGGCAAGTACAAGAACAGGAATATGGGCAGGAATCTGGGAAAGAATTAGATTAAATTTGTAATGTATTATGAATATCACATAGCCTATTTGCACTGCTTACATGAACACCAGAAGGTAGTTGTTACAACTCAATTACTTTAAGATTTGTTAAGATAGATGGATCGTTAAAAATTACCTATGCATCTTATTTTTTTCACCAAGGTTTGAGTAACTCAGTGGCCTTGAAATATTTACTATTTAATCAAGGTCAGCTTGACAGCATATTTTAGCTTGGAAATTAATAATGTTTGTGAAATCTTTTTTTTGTTCTGAAAATTAAACTTTTACTTCACGTACTGTTCGTGATCCTATTTCAAAAATTATAATTTTCTTCGATTTACTGACGGTCAGTTTTTACCTTTGGAAGTTCTTTTTCTATATACTGATAAGTCCATTTCTTTGTAATATCAAACACCATTAAAACAGCATGTGCTCCCTTGTACACATCAAGAAAATTAGCATCTAATCTGCACTCATCGTCATCGTTTTCTTCTGCATGAGTGAGCTTCAGTGTATTCGACTGCTGTTTTGGTTTACCTAAGACAAAAAATTCATTCAGAATTCTAGTATACTATACTTAATGTGCATTTACATTTAGGAAACTAGTCAAAGTAGATTCTGGCAGCTACATTAAAATGATATGGAAAAACTACATGCAGTTATTAGAAAAACAATATTGTTGGGAACTGGTACCAATGCTCAAGTTGTAAAACATCTTCAGAAAAGAAAATGATTAGCAATGTAAAAATGCAGCGTTAGTCCAATAAAATTTAACTGGCAACTTTTGAAACTTACTTCAACTAGCAGATAATAGATATAAGAAACTGTACAATCTACATTCCACAATCTATAGTACAATATTATACTATAAATGAACTGGCATATACATATAACAAGAAATACCTTTGTCAACTACATCCCATACATCCACTTTGACAATATCATCTGTAGCTGCAAAAATGATCAAAGGTAACATTAAAACAAACTTATTTACATCCAAGCAAAGACAACATTATACTAAATAAGGCGCCAGTGAAGTGGCTTTCGTCATGTTCTATTGAGTAACAGTAAAACTTGTCTTTCAACATCTTAATCCTTTTTCAAAATTGTTTTTCATAAACAAGGACTAAAGGCAAAATCAATGGCCAATTGCATAAGAGTAGATTAGCATTGACTCCATCCATTTTGACCCAATCATTCCAGAGATATTCTACTTCAAACACAACGTCGGTGACTCTAATGTTATAAATTTTAATAATTTTTGTTGGCAATCCTGTCGTTGATAAGCATTAGCATCTTTGCGACACCTTCGCAGTTCTATCCTAAAGCAACGATTGGGCTAATGCATTGGGCCGGTTAGCCGCGCACTAATCAGTTTGATCTTGTCAGCAGAATAGATCCGAGCTGGAAAAGAGTAGATTGTACGACAGTGGAGGTAACAAACGTCTAAGAACAAGCAAAAGTAAGGCTAGTAGAGTTATTAGAGTAGGCTAGTACGCCATTGTTTGCAACTTAGATGGAAAAGTTTATTCTAGGGTCACAAAATACCGTAAGAAAATGCAATAGGCCTACTCAAGTATTGGTAGACTTATTATCATGTATGAGTTTGTACTGTGTAGCCCAGTAATAAAAACCTTATTGCTAGACTAGGCTATTATTTAGACTGAAATATATCTGCCAGCTTGATTTTTACTGAAATCGCTAGGCTATCAAAAAGTCTACTCTTTTTACCAGCTCAGATCTGTTGTGCTGACAAGATCAAACTGATTAGTGCGTAGCGAAACGACTCAATGCAGTAGCCTAATCATTGCTTCAGGTTAGAACTAGGAGGGGTTACGAAGACGCTAATGCTTATCAATGACAGGATTGCCCATAAAAATTATTAAAATTTATAACATTAGAATCACCCACGTCGTGTTTGAAGTAGAATATCTCTGCAACGAATGGGTCAAAAAGGATAGAGTCAACGCTAATCTAGTCTAATACGATTGACATAATCTTAACTACCTCAATTGATTTTGCCTTTAGTCCTCGTTTAATGCAACAAAGAGTTACAAAATCTTTAAAAACTGAACTTTACGTTAGCCTAGTTAAAAACCGACTGTATTTACCTTAGTTGTTCTGATTCAATTCAAAACAATCGATTGAATACACACTATGCAACAACATGGACTAACATAAGAATCACCTTTATAATTCCACTGAATTGAAGTTACTTGTATCTCAGGAGTGGGAACGTACTCTTCAACAAATTTATGTCCTTGCAAGCGATGCCATAAGCAAGTTTTCCCACTGTTGCGATCTCCTCGAATGACAATTTTTACTAAAAAGAAATTATTTTCTTAGTAATACATGACTGCAGTTAGCTAAGTAACAACACTCCAGTCGATAAAATTTAAAATTTAAGCATGAATCCAAGCAGCTGTGAGAAAATAATTTTCAACATATTTCTAAAAATTTCAGGCTAAACTTACTACCACTAGCAGAATGCAGCACTGGGACAATTAAAAGTATAACATTCAATATTTATTTTTTTTCTTTCTTTCTGCAGATACATCCTAAACAATCAACACTTTTGTTCTAATGAACAATTGAGTACACTTAGTTTAATACCAGTACTGGTATAAAGTGGTAGTCCAGTCACATACCAACCTAAGTCAACTGACCGCGACAAACTGACCGCGAACCAACGGTTTCATTACAGTGATTTCGTCACTGATTTCATCGCAGTTATTTTGTCACAAAGTGAGGGTTTGGGCAAGATGGCTCTGGGGATCTGGGATAGTAAAAATATATACAGGATCGCCCTTCTCAGCCAATCGGCGTTGTTCGCGATCAGTTGTTGTGGACCCGTCTCATACACTTGTTTGTTTTTAAAAGAATTAATAACAGTATGGGATAGGTCTGAAAATTAACAAGACTGGTTTCATAATATCCTTAATCAAATTCCCTCAGAGTAATCTAAACATACAATTTGGTAACGAAACAATGTAATATTGCAATTTGCAAATCAATGATCAACACTATAAGTTGGCTTTAAACTACAGCTTCGCCAAATAAGCGTTTTAAAATTTTTTCATAGAAGAATGCCATTGCAGATAGCACAAAAGAACTGAAGATGCTAAAACATAAAAAAATCAAAACTCTACAAAACAAGCAAGCAGCAGTCTCATTACATTTGTTTTTAGGCACATTCTTGTTTGATTTAGAAATTAATGGTATACCACTGCAACAGACTAACTAATAAGCATTGCAGATCACTTAAATTAATCAGCTCGCTTGTTTGTTTGTATAAACCATGCACTCTGCGTCTGTGTAGCCACACCAACGCAGAGCACTTTTTAGGGTTCTGTTTACAAATCTTTTGTCAGGCTGGGCCACCAGAATGGGTAGACTGCTTGGCGCCAATAGGAAACAGGCGTAAAGTGTCTTTCACAAGGACACAATGATGCACTGCCAGTCCCAGAATCGAACTGGGGGTCGGATCACAAGCTCGATGCTCTACTACTGAGCTATCGCCGCCATCAGCTAAATAGATCCTACTGTCCTACCAACTACTTACAATTATATTGTACGCCCTTGGCAAACTTTTTCTGCAGATCAGATCGCATAGTCTGCAATCTAGCTGGAGGCTGCTTGACTTGGGGATTTTCTTCATTTTTTACCCATTTTTTTAAAGAAGTAAACATTCTATTGGAGTATATTTAAAATAAATTGCGGCAAAAGTATGCCTACCTGAAAAAGAACACCAAGCAAAACTTTCTAAAATGCAAAACAATGAATTAATTTAACTAGATTTGATCAGTAAGTCTACTACAGGTGGTCTGGTGGTGCCAAGTAGGTAGTATGCTGCTCAAGTGCCTCAGACCCAAGATGTTATGCATAGTGAGAAAGTTTTAACTTCTGATTTTCAGAACTAGACATTCGGCAGTTTGAGCAGACTTTTATTATAGCATCTTATTATAGCAAAAAACTTTTAGAACTTAATATCATCATCAGCCTATTCCTAAAGAATCTCTAATTTGTAATTATGAGTAGCATATTACACAAAATGCTCTGTAGTGTAAACTACTAAAACAAGAGTTTTTAGTAGCCTACCAACTACCACACAAGATCTAAAGATGCTACCAGAATTAGGTTATGAATATTAAACTACAATACGTAAGCTTTTAAGAGGATTTGTCGTCTTTTTTCAAAAAAATGAATAGTCTTTCAAGGACACTCAAAAGTAACAAAATGTCGACTTTTTTACCATTTAGATTTTTGGAAAAGGCTTAACACACATTCCATGTGTGCAGGCATTTTGTAATATATACAGCCTAAAAAACCTAACTCTTAGACTCTTACCTAAACCCTAACCTATAACACTAATTATCAAAATAAAAATTTCCAAAAATGAGTGATGTCACTGGAATGTTTGTTTATTTAGCCGCGCACATTTCATGTGTCATGTCTCTTCATAGATTTCAATTTTTACAAACTGCTTTATTGCAAAATCGTACACCCATTGGTTAGTTTTCACTCTGTTGTTACAATGCATCACAAATGTGCTAACTGACAAAAATCTTCACAAGTAATTTTTGCTTGTCAGATGTAAACTAGTTGAGAGTGTAGCCTATTTTGCAGAGACTGTGGGTGTACAGCAGAGTGTTAGCAAAGTGTTTGTAAATTAAGGGAACGTTTGCAAAGCAAAAGTTATTGATATGTCGGGCAAGAATAGGCAGAATATTTCCAACATTGCAAAACTGTAGAGTTCTATATTGTATAATATACAGTAAATTTAAAATCTTCCAATTCTTCTGCATTGCAATTCATAACGCAAACAGAGATTGCATATTTTTTCTATGATGCAGCCAGTGTAGGCTGTACTCTCTAACTTTTGACCTCCAGTGTAAATGCCGTAAATAGTGCAAAACTCCAGAAGTCACTGTGAAAATGCTGCAGCTATTGAGGCGATCTTTATCAGTCACATGCAAAAACAAAATTATCTTTGAAAAAAGGTCATCGTGCAGGTGGAAGCATTCTTTTTGGTGACTTATATGGCATTCTCCAAAGAAAAAAAGGGTCTCCAGGCAGGCAACCGCAAGTTTTCCGCTGGTGTCTTATGTATCTCCAAACTTTTTTTCTTAGCATGGTGCTGAGAACTGCAGCCCTTTACAGTTTTTGGCAGGAAATAAAAACACTCTAGTTCGCAAATCAAAAACGTCGTAACGATCAGTGTGAAAAAGTACCGGACCACAAAAAAATTTGCACTTTTTTGCGCTTATAGCAGTTAGGCAACACTGAACAAGGGATGCAGCCATAATGCTGCAAAAAAAGATACAGCTTCTTAGTTGAGTCCATTTCTAACACTTTAAAGGTGTAAATTCCGATCGTTTTATGTGTAATTAATTTTAAAGCTGATTCTTTCTTATCCAAAAAAAGAAAATTGCAAAATATTATTTATGGGCTGAAGTGAATCTGACAAATAAATTTGATTTGTCTCTTTAGTGTCTATTTTTTTGCCATAGCATTTGCTGAATATACCCTAGTGGGATCAGGGATAGTCTTATCCTATCCAGTATGCTACTTGCATTTTACTAGCTGGTGAATCTTATCTTCTTTTTGGGAAACAAAAATATGATAGACCTCATATACCTGCACTTACACAATCACTGCCTAACGCTACCATTAAATTAATCAAAACAGTTTTTTGTTTAGGCTAACTTTGATCCATATTACCAATAGGCCTATCTGATATAAAACCTTAGTCTGTTAAAGTTAAACTATCTATTACGCTAGCCTACTCTGATGCTCTGTACTGCACTATAGTAGTAAGTAGTCCTAGACCTAGTCACTAAGTCTGGGATGTCGGTACAAGCCTATGGTATGACTTATGTGTAGCCTATACTGTAGGCTAGCCTAATTCACAAACAAAACAGTCAATGGTAAACCTACATACCAGCAATATCAATAAAATGAACTATACCAACATGATTTTGCAATGGAAATTATGGCAAAGTTGTTCTTCTGTTTTTTTTTTTAATTTTTCATTTCTTGCACAACCGCAAACGAAATCTGAAATGGATAGGCCTAGCCTAGGCTACATAAAAACTCAAGATTTTTCCTGTCTACTCACTAGTCTCTACCAATTTGCAATCTGCAATGGTACGGTAGGCTAGGCTATTCTGCACTCACTAGTCTCTACCAATTTGCAATGGTACGGTAGGCTAGGCTATTCTGCATTCACATGTCAGATTTTCAGTATTTCTCTATTTGCGCACAATCCATCGAAGTCGAAACTCAAAATCTGACTTGCAAATTTCACTCAATCAATTGATAATTCCTCACTCTCAGTCTCACAGGTCTTTAACTGTTAAAGTTTACTCCAGACTCCACAAGTTCTTAGAGAGCAAGCAAAGTCAACTGCACGCTGACCAGTGTTTCCAGCGAAAGCACCACGAAAAAACATTAGAGATTTAGAGAAAAAACATCAGAAAACAGTAACACCAAAACCGGAATTTTTAGCCAATTTTCAACAAAAACCATACCAATAGTAAAAACAGTTTGGCGACTTTAGTTTACTTGAGTTGAAGACTTGATTTTTTTTTCGAAAAACACCTTTTTTCCAACTGTTTTTGCTTTTTTTCAAAGATCATCTCTTTTCTATAGACTAACCATGTCCAAACGGAATTGGTCGCTGATCATGCTGGATTCTGCCACGATTCTGACTCTGTAGTCTGTACTAGAGATGGTGCGGTGCGCAAAATTGTTGTCCACAAACTGCACTGCACTGCTCAATTCTGTCCGCATACCACACTGCAAAAAATTTGTAAACTAGTTGCACCGCACCGCAAATACTACCGCAAGTCAAAATATAATGGTTAATGACATTGTATAACACTAATACTGTAGCTTACTGCACGCAAAATTATACCGGTAAACCAAACAGGTTGGCACCCATGGTTCACCTGATGCTAGTCAAACAATAGCTTTAAATAATGACTTGGTCTAAATTGTTGCTTAAATAAACAAACCCATTAACCCACATGCTAAGCTTGTTCAAAACAAAAGTATCCCAATCATGAATCTAACCATGGACATTACCAATATGTATGGAAAATATCACCACTTCCACTTTAACTGCCAAAGTTTGCTGGCTCCATTCATGCATTCATGTAAACAGTAACATTAAAACCACACTCACATCATTACTAGTCTTGCCAGGAGTAAGTCATGATCATGCTTGATAAGTTACAGTGTATACAAATCTGTCCTTTAATTGTAATTTTATACAACACAAGAAGGCTATAAATACATTCCAAGTTTCATATCAATTTAGCTCTAAAATTCTATTACTTGTCTGGCATAATAAACAACTTTAGCTCAAAGTTTCTTAAGCTTAAAGTGAAGAATTGTTATGCAAAAGCAGTTTTAATCATTACCAGTACATCTAAGTTTTTGTTACAGGTATCATGTATGATATTGGAATACTGATAAATATAAATGAAAAAAGTGGTCTAAGCACTCAGTGCTTTTGCACCTTCAGTCAAACGGTATTGACATGTTGAATTTGAAGCAATGTTAGAAGCAATTATTACCAATTATGGTAGCTTATATTGATTAGGAATTGAGAAAATTATACATACATAATGGCACACATAAAAGTGTGTGACTAAGAGTGTGCACAAATAAAAGCTGAGATGCAACACATAAAAATCAACCATAGATAATAGGCAGTGTCTGCTGCACCGGCCCGGTTCCCAACATCTAATCGCTGCTGCACCGGCGGCGGCGGTCGTTTTCTTTTGTTGTTCAATTTACTATCTCTCAGGCTGGCATCGCTGCCCAAACCCTAACTCTAATAAGAAGATTTTAGAGAAAAAAAAGGCGTATGAAGCGAATTTGCTCTTTAGCGCTATATTTAAAAAGCGTTTTCTGCGGGAGTCGATACCCCGACCCTCTGCATTGCAGGCAAGCATACTACCCACTACGCCATCAGGGCTTCGACTCTGATGCATCAAAGTGCTGAATTTAAATCGAATCAATGCGAAAAACGCAATCCGGTGCAGCAGGGATTTGATGTCGGAAACTGGGACGGTGCACTAGTCCTAGACACTACCTACCGGTAGATAATATTATACCATTACTTTGTTTCTATCTCACTGTTTTAAGATATTACTTGAAAACAAACAGCATCAACTCTTTGCAGTGCGCCTAATGTTCAAAGTCTTAACTTCAAAGTTCAAAGTTCAAAGATTTAACACCAAGCAACACAAACTGAAGCAAGCAAATAACACAAGGCAGAACAGAAATTTCAGCAAGCAAATAACACAAGGCAGAACAGAAATTTCAGCAAGCAAGTAACACATGATAAAAACAGGCAAGCCAGAATCATTGCATTGCAAGCACGTGGTACCACACAAATACAGTTAAAAGAGAAAAAGATACACTGACATCAAAATATGGGTCCTCTTAAAACAGTAGAACTCTGAGGCTACTTTACACTGTACAGGAATAGGTTGGCATGTGGGGTTGGGTTATAGTGATACTAACTACAATTACATGAAAGAGATTTTCAAATTATGAATGTGAAATTCTTTACTCACAGCTCAGATTACAGTAGCCTACTCTGCTGGTACTGTAGACTCAAGCATTCAGCAAAATTTTGTCATGCTATAATTAGCCTATAAGCTTTAATTTTCATTGCAATGGATCATTCAGTTCTTAGTAATACTCCTACAGTAATAGCCACTAGCTTACTGATCAGTGATATGCAGCAAACTCCACAAAAGCCTTGACTGTTGACTTTACTCCATCAAAAAGCTAAAGTAGGTCTACCATACCAGTCAGCACTTAGCAGCAACCAATAGGCTGATAGGCCTATCATTACTGGTATCATCACCTACCAGTATCTGGCTACAATCAGTATTTGGTTACTTTAACTCAACTCACAAGTACCGGCACCTGCTAACAGTTTGACTAATATCAGAGTTATAAATGACAGGCTAGTTATAAATGACATGATATCACCTTATCTGTTGTGTCTGGTGTTAAGCCTATGCAGTAGGCTATGCAATAGCCTAGGGTAACTATTACCACTGGCACAGAATCACCAACTACCACTCAGTACAAGTAGTCATCCAGCCCAGCATACCGGTACTTTTAGATAACCTACGCAAGAGAGGCCAACGATTTGAAAGATAAACCTAGCTTACCGGTAAACCACGGTACCTAACAGACTTGGGCTGGTTATATTAAAGACTGAATTTAACAACTGAGGTAAAGCTACAAAAGAGTGGCCGATTCCTAACCTAATCCTAATGCAAAGAAGTGGTCTCATCCTTCTTCACGCTGCGCGGCACTGCACTGCAAAACTGCTGGAATTTACCACGCTGCGCGGCGCGGCGCTGTTGGTCTAACCGCGTACGCGGCCGCGTACACTGCGCGGCTACCATCACTAGACTCTGTACTACGCAGGATAATTGCGCGACTTTGCAATTTGGCTAATCTTTGCGCCACGCCGATCAAAATCAACAAATTTTTTTTGATATTACCATTCTCAAGTTCTTTTACCGCAATCGCAAGTCTAAAAATGCTTTTCTCTCCAAACATACACAAAATTGCCAGCTTTTATTTCCAAAATACGTTGTGACTTGATTTGTGTGGTTTTAGTGAAATGTGTTACGTCAACGCTAATTTTGTGCCTATTTCGCCGCTTGGTGATTCAGAACTTGCGCGAGTCTTTGGACCGGAGGAATCTAGCGCAACCTAGCTGTGCATAAGCTTTCCACTGTGGTTCTATGCGTTTATTCCAGACGTGAATAAATGAAAATTTTACACATGATACTAGGGAGTTAAAGGGCATTCAAGGTAGAATATTTTTTGTTTGGTTTTCTCTCAAAAAATTTTGACAGATCTGAGGACTAACTCACCAAACTTAAGCTTTCTACGACCTTCCGTTCACAAGATGCAGCAATTTAAAATTTCCGTTAGAGTTTTTACCTCTTATAAATTTTGCTAGGGTTACCAACTACAAACAGAATTTCAAAAAGTTACTGCATATTTGTAACTCTCAATTAGTGCTTTTGGCGGTGTTGTTGTCACAGAAAGTAAAGGTTCAGAAATTGTAAGTTAGCTGCTTTTCAAATCAATTCAACCCGACTTTCCAAAAGTAATAGTCTGTCACAGTATAACTGGCGAAATGGCAACACTGAAGTAAGAGGAAAACTGTTAAGTTGAACTGCAATATCTTGAAAACGGCACGACGTAGAAAGTTGAAATTTGGTGAAAATGCATTTTAGGCTTTTTCCAACATTTTGGCCAACAGTTGAAAACTTGACTTGAATGCTCCTTTTAAGCTACGGTACTTTGGAAATTTTGCGCTAATCGGAGCGTAGCGCTTTTACGGAACGTTACGCAAATCAGATCTATCCGGCGCATAATGCAAAGTTTGAGCTTGTTCCGTAACCAGGGAGACTAAAGCCTTCTCCTCCTTTGCCAGTCTTCTAAAAAAAATTAACCAAAATAAACATGCTTTTAAACGTGTTTTGAACTTGACCAAGAATAAAGAGAACTGGCAGTGGCGGATCCAGAAAATTTTGGTGGGGGGGGATTTGAAGCACAAAACCTCAAAAGTTCGGATGTCTTCACCAAAATTGAGAGTGATTTTTCGGCCGAAATCGGAAATTCAAACGTTTTTTTCGCCCAAATTCAGGTGGTCTCCAAAAAAAAAAAAAAAAAAAAAAAAGGTCTTCACCAAAATTGAGACTGATTTTTCGCCGGATTCGTTACGTTTAGGTTGGTGGGGGGGATGCATCCCGAAATGGAGTCGAATTATTCGAAACAGAGGCTGATTTTTCGGCCAAAATCGTTACTTTTAGGCTGGTGGGGGGGGATGCATCCCCCCCATCCCCCCCCCCCCTAAATCCGCCACTGAGGACTGGATGAAGGAGCTATAAGTAGATTAATTGTGTCAAAAAACTTCCAAATTTTACCAATTAAATCTTACAATGGCTCCAAAAATGTTCTAAATGTTACGTCGCCCAGCGGAAAGAGGCTTAGCTCCAGACCCCATGCGTAAGATGTAAGCAAATTTTAACTTCGCGGGGCAATTAAATCCCTTCGCTTAGCAAAATCTTGGTTACGCGCCTGCTTGTGAGCTAACGTAGAATAAAAAAAAAATTTGATTTAGATCTTTGATTTTTAACTGAATATTATCGGCACTACAATTATTATTTTTCTTTAATGCAAAATTTGTAAAAATATCCAAATTTACTTTTAAAGTTTACTTAAAAACTTAGTTTTCTACCCAAAATGATTGTCAAATACTTTACAGCATCTAATCTTAAGAAAGGTTTAGCCGAAGATGAACTTTAATTTTCTTTAATGTTAAAAATAATGCTGTTGGGGTACCGTAGCTTAAAATGTACACAAAAAGTAATGTTGAAATTTATCAAAATTGCAAGAAAGGACTAATAGCCGTCATCTGTGTCATTGCAAAATCTTTCCAGGCAAATTTCTAGCACAGCAAAAACTGGTATTATCAACAATCACAAATTCTTTGAAAAAATCTATTCAAGATTAATTTCTCCACGGAAAGTGGTAGAAGTATTATCGTTTGATAAAAGCAGAAGTTAAATTATTGAAACGAATTATTGGAAAGTGCATGGAAACATGCTCGAAATTATATTCTTACTGCAAAATCAAAATTAAAAATCGGAAGAATAAAAGTAAAAAACTGCCTACGTCCACATCAAAAGTAGTCCGGAGCTTGGCAAATTTAATCACTTAAAAGTCAAAGTTGAATATTTGACAATTTTTTAATGATACAGTTTTTAAGAAATTTTGGTTTGCCTAGCAAACCATCATTAATTGAAGAAATTAAACACGACTTTCTCTTGATGGGCGAAATTGGACGGCCGATATGCAGACATTCAAGTGCTGACAATCAAGCAACTTGGAAGACTGAATTCCCTCTAAATCAAGTCACTCAGAAAACGTAACTCAACGCGCAAACTCTAAAAGGGGGTGCTGAAGCAAGAATTATGTTCAAAAAGATAAGGAAACATCTACAACATTAATTTTATTTTCACAAAATTTCAGTTTTTTACGATCAATCGTTTTTGAGATGTAGAGCATTTTTTTTTCAAAGTTAAAGAGATCTCTACAGCGTTGCCAAGTAAAATCTAATTTCCTAAGAATTAGGATATCCTACATCACTTGTAAAGTAGTTCGGTCGTAACACTTATTCATGCTAAAACCTTGCATTCACGTGCTTTCAAACCATATTACGTATACAGCTGTGTAAGATACTTTAAATATTATTTCAGAAATTATAAAATTTTATCTAGCAACACTGTTGGAGAAATCTCTTAAACTTTGAAATGAAATATCTCAAAACTATAAAGTTGAAGCAAGCTGATATTTCGTGAAGATAATTATGTTTTACATTTTTAACCTTAGCTGTATGCTTTTACCCCCTTCAAGCATGTTTTAAACTTCAGTTACCGATAGGCCTACCAGTTGTCCGAAATTGGGGGAAATAAAATCGATCAAAACCTGTTTAGTGCATCTTGTACTGCACACTAACAATTTAATATCTTTCCTGTGGATATAAGCACACGTTAAATTTCTTGAAATAAGACTTTATCAGGCCTTGTAATTTTTTAATCGCTACGTTTTCTGAAACAACAAAAATCACCCTGAGGAATTCTTAAGGTCGCCGGCGGCTTCAGAAGGCATCCAAATTGGAAATTTTTTTGCTTGTTTTTCTTTCAAAAAATTTTGACAGATCTGAAGACTGTTTTTGAGATATAACCAGGGACGTGCGGTCAGGGGAGGCAGGTGAGGCCGTGCCTCACCTGAAGAATTGTACAAAGAAAAACAAAAATAAAAGTACATAATTAAAATAAAATGTTTTCACGCAAATCAAAATATTTCTCAAAAACTTCACTAATTTTTATCATATTCACGTTTTGTGTATTCACTGCTTTTATGTTATGCTCTTCGCATTAAAACGCCGAAACTATTCGGTTAATTGCTATCTCTCCATGCGCGCCAGCGAATATCGCTTGAAATATGCGAAGTGAGGCATTTTCGATTGTGCCCCACTTCAGCCAAGCAAATTTTAATAAACGAACTAAGAGTAAGCCTTTTTCTCTCAGACAAATTGCGGCAACGCATAACGCTTTAAAATCTGATTTTGAGGCACGGCTCACCTATGACGTCATAGACCAGTTTGCTGATGACATCACAATGCCCATTGTCTGGTTCTTACTGCAGATCGTAGTAAAATTCGCCCATTTAAATCAATGGTAAAATTATTACATACAAGCAACTTCAAACAACCACCGTAGGTTAGTGGGCAGCGTTTTTTGTTTAATTTTACTTTTATTTGAAAGGCCAAAGCTTCGTAATTCCATTTAGGTTATTTCCGGCGTTAAAAGTCTTTATGAATGCGTATTAAACTCATTTTAAAAAAAGCACTTTTGCACCGTAAAATAGCGTTTTAACGCTTATTTAATGACATGTGATAGTTCTGAGCAGAGTTGCGATTGGCATATAGGATAAAAGAGTAACATGATATTGTGCTTCGCACCAGAATGCGATCATACAAGCGAAAAGAGTAGTTGCAAATTCTACTGATTTCCTAAGAAGAGCAATTTGGCTTCAAAATTGGAATCACGCTGCAGGTAAGCTTGTTTTATAATCAAAACTAATCACTATATGAAGTCAAGTTTTTCGATAGAAGATTAGGAGAATTTCAAGCAATATTATTCATGTTCACTTTTTTTGTTCCTCTTCAGGAACAATGGTCTAAAGCACTGTGGCTAGCTAACAGCCAGGTTTTTCGATGGAGGAGGAGTTGGGCAAGTTGACCCTAACCCTGACGAAAAGGAAAACTTTTAAGTTTTCTAATTTTATTTATTGGGCACACTTTTTGCAGGTTTTTCGACTAGTCTCAATTTCTGCCAAAAGCCCTGCACAAAGAACGTGCATGGAGCGCCAGGAGTCCAAATCCGAAACTGGAGAGCCTCGCTACCCTAGTAATGATCTTTTTTGTTTAAGTTTTAGTCCCTTTTTTGGCAAAGACACTTTTGCTTTAACAAGTGGTTTTTAAAAAAACTTTAAATACTTTCTCAGTGATGACCTGTAACCATCATATCTGAAGTACGACCTAGGTATTCTACAGTAGAGGTAGATCCCTGCCGGTAATATTTTCATTTTTGAGAATAGGGCAACTAGGTTGGGATGTTAGCGGAGTGCCCGCTAAAACATCAATCCGGCCCAGTGGTGCACCCAGAATTTTCAAACAGGGGAGGAGAAAATTTTTCAAAAAAGGAATACTTTCGCTGCCGAATTTTTGGTCTTTTTTACTGAAAATAGGGGTTTCCACGCTATTTTCAGACAAAAATTAGCAAACTTCGTTCTCGTTTGCTAATATATTGTCAAATAAACCGATCTAATGGCTTTTTTGGCGTCGCATTCGCCCCGCTTTCAAAAATTTTGGATACGTTTGTTTAAAAATGGTGACTTTAATTGACATCTTCGTCCAAAATTTCACAATATTTTTTTTCGGTCCGATTTGCCAACGGTTCGCCACCGCTGCGACATTTCTTCGAAAGGAGCTGTGTTGCCCGGGCGCAATGACGCGGAGATGGGCCCCGCCAACTCGCTACACGCTTCGGCGTATTACAGCGAGTATAATCGTTTTGTGCTGCCTCGTGGCGGAGTGTAATTTAAGGAAGAAATAATTATTATAATAGCAATTTTTTGTCTAAAAAGCCCTTTTCTCTACTAAATATCGTAAGTGACATTACTATGGGACTGGATTACGTGGATTTAGCTCTCCTAGACCTTACCCCTGCAAGCCCTGCCGCGCTTACCGTATACGCCTGTATATGCGACTTTAATTTTGCATTCACAAAATAATACAAAATAATTTACTTTGCTTTGACCTTTCTACACTATGAGCTGGTAATTAAGAGCTGTAGCCATCATTCATTTCTAAAATTATTGTTGACCTTTTTTTGGTCTTAGATTGTTTTTGACTTCACATTTTGCTATGTTTATGATTGTTTAGCAATTGATTTTCTGTACAGTATATCCTGTGAAGTTGTCTAGAAACGCTATTCTGTGTCATGATAGCACCCTTTTTAAAATGAGTTTAATACGCATTCATAAAGACTTTTAACGCCGGAAATAACCTAAATGGAATTACGAAGCTTTGGCCTTTCAAATAAAAGTAAAATCAGACAAAAAACGCCGCCCACTAACCTACGGTGGTTGTTTGAAGTTGCGTGTATGTAATAATTTTACCATTGATTTAAATGGGCGAATTTTACTACGATCTGCAGTAAGAACCAGACAATGGGCAGTGTGACGCGCCTCGAAAACGACCTATTGCATAAGAAAAAGTCAAAGCAGTTTTTTGTAGTCTTTCGTTCATTGCGAAATTGAACGAATTACTTTTCTAGCGAAATAAAAACAATTTATTACGAGGAAATGAACTAAAATGGAAGAAAATTTAGTCTTAATGCTGAGAGATTTTTCCATAACTAAACATGAAGTTTTAGCTCGAAGAAAACCGCTTTAAAAGTTTTGCTCGAGGCATCAATACGAAAGAATCCATCGTTTTAGAAAGAGTTCTACCGTACTCAAGAAAAGAGTGGTTGCGCAATAAAAATCGTCATTTCTGCTTTGATATTTTTAGCAAATAATAATGTTGGGACTGAAACCTGGTTTTTGTGACTTAGCAAGAACCAAAACTTCAATCGTGTCCACATTCAAAGTCAAATAATTGGCCACGTTTATAGATTTTCGAAACTTGAAGAATTGATTTGGCTTTAAGTGAACAGCAGAGATTAAACGAGTAATTAATTATCGAAAAATTTGGTCTTCGTTTAATGGCTATGAAAACAGTTATTTGCTTGTCAATCATTGTCTTAAATAATTTTTTTTGCAAACATGTGTCAGGGCCGCTACTAGGGGGGGGGGCAAAAGGGGGCGGCGCCCCCCTAAACAAAACTTCCCCTAACAAATCATTAAACCATAGGCATAGCCAGAAGGACCGAGCCTTCTGTCCCCCCCCCATTTGAAAAGCTACCAACGATAAAAATAATGACACAAAGCCTATTTATTCAGTTTTTTTAGCATTTTTGGAGTGCAGCAGTAGATGCGTACAACGGCAATTAGCAATAACTTAATATTTAATATTGACAACCAGGGGGCCCATGCTCTCTCAATTTAAATTATTACCAACCAATTTAAATGTACAAGCCGGGAGAAATTCAGCGGTTTTGTTCTAAAAGGTGCAATTTCAGGCACTCATCTAACTTGTTTATACAATAAAATGGTTTAGGCCTCCAGTTAACTTTTATATTACAATAACATGATTAGCGACCATTTATGGAATTTAATGTACCTACTTTAAATTACCAACCTTAAATAACAATCCACCTCCATCTCATCAGTTTTCACGCAACAAAATGCTTTTGAAAAAAACTAGTTGGGGCAAATGCTTGTTGAACAAATTATTGAAGTTGAACCGAGGGTGCCTGGGCCCCTGGTCGTACATGTATTCCTAAAACTGGTTATTTTCATGACTAAACAAAAATCTTCAAAGGCAAATCTTCGAGTGCATTATTTAAAGCTAAAAATGTTGCACAAAGCAATGTACCTTGATATTCCTGACTTGGGCCAAGTCACAAAATTTAAACTCAAAATGCAAGATTTTAAACGTGTTTTGGACTTTACCTGAAGTAAAGGGAGGACTTTTTTCAATTGGCTTTCAAACATCAAAAATTTTGTTCTTTCAAATGGCCCTGAAAAGTTGAGAAATGTGATCCGAATCCATTAAAATAGCCATTTTTTTTAAAAAAATTACAAAAAATCGCCCAGCTGCTGGGGATTCTGTGACATGTTTGAGTTGCACTAATTTGCTCACCACGTTTCCAAACTTTGATAGGATAAAAAAAATTTTAACTTGCGGTTCAAGTCCTTCCACTACAGCAAATCCAGCTTGCGAGCCAAATCAGATGCCCAGCTTTTGATCTTTATTCTTAGTCCCATAAAAAGTCCCTCTTTTCAAGAACTTTTGATGACGTCATTGCATGATTTGCGGTTTAGCCCTCCTCCCAATTCAAAATCCAGGCTACGCCTATGCATCAAACCAAGTGCAATATGCATAACAGATACCGGTTGTTGCATCGTAATATTGTTGGCGCACCTTCACGAGCGGTTGCTTACAACATTGCAAAGGTGCAAAGCAATAAAATATACGATGCATTGCTTCCAGTCTAAAATTTCTTAGGTATGGAAGTATGGAATGGAATATGGAAGAAAATTTTAGTATGGAATGGAATATGGAATGGAAGATTTTTGGTATGGAATGGAAATGGAATGGAAGAAAATTGCCAGTATGGAATATGGAAAAATCGTCTTCCATTCCATACCATGCCCCGCTCACCGCACGTCACTGGATATAGCAGTTTAGATTTCTCTTCAGAAAGGTTTTTCCCCTCAGAAATTTTGCTGGGGTTGCCAATTAGAAACCAAATTTTAAAATGCTACTGCATGTTCCTAATTCTCAATTTACTGCTTTGCGGCAGAGTTGTTGTGAAAACAAAGTAAAGGTTCAGAATTGTAAATAAGCTGCTTTTCATGTAAATGTAAGCCAGTTTTCCAAAAGTTAATTTTCTTCAACAATACTGACGCAATTCTACACTAAAGTAAGTGAAAAATTGTTAATTTTAAACTGCAATATCTTGAAACGAAAAGGCGTCAAAACTTCAAATTTGGTAAAAATGCATTTTGGGTTTTCCTCAAAATTTTGATCAACATCAAAAAATCTGGACCTGAATGCTTTTTAACTGTGATCATAGATTGAACTTGAGATATGCTTTGGTTCACACAAGCAGCATGTAATGAGTTGTTGGCTGGACTCTTGGCAAAGCATTTTCAGGAACCTGCGCACATAGGTAATGGAAAGGCTTTGTTTTGAGACAGTCCCCTCTTAGGTTGCGCTTGTGAGTGAATGCTGACAATGTGAATGCGAGTAAAGAAAGTACAAATAGATCTAAATGGAATAACTAAACACCTAAACTCTTTTTGTTTTACAAGGACCATTTCATAAGAACACGAAGCTTATTTATAATGTATATTAGGCTGCAAAAGCATTTGTTTTAAAGACAGCAGTACTACTTCATCACTGTAGATAGCGGTTGTTATTTGACGAACTCAATAACTTCTCATTGCAATATTCTAAAACTTGGAAGTATGAGCAGCACACATATAGTACCAGGTGTGTAACCAGAAATCTGCAATGGGGCAGGGCTGTTTCGAGGGTCTGGGAGCTCCGCCTGGAGGCCATTGGGGTCTGGGAGCAGAGCCTTCAGACATTCGCGTTTCTACCTGCTCGAATGCAGACGTGTTTTGCAAAGCAGAAAAAAAGCAAGCAGACGTGTTTTGCACAGCAGAAAAGAAGCAAGACTGCATTATTTTCGTGATAAAATGGGTCGCAAAAAAGGTATTGATAAACCTTGCAGTAGCAATGCGGTTGAATTTGGCAGTCCAATCGAATCTAACATTTCTGAATTAGCTGGATTTAGTCTGGAAGATCGAGAAAAACTAACTGCTATCTTAGAAAGTATGAAAAGCCTAGAAATTCAAGTGCAAAGACTAAACAAGAAACTTGACACTAACACGAAAGAAATCTGCAAGTTAAAACATGAGAATGTCAAGTTAAAGCAGGCCCTTTCGTTAGCTGTGTATAACGTTGACGCTCTCGAACAATATGGGCGTCGAGAAAACATTCGTATTCACGGAGTTGCCGAGAAACTCAGCAGCAATAACGATGACGGAGAAGAGGTCGTGGCTAGGGTTTTCAGACAATTAATTGGAGCAATTAATTGTAACAATTAATTGCTTCAAAAGTTGCTCATACCAGTTACAGTTAATTGCTAAAATTGGGCAATTAATTGCACTTTTACGTTTTGGAATCATGGCGTGTTTACACCAAGTGCGAGGCAAAGCAAAATGTTATATTTGTGTTTTTTATTATACCTTTTACACTTACTTTGCACGCGAAGCAAAATACTACCATGCGAATATTTTGTTTGCAAAACGAATATAGCCTACACATGACTCACAATTGAGCAATTGTTGAGTCATATTCAAAGTGACTTAACAACACCAATGGTAATTAACTGAATAGTGAATGCTGGAATTTTGCACGATTCAATCAACGAAAAAGACGTGTTTTGCAAAATAAATTGTGTCGACTAATTAAGCAAGGTGTTTAAAAATTTACAGCAGATTTCAATAAAAAAAGATAAAAGCTAACAGCGATAAGAATAGGGTTGTTGCTCCTCATCAAATGAGGATAACTTTTGCTAAGCTAGCTCATAGTAATGGAACTTATGGGCCAACGGCTAGGCTAAGTGGTTAAGGCCTGTCTACACTGTGCGTAAAATCGTCAGCTTACGAGCGTAACCTTAGTTTATTTTAAACAACTGGCAGTTGTACGCTGGTAAGGTGGTATGTCGCGCGTCCCGAATTTTTGTTTAAAAGAAACTAAGGTTACGCTCGTAAGCTGACGATTTTACGCACAGGGTAGACAGCCCCTTAGGCTTGTCAGGTCAGCGCTGGAGAAAGACAAAAGTAAAAGTGGTTGAGAAAAGGTTAAAAAAAGACTATTTTATTAAAAGTAGCCACACTCCGACTCATCCGAGATAAATTATTAACACTGGAATTAACTTATTGAGCAAAGCGAAGAGTCTTGAGCGAAATAATGACGTCAAGCAAAAGTGTTTACTGTCGATGTAAATAGCAATTTCGCTTTGGAAATATTTTACGTTGCTTTGCTTCGCATCGCTTCGCACTTATAAGTAAAATTTCTTCAATGAAGTCAATTCTTCAGTTGTTAGAAGACAGAAGTAATAAAATAATGCAGGATCAAGAAGCTAAGCTTAAGGCGTCACTGCATGGTTAAAAGCTATCAGAATAAAATCTAAATGGAATATAGCGAAGATCGTTGATAAGACGACCATCTGGGGTAAGACGTCCACAAGCTGTTACCAAAAAACTACAGCTTGGTTGTGGCACACTCAGGTTTTTGCTGCAGCATTTGCTCACCAATTTAATAATTTTTCAATTAGCAAGTTAATAGTAATACAGAAGTTACATAGCAGACTTGAAACATAAATTTTTTATTCACGGTTGTGAGGTAGCACTTACCTCACATATCTGCTTTCCCATTAGGCTAATGTTTCATCAGCATCTGAATTCACGTATAGCCTATCCTGGCATCCCACCCGAACCTTCAAACCACACACGAGGGCAATTTCTACACTTGCCATCGTACCCTCTTCTCAGATTACTCTGATCTAAGTCTGACAACAAGGTCACCAGAAAGAGGATTCTCGACCAGTATCACACTGGCACTTCACTTAGCTCAACCGCATTGCGCTAGCATCACTAAGCATGGACACCATATATGACATCACATTTATGGACACCATATATGACATCATATAGGCTAGCATCATATATAGACACCATATAGGCTAGCATCACTAAGCATGGACACCATATATGACATCACATGGACACCATATATGACACCATATATGACATCATATATGACATCACATCACATTATTGCTACCTCACAACCGTGAATAAAAAATTAATAGTAATAGTAAGTTAATAGTTAATAGTAAGTTAAAGTAATTATTTAAAAAGGATCTCCAGTTTGTTTCCAACTAACCACCCCACAAAAAATAGCTCAGTTCTATTTTATAAATCTTTAAAAAATACACATTGAAATTTCATTTAAAAAGCGCTTCACAATTGCAGCTTAGCCCACTAGATGTTAGTCGCTTACAGCAAATTGGTGCAGTGTAACCAAACTATGTGACATACCCAAACGTGGCATCTCATTTCAATATAAGAGTTTTTGTGAAAAATGACGTCATAGTTTACCAATTATCTGTTTGCTATAAAATGGCAATTAATTGTATTTGTCCAAAATAAGCAATTAACTGTTTGTTTACGTTAGCAATTAAATTGAAAACCCTAGTCGTGGCTAACATCGCAGCTGAACTAGGGATTGACATCAACGAATGCGATATACAAAGGGCCCACAGATTGGGTAAAAAGAAAAAATCACCTGGTGGTAAGCCGAGACAAATTATTGCACACTTCATTTCGTATAAAAAGCGAAACGAATTACTGCGCGCAAAAAAAAAAATTTGAAAGGAAGTAAAAGCTATCCGAAAGCTTTTCTTACAGAGGACCTGACCCCCCTACGTTCAAAACTATTAAACTATGTAAAATACGAATGCAATGACAAATTCGTATTGTGCCATTTCATGAATGGTCGTATTCGCATGAAAAAGGCATCTGGTCGTGTCGACTAAGAAGGAAAAGATAACGGTGTAGGAGACTGGATCAGCGTATCTTCACCTGATGATCTTTTCAAGCACGGAGTAAATGATATTGACTTTGGTAAATTTAACTATTATCCATTGTTGTTTAATGACGAAAACGATAGCGATGAGGAGTGATTGCGAAGTGCTGTTTTTTGTGTTGTAATACGTTTAGTTTTCTAGTCTAAAAAATGGCTATCTCTAGTTCGCAATTGGGTTGCAATGACATTCAAACAAATTATGAATTAGAAAATGACTACCCTGTATTTTTTGAGAAATGCGATTACGTGACATCGGATAATCAAACTATTATTAACAAAAAAAGACAAGATGATTTATTTCTGATGCACTTCAATATTCGAAGCCTTCAAAAACATATCAACAAAATGAACAATATAATAGCGGGTTTTGATGATAAGCCAAAAATTATAGCTATATCGGAAACTAAACTTCAAGAAGGGAAAATTTATCAAAATATCGAACTAGATGGCTATCAATTTATTCACGGAGACAGTATCACCAGTGCGGGCACTGTGGTGCGGGTGGAGTGGGGCTCTATATAGGCATTTCGCTTGTTTATAGTGTTAACCCATGCTCAAATCTTAGATTATCTAACGCTGAACACTTGTGGGTTGATTTGAAAACAAACCAAGGTATTGTAGTAGTAGGGGTCGTTTACGGGCACCCGGAAAACTCTACACATGCCATTGATGATTTCAATGCAAATTTAAATATGTTGATTCTCTCCTAAGAAAAACCGTTTTATTGTCTCGGAGATTTTAATATCAATTTACTAAACATTTATGCCCGAGATGAAATTCGTAGGTATGCAAAAATGCTTTTAGGCTGCAACTGTCGGTGTTTGATTGATGTGCCAACTAGAGTAACAGAAACATCAAAAACATTGGTTGATCACGTAATCACGAATGATAAGCAAAGAGCAATAACCACAGGAGTGTTAATATCAGATCTTAGTGATCATTATGGAGTATTTGCGATAATATCGTACAATGATATTAAAAATAAGATTAGTAATCAAGTATTTATTAGGGATATGACCCAATTTATTTTAGATGATTTTTTGCTAGCCTTAAACTATGAGCTTTATTGTTTATTTGAAGACAAATCAAAAGATGTAAATGAGCTTTATGAACGTTTTGTAGAAGCCTTTACAAATTTAGTAGACCAATTTGCGCCTCTGAGAACTGCAACAAGAAAGGAGAAGAAGTTGGGCCTTAAACCCTGGATTACAAGCGATTTATTAAAATCAATTCGAATCAAAAATAAAATGTTCGATCGACTTCATAAAAACAAAGGCGATCTCGTGTTGACAGTGGCGGATCCAGAAAATTTTGGTGGGGGGATTTGAAGCACAAAACCTCAAAAATTCGGATGTCTTCACCAAAATTGAGAGTGATTTTTCGGCCGAAATCGGAAATTCAAACGTTTTTTTCGCCCAAATTCGGGTGGTCTCGAAAAAAAAAAAAAAAAAAAAAAGGTCTTCACCAAAATTGAGCCTGATTTTTCGCCGGATTAGATACGTTTAGGTCGGTGGGGGGGATGCATCCCGAAATGGAGCCGAATTATTCGAAACAGAGGCTGATTTTTCGGCCATAATCGTTACTTTTAGGCTGGTGGGGGGGGATGCATCCCCCCTATCCCCCCCCTAAATCCGCCACTGCGTGTTGACTAAACAATACAAAACATTTCGCAATGCATTACGCCGAAAGTTGAAGCAAGCAAAGCTTGATTACTGCCACCATTTGTTAAATGAAAGCAAAGCCAACGGTAAAAAAACTTGGGATGTGATTAAGGAATTGACCAATATTAAACGTCACAGCAACGTACAACCATCAAAACTAACATTGAATAACTATGATACTGTCTCTGAACCTCAAATTATAGCCGAAAAATTTAATAGGTTTTTTGTTAACATTGGAAAGGAAATGGCAGCTTCTATTCAACCTAATGATTGTAATAGCGCAGAATGCTCAGTTGGGGAAAAGAAAAAAAATAGCCAATTCTATTTTTCTCTTACCTAGCTGTCAACAAGAAGTGTTCAACTTAATTACCGAACTCAAAAATAGGAAAGCTACAAGGACTTTAGATATTGAGACCAAATTCATAAAACTCGCTAATCCTATTATTTCCTTTTTCCTAAGTGAATTGTTCAACTAAATGCTTAAGTACTGGTACATATCCAGATTTGATGAAAGTAGCTGAAGTAATTCCAATTTTTAAAAAAGAGCAAAAAGACAAACTGACAAACTATAGACCAATATCACTTCTTTCTCAGTTTAATAAAATATTTGAAAAATTGCTACATAGTCGTATATATTCCTACCTATCAAAATTTAAATTATTTAGCGAAAGACAATTTGGGTTTAGAAAAAATTATTCTACTTCTTTGGCAATATGCAACATTTATGACGAATAATTAAATTATGTTGATGAAGGTAGATATCGTTGCTGTATTTTTTAGATTTAAGTAAAGCGTTTGATTCTGTCCAACACGATATATTATTATACAAGCTAGAAAAACTCTATGGATTTCGAGGAAATGCTCTAGAATTAATGAAAAGTTACCTAACTAATAGAGTACAATATACCAAAATTGGTAACAGTAAATCCAAGCAGCTAAAAATAGACTGCGGTGTTCCACAAGGATCATCGCTTGGTCCTCTACTTTTTATGCTATATGTAAATGACCTTCCTCAAGCTTCAGAATTTTCCACCACGCTATTCGCTGACGATACTTATTTGGCACTATCAGATAAAAGTTTGGTGAGTCTTGAAACCAAGGTAAATACACAGCTTCAAAATATCGATATTTGGCTCAGAAGAAATAAAATATCCTTAAATTATTCAAAAACGACCTATTTGCTATGCAATAAACATCCTTACCAATCAATTAAAACCAAATTCACGGTAGTCATGAATCAAAAGGTACTTAGACGTAGTGATTTTGCTAAGTACCTGGGTGTTTACGTTGATGAAAAACTGACCTGGTCTGTTCATATTGATAAACTGTCTTTACAATTGGCTAAGCACAATGCAATGTTGTATCAAATTCGCGACTATGTAACCGAACATACTTTAAACACGCTGTACTTTAGTTTTGTATACAGTATTCTAAATTATGGTATCATTGTCTGGGGCACAGCAACTCAAAACCAATTGCATGAAATAAACGTGAGAATGAACAACATTGTGCGCACTATAACTTGGAACAAAAAGTTTTCTCATGTTACCCATTTGCACAAAAAATTAAATTATCTGAAATTGAATGACATTTATCATTTGGAACTTGCTAAGTTTATGCATAAAATTTGTAATAATAAATTGCCACTTTTGTTTCAACAACGATTTAACAGAATTGAATTAGTACACTCTCATCAAACAAGAAAACTTACTAACTTGAACTATTTTTTACCTCGAGTTTCCAAATCTGCAGGTCAAAAAAAATTAGAATTTCGAGGCGCCAAACTTTGGAATGAAATCGATAAAGACATTAAACATAAAACGTTTAATTCCTTCAAAAAATGTTTTAAAGAAAAAATTGTATCACATTATTGACTTGGTTTTGATTCTTCTGGTGCTGTAATCAAATTAATTGAATCCTCTTCAACTATGAGAATTTTGATGTGTGTGCATTCTTTTTTTAAGTCTTAATGTGTACTTCAAATACGTTTTCGATTATTTCATGTTGGTTTTTTTGATTTGTTTTCCTTTTCTGTTTTCCTTTTTATATGCATAACTTTTTGCTCAATAATTAATGCCTTTAGGTTGCAGTAGAAATGACGAGAACAAGGAGCGCCTTGACTAATATACCTCAGGGTTGTTCGGCGCTCTTTGGACTCAGTAATTGTATACGATACGTTTATTTATATGATTTTTGATATATTATTTATACTCTCTTATTTATTTTGATCGTATGTAACTGAGTCCAAAAATAAAATTTACTTACTCACTTACTTACTTACTTACCTTCAGCGCTCGATATATTTGCATATTTTTGCAAAAATACCGGTAACCTAAGTTTTGAGCTTGTTTTGATAAAAACTAATGCTTTCAAAACGTGGCATAAAAATTAACAGAGCAAAAACATGATTAGACTCAATTAGTGCACAGCCAGAAATCTGCAATTGGGGGGGGGGGGGCGTTTCGGGGATCTGAGAGCAAAGCCTCCATTTGCGGAAGGCTGGAGAGCAACGCTCCCAGCCGCCGGGAAAGGGGGGTCTAAGGGCGGAGCCCCCAACGCTCGAAAGTTTGCATTTTTTTGCACAAACAACTAATTTTATGCCTATTTTGATAAAAATTAATGCTTTTAAAACGTGGCATAAAAATTAGCAGTGTAAAACTATGATTAAACCGGTTGCATAGAGGAGCAATGGCTATGTGGGATGTGGCAAATGATAAAATTTCAGTTCTCCTATTTACAATCTGGTAAATCATACAATCTTATAGTTCAACGAAACTCACAAGGAGTTATCCATTTTGTCTATATTTAATAGAGAAAAATAATTTGGGTAAGGGGGGTTATGGAACGTTATTTGAGTCGAAGTGATTGGTAAAAAACTACTACTGACTAGCTAATTATGGTGGCCCATGAGTGCCAACAAGTTTTTTTGGATTTTGAAACGAATTTTTACATTAGTATTTAAAACAAATTTAAAATCGAATTTAAAATTAATTTTAAAATTAAATTTAAAATAGATTTTGAAATCAATTTTTAAATCAATTTCAATATCACTTATAAAATCGAATTGAAAACCGATTTTAAAATCGAATTTTAAATTGATTTCAAAATCGATTTTAAAATCAAATTTATTTTAAATCAAATTTAAATTTGATTTTAAAATCGATTTCAAATTTGATTTTAAAATCGATTTTAAATTTGATTTCAAAATCGACTTTAAATATGATTTTAAAATCGATTTAAAATCGACTTTAAATGTGATTTTAAATTTGATTTTTAAATTGATTTTAGTATCGATTTTAAATTTGATTTAAAAATCGATTTTACATTCAATTATAAATTTGATTTTAAAATAGGTTTTAAAATTATTTTAAAAAAATGATGTAAAAATTTGTTTAAAAATCGAAAGAAACTTGTTGGCACTCATGAGTCGCCATAGCTAACCCCTATTCCCGAGCTCATATTTTTTTATTAAAACATATATTCAGCATGTCTCATCAAGCGATCAAATTTGATTGCTTAGTTTTGGCAATTTTCCATATTTTTGCTGATTTGCAAGTTATATTTTTGACAAATCATCGCGCCACCTCTAAATAAATGTTTCAAAACATTTTTTAAATCATTTTTTGTCCATTCCATGTGCTAAACATTCCCAATGACATGAAACAAATTGTGGTTTTCATTTTTGCTTGATATCATAAAATGGTGAAATGGTGTTACCGCAAAATGGTGACACTCGGGACGTACCGCTCCCTTAGTGATGCCACTGATGCCAACCTTGGCATGAAAAAGCAATGAAGAACACGGGTAAACTTTTTAAAAGCCAATTTCTACTATTCAGTACCTTATATCGTAACCATTAAGTTTAAGCTATCCTAGCAAGACATTACTTTCAACAAATAATCAAAATTGCAAAAAAAAAGCTTTAAACTAAGAAAAATACATAAACTTGAGTCATGTTTTCTCAAAATATTAGAGCAAATTAACAACACATAAAGCTGAAAAGTGATAATTGGTAAAACCATGCAGTCTTAACGCAAAAAAATGGGTAATAAGTTATCGCAATGGCAATAAAGCCGCGGTGAGTCCAAAATGTGGATTGGATTGAATAGGTTCGTATTCAAATATAAATAAAACTTAAATTGAAACAATTCTACATTGTTCAAGTTTATGAAATTCACATAACACTGCATGGTCCGGATTTTTGCTTCACAGTTGCTTCTACTTTCATTGTTTGAAATTTTATTATTTGGCGTGCCAAACTGGTAAAAAGGCATTCTATTTCGCTGTGGTCTTTTGCCGTGGTTTCCATAAATTCGCAAAAAGGCCATTTGGCTGCCAATTCCGATCCTTCGCTTGTTTTTATTACTCGTTTGCTGTCTTCCAAATCACGTTTATTTCCTACCAAAACAATTGGAACTTGCTCGCTGAAAAACATAAATTATTTAGGGAAATTATATCAAATCATCAAATTTCAGTAACAAAGACTTTCTAATCACTTGAATCATTACCCAATATAGCCAAAACTCAAATGGCCCAGTAGTTCACCGGGAAGGATCTACCATTTGCGTGCTGCAACTATATGTTAAAAAAAACAAAAAAAACAACGTGACTAGGATCATTTATCAAAGATGGAGGCAACCAGAAGTCATTTTGCACCTCTAATCCGACTTGCGATTTTAATAAACATTGGAAACAAAAACTGCTTCATGTTTCAATCTCGAAGGATCAATTTAAAACTTATTCCTGTTTTGATTACTTTAATTCAAAGTTTCTTAAACTGGTAAATCGTTTAATCCAAGCTGAACAAAATTTTGGAAGGGTGAACCAACAGAAAGAGGTGAATGAGCGAGGAATAAAATTGAAGTTTCCTTCAATAATCAGATGGAGCTTCTCCCAGACTCCAGACTCCATAGTTTGTAATTCTTTTAAGGGGACAAAAGTGATCTTTCGATATTTTTGTCTTGAAAATTCTTATTTATTTAACACTGACTGCATAGGCTCGATCTACACTAACCGCAAAATTGTCAACGAACAAATGCATCCTTGTAGTTTATTTTAAGCAACTGGTAGCTTGTACAGTCCGATGCTATGGCAATACACTAGGGCGATACTGAATTTGTGATGTATGCAGGGTGTCCTTAAAGTATCTTTCTACAAAGTGAATCTAGAACGTGACATCGCAATGATATCTGGGGACATCTCGGCATTATCCAACTTTACTGATCTTTATTAAGCTTTGAAATAGTGATCCGATTGCTTTAAATGAATTTGTAGAAACTGTGGTCGTTGATAGTCAGATCAATAATTTAAATGCACCCCTTTCAAATTTTGTTTCACTATCTTAAATCGCTTTGTGGTTATTCGAGTTCAAAATGTAAATCTCTGAAAGTTATTAAAAATAATCGAATAACGTCAATCAAAAAGCTTGTATAACAGTTTGGAATATAACCTCAAATCTCAGCACTTTTTACAAGTTCTCAAAGAGTTTTTCACTCTGTTTGCAGTAACACAAAGAGGTCTTTAAAATTCCAGCGACTCACAAGTACATTTCGTTACATCTACGAAACTTACAGCCAAGTATGATTCTGAAAACGCTCTTTCGCATCGCAATTCAACATATGGTAAATACGGGTCGTTTCGAAATTAAAGCCCCCTTCCTCAACAGCATAAACTAAAATAAAAAAAAGTGCTAAAATTATGCAAATTTAAAACAGGCACTTATTATAGTTTTTTTACTAAATCGTTCATGCTTTTGCCACTAAGGCTTCATTCTCGAGTGGTATAATTTGACAAACTGCAAAAAAAAGGCGGAGAAACAAAATTTATTTTCCCTTGTTAATGCTTCACTCACAAGTTGTCACTGGTCGATGACATTAATTATTTTGGTAAACCATCGTATTGTTCTACATGCCCTTTAATTAACGTGATCTTTCGAGATGACTATCCAACATGCTTTTGTGAAGATTTAGCTTAGAAGGTGAGAAGTGCTGAAAATGCATCGGCATTTCAGGCTTTTATTGTTGATCAATCCATCTAATTTTCTCTGAATCATTAGCTATGTGGGTTTATCAAACTCAGCAACTCGACATGAAAGCGGAAGAAATTTGAAATCAAAAATAGCTTTGTAGAAACTTACGTTAATGAACTTCAAACTAGTTTATTGAAGAAAACTTCATAAATTTTCATGTAAGCGGTAGACGGAGGGACCCTAATTTCAAAACACGCTGTATAATTATTATTAAATCCATTATTTAGCACAAAAACTTTCTTACTTAAATTCTTCAAAAACTTTGAGCCATAAAAAAAACGCTTTCCCAACGTCACAAGTGACAGTTTCGAGAAAAAAAAACAACTCATTCATGTCGCTCAAATTTATCAAAGCCATTAAGCTCAACTGGACTATGACATTGCATACGATATCTAGGGACCTCCAATGTAAATGCTTCGATGTTAGATTTTGTTTGAAAAAACTTTTTTTCCTGTTTTTGATCAAACATTTTTTTGTTTATCATTGTGTCTTTGATGCTGTTTTGTGTATTTAGTTTATGGTTCTTTTTAGTTGATAAATTTACTTTCCTTTTTTAATATCTACTCATTCAAAAATTCGATCCATCTAGGTCTAATGGTTCAAAAGTTCAAAAATTTGAAGCCCCGTTTGAAAGGGCCTCCATTTTGGTACATCCAAATTTTGTCATATTTTATCTCTTCTTTATATTGGGCTTATGCTGAAAATTTCAAATGTCTAGCATCAGTGGTTGAAAGGTTTGGATTTTGGCGACCCCGTTTTGCGGGAAAAAACCCCATTTTGGTACCCCTACTTTGGTTAAATTTTATCTTTCTTTTATATTTGCTTATCTCAAACATTTTATGTTTCCAACTCAAAAGGTTTAAAACTTTGATTTGTGGAAGATCCTGTTTGAAGGGACTCCCCAATTTTGAACCCCATTTTTTGCTTGGTTTAGTTTATTTCTAATATCTACTCATTCAGAGAATTTGATACATCTGCCTCTAATGGTCAAAAATTTACAATTTTTCAGGAGAACCCCTCATTTTGGCAATCCCAAATTTTGTCAAGTTTCATCTTTTCTTTATATTTCACTACGCTGAAAATTTTGTGTGCCTAGCATGAGTGGTTAAAAAGTTCCAATTTTGACAGCCCCGTTTGAAGCAGAAAATCCAATTTTGAGACCCCAATTTTTTAGTTTTCATCTTTTCTTTATATTTACTTTACTTCAACAATTCATGTGTCGAGTTTAAAAGGTTAAAAAGTTTAAATTTTGAAGGGCCCGTTTGGGAGGAAGCCCTCATTTTGGAACCCCTTTTTTGTTAGGTTTAGTTTATTTTAATATCCACGCACTTCGAAAATTTGACCCATAGTTGTCGCAGTTTAAAAGTTAAATTTTGGAGGACCTGATTAAGGAGGATCACGCAATCCGGCACTCCTGATTTTAGTCGGGCACAAGTACTCTCTGATATCTTCAATCGCTCAAACTTTAAATGCAGTGTGTTTAGCGGTTTAAAAGTAAATAGCCGGAGAAGAATAAGAAAAAAGAAAAAAAAGTAAGAAAAAAGAAGAAAAATAGAATTCAGGTTGGGGTAAACCAGCATAACCAAAAGAAAGGCGGTTGGTAAAGTGCTCAAAATCACAAATCATTTTCCATCAAAATCGGTATTTACCGAGATACATCGGTCCAAACTCATGCACTTTCTGACCATTTTCGGCCTGTAAGTTTTCGGTCCCAAACTTGGTTTGCATGAACCATTTATTAAGCACTCAATTTCAAATTTTTAGGTTTTCCTGTTTGCTAGTAATGATCAAATCAATCCTCATCTGATTTTTGCGAACAAAAACAACTTAGCAAACTTTTGCGAACAAAAACAAAGGTACTACGCGCTTACACGAAGTCCTAATGATGAGATATCGCAATGAGGATTGTTTTATGTTAATCAGTATTTCATAAAGTTTTTATTGACACCAAAATATATTGTTTCAGATAAAATTTTTACATGTTTAATGATTTAGTTTCATAAACCCCCAGAAAATGACTACTTTTCAAGAAAAAGCGCAATGCGCATCCCGGTTCATAGAGACAAAAAAAGATGTTCAGACCCAGCGAAAACTATAGAATTATTGAAAGAGACCCACCATCACTTCCTTCGATCCGTTTAAGGCATAAAAACTTTATGGAGAAGGATTAGTGACGGCTGTCACCTCTCGAGAATCGAAGTCTTGTTCTGTTTAACCAGCTTGTGATGCAAACGCCAAAATTGACGCGAAGTCACGTGATTAAAATCAAAAGCTAATTACCATCACAAGCTGTTGGCGTGTGCTTCTCAAGCTGGTTGAACAAAACAAGGCTTCGATTCTCGGTGAGGTGACAGCCGTCACATTCCTGTCTCCATAAAATTCTGGTGTCATAAACGAATCGAAGGACGTGATGGTGGATCTCTTCCATACTTAATTCTATAGTTTCGCTAGGTCCAAACATCAGATTTCGTTTCTATGAACGAGGATGTACATTGCACTTTTCTTGAAAAGTAGTCTTTTGATGGGGGTTCATATAACTTCATCATTAAACACGTAGAAATTTTGTCTGAAACACGTTAAAATTTCATCTGAACCAATAAATTTTAGTGTCAATAAAAACTTTGCAAAAGACTGATTAACATTAAACAATTTTCATTGCGATATCTCATCTTCTCATTTTGTAACAGTTTTTTTGAATTGTAAAGAGACTTTATGGTGTATTAAAATAAACTAAAAATAAGCTCGTACATTCACAATTTCGCGCCCAATGTAGACCGGGCCTGTTTATGCATGTGGAATGTGGATTCTTTTTTCTGAATATTTTCATACTGCTTCTGCTTGTGATGAAGAAATGAGACGTTCAATAATAAAGAGTGAAAAATCCACGAATTCAGAAAGCACGACAATCGTGACATTGTGAGTTTTTTAAATTTTAGTTTATAAAACAACGAGTCACCAATAGAAAAACTTCACTAGGGTCGTTATTAAAGGGGAAGGGGGAGTGTGGGCAATTGTTATTTGGCCCCTTGATAAAAAACCTCACAATAACAGTTGAAAACAAAAAAATGTCATCAGAATTCGACCAAATCAGGAGGAATAATGATGAGATAAAAATTAAGTTGAAAATAATCCAAAAAAATAAGTTGAAAAACTCTTTAGCAATTGCGTCATTATTTACTCCCCAAAGTTCAAGCTATATTTAAGGAATGACGAAAATAAACCCGACTTCCATGGGGTCCCTCCACTGCAATCCGTCCTCAGTCTTCCCATGCTTTTTTCCGGCCTTTGTTTTCAGTCAGTTAACGTCATGATTAGAAATTTTACCTGTATCTGGCTTGAACAATTCGCGCTCCAATAGTTTTTATATCTTCGAATGAGTTTGAATCTGTAATAGAATAAACAAGAATGAACCCGTCATTCTCTTTAATATAGAGATCTTGCATAGCCGAGAAATTATTGCATGCTGCCGTGTCAGTTAGTTGCATCTGACAAGACTCTCCATCAACAAAGAAAACTTTTTGAAAACATTCTTCCAGTGTGGGTTCATTACTGCAAAAAACAATCCTCGGATTAACAACTAACAATCCTCCGATATACTTTAAACTGTGATCCAATACGTACAAGACAAGTTTATTTCATCGCTCAGTAACAGCATGAAGCAGAAATTACTATTTTAGCATTCGTTTAAGAAGGCGACAGGAAAAATTGCAAAGGCCCTTGCGGTCATCGAGTCAAGCAAGGTGCTTAAAGCTTATTGATATCTATACTAATTTTCGAGTAATCGTTCTTTTGTGAACGCTTCTATTTCACTCTCAAACGCCATGCATTAACAAAACTTTTTCAAAAGGAAGTGGAAGAATATTGCGGTAAGACCATTTTGGTAAAACCATGTTGCGCCGATTGGTGTTCGAGTGGATGGAGCGTCTACGACTGTAACGGTAAACCTGGATTCAAATCCCGGTCGGATAAAACCAAAGACTATTATAATTGGTATTTTCTTCTTTCCTGGTAGACGTTTAGCAACAAAAGGGACAATATGAAACTCCCACCGCGTGTGGCAGACAGGACGTGGCAGCTTGACTCGAAGATCGAAAGGTACCTTCGCTGTCTCCTCGCCAAGGAAGCTCGGTGAAAAAAAATGTACTGTAATTATAACAGCACATTGGTCGACAAAAAATCAAAGCATCGTTCTTACGAGAGTGGCCTTAATTAAGTAATGTGGTTTAACTCGCACACTGGTCATAAGGTTGAGTTCTACGATAAGGCTCTTTGCTGCAATATTATCCCTGCTTGGTTAGTTGAAAGACCACATAGTATTAAACTCGAAAAAAATCAACAGAAAAATTTTGAAAACGATCATCTCCTAAACTAGAGCGGATTCGAGCACAGGCTAGTGGTATCATGTCACTTTCTCGCGAAAGGAAAATAAAGACATCAGGCAACAGTCAATCCAGAGATGTAAGTCCGGCAGGCTTTTCGGGTCGGGTTCGATCCTGAAGTTGACAAAATTTCGGGCTTAACTCAGGCCTGAGACGTGCTTTTTGTCTTAGGTGCACAAAAATATGATCAAAATAACTTGGCAACATTGCTAAATTTTTCAGAACTAACTTAACTTTCGAATTTTTTTGAGCATGACTAGGGCTTCAAATGAGTTTTTGGGTTCTGGCCGGGTTCGGGCCTGAACTTGTCGTCCCGTTTACAACTCTGAGTCAATCAAATCATTAATGTAGAACATCGTAAAACCACCATATTTTTTAGATTAGCTTTACCTTCCATCAAACAGTTTCAGAACAAATTGCTTTGCTAGCGAAGATTTTCCAACAAGTGCTGACCCAAGCAAAACAATTTTGAAATGTTTCATTTTTCACCTACGACAGCCACTTGCAAAACTTCCTTTCTTTTGTTTTTGTTGTTCTATCTGATTTTTTTCTTTGTATTAGGGTGATTTTCAGAGCTTTCAATCAGGCAAAGGACAAAAAAAGTCGTATTAGCAAAATGAAAAACCTTCATCCAATTCTATTCTACCTAAATATCATATTAACTAAATATCTTAAGACAGTTTCAAAATCTTCGAAAAGCCTTAACTTCCTTATGCACTACATACTAAACAGAGTGAAATCATTTTCTGTTTTGCTGTATCCTGAGCTGTGTGATATGCAGTAGCACAGTGAGCGATAAATTGAAAGCAAAGTAGAGAAATACGAAGTGATGCATCTTTTACGTCTTACCAATATTGGTGCGAACGTGTCCCACGTGAATGCGTCAATTCATCGGAAAACAATATTATAATTAGTTACTTACTAATCATGTTGTTGCATTACGTTCATAAAAAGGTTAGATGAGGGCATGTGGTTGCAAGTTTCAGGATAAAAACCCTGAATTTCTCGCGGGTTATATATTTATATTGGTTGGCAGAAATTTGGATTGAGGGATTCCAGGCTGCCTGGTCGTCAGTATTAATATTATTGTTAATCACTGTTGTACGCGTGTCATAGTGTACGCAAAAATGCTAAAAGAAACTGAAACCTGAGTAACAATAGGCTTTGTTGTCATCATTTTTATCATTGGTGGCATTTAAATTGGGGGGCGGCCCCCTTTTTCCCCTGCCTTGGCCAAAGGCTAGAAAAACGGTTAAGTGTCAAACTTTGGCACAATAGGTAGAGAGTTTGATTCTTCTACCGCTGAGAAGTTTCTCATGTAGGTAGGCGTACACAAAAACAATGTACTTTCATAGAAAAAGAAAAGCTGTGATGGGTTGATGCCAACTTCCTGCGGTCGTCTTGTTAACAAAAAATAAAAAAGTTTTTGTGCATTCAAATAAACAGCCTTGGTAGAAAACCACAAGAGCCCAGCGGAGCGCCCAAGCCTTGCTATGCTTTCTTACAAGACTGCAGTCTTCGGTATGCTTGAATTAAAAACAGTCCTCAAAAAGGCAGTCGTCTGGGTTTTATTTAATTGAATTAAGTAGTAAATAGTAACACAGAAAAAATCTTCAGTCAAACTGAATCTTCGAATAAAAAGCAATGCAAATTTTAACCGAGGCTCTCTTTTCAGTAAAATTAAAAGCAGTCCTTCTCGTAACTCAAAATAACAAAACTGAACTTGCTTGAAATTTTTTGAAAAGGCAACGAATGATTTTGTGCAACAAAACGGCAGCTGAAAGAATTGATTGTAATTACAATAATTGATTGCCCATAGCAGCTGCAACTGAAACGAAATCAAGATAAAAATGAGTGAAAAAAAGGATAAGGGTTCGCCTCCAGCATACGACAAAACAAAAAACGAAAACAATTTGAAACTAAAGGAAGAAGTTTTGAATTACCGATGCTGGAACAAGCCTATAAACAATTTCTTAATTGTTTTTTCTTTTCGACTTGTTTGCTGTGTTGACTACTTCCACTTCTTTTTTTTCGATTTTTTCGACTAGTTGCGGAACTTGCGGTTTGGACTTTAAAAAATATGCAGTTGTAGATTTGCGGTTGCGGACTTTAAGAATTACGTGCTTGAGGATTTAACAATCCTGAAAAGTTGTTGCGAACTCGCGGTAGTGGGCGGACTAAAGCTTTTGAACGTGCAATCGCGGACTTGCGGTTGCGCATTAAGAAAATTGAAATTCGGTTGCAGAGTTTCAAATTGCGGACTTAAAAAAACTTCCGGTGCCCAACACTGCTTTTAAACGTGTTTTGAGCTTGACTAAGATTAAGGGAACTGGATGAAGGGGCTATAAGTAGAATAATTCTGTCAAAAGACTTCCAAATTTTACTAATTCTCGCAATAGCTCTGGCTCTACAAAATGTACCAAATGCTAAATTACCCAGCGAAAAAGGCTTAGCTCCCACACCCCGTCTGTGAGAGGCAGACAAATTGTACTGTAGATTTGTGTGCAGTTAAAACCCCTGCTTTAGCAAAACCTTGGTTACGCGCCTGCCTGTAAGCTAACGTTAAATAAATTTTTGATTTTGATTTTTAACTGGATATTAGTAATTACCGGTATAACATTATTATTTTTCTTTAATGCAAAATTTGTTGAAACATCCTATGTCACTTTCTAAGTTTACCTAGATCTTGGTTTCATACCTGAAATGATTGTCAAATACTTCACAGCATTTAAAAGGGCATTCAAGTCGGAAACTTTTTTTCTCGATTTTCTTTTAAACAAGTTTGACAAATCTGAAGACCAACTTTACCAAATTTGAGCTTTCTACGACCTTCCGCTCCTGAGATATAACAGATTAGATTTCCCTTTAGAAAGGCTTTTTCTTCTTAAAAATTTTACCAGGGTTGCCAATTAGCACATAATTTCAAAAATTTACAGCATGTTTTTGATTCTCCATAAATATTTTGTGGCAGAGTTATGGTGAAACAAAGCAAAGGTTTAGATTTGTAAAATTAGCTGCTTTCCAATAAATGTAAGCCAGCTTTCCCAAAGTTAACCTTTTTTCAGAATACTGACAAAATGGCAACACTAAAGTAAGTGGAAAATGGTCAATTTTGTGCAGCAATATCTTGAAAACAGGAAGACGTAGAAACTTCAAATTTGGTGAGAATGCATTTTGGTGTTGTAACAACATTTTGATCAAGAGTGAAAAACTTGACTTGAATGCCCCTTTAAGCTTCAGAAAGGTTTAGCCAAAGAAGAACTTTAGTTTTCACTAATGTTGAAAATAATACTGTTGGGGTACCGGTAGCTTAAAAAGTGCTCAAAACTAATGTTGAAATTTATCAAAAATTGGCTACAATTGCAAGCAACGTCTAAAATAGCGGTCATCTATGTCTTTGCAAATTTTTCCAGGCAGATTTCTAACACAGCAAAAACTGGCATCAATAAACAATTGCACTTTCTCTGAAAAAATCTATTTATTCAAAATTAATTTCTACGCGAAAAGTGATGGAAGCATTACCGTTTGGTAAAAGCCGAAGTGAAATTATTAAAACGAATTATCGCAAAGTGGAAATAAAAGCATTCTCGGAATCATATTCTTAATATGAAATCAAAATTAAAATCGGAGAATAGAAGGGAAAAAACTGCTTACGTCCACATCAAAATTAGTCTGATTCTGAAGCTTGGCGTTGCCTAGCTTCAGAAACATGACTATTAGAGGCAAATCAAATACGGCTTTGGCTATTGATGGGCAAAGTTGGACGGCCGATTCGCAGAAATTTAAATGCTGACAGTCAAGCATCTTGGAAGACTGAATTCCTACTAAATCAAGTCACTCAGAAAATACAACTCAATGCGTAAACTCTTAAAGAGGCCGAAGCATCAAGCTACAATTATGTTCTAAAAAATAAAGAAACATTTATAACATACGAGTAATATTATCTTCATCGAAATTAAGTTTTCTACGACAAGTCGTTTCTGAGATACAGCAGTGGTGGATCCATTAAGTCCAGACCCCGTACTCAAGCCGGATAAACATTAAAAAAAAAACTTGTAACACATAAAGTTCATAACAATAACCACAGCTGGACACCCGCTACTTGAAAAGTAGCGCCGCTACCGCTGCCGCTATTTGACAAAAAAAGCAGCGGCGCTGCCGCTTGTCGCTACTTAAATAAAAAAAGTAGCGCCGATGCCGCTGCCGCTGCTTGCATACAAAATAGCGGCTGCTGCCGCTACTTTAGATAAAATACAGGGTGTCCCACAAAAAAGTTTATTTTTAAAATTTTTGTAACGCAAAAACTTGTAAAGATAAAGCAATGAAAGTTTCACCGTGCATAAATAATGTGTTGGAGATTTGTTTGCCATCAAAATCGTCGTTATCCATTTTACTTAGCTGATGTTACTGGAGCTTAAAAATAGTCATATATTTTGATGATGCTGCTTAAATAACATGCTCAATGTGATCGCAATGGCGCAGAAGGCATTCCCTTACTCTCACAGCAAAATTCTGAATTACTGCTTTGCATGTGTCAGCGGAAATGGCTCTCATGAACGTAGTTATTTCTTGTTTAAGTTCGGAAATAGAGGTAGGCTTATTTTTATAGACATTATTTTTTGCGTAGCCCCACAGAAAAAAGTCCAGTGGGCTAAGGTCAGGAGAGTGTGGAGCCCAGATGTGGGAAGCTTTCAAGGAAATCAGCCTGTCTTCAAATTTTTCAGACAATAACTTTCGTGTTTCCACTGCAGTGTGATGTGTTGCCCCATCTTGCTGAAACCATAATTTTTTCAAGTCAAAGCGACGACCACGAAGACAAGCAGTAAACTTTTTGATGACGTGGCGATAGTTTTCTTGATTAACCGTCACCGCATTCTCAGCATTGTCTTCAAACCAGTAAGGCCCGATGATTTCGTCAGAGCTAAGCGCACACCAAGCTGTGCACTTCCTGCTGTGGAGTGATTTGGTGGTAACAACGTTTGGAGGTTCAGTGCCCCAAATACGGCAGTTCTGACTTCTGACGGTTTACTGATCCATCCAGATGAAAATGTGCCTCATCTGAAAACCGTATCTTGCCTACCCAATGTTCATCATTTTCCATCATTTCATTAAACCATATGCACATTTGAAAACGTTGTTCTTTGTCCCAATCAGTCAAAGTTTGCTTTATTTCCAGTTTGTAAGGATATAAGTTGAGGTCTTGCTTCATTATTCTTTGGACGGTGGACTTTGTCAAGCCAAGTTCAGATGAACGCCTCCGTATTGATTTTTTTGGGCTACGCACAGTCGATTCACGTACAGTATCAATGTTTAATTCGGTGCGAGCAGATACTCTCCTTCCAGAATTTCCTTTATTTCTGTTGTGGCAGGTGCCATGCACTTCAAACTTTTGAACAATTTTCTTGATTGACGTCACAGATGGAGCTTCTTTTACACCAAAATGCTTGCGATATTCCCTTTGGGTTTGGACCAGTGATTTAGTTTCCAAATAGAACTTTACTATTTTTGATCGCTGCTCAATTGTGAAAGGCATGATTAAGATAAAGGCTTCAAAATTTCAGGAATAAAACTCCTATTACCATAGAATAAAACCTGAAAAAATGAAAGAGTCAAATGCTCTAAAACAAAAGTAGTTAAAAATTAAAAAAATAAACTTTTTTGTGGGACACCCTGTATGTAGCAAAAAGAACAATGGCATTCGAATACGGTACCCAATAGTGAAATTTCAACTGCGTTTGCGAAAGTTACAATTCAACCTTTTAAAGTATTGGTACAGGCTACAATCGGCATTACAGGCTTAAACGTTAAACAAGTAAGCAAATCAAAATCCAATTGGTTGTTGGCATGCTCCTTTCAACAAAACAAGCATTTCAGAACGTTGGTCAAACCAGCGCTTTAGAAACTACTTTAAGAAGTTACCCTTGGGAGTTAAACTAGGAAGTTAAATTCCTTGTCGCATTTTCTACAAATAAAAGGCAATAAGACATAGTTTCAATCACTTAATTAAGGTAAGGTTTCAACACGATGGTATACAGTACTCAGTTTCTGTACACGTCTGTGCCGGCTCTTACAGCTCTGAAGTAGTCAATCTTTTTATCACACGCTCGGCCCTCAACTACTAAGATAATTCCTTGTGTAGAGTTACGACAGGAAAATTTATCGTTTGACCGAGATACAACCATTTCTGGGAATTTTGTAAAAATGGTATAGGTGATTAACATTCCTCCGGCGATTTCATCCAACTTTGATAAAAAAGCAGATCGAGCAGTTAAGAACAGGTGTTTATGAACTCGGAGGAGATACGTACGCAGTAATGACATATTCTATTGCGAGGGCATTATGCTATTCGCTGCTATATAGAATATGCTAAGTAAATGACTCACAATACGATTCACGTTACGCGTATTTTTTCGACGAGTATAACTTCATGACTAAATTATCTTTCAAACTTATTTGTTATCTGGTTCGATTCATTAGTTCAATTCTCAGCGCACTATAAATTTAATTCTTAGTATTACTGTTTACTGTTGGAGCAAAATTTATTTTACTATACATTGATGTATATACTGTCCTTCTTGCAGTGCACGAACCATACTGTGGTCTGTGACCAGATAGCCAACAAATCATTTGTTCTACTAGACGCCAACATTTTGGGGGAATATCGCAAGAAACCGTCTTTGGGACCTGCCAGTCAGGCCCGGCGCCAGGATTGCGTGACTGGGGGGGGGGGGGCATAATCAAATTTGGGGCACAAAAACTTTAATACTTCGAATCCGAGAGTGTGGACCAAAAAACAAAGATCTTCATCGCGAAATTTCACGAAATGGGTGAAGACCAAAAAAAAGGTCTTCATCTCGAAATATGCGCGGATTTTCACGAATTTTGAGGTGAAGGGAAAAAAGCTCTTCAATTCAAAAAATGCGCGAATTTTCACGAATTCAGGGGTGAAACGACAAAAAAAGGGGTCTTAATTACAAAATCTACGAAAAAGCAGTTCTTGCTCACGAATTCCGAGGTGATAACCAGTATCTTGGGAGTCTCAGGCCTCGAACTGCACTCCAGTGGCAACAAGTCTGTTACTTTCTTTGGGGCACAATTCTCGCTTGGGGGCACAATTCTCGTTTGGGGGGGCACAAACAGTGATTAGGGAGGCACGGCCCCGGATTGCTCCCCGTGGCGTCGGGCCTGCTGAAAGTTTACAGCAATTTATCGAACTGTAACTATCTCATTTTCGTTAAGGAGATACTGCTCGAAATCGGTTTTAGTGAAGAAATGAAAACTATTTGAGGCAATAAAGAGGTGACCCAAACCTTTTTCCACAATTTCTTTTATTTTCGAAAATACGATGTAATTCGTTTGACTCCGTACCATTGTCAACCCTGCCTTTGCAATTTCGTGACATTACAAAAGCATAAATTTGCAAAAATTCTTGCAAACTAAGAAACGTTATTACCAACCAGTAGCAGTGAGTAGCCTAGCTATAACCAAATCTGAAAACTTGGCTATTGTCACTGGAACCTGTAAATCTTGGCTACCAGTAATGATCTACAGTACGCCTTTTGTGATGTCACAAAATTGCGAAAAGCAGGGTTGCCAATAATACTAGTCAAGCGCATTTTTGCGAATCAGAGGAATTGGGAATCGTGGAAAAAGGTTTGGGGCACCTCTTTATTACCACAAGTAGTTCTCATTTCTTCAATAAAGCCGATTTCAAACAGTATCTCTTGGCAATTACGAAGAACACCTGCATCAAAATCAATCGTCTAGGGTGTATGTGCATTCTGTACGAGTAAGAAGGCAGTGTCAGAAACCGACTGTCAAGAAGCATTAGTACTTACGACTTGCTTTCATAAAGAAATGATTGGTCTTGTTCTATGTGAAGGTTTAGTTGCTTGCAATTCTCTCAAAACGATGACAACTGATAAAATTTACCAACGCATTGATTATTATTGTATGTTAATTTACACTCAGAGTTTAATTTGGCTCGCTATCAGACCACATTAATTGTTGAATTTTGGTTCAGAAAAAATAGGACCACGTACGATAAAACTCGCTTTTAATGTATATTACAACGACGAAACGTCACAAAGGTAGCATTGTTTGTTCTACTAAACTAAAAAAATGTGGAGGCTAGCAGAGGTGGAGTCGAGGACACAAGGCTCGAGGCCAAGGCCAAGGACACAAAAAAATTTCAAGGCCAAGGCCTAGGACAGACCCTCTCGAGGCCAAGGACCAAGGACACAGACGCAAGTGTTCTCCAAAAAAAAAGGTCCTCAAAAATTTTTTTCAGGCGATCTCAAAAAAAAAGGTCTTCAAAAAATTTTTTCGGGTGAAAAAGGTCTTAAAAAGTTTTTTTTTCAGGCGATCTCTACTTGAGAAAAGCAAAAAAAAGGTCTTAGCAGATTTTCCGCAAGGTTTCTGGCGTTTTCCAACGAAATTTCAACGGTTCAACAATAGTGCTGTCCTCGAGCCGAGGACAAGGCAATTTTCGACGACTTGAGGCTTCGAGGCCAAGGCTTCAAAATGTGTCCTCGAGGCCAAGGACGTCCTCGAGGACTCCACCTCTGATAGCTAGAGCAGAGCGAAAAAAATTGTAAAGACTCCAAACGGTAACGTGTAAAAATTTAAATCGAAAAAAGTCTTGGAAAGAGTTTTTATTAGCAGTAGCAGCAGCGGCAGAAAATTTGCTTAAAAAAAGCTGCCGCTTTTTTGCCTGAAAAAACAGCGGCGCTGCCGCTTGTCGCTGGTGACGAAAAAAAGCAGCGCCGCTGCCGCTGCCGCTACCGCTATCGAAAAAGTAGCGGCGCTAGTAGCGCTGCTGGTGAACAGCGCCGCTTTGCCCATCACTCACAATAACTGGAGCAAGATCAATTTCTTGTCCAAACCTAACCGTAAAATATCAAAATTTCAGCTATTTAGTTCTTTTGAATGGCTCCAAAGACTTGCAAAATGTGATCCAAATGGCGTTAAAATGGCTATTTTTGCCAAAAAATCTCTAAAATCGCCCAGCGGCTGGATGCTTCGTCTCCAGACCTTCGTATGTGTTGCGCTTAAGTTGCATCAGTTGCTCAGCAGCCTCACATAAATAACGCAATTTTTGAACACAAAAGGTTTTGACTTTTGGTACAAAACTTTTCAGAAAATATCATAGGTGGGCAAGTTAATACAAAACGTTAGTTTCGTTAACCGCTAGTCCGTTAACAAACTTCACACCTCCGTTAACGTTAATCCGTTATTTTCAGCTTTAATTAACGGAAGTTAATAATGTCCGCTAATTCGTTAACGTTTTGCGTGTAATTTACATTTCTTTTTATTCACTCGCTTTTAGAACACGTATTGACGCTGTTGAGCTGATTGCAGGGAAATATTTATTGCTATGGTGGTCTTTTTGTGTTTTGGAAGGTACATTTTACAGTCTAATCTAATTTCAAGATAAAAACAAGTTCAAATGCACTAACGAAGCTGCGATCGGAAAATCTTTGGAAATTGTGAACAGCGATAATTAGTAGACCCTGCAGCTTATTATTTGCCACAAAAAGAGCTCCTTTCTTTGCCTTCTTCTATAAAACTCGTGCTAATACGCAGCAAGTGTTACCAGTGCAAACTGGTTGGTACCGCAACGATGAATGAATGGTGCAAGATATTAAAGATAAAAACCTTAACGGAAATTAACAGAATTTAACCGAAGTTAATTTAGTCCGTTAACAGAACTTAACGGAAGTTAATTCAGTCCGTTAACATGAAAAAACTCATTAAGGGATTAACGAGTTAATGAAAAAGTTAGCTTCGTTATTGACGGATTAACGATTAACGGACTTGTGCCCACCTATGGGAAATATTTTATCTTAAGCAGACCCCCTTGCAAAAAATTTTGGATCCACCCCTGTACAACGTTTCATTTCAAAGTTGAAAAATCTCTTCAATCGTGTTGCCAGTGAAAATCTAGCTTCCTAGGAATTAGAATGTCCTACTAAACTTGTAAGGTATTTCTGTCGCAACACTTGTTCATGCTAAAGCTTCGCATTCGTGTGCTTTCAAACCATATTACGTATGCAACTGTGAAAGATATCTTAAATACAATTTCAGAAAATTGAAGTTTTAAGTGGCAAAACCGTTGGGAAAATCGCTTAAACTTTCAAATAAAATATCTCAAAAACTATAAGCTTATATTGTAATTGTTGTAATTGTAATTACATTTTATTCACCAAGTTGCCTTGGCCAGGAGACAGCGAAAGGACCTTTCGGTATTCGAGTCAAGCTGCCACCTGCCCACCTGTCTACCACACACGGCGGAGGCTTCATACTGTTCCTTTAATTGCTGAACGTCAAGCAGGGAAGCTGTGAATACCAGTTTTTATAGTCTTTGGTATGACCTGACCGGGAATCGAACCCGAATCTACCATTTCAGTAGCAGACGCTCTATCCACTCGACCACTGATCGGTTTATTAAGCGAAGGTAATCGTGTTTTAGATTATTCTTTACCTTTTGCACATAACCTTGGCTGTACGCTTTACCTCTTTTGAGCATATTTTGAACCTCTGTTACCGATAGGCCTACCGGTTACCGAAATTGGGGGGAACAAAATTGATCAGATCCATTTTAGTGCATCTTGCTCTGCACACTAATAATTTGTGCTAATGTATTCTTTAAAATAGATATGAACACACGTGAAGTTTCTTGAAATAAGCCTTGAAATTATTACTTGCTACTTTTTCTGAAAAATCACTAAAATCACGCAGGAAATCCTTAATTTCTCATGGCCGGCGGCGGCTTAAAAATAACGGATTCAAATTGGAAATTTTTTGCTCGGTTTCCTCTCAAAAAAATTTTAACAGATCTGAAAACTAGCTTCACCAAATTCGACTTTTTACGACCTTCCCTTTCTGAGATATAGCAGTTTAAATTTTCTCTAAGAAAGGCTTTTACCCCGAAAAATTTTTCCAGGGTTATCAATTAGAAACCAAATTTCAAAATTCAGAAGTTACAAAGCACATTTGGAACTTTAATTTTTTTCACAACTGTGAGGTAGCACTTCCTCACATATCTGCAGGTATGTGAAAAATATGCACTCCCTTACACATCTGCACAATATTGACAAAATGGCAACACTGAAGTAAGAAAAATTGGTAATTTTAAACTGCAATATCTTGAAGACGGGAAGGCGTAGAAACTTCAAATTTGGTAAGAATGCGTTTTAGGTTTTTCTCAACCCTATAAAATTTTGGCCTGAGCCCCTTTTAACTGTGATCATAGATTGACTGGAGATATGCTTTGGTTCACACAAGTAGCATGCAATGAGTTCTTGGCTGGACTCTTGGCAAGGCATTTTCAGCAACCTGCGCACAGACAGCGAAAAGACTTTGTTTTAAGGCCCTTCCTCTAAGGTTGCGGAGTAAACAAAGCACAGTACAAACAGATCTAAAAAACGAAACTAAAAAGCTACACTCTTGTTTTACAAGGACGATTTCAAAAAAACACGAAAACCATTTTTGCTCAAAATTTAAAACAAATAAAACAATGCAATCCTGGCATGAAAAAGCAATAAAGAATTCAGGGAAAATTTAAAAAGTCAATTTCCGAAATTCAGTATCGTATACCGTAACCAAGTTTAAGCAATTCTTGCAAGACAATACTTTCAATGAGTATAATCAAAAACAAAAAACAGCTTTAAACTAAGAAAAAAATTATAAACTTGAGTCATTTTTTCTCAAAATATTGGAGCAAATTAACAACAAATAAAGGTGGAAAGTAAAAATTCGTATAGCCATTCAGTCTCAACACAAAATTTTTAGTTGAAAAAAAAAAGAAAAAAAGGGTAGTGTTGTCGCAATGACAATAAAGTCGCGGTGATTTGAAAATGTGGATTGGATTGAATAGGATCGTATTCAAACATAAATAAAACTAATAAAGAAACAAAAATCAACATTGCGTTTGAAATTCACATAACACTGCATGGTCCGGATCTTTGCTTCGCACTAGCTTCTTCTACTAATGGATTAAGTCTATCTACTTTCATTGTTTGAAATTTTGTTATTTGGCGAGCCAAACTGGCAAAAAGGCATTCTATTTCGCTGTAGTCTTTTGCCGTGGTTTCCATAAATTCGCAAAGAGGCCATTTTGAAGCCAATTCCAATCCTTCGCTTGTTTTTATTACTCGTTTGCTGTCTTCCAAGTCACGTTTATTTCCTACCAAAACAATTGGAACTTGCTCGCTGAAAAGCATAAATTATTTAGGGAAATTATATCAAACCATCAAATTTCAGTGGGACAGACGTTTTAATCACTTGTAGTCATTCCCCAATTTAGCTACAAGTCAAATGGCCCAGTAATTCACTGGGGAGGATCGACATTTGCATGCTGTAACTACATGTTAAAAAAACAACATACAATGTTACCAAGATCGTTTATCAAAAATGTAGGCAACCAAAAGTCATTTTGCACCTCTGAGCCGACTAGCGATTTTAACAAAAATCGGAAACAAAAACTGCTTCATGACTCAAAGGATCAATTTAAAACTTAGTCGTATTTCATTAATTTAATCCAAGTTTTCTTAAACTGGTAAATCGTTTAATCCAGGCTGAACAAAATTTTGGAAAGGTGAACCAGCAGAAAGGGGTGAATAAGGGAGGAACAAAATTGAAGTTTCCTTCAATAATTTGATGGAGTTTTCTCCAGAATTCAGGCTCCATAATTTGTGTTTCTTTTACGGGGTCAAAGTTGATCTCCCGATATTTTTGTCTTTAAATTTTTATTTATTCTCCACTTCTGCATAGGCCCGGCCTACACTAACCACAAAATTGTCAGCGAGCGAGTGTATCAGAGTTGCAAGTCGGGCCAGGCTTTTCCGGTCGGGTTCGGTGTTGGGCAGAGTTCGGGCTTAAAATTGACAAAATGTTGAGCTTACGAGTATTTCGAGCTTAATATTCGTACTTGCATTGTGCTTTAGATTTTAGTTGCTAAAAAGCGTAGCCTAATTGAAATAATAATGCGAAACCAAAAGACTGCTTCGTTTAAGTATCAGAGGTGGAAACGAACAACATTTTATCAAAAACACTGCGCAACTTCCGCAACGAACTTTTTTTATTCAGTTGAAGCGAAACGCCACTCCGCAATTGAGGAAGGGAATTTTCATACCGAATCAAAGTGCAACCTAACTTTCGCAATCAAATTTACAAACCACGATGCAAATCCCGCATTTTTGCGATTTTAGACGGTAAAAAAGCAAGTAATTAGCTAAAGAAAAACGGCATTTGACAATTTTACGATCGAAATGAAACAAATATTAGTTTAAAGGGTAAAATTGCGCTATAAAGCAAAAACAGAAAGTTAAGCGCAGCTCAATTAATCCACTATGAATTTTAGAAACGTTAGTCTGCAACGCAACTTCCGCAATGTCTCAAGTTAAAAAAGTAAAGCGCAACGTAACTTCCGCAATTACGGAAGTTGCGCTTTGCCCATCTTTGTTGAGAATCAATACGATTATTACAACACAATTGTTTCTATTACATCACACCAATCGATCAGAAGCAACTACAATAGTTTAATTTTAACGACATATTTATTATACACGATCAATAACCGTGCGGATTTTTTAGGCTTAACTTTCGTGCTTTTTCGGGACTGGTTTTTGCTTCAAATCACTTGTCGGGTTCGAGCCTATAGGCCTACTTGTCGGCCCGTTTACAACTCTGGAATGCATCCTTATAGTTTATTTTAACCAACTGGCTGCTTGTACGCAGGTAAGTGGTAAGGCGATACTCCGAGCGATACTGAATTTCTGATTATATTAAAACAAGCTAACAATAGGCTCGTACAGTTGTCCATTCTCGATTTCGCGCCCATTGTAATCCGGCTTTTTTGTGCCTGTGAATGCGTTTTTCTGAATACTTTGATACCTGCTTCTGCCTGTAACGACGAAATGATAAACTCGATAATAAAGAGTGAGTGAAAAATCCAAAAATTTAGGACATTGTAGTTTTTTTTGTTTGTAAAACATAACGTCACCAATAAAAGAACATCAGCAGAGTTGTTGTTAAGGAGGAGGAGTATGGGCAATTGCCTTTAGGCCACTTTATAAAAAGCTCACATAACAGTAAAGTTGAAGACAAAAATAAAATGTCATCAGATTTTGCAAATTATAGGTTGCAAAAATAATCAGATCCAAATTTGGTTGGAAATAGTACAAAAATTAAATTGGAAAAAAACCTTTTCAACAATTGCACCATTTTTTACTTCCCAAAGTTAAAACTAAATTTAGTAAATGATGAAAATAAACCAGACTTTCTACTGCTATTGCGTCTTTCTACTGCGATCCACCCACACTCTTCCCATGCTTTATTCCAGCCTTTGTTTTCAGTCAGTTAACGTCAAGATTAGAAATTTTACCTGTATTTGGCTTGAACAATTTGCGCTCGAACAGTTTTTATATCTTCGAAAGAGTTAGAATCGGCTATAGAATAAACAAGGATAAATCCGTCGCTTCTTTTGATGTGCGGATCACGTAACTGCGAGAACTGATCCAATCCTGCCGTGTCAACTAGCTCCATCTGACAAGACTCTCCATCAATAGAAAAAGCTTTTCGATGAATTTCTTCCAGGGTGGGATCGTAACTGCAAAAAAAACAATCCTCCGATAACCGACTTTGCATAAACTGTGATTTAATGCGTACAATCGTACATAGAGATATTGATATACTGTACTAATTTTCGAATAGTAGTTTTTTCGTGAAAGCTTTCATTTGACTCCCAAACGCCATTCATTTACAAAATTTTTTCGAAAGGAAGAGGAAGAATATTACACCACGAGCATGTCAGTAAAACCATATTGTACCAATCAATGGCCAAATGTATAGAGCGTCTGCTACTGATAACCGTAAACCTGGGTTTAAATCCCAGTCGGGTCAAACCAAAAACTATAAAAATTGGTATTTTTTTTCTGCTTGACGTTCAGCAACAAAAAGGACTATGTCAAGCCTCCATCGTGTGCGGTAGACAGGACATGGCAGCTTGACTCGAAGATCGAAAAGTACCTTCGCTGTCTCTTATCCAAGGCAGCTCGGTGAAAAAAGATGTACAGTAATTACAGCGCATCACATTGGTCGGCAAAAATCAAAGCTTCGTTCTTACGAGGGTGACATTAATCAAGTGATGTGGTTCAACTCGCACACTGATCATAAGATTGAGTTCTACGATAAGCCTCTTAGTAGCAATATTATCTCTGCTTGATTGGTTGAATAAAGAACATGCGGTATTTAACTCAAAAAAAGTAAAAAAATCAACACGAAAATTTAAAAAACGGTTGACTACTAAATAGGAGCGGATTCGGCCATAGGCTCTAGTGCTATCATGCCACCATTGGCGTAGCCTGGGGGGGGGGGGGGTCGCCCCCCCCCCAATTAAAATGCTACTAATGGTAAAAATGTCACATAAGACTATTGTTTCTTCAGTTTCTTTTAGCATCTTCGCGTACAACAATACACGCGTACAGCAGTAATTAACAATAATATTGTTCGAAGGGGCGCGGGCCTCCTCAATTTAATTTTTACCAGTCAATTTAAATGTGCCCTCTACAATAATATTTAAATGGCCCCCAATCTAAATGGAACCCCAACAATAATATTGATCCAGGGGACCCGGGCCCCTCAATTTAATTTCTGCCTACCAATTTAAATGGGTTCCTTACAACAATATTTAAATGGCCCCAAACAATAATATTGATCCAGGGGGCCCAGCCCCCCTCAATTTAATTTTTGCCAACCAGTTTAAATAGCCCCCAATTCAAATGGTCCCCCAGCAATAATATTGATCCAGTGGGCCGGGGACTCCTCAATTTAGTGTTTGCCGACCAATTTAAACGTATAACCCGAGTGAAATTAAGGGGTTTTATTCTAAAAGATGCTTCTTCAGGCCCTCATGTAACTTTTTTATGAACGTAATGCACTAACCAGGAACGGATTTAACTTATGGCACAGTGCTAGGGGCCCGCGCGCATATACGACTTTTTTTGGTCTTCACCTTTATTAGGCCGGAAAATATTGCAAAAATCCCGAAATGCCAAGGACCCAACTCAGTGTAAATTCGGCCCGGAAAGTAACATGGTTAGTAGGCGTAACCATCTA